>OZ038477.1:149468894-149551394 GCA_964036315.1 Acanthosepion esculentum | reverse complement strand
CACACACATATACACACACATACACACATATATATATACATATATATATATATGTATACATATATACATACACACACATACACACATATGCATACATATATACATTTTTCGTGTTCCACAGATACCCGCATGTGAGCTTGCGTGCATGTATAAGAGCGGTTTGATCACTGTATTTGGTCACCATGTGTGCATGATGTGTGCTTTTGTGTGTGGGGTCATGATCTATTTAGCTCCGGTTTGAATTTATTTATGAAGTTTTTTTCTTGTATTTGTAGGTAGGAATAATTGTCTGTTTGATATATCGGCATGATATTAAATTTACCCTGGTTACATTCAAAGATATGTTGTGAAACAAAAAGTTTTCTGTTGTCTGGCAACTTTATGTTGCTTTTGTGTAGGGAGACCCTGTTGTTCAGTTGTTGGCTGATGCCTTTATATGACTTCCTGCATTTTGTGCATTTAAGTACATAAATCACATTTTTGGAGTTGCAGTTTAAGTTATTGTTTATTGTGAAGCCAGAGACAGAGAGAGAGAGATGAACGCATATTAAGCAGTCCAGCTGATAATAGAAAGTGGGTACTATTTTTATGATTGTCCTGAGTTACACAAAAACCCACTGATATCAACGATTATGTAATGCTCATAGTGATAACATGTATGAATGAACAAATTATTTGAAAGACAATACTGAAAGCAAAATCAAGAAAATAGTTTTCTGACTTTACTTGATTGAAATTGCTACTTTACAATAAATATCATTGCCTGATAGGAAAACATGTGACTTTCAACATTTTTCCTGTTACATGTGAAGGGAGGAGGAAGAAAACTGAATCTAAATTGATTGTTCTTTTATGATTTGCTCTTCTATCAATGATGGCTTTTAGAACAGGAAGCCATTTCTTCCAATTTTCTAGATAGAATTTGTCTTTTTTATCCTTACCAAAAAAGATGTGGATCACCTCATCAGAATCATTTAAGTACAAGAAAAGGCAAAGTGATCCCTATTAATAAGATGAATTATTTTGGGATTCTCATCTATGATTGAAAATCACTGACAATTTTGTTCTATCAAAATCTTCCACAAAATCTCAAATGACTACCACCACCATGATGATGATGATGATGATGATGATGATTAAAAATGAGATTTTAATTATTTAAAACAAAATGAAAATAATTTATATTAGTTGTACCTCTTTATTAGTTTCTGATCCAAATCAAAAGTTAATGATTTTTCATTTTGAATTTACCTCAAGCGGCAAAGATAAATTTTATACATATGCAGATCTATCAACCAGGACATTTTATTCAACCAGCTATACTTCTATACATATACAAATACCATGCTGAATGGAAATTAAATAGAATATCAATTTGATCATCAAAGATAATAAACTTAAATTCAAACATTATTCATTAGTTAAGTATGAAAATTTTTTAAAATGCTAAATTAGCACTTTTCATGCCAAATTTTAAACCCTAGCTTACAAAATGAAGAATATTAAATAGATTTTTCAACTGGTTAGCAGCAATTAAAGAACTACATGTAAAATAAATGAGCATATTAGGCTTTTTAAAATATCAATATATATATATACATCAATATATATATATTGTCATACCTCCAACATTTTCTGGACCCCAAAGCAAACAGCTCTCAGTGATGGAAGATGACAAAATGCATCTCTCAGTCGGTGGCTCCATACATCCAATTCAGGTTTTCTTTGGGTAAAATAATCGTAGTCAACCAATCAAGTGAGTTCCTGCTCAAAACCAGTGTTCTATTTTTTGGGATGCATGTGGACAGCATAACAAGAAGAGCTGAGAAACACAAGGGTGGGTGGAGGGGTGAATGAAGGAGACACACAACAAATAGTGATGTACCAGTGTGATTTCAACCATAACAACAGTGACTTATATAACTACTACTACTACTACTACTACAAGAAAATTATGAGTTTACATTAAGATACCACTGATGCATTCTTAAACATAAATTCCTCATCAGTACTTCAACCATCACCCTACAGTGCAGCTAACACAAAGAAAATGTTTCTTACAACTCCAGGCCATCTTCACTGCTAGAGTAAATCTGCTCATAGAAAAGTAAGTTCATCAGCATTATACAAGTCAGGCCTCCCGATGTAGTCAATGCGGTCATTGGCCTGTTGGAAGATGTACGTCACAATGTCCTTAAAACTGCAATTGAAACAGAGCAGGAAATGGAAGAAAGTGAGAGCGAAAAGACGGACGAGAATGAAGAAGAAAATGAAGAAGATCACCATTAAGAAAAAGAAGAAGAAAGGAAATAATAGGAAGGAGAGCACAGTACGCTAGTAATCAGAATTAGTAGTAGAAGAAAGAAGGGTGCCCGGCCTTTTCAGTTCAGGGAGGTGTAGTATCATATGCAGATGAGAGCGGCAATATAAATAGAGAGCAGAGGGTGAACAGAGAGCAATCGCCAGCGAACCCGTTTGCGAAACATAATGTGGAGAACTGGGTAATGATTGATACTACTCAGTGAGAAATAGACAACATAACAATGTTAAAATTGTTATCCCCATTTTTTGGCTTGAAACAAAGCTGTCTGGTAAGTTGATTTTTGTTGTATAACGCAATCAGAGAATTCATACTGCAGACACATATAACTTCTTTCTAAGGCAAAAAATAAGTCCTTTTAAGTTTTTCTCTCACTCTCAATCCCTCTCTCTCTCTCTCTCAATATCTCTCAATCTCTTTCTCTCTCTCTCTATCTCAACATTTCGCCTTCCATCAAAAGTTAGTGGACTGCCATAGATTTATTCTTCAATAAATTCAAGAAAGAGTTGGATGTAAAAACTTCTTTACAAATAAAGTTTGGTAGTTAATGTTATTTTTGTTTCTAACTGGACTACAAGCAAAAATTGTATATGATCATCATTGCACAGGAAATATTAATAAAAAAATAAACCTTCCTTATATATCTATTATTAGTTATTTTTTATCCAGATAAATATTTTTATTTTTTCAATGAGATCATCTCACTACCAATATGTGTGTCAATAACATTTTACTTTTTTGGTAAAAATATATGTTAAATATTAAATGAGTATCAAAAGTGGTCCTTTCTTCGGAATTATTTTTTATAATTGTAGATCTCGTAAGCCTTAAATATGAACCAAATAAGCAATTTAAAAGAAAAAAATGAAACTTGTAATACATTGATAACTCTAGCAACACACCTATCATGCTCTCAACTCACACACCACACTCTCTGGGCACCGAGCTCTGTCTCCTCTTCTTCCTCAGTTGCTAGCTCCACTTAGCTTTGTTAACTAATACAACCTTACAGGTCATGTAGCTTTCCTTTCCCTCCTTGATTGGGGCTGGTGTGTTGCCTCAATAGAGTTGATTCAAGTTTCCCCAAATCTTAAGTTATTGGGATTGATGGCAAAGTCTATTGTGATGAACCCCTCCATGTACTTTGTGTACCACATACAAGATTGCGTAATTCCTGCCTATGGCCATGGTAAATTTTGTCTCTCTTTATGACATCAAGACTTGATGACATCTGTTGTCAGTTCGTTTTTGAAAATATGTTCAGTAACTTGGCACCCTTATTGTAATGTACTATGCTTAAAAATAAATAAAAACATAGTGACTAATTATCAAAGGAATATCTTTATTGTCTGACATGTCAAATTTGGTCACTTTGAGCGATAACTAGTATGTAAGTCTCACAGATCATTGCCTGATATAGTGAATTCAATCCTTACTAAATGACCCGCTATTTGTGACCCTTTATTAAAATGCTTAAAATCATTTTGGAGAATTCAAAGAAAATATGAAAAAAATATCTAACTAAACGTATGAATAATAAAATGTTACTTAATGGATGTAAATATCTCTTACTTTTCAATTTGACATACTTATAAAATATATATATATCTGAAGATATTATCATCATATATTTTATCATCTTATTATATTTATCATCATGATTAGCTATTTTTAAATTTTCTTGCTTTTGATTAAAAGGATCTGTGGAAATATTTCTCTTATTAATATGCAGGACATATATATGTATGAATTAGAATAGAGTATATATGTCACTCTTATCATGTGGCTATTGTCTTGTGAATTTTACTGCATTTTCCAGGTTTCACATGATTAACACAGAAACATACTTCTTTTTCTTTAGGATGTGGGCAATGATGCCTCTCCAAAACAATCCCCTATCATTTGTAATTCTTAGTAAAAGGTTTGTCTTTTCCCCTATCCCTCCTACACCCTATTCTGTTTCTCGCTGTTTCCTTTTGCCTTTCTTACCTTCATTAAGTCTTGTGAGTGTCAAATTCTCCAAGACATTTTTCCTCATTATATGTCCTGGCGGAACTTGTAGCTTTCTCAGGATCACCTCACTGTGAAGGCTGAACAAATTTCTTGAGAAGACACACATCATATATTGTCTTATGTCGCTTTTTATATTTTTGTTTGTGATTTATTGAGAATTCATTTTCTCTTCATATGCAGGCAGCATTCCCCATATTATAAGTTCTGGTTATTATTTGACTTTTTCATATGTGGATGGGTGTGTTATGTGCATGACATCAAAACCGATTCAGAAATATCTAAACTCTCAGCTGTGTATACAATTCTGCTTTTCTAAGATCAATGGTTAAAAAATATGCATTGAGTGAGTGAAGCCTGGGGTTTTTAGCAAAGATTTTGTTCTTTTTTGAACCCTGTGAACTAATTGATGCAGAATCAAAGACAAAGAACTGTGTACCAAACAACAGAAAGCAAACCAACTGAGGACTACCAACAGTAGCAACAACTAAAATCAATTGCATATGTCGCTCAAAGAGAAAATAATGACATAATCAAGATGTTGACATTCGACACTACTTTAAATAAAAGGTTTGGAAAGAAACCCCCATCAATACTGGAAAGAGTGATAAGAGCTACTGGACTTGAACAACCTATTTTCCTGAAAAATTATTTGAAGAGAAAGATTTTATAAACTTCAACCCAAAGCCATATTGACTGCTCGGTCAATGAATGTCAGATGTTTCCTTATAGGGAAACTGCTAATACTACTATTACCATATTCGAAAATAAATCAACCTTTCCTGGCAGTTCAAACAGTTCGTATTAAAAAACATGCACAAAATTGAAAAAGCAAATTTATTAACAAAATGTAAAAACAATTTCATTGTAATGACAAGAATGTTATAAAAAACAACATTATTACACTCTATGTTTTGAAACTAGTTTTAGAATTTGTTCATCTATTTATTTTGTGAGCTAATGTATTTCTTCATTTAAAATCAGATTGTGCAGCATCTAGAATTACATTCAAATTTTCATATTTTCTGGCAAATTAGCATTGGCCTATGAAAATGTTCCTCTGTAGAATGCTCCATAAGTTTTGTCAATTGTATTATGGCTGGGCAAACTAAACCAAACAGCCATTTCATCAAATGAGTATCTTTGAAAGACATTTTATTCAGATATTCATAAGTTTTCTGTACCAAATGTAATTGAGCAACACCATGTTTAAAAATAATTTTCTTTTTGAAAATGTTTGACTTTTTTGTATACCTTCAAAAATCAGTATATCAGATTTATTATTTGAACAGCAACTAAAACTGACCATAGTCCATCACTTCACTATTGACAATTCTCACCCACCAACCAAACACCAAACCACATCCACTTTGCTGAATGTGTTTTCTACCGTTTATCTATTAGACCCAATGAAGGTTTGGTGAAAAGAATAGTTTGAAAACTTGGTCTTCATGTATTCTGTGGCTCATTTCATTTGATTTTCACCATGGCTGTGTCATTCAGGTGATGTGATCAGTTTGCATATTTTTCCACTTCATTTCAGACCAAACATCTTTTTAATAATTTTTTTGCTGATACACTGACTAAAAATTTCATAACTAAACAAAGATGACTTTTTTTATAATACTTCTCTTGAGAAGAAACAGAGATTGATAAGATAAATTTCTCAACTTGCCCTTATCAGACCTGCACGAGAGTTGCCCATGTTTCAATAACAATCAACATTTTGGTAGCACATGTCAATTATTTTTAGAATTTGCATTGTTGTTTTATCACTTACAAACCTCTGAAGTTATTAAATAGTTCACTCTATCGGGCAAATCAACATTTCATCTGCACAGATATATGTTCTCATCATTCAGCAAAAAGGAAAAGCCTTTAAATTGGAATATTTACCTTATATATCAGTAAAACATGAAATGGATAATGGTTCTTTTAATTGTCCAAATGTTTATATCATTCTTCATATGGCATTGCTGATAATTCTTCTTCTCTAGACCTGTTAAAAACAAGGAAAGCAGGAAATTATACTTGGTCGATGAAATATTTGTATACTTTATTCCAGTGTTCAAATCCAGAGATAAGGAAGAATTTTGAACAATGATTTTTCAAAGCAGAACCTTCTCACTTGGAAAAGTGGAGCAACACAATCTTCTTAACTATCTCTTTTCTTTTCACTTGATTTACTAAGCTAAACTTGGTAAATAACAATAGGAAGTGGTTAATAAAATATAAACTCATTGAAAAAGCATTGAATTAATTGCATGTCATTTTTTTCTATTTTTCAGCTCTTCCTACAAAGTGATACGTTTGACTTCACAAAGTGTGCCTTTCGAACACGTCATCAGGAAGTGTTACTGGTCCCAAATCCATCTTATCTGGCACAATGGAGAATCATTTACTTTAACCCTTTGCTGAGAATGGAATATGAAAACATGCCAGTTCCAGTAAGCCGATTATTTAAATTTAAAAAAAATATTTTGCTATCTACTTGTATGACACTTCTTGCCGGTCGGTCCTTAATCAATTCATATGCTGGTCATTGAGGTGGCCATCCCAGTCTACGTCCTGTCCTGATGAATTCTGGGCTGGGTCTTTACATAAAGAAATTCTATTTCTCAATTTGTTTACAATTTCCACTTTTTGATTGGTGGAATAAACCAGTTTCTCAATTCTTCCTTTTCTTTAAAAAATACCAAATATTATCTTGTCAGTCGATTTTCTTTTCTGGCTTTTCTTTAGGAGACGGTTTCATAACTTCTGCTTTAAGGCAGCACCATCAATAAATTGTCAGCCCAGCTTTTCCAGATGGCCTCTTTGGGTATAGCTTTCCCCAAAACAACAAAGTCACATTCTTCAAGCTGTCTCTGCTTAAAAAATAGACTTTCAAAAATAAAAGCAATTTCACTTTTTCTTTTACCTTATCTATCATTCCATTCTTAACCCTTTTCATTCCAAGTTAGATTTCAACTTTAACCCTTTCTTTCCATTTACCAGTGTGACATAGTGTCACATTTGTACAAAGTTTTATCTATGAATATATTAACAGTGTAGTAAGTGAAATATATTCATAAAGTAAATACTCCAACTGTGTATAATTACAACTCATCTCTCTCATCCTGTTTGTCTGTCTCTCTGCCTACATATGTGTGTGTGTGTGTGTGTGTGTGTGTGTGTGTGTGTGTGTGTGTGTGTGTGTGTGTGTGACACAAAATACAGGAAAAATGTCAAGCCATATTCTATTTTGAGAGAAAAGAGTGAAAATACTTTATCCTCCCATAACCCAAAATCCACATATAAAAGTGTTAAGGCAAATAGAAGAAAGACAAAGATCTGACTTTTAATGTCTGATGAGCCACAGGGGAACGTGTGGTAGCAGAAAAGTTTAGATTTTAGAAAAATAGAAAACATAACATATATATATGTATGTATGTATGTATGTATGATAAAAATAGAGTTTAAGGTATGCTATATTTATGGGTAAAAGGGATAGAGCATATGTAAATATATAAGTGGACACTAGGTCAACCATGAGTGACGACAGTCTGGTTGTGCTTGGCCTGTATATTGCATTTAAGCATGAAACACACTGTCACTGCTTTGTGTTGATCTCAGTCAGTGTTTTTGTGAATATAAATGCAAATCTAAAATTATACTCAATGATTTAGTCATGCTTAGTCACTATTTGAATGAAACACACTGAAGAACTGCATTTGAACATAACTGAAATTGGAAGCATCACAGTTTGAATGAATTCACCAAAGGTTTATGACAGTGTTAGGGTTTTTGATGATGAATTATGGTTCATCCTGCATAATAGTTTGAAATTCTCATTCTGCCTCTGACAAAAAGCACTTAAAAGTTTTTGTTGCAGAAACCCTGAAAAACCAGATGGGTTGAAGTCACTAGAAAGGACATGTAAAGACAAAGAAGGTCAAAAGGTCAAGATTAACATTTTGTCAAATTCTTCCTTTGAAGAAAAGGAAATAAAGAGCAATATATCTCCACAATATATTATAGTCTGGTCCACATTATAATTCTCCTCTAGATTATAAGGATGAGTTGAAGAGACCACTGCTTCCCAAAGTGAACTTTGAAATTTTTCCATAAGTTTTTCAAGGGAAGAAAGATTTCATCAGAAAGACATAGGTAAAAAGTATACATGGCATGAATATGCCTTCGAATGTCTAGAAACATTGTTTTCTATTTTAAACTGGTTGTAAAAACTGCCAGAAAAATTGAATGTTATCCAGGATGAACAGGAATTGATGGATTCAAATCCAAAAGGAATTTCATTGAAAAACAAGTGGCAATTTCATTTCTTAAAGAAAGAATGAGTAATTTCATGTTAACCAACAATGACATACAACAGATCAACTAAAAAATTGAAATTCTTGGTTTTTTAGGACACTAAAGTATCAAACCAGAAACTATGGTACACAAGAATTTCATGTTCTCTCATTGTATCTGCTGAATGCTTATTGTTGTTCTGTTTAGTTACAAGAAGAATAAAGAATCTCAGAAATACTTAATGAGATTCGCAAACAAGAAGTACATTACTGTCATAAAGAGATGACTTGTGGTTGGCACAATGGGACACAGCTGTTGTGTGATAATCAACACTTCTTTTTTCTGATAATCAACACTTCTTTTTCTGATAATCAACACTTCTTTTTTCTGATAGTTAACACTTCTTTTTCTGATAATCGGTGCTTCTTCTTTTGTGATAATCACTGCTTCTTCATTATCAAAGAATTTATTTATGTTGTAATAGTGTATGATCAGAAAGCATCTAAAGGTTTAGTTTTGAGTTCCTTTTATGCATGATGTTATTTAATAACTTTTAAATAGTGTGTCCTCATTCAAATAGCGCGTCCTCATTCAAATAGTGTGTCCTCATTCAAATAGTGTGTTCTTATTTCATATCTGCATGTGGTGTGCCTTGTCATTCACTTTTTTATCTTATCTAAATGTTTAATATATTTAATATGTTTGTTGCTAAAATGAATAAAATTTTATGAATTTTAGGTTTTATAGGGTTAAGGATTTTAATATTTGTTGTCATTTTTTACAATGTATATAATATATCAATATTTGAAAAAAACAATCTTATTTATATTAAAATTAATATAAAATATATTAAACAACCTCAGTCAAGACCATAAAATATTTGTCATCAAAAGAATTTAACAAAATCTTAAACTTAGAGCTTTTGGTTGTCTTTGACTAAACTTACTTAAATTATATATATATATATATATATATATATATATATATAATTTGTAATCAGCTTCCCTGATCATGTCTTTCATTTTATCTACTGAAGAGAAGATATTGATGATAATTGCCTGCAGATGTATTGCAATCAGACAGATAATCGCAAGGAATACATCATCTCTAAAATGTTGGATTGATTAGAATGTCATATGGCAGGTGACGGCTCCTCAGTATAATGAGTCTTTTATTTCCAAAGTCATTTCAAGTTGTGGTTACAGTTATGTTTTTTGGTCAGTGTAGGTTTTTAGGAATTTAGAAATCTTGGTCAACAAAACTCAAATCAATTTCTTCCTTTCAGAAGTTTGGGTTTATTGTAAGTGAATGTTTTGCCTGCCTGATGTCAAGTGTATGAGCAATGCAAGGCATTATTGTTAGACTCAGTTGTGTATCAAATATGTGTGTGTGTGTGTGTGTGTACATGCACACTTATGTATGTAAGTAGAAATATATGTATATATATGTGGTTATGGTGCAAAGTATACACAACCTCTATACATGTATATGCACATACAAATGCACACACACAGACACATATATATACTCAAACTTATACATATTTTATTCTCAGTTTGCTGATTTCATTTGAAATCCATCATTTATTATTCACAGAAGAAATTGTATCAAAATCTCAATATACCAAAAATAACTTACAAAACATTAAATTCATACAAATCTTCTATTATGTGCTGCCTTATAAAACCAATGATGAATATAAATTAATGATGGGAAAGATTTAACCACAAAATCTTCCAGTGATCTGAACAAAAAAATAAACTGAATATTTGAAAGAGTTAAATCCAGTGAATAAGTATGCCAAGCTAGATCCACTCAAACTGATTTGTTATTGATAGTTTATTTTAATGTATGTTAATCAAATTAGGACATTTTTTTGGCATAAACCTTCCCACTTCAATGTATTTTCTAGTCAAATGAACTCTTCAGGCCTTCGTCCGACCTTCTTCTCAGAACTCATAATAAATTAAACTCAACTTATTCTACTGATTGCTCACCAACATCTTACAGTAGAGCTTTGATTTAAATATTAAAATATGTATTTCTTCAGAATCACAGGTTCTTTCATGAAGGAACAGCAAAAACACTTTCATGATGATATTTTCTCCTCGTCAATTATAATTAATATCTTCTTGACAAATTTAATTTTTCCTGAATTTCAATGAGTTTTGTTACCTTTCTCTAAATGACATTATTTTTAAAGCAACCTATTTTTTCCCAATTATAGACTCTTCTTCTTCTATGTGCCGTATCTGTTCAGGACGATGGCGATCATGACTCTCCACAATTTCCTGTCCTTTGTAGTTCTTAATATATTTTTCCTTTTTGTTATCTCTCCCAAACCTTGCTCTGCTATACATTTACTCAAATTTGCTAGATAGGTTATACATTGTTTTCCTATGTCCCTCTTGCCTTCAATCTGTCCTGTGAATATCAAAATTTCCAAGCCCTCTTTTCTCATTATGTGACCTAGAAATGTCAACTGTCTCTTCCTGATGTTAAGTATAAGTTTCCTTTTTGTTTCCATTTTCTCTAAAACTTCGTCATCACTCACATGTTCACTTCATGGTATCCTCAGCATCCTCCCGTAGAACCATATTTCTTTAGGTTCAAGTCTCTGCTTCATCCATGAGGTGATTGTCCGGCATTGATTGCCATATAGGAGAATATAGACTCTTACTGATTCTTATTGATAATATAACACTGTTGTTATAATTGTTGAACAATTATATCTCATTTAAATTAGAATCGGCTGATTTCTAGTACTTGCAGCACAACTTTAATTCTTCATGACAGGTTAAGTGACAGAGTATCATTGTTGCACAAGTTTTACTAGGCGTACTACCCAAGAACCCTGCGGTCACACCCGGTGAAGAAAGTTGCCATGGCAGTAAGAAATCTGATCAGTTTTCTGTTTTATTTTCCAGCATAGACTTTTTATGTATAGAAGAAAGAGGGTGTAAAATATATTTTACCTGATGTGCTTATAAAAACAGACTTTGCCATTTGTATTGTTTTTCCACCTTTGATGCGGAAAAAAACCTGCAGCCAGTAAATTTGCTGCACACAAACAGATTGTTAGAAATACAAAGCAGAATGCAGCATAATAGAAAATTTACATTCATAACCATTTGAAACACATAAGTGCTGCCAGATGAAAACGATAAAAAATGAAATGGTAACTTATACAGGTGCCAGTTGCTACTGAAAATTAAAGCAAAAGCACAATGTGTATGTTTGATCATGGAATTGACTAAGGTTCAACATGTTAGCTGAAACCCATGTGGAGACATGTTGTGACTGTTTAATAATTGAAGATCTCATGCGGTCATTTTGGTCAACATTAAAAAGAAATGATAAATTTTTATTGGCATTTTATTCAACATTTCAGTCACAATTAAATCATTGTAAATACTTTCTGTGTGTGTGTGTGTGTGTGTGTGTGTGTGTGTGTGTGTGTGTGCGTGCATGCAAAAGTTTCCAACAAAAAGATAACAGTTTTCAAGTGTGCATTCAGTCTTCAAAATAGTGAGGCTGGGAACTTTTACCCACACCTAATGTATCACTATTTTAGAATCAATTTGGGAATATGTACACATGTACAAGAATCCATACATATGTGTGTCTATTCTGAAGTACTAAGACATATTTCACTTTTTTCCTTTTTTTTTTTTTTTTTTTGGTGACATTTCTTAAGGGACGTGCAGGTGGTGCAATGGATAGCAACTCAGGATGAGAAGTCAGAGAGCTGAGTTCAAATTCCAGTTGAGTTTCATTACATTCAATTTTGAACAATAACCATATGAGAAGTATGAATCCCCCTAACTATGGGTTAAATAGTAGGGCAGATTAGGCTATTCAGGAAACCAGTCTAGGAGAAGGACAACATTGAATCAAAAAATGGATGCAGCCCTATCAAAGCACATACTATGCAGCTAATGAAAGGATTGTGGAATTTACAATGGCTTTATGATCTTGACCGTGGTTGGCCTTTGATTGATTAATAAATTTCTTAAAGGCGATTTGATAACAATGAATAAAATTAGAAAAATCATTTTAAAATATCTTCATTTTAGTTGCCATTGGTTTAGGAAGTCAAACTTTTCTGGATTATGTTTTTTTTCCCAACCAACTTATTTACTGTCCTCCTAATTTTGTTTGGCCAACTTAGAAAATATTTTATTTCATAAACTTTCTCTAATTCTTATTTTTTTTATTTCATATTTTTAATTTTTGCTGTTATCAAATATTTATTAATTATTTAATCACAAAAACTCAACAACATGGCTCATAATATAAAAATGTTGGTCTGAAATAGTCTTAAATTTTGAATTCTCAAAAAATACAATCACAGTAACTACATATTCATTTTGTTTGAATCTTTGAAATGAAGGATTATTGATGGATTTATTTGAATTTGTGTCCTCATCTCGATTGTCATAGTTACCACATTTCAGGCATCATAAACCCCAGTCTATTTTTGTTGTCTGCTGTAGTTTGTAATCATGTGGAAATTTCAAACTAACCTCTTTAGTCAATCTATGGGGATAGCTTGTTCTATTTCTGCTGTCCATCGCAGAGGATATATCAAAGATGGTTCCTTGTTAATTCATCCTTGTTATGCCACTTATGCTAGAGAATTTAATTTTTGCACACTATCCAACTACAGAAATTGAACCAGGTTACTAGATATGCTTGACCAATGCATGTGTACCATAGAAAAATCTAGTGGTTGAAAATTAAAGCCTTGAGCCTAAATGACATTTGTTCATTTTTGCAACTAAACCAGAGTACATAACTTTTACATATTCTGTAGTGTGGTAATTTGTTGAGGTTTAAGGCTGAATCTTCTTTTTTTAATTTAAATCTTTCATATAGCGTTCATTTCTATTGCAGGCCTCAACCAAGTTGAGGACCCTGTGTGAGTAAATCAATATATAATATATAATAATTCACACATTCATTTTCATTTTACATATTTTTATATTATACCTACTTTCTGTTCATCTACCTACATTGATAGATATATATGGTGTAGATATATTTTTATTATTAAATTATTGTATGTATATAAATATAGATTCTAGCATACAAACTTGGATATTATTTGTTTATAAATGAAACAAATTTTTCCCTTTTAGAGGCAAGGAATATGCAATGATTCTTATGAGATTTTTCCCTTAATAAATAAAATCAGGTCACATTGAAAAGGCCTTTAATAAAGATTGAATTTCTTTTTCAGATTTTCCAATATTTAATTTAATTTTTCCCTTTCTTTATTATAATGAATCTATAAAGTATTGAATGATTTAATAATTCTAAAGTGGGGTCTGCTTTCTTGAGAGAAAGAGAAACCTTCAAAGAATGAGTCAAATGAACACCTTTTCATAAAAACAGAATTTATAAATTACAACTTGAATAGAAATTGCAATAAATAAATTGAATAAAAAGAAATAATGTGAATGTGTGTCAATTTAATTACATCTAGTGTTATGGTTGGCTGTTGGAATTTTCTTTGAAATAATATTTTGCTTATTTTAGAATAAGGCAAACAAAACAGAATTGCATTATTTTACTTTGACCACAATGTTAACGGATGTTGTCCAAGTTACCAATATTAACTGATTTTACTGTTATTTAGTGCCTGATGAGAATAAAAACGTTGCTTATTTGGTCTTGAGCAAATATATAACACCGTAATCTTGTTACCCAACAATGCTGAACAATCCAGAACTCTTTCTGCTTTTTAACCAATGATATATGTGTGCACACAATGAATCACCCAATGCAAATTAAGAAACAAAAGCTGTGTGAATTTTTCAAGTTCAGCAATGTTTTAATTCCCTTCCAACTTTCCTACTTCTGGTTTTTATTTGCAGAAACCTGCTATATAATCCATCTAGATTACCCCTCTAGTTTCTTTATAACTTGGAGTCAAAAAGGCATGTTCCATATTTCATTAGATATCTAAGTTAGCAATAGTAACTGTTTTCTATATACAATGTGTGAAAGCACATGCAATACCCTGTTCTAATCAGCCACCAACCAGGGGTGATAAAACAGTTTCAGTAGCTAAGGCAGTACAGCCACCCCTGGTGCCACCAGTAGCTTTTGCCACTGCACTGGATATTATCTTTTGTTGTAGATGTGTCAGTCTCTGCAATTTTTATGCAACTGCAAGTCAAATTTTCAATGATGTGTTCAATAAAGGTGTTTGCTTTTGATCATTAAACAAAATACAACATGCTCATAGTGACCATTATCAATAATGTACAACGGAATGTAAACAGATGTATTTCATGTTGGAAGTAGCATTGTGTTGCGAGCATTGGTTTTAATTAAATTTGAACAGGTCTAATGATTTATTATATTAGGTAAACAATATTAGGGAACTAAGCAACAGGAACGGATATGTACTGAATTTGCCACGCTTACTAATGTTGGCTAAGTTAACAATATTAACTCAATAGCAATATAATATGTAAATGTCTTTTTTTGTATATGAAATCAAATAAGATTTTTCAACTTGTATTTCTTTCATTTTAATTTTAGTTGTTTTTTAAGATGTAAGAAATACTAGTCAAAAATTAATAATTGTTCATTTTACTTAAGTGATCAATTGCTCAAGTGATTTTAGCTATGCAACTATTATCATGAATTTTTGTGACTTTCATTTTTGTCTGACCCTTTTTATCATGTGAGTTAAAGGGTGAAACATCCAACAATGATTAATTTGATAGCAGTAAAATATCATTTCTTGTATAAATGACAATTATATTAAAAGCACAATTACACTGAATGAAGTTGATATGAGAGAGAAAGTATTCATCCATGTGTATTTGTGCATATATATATATATATATATATATACTTGTGCATATATTTGTAGATATGGATTGTTATAATCTTCTCATGTAATTTTGGCTTTTATAAGGTTTCCAATTTCCTATTAATATATTTCAGTTATCTTTGCTTTGTATATTGCAGGAAAAATTGGAAACAGCTCACAAATGATACACACACACACACACACTGGATCTAACAGCAAAATTGTCCAACTCATGTAACAGCAGAAGAATTTCCCATTTGTTACATTAAGTTTTAAACCATTGTATCTTAGAAATGATTTAAAATATCTTACTGGAATTCTCCGAGTTTATTATAACACTGTTGGACTCTACTTTGAAAATTACCACATTTATTTTCTTTTTTCTTCTTTTCCTTTTTAATAATTCATTAAGAATTTTTTGCAAATACCCAATTTGACCCTTGATTGTTTTCATTAAATATTCTTGGTCATCGTTTCACCCTCTTCTGTGCATTATTGGCTCAATTAATAATAATAATAATTAGTAATTGTGTTTCAATAAAATATCAAAGAAGCACAGTTTAAAATCATTATTCAGGTACAACAAAGGTACATTGGACACTGATGAGGAAAGATTGCAAAATTCCTTGACAAGAGAATTCCCAAAAAATTCTTGACATTCATTGTCTTTGAGGTCCACTGATTCTGCAATGCCTAAATAAAATAAAATTTAAAAAAATCATTATTTACCAAAGAAGCAATTTTTCTCTTTTAAGTTAATTTCATCCTCCAAAATAACAGATAACATACTGAAACAACCAGGGGTCACAATAAAACTTTGCCTGTTTACCTATTGATACAAACCAGATTCTAAACTTGTTCATCAGATTATAAAGATACACTTTTTCCCATTAGAAAAAAGGCAATAAAAAGCAAAGAACAACAAAATCAAAATCCCTTACTAATGTATCAATAGACTTTCCCCTCTTGTTTGATTTTATTAAATGTCAGGATTAATGATTTTTCTCTATATTCAACTTGGCAGTTGCTTTCTATTGATGAGAAATAAAATTCAAACATAAAGTTTGATTCATTAGAGTCTCTTTCTTTTCTTCATAATAAGTTTGTCTTTATTTTCTCCTTTACTGAAGAGCAATTCAATGAAACACTTGAGATTTTTTACATTGAGTTTTATTCAAAAACTGCACAAAACAGTTACATATATAAAGAAGATATTTTCATTCATATTTTCATGTTCTTTATTAGATCGAGATATTCTTTTCTGAGCTGAATATCCCAATTTCTTCTCAACTGTTTCTCTTTGTTCACTACATTTATGATTTCAATAACCTTGTATTTAACCTTCAGCCATGTTCCCAGACTTTATTGCATTAAGTGACATGTATCATTACTAGCATATATCTTGCATATTTTAATTGCATCACTTACATCATCATCATCAAGGTACCTTCTTTTACCTTATCTCAAATAGTAAAAATCAAGGAACTCATTCTCATATATTTTCTGCAGCCTGGAATCATTGCAGATATTTTGATCTCATCATTGATCTCATGTTTTAACATTGCAAACAGAATGTTTTTTCTTGTTTTTTTACTAATATTCCAGATAATTAGTTCTGGTTTATGGTAAAATGTTTCCTTATAATTGCTTTCTTCTTTTCTTTACTTCAGGCCAACATCCCAGTACTAATCAACCATGTGTATACAAATCAAAATCTTTGTGTTGAAGATGAAGCTCGCTTGATCAGGTGATATTTTTATTATTACTTACAACAACGTAACTTCATAGAGCCTAACCATTACCGATTTCTTTATGCCTGACCAATTCCATTTGCTGTTTCAGTTTTCAGTGTATGATTGAGATAACTTTAGAGGTTTTATCTAAAGACCGACATTTACAGAGGACTGCCAATGTCAGTCTAAAATTCAAATTTGTTCCCCTATTCTTACTTTCTCTGGCCAGTATCTTTTACATATCTTACGTAAATCTGACTTCTTGGAAATCCCATAGCCTTATTAAAAACATGTTGAAATGCCTTTTATGATCAGTGATAATACCATTTAATTCATCCTGATAATATTGTGTTGTTTAGTCCCAAGTAAAATCATTTTCTGCTCTTAACTGGAAAGCGGATTTTTCTATAGTGCTGTGAAATTAAAATCCTTTATTTAAGAAAACTTTCAGGACAGAAGATATTGATTGTAAATTAATTTAAATTTTAAAATCACCCAGAATTTAAAGAATTAAGTTTTCTCTGTAAAAAAAAACCTCTTCATAAAATTTTAGCTTAGAATAATATAAGAAAAATGCTAAAGCAGCCAGACTATGAAGTTGTTCTGCAATTAAAGCACTTGATATATCTGACTCTCAGATAAAATGAAACTTATTAATTAACTGAAGAGAAATTAATCAAACATCATTATCAGATCAGCTGAATATCTTTGATCAGCTTTAGATATTAAGGAAGTTACAGTTATCTATTTTAAATATTTCTAAGAATGGTTCTTGTTGTTAAAAAAAGGTGCATATGAAAATTCTTTGAATAGATCTTATGATAATCAGGCAGCCATTTTGTGAAGTCATTTTCCAGCATTCACCATTGTTTCTTGATTAAGTTAGATAACTCATTTAATAAGAGCTAAAAGAGATTCAAGGTCTTTTCTGAATAAGGTAAGAAAAAAACTCTTCATAGTGCACAAAATATCACCTTATCACAAATTAATAAATTGAATTCAAATTATTTACAATAAAAATGTAATAAAAAGTCCAAAGAAAGTTTTTATTATCGTCTATTATTGTCACAATTTAAGGGAACCTATTTTGTACCTTCTCTGAGTATAAACATGTCTATACATTTCCAGTAAAATAAGTTGATTCCTTCCTTGCTATACATATTTTCAGTTTCAGTATCTGTTTATTGCAACAATTGACTTGGATTTGTAGAGGACTTTGTGTGTATTTATGTGTTGTTGTATTAGAGACACGTGTGTAACTCCTGCTAGAATATTAAAAGGCCCAACTACATGAAAATTGGTGGACTTAATTTGTCCAACCAAAGATGAAAGAAGACAAACAAGACAGATATATATATATATATATATATATATATATATATATCAACAAATATGTACTAAACAAATGACAAGGCATATAGACATTAACATTTGTGTGTGTGGGAACATTGTGTCTGTTCTTTGGTGAATGTTTGTATTTTGGTGAATGTTCGTATGTATGTGTATGTTTGTAATGTTCATAGCGTTTTCCCAGAAATGAGAAACGCTGATCTTCTAAGAGCTTACATCTTGTCACTGAAATGAAGAAGAAAGAGAGATTTACCACACCGCCACACGAGGTGAGATTGGATACGAGGCCTGAAGGAAAGAAGAGAAAGAGGCAAGAAGTTTCCCAGTATTTATAGTATGGGGAGAGAGACGCCCTGGTGAAGAATTAGGGAACTAAGGTGGAGGTAACTCCTACAGGTTCTTTCCAGACATTTATTTACAGAATCCTGTACATGACTAAATTTTCCTTTTTTTTCACTTCAAACACATTTTTGGCATTGTTTTTCTCTTTGTTTGAACATGAAAGAAATGATGAAAACATTTAAAGTGAATATCAAAAAAGGAAGAAAAATAATTTGACTAACATTTGTTTGTTTCTGTTATCACTTACAGGGAAGACATGGTAAAACTATAATTTTATTTTCAACCAACAAATTTTATTTAATACCTTAAACAATTCAAGAATATTATGACATATAACATTTTCTTCCCTCCCATTGTTGCTTGGACAATCCGGGACTATGCTACTGAGACATCATGCTAACCAGATCAAAGCCCGAACCACTTACGGATAAGGTAGAGCTAATAGAGGTGAACACCCTAACCCTGCTCAAGTACACACTATCCAGACAGGAGGCAAGATACTGGCCCCAGCAGGAAAGGAAGTAGGTCCTGTAACTGCACAAGAAGTACCTGCTGATACATCAAGTGATGATTCCAATGAGCACTCCCTGGTCCTCCCCTCATGAGGAGTACCGAGGATTGCCTTCCAGTCCAGGATCCTCATCGTATGAATCTAGCTCTGATGAATGTCGGTACCTCAGAAATGGGCTCATCCTACTACCAACTCTTCAAATTCAGACAGTGAACAGTCAAAGCATTGAATTAAGCAAAAGCATGTTGTGTCTAAGGACCCAAACTCAGAACCTTAAGAAGAAACACAAGAAAGACCTGATAAGATTGAGCCACTCCAATAATCCCAAAGGATCCACAAAATGCCTGGTTATTTGAAGAACTTTCCTCCAGATGAATAAAATACTGGGGAAAAATGTGGTAATAAAATAAGCACACCTCCATCTCCTCTCTTGCTTGTCACCATCCATCACAATATAATAAACTTTTTTCACCCCTAAAGCTTAATTGATTACATAAAGCTTCATGAGTTGTTATTAACCTACCATTTTCAGATTTTATTTTGCTATATGTACAAGAGAGTTTCATCTTCACTGAAAGGTTTAAAGTCTTTGTCAAAAGAACTGTCATTAAATATTGAGAGAAGTTGCTCCTGCAGAATGGTTACCTATTTTTATTGAATTGATATTTTCCTTGCATTCTAGAACCTTTGAATGACTTGTGCTTCAAATTACTTCCCATACATTAAACAGGCATCTACCCATATTTGACAGTAGACAGCCTGAATTTTTTTTTTTTTTTTAAATTCTTATCTTGGCAATCTTCACACCAAAACTCATCTTCTGGTTGAAAATTAATCAAATCAGCACTTGTTTGAAAAGATGACGCACTGTTAAATCTCCAACAATCTGTCATCATCTCACTGCCTTCTCTGTTGAATGTTGATCTGTTTTTGAAGTGGCTTTCTTCTGGCAGCTCAACCATAATAAGCAATAAAGATAACCTTAATTTGGACAATCTATGCTTTATAATGTAACAATTTCAATGTTAAGTTTTTTCTAAATTATGATTCTTATTTATTTACAGGAACAGACAAAATTTGATGTAAAATGAAGAACTTTCTAAGAATTAAGAAGTTTAGCTAAAATGTTAACTCTAACATGACATCATCCTTGTTTAACATTAAGATGTTTTAAAACAGAAAGAAGAAGAAATGTTCCATGTTATTCAAGATGATTTACAAAAGTTCATATGAAATTAAAGGAGGTTAAAGGATGATTAAAAACGAGTCAAAAAGAATCAAACAAAAAAATACGTAGCAGCAGCGAAAACATAACAATTCTGTTAAAAACAAAAGATATTTTTACAATTGCAAATCAAATTACATTTTCTTTACTCTGAATTAAATTACTTAAAAGATAAAAGTTTTATAAATTATTGCAATTGTTTTTTGTCGGGGATTTTCAGTAAAGCTTGCAATCTTAATAATGTTTCTTTTTTATAAGAATTAAGTTTGTACCAAAAAGAAACAATAATGAAAATCATTAAACGGAGGAAATAGATGAATAAACAGAAACCAATGAAAAATAGTGGGGACTCTATATTTACACAGCGCATCAAATGAATGCATGCATCTTATGAACCCCATTGCAAGGTCATTGGAGTATAAGCAGTACTAAAGCTGTTGCAATAGCAACAGTGGGTGTGTCTAGGGTAAGACACACCCACTGATAGAAATCTCATACATCTTCAAAATAGTCTTGAATTCAGAGTTGTCCTTCTTCTGGACTAGTGGTTGAACAATGAAGGTTAAAGGGCATAGTCTACCCAACTATTTGGTCCTCTACTAAAATAGTGAAAGAAATAGATTGATTTTCTGTGACAATAATCATTGCACCCCCCCCCCCCCTTAATAATTTTTTCATTTCATGATGAATAACAGGTATTTTCAAATGCAAAAAATGTTTTAAAATTTAAAAGTATAAGTCTTTTCTCCAAGTAAAAATTGTTCTTCTTTCCTTTCTTTCTCATGATTGGGTTTCCTGAATTTGGAATGCATTTAATAAATTGTGTTCAGCATTGTTTTAGAATTGTTAACATCATCAAGAAGCAGATTTTAAATTATACAATCTCTCATTCTCTTAAACTGTTTCATCTTTGGGTGTTTTTCTTTACAACTTCCTTGCATTGCATTTTGCCCAGTGAATATCAACAGTAATTCTTTGACAGATTATTTTATCATCATACCACATATTGTTCTGCAGACCTTATTGACTCTTTTAATCTCTTCTTCCAATTCATTTCTTCTCCTCCTCCTCCTCCTCTCTTTGTATCCCTGTTAATTTACCTGATCATCTTTCTTTGTTCACTTTCAGTCAGTTTAATAGAAAACACATTCTGAAAAGCACATACAAAAATCTATATTGATAAGCAAGTTTACCTTGTGTTGCCCAGGTGAAAATGCAATTCCTTATCTCATAAATATAAACTTACACAAGATTTGAAACATTCTATTAAATTCAAGGAAAATAAAATCAGTTTAATTTTTAAAAAATAACGTGTGTGATAAGACAATCTTATAAATAAGTCATGTCTTCTTAGCCAAAATAGCAAGAGATTTCAGTCATGTTCAATAGATACATTAAGCCGAACTTGACTCCAAGTTTTCATTACAATTTACTGAACGTAATTGTGGACAAATACCTTAAACGAGAACAACTTGGACTCTGTAGCCCTGTCTTCTACTGATGCCTGGCAATATTGGAAATGATTATTCGAAGGATTTTTGCTTGCACTGGAAAACAGTTCATCCACTCCTATTACTGATACAGATAGACTTAATCTGCTAATGCACCATGTTTCCATATCCATATATACCAATATTTCTCACTGCAAAATTTACCAGAGTGCCATGGATGTTTTGGATGGAATTTTTGTGAAGAGACGAAACATAATCTTTGCCTGGCAACTACTTGCCAATCCCCTGAAGTGGGGTTAGAGCAATATCTTCAGTGCTTAAAAATAAGTCGAGACTGTGACTTTCAAGTGACAACAGCAGATCAGGCAAAGGATGAATTTATCAGAGACTCCTTTATAAATGGATTAGAATCAAACTACATCTGTCAAAGATTGCTGCAAAATAAACAACTAGATTTAGCTATTGCTTGTGAGTAGGCACTCACCTTGGAGATGGCAGAAAAGCAATCTTGTTCATACCTACAAACAAATATTGCGGAGGCTGCACTAAATACTCACACTCCTACAAATTCACCAGTTCAAATGACCCAAACAGGGAAAAAAGACAATCCTCTACAACAGATTTCCTCATTTCTGCTGAAGCCAGTTCAAAATACTCACTCTCTCTGGAAGACACAGTGCATATACTCTGCTAATGTGCTGCAGCCAGATGAAAATGTTAATTTTGTGGTCTCAAACTACACCCCCGGTCGTGTTGCCCAGCCAGGAAAACTAAATGCCACAAATGCAGGAAGAAGGAACATCTCTCTAGGGTTTGTAGATCAAGCTTTTTTTTCACCTAGTTCAAATGCTCCTATTGTGATTTGTATCATATCAACTGCAAACCCTAAATGTTTTTCAAAGGCTGTATTAACGGTAAAAATAAACGGGGGTAGAAATGAATGCTCTAGTCAACACAGGAAGTTCATAGAGTTTTATTAGCACCGATATTGCAAAAGGAAACAGGTTTAAAATTGTACATTGTAATAGTCAGGTGGCTATAGCAAATGCTTCACTATCTTTGCAGATTAGAGGATACATTTTGACTGGTGAGAGGATATATTTTGACTGGTTAGAGGATATATTTTGACTGGCCTAGAGTTGAATCAAACAGTAATGCCAAATGTTTCATGTTGCCAAATCTGTGCTGCAATGTCATACTTGGTTGTAATTTCCTCAAACAGCATTCTAGTATTATTCTCCCTTTTGGGGGCCCTAAACCAGTGCTGAACATCTGTGGGTTGGCCATTATAAATGTACAATAACCCTCTCTTTTTGAAACCTTAACCAAAAACTGTAAAAACCAGTGGCCACCAAATATAAAAAATATTCTCTTGAAGGCAAAACATTTATTTAAGCAGAAATAACAAGAATGTTAAGAAAAGAATAACGGAAGGAAGCAGATCACCATGGAGGGCACAAGTATTAATAATGTCCTCTGATAATAATAAAAAAAGATGGTCATAGACTACTCCCAAACTATAAATAGGTACACCCTCCTGGATGCAGACCCTTAACCCATATTGATGAGATGATAAACAAGATCACCAAATACAGAATATTTAGCATGTTAGACCTAAGGAGTGCTTACCACCAAGTAGCTAGAGGCCCAAAAGATAAGCCTAATACAACTTTTGAAGCCTGTGGATGACTTTATCAGTTTAGACAGATTCCGTTTGGTGTCACTAATGAGTTTCCAATTTTCAGAGGGTCCTTGATAAAATAATTCTTGAAAAAAAACTACAAGGCACCGTTGCTTATATAGATAATGTGACAGTGCACGGCCATGACTGGGCTGACCACAATCGCAACCTAAAATGTTTTTTGGCTGATGTTAAGAAATATAATCTTACACACCACCATTGTAACCATCAGACTACTTGGATATATTGTGGGTAAAGGAATCATGAAGCTGGACCCTGAATGGCTAAAACCATTGCTAAAACCACTCATTCCCAACGCCATAGACGTCTTGCAACAAACCATGGGTATATTTGCTCATTACTCTCAATGGATACCCTCCTTTTCTGAAAAAAAATACACCCATTTACGAAAATTACCAAATTTCCTTTACCTTCTTCTTCCGCTCTGTTTGCTATAAGAACATTATTGTGTACAAGAGCTAATGCAACACTTCACAAAAGGTTTTTAAAATTTCCAAACCGAAGTTCGGTCAGGATCTTCCTCTGTTTGTGACTCTCACACCCAGGTACTTTTTTTAGTTAGAAACCCTGTTTGAGAAAGCACGTATGATTATCCCTTTAGTAGGGTGGAACTGCACTAGGTGGACCTACTCTGTGCATGCAACCAGGACCTTGACTGGAGACAATCGAACGTTTTCCTCAGAGATTTGGCCCTTGCTGGCGAGTTATCAGACCAGAAGGAGGAGCAGCTCTCTCCTGAAGCTATACCTTTCCCTCTTGATAGTAATGACTACACAATGCCATTGGAGTCTCCGGAGGAACAAGGCCCCGATAATGATGATTCAGAGATCAACACCAGAATAGCACCCTTAAAATGTGAGCATACTACCACAGAATTAGAGCGTACTACTCCAAGAAGGAGACAAAAACAGTATGAGATGCAATACTTCTGGACGATTGTTCCTGTAACATCTGAAAGCCCAGATCAGCTGCTACTGAGATGATTCCAGAGAAATTTCAAGAGACTCAATCACCTGGATGATTTCATGTCGATCTAAGAGAAAACAAAGCCGGGGAGAATGTGGTAAGACAACCCGTTTACCTCCCCTGTCTTATGATTCATATAAATAAGTCATGCCATCTTAGCCAAAATGGCAAGACTCTTCAGTTACATTCAATAAAGATGCATTAAGTGGAACTAGACTGTGTGTTTTCATTATATCAAATATATGAAAGCACCTAACTAAAGGATATTATAGTAAGATTTATTTCCAAGTTAAAGTTCATCCAACCCTTTTTAATGCCCTCTTGAATTATTATAGGTCAGTCAAGAAAAGGAATTAAAACTTATGTAAAAATATTATTTAAACTTATTTTACTTTAGAAAGTAAGAGCATTGAAATTTTGTTTTCTTTTTGATATTTCTCTTGCTAAGATCACCACAATGCACATGAAAACATTTAGAAGATAGAAAAAAATGACAGGTGTTGTATGTGGGATACACAATGTAAATATAAAGTAAGAAACCCTGAGAAAAATGATAATTCATTTGAAAAGCATTTTCTGTAAAGAATGGATAAGATAAAAGTATCTCTTCATGCAAACAGATGGAGAAAATAAGTGCGGAATAAAAAATGAAGAGAGAAGTCATTTTTAAAGAATTGGTGAAGATGTTAACATGAAAATTCCTGAAGGAAAGAAGGATAAAGGATGCAAGTTCCGGCCCAGCAAAGGGAGTGCGGCTGAATTTGTACAGATTGAAATTTATAACACTTAACGAAAGAGAAAACTATCGTTCTTCTCCTTTTACAAAACAAAATTTAGCTTTTATGTGCAAATCTGCAAATTTTATAATGAATAATATTAAAATTGTTTCTAATCATTCAGAGATGTAAGTGCAGAGTCTATTTGTTTTTTGTCCAATTATTTTGTATTTTGAAATTATTTCCTAAAGCCAGAAGGAATTAAGTGTAAAGTGTTGGTGTGTAAAAAAATTATTGCCAAGATAAAAATCCAAAAAGAGAAACTAAACCGACTTCTTCAACTTGAACTAAATATGAAACATGACTCTATTGACTCTCTCTCTCTCTTCTCTCTCTCTCTCTCTATATATATATATATATATATATGTGCCCTGTCTCTTCCAGATAGGAGCAATTATGGTGCTCCACAGCTTTTACTCTATTTTGTTGATTTCCTGTTAATATACTGCATTGTTTTCAATTGGGATTTTATTTATTTCCAGGACTGTTTTCAGTATGGACTATGAAGTTTCTGTACATACCTATTTAAACAGTCACAAAGCAGAGGAAGAGCAAAATCATTGGGTTATTGTGACGGCAGCTCCAGGACCTCCAATTGTAATGCATTCATTACAAAAAGAATCAGTTGAAGAGCCTCAAGGAGACAATATCGTACAACAGCCAAATGAAATGATATGTCAAGAAAGCGATATTATAAAAGAAACTGAAAAATAAGTTTGGAATCCGACAGTTCCATATTTTTATTATTCCTCATAATTCCTTACAATTTCCACAGGGCCTTGCCTTATTCCCTGATTGTCTGCCTCAGAGTTTTTATTGAATAAAGTGTTTTATATAGACTCAATTATGTATTGTTGTATTATTTTAATCAACAACTGAACAATGGATTTTGATTGGATTTTTGCACTTTTACCCTTCTCTTCCTCTCAGTTCTTAATGAATGTTTTTAACGAGTACATTTCATTTCAAAAGCTGATAATTAGCAATGCGTGAATCATGAAACCCAATCTGTCAAAAACAGATTCTGACCCTTTGGATCACAGCCCATATACAAACAGATCCATCCACATGCACACACACTATTTTTCAGTTAAATATGAAAGTGGACTCATGTAGACACTGAAGCTAGATATATTTAATGATCTTTTTTCAACTCCACTGCAAATTAGATCCCTTTTCTGATTCACACTACAACATGTCAGCTGGATGTGAACATTAAGAAAGCAAAACACAAAATAAAAACTTGTTTTCTGTGCAGGAGCTCTGAGCATCACATCCAGCCCACAAAACAAAGTACCCAATAAAATTCAGTAGCCAATCATAGACATTCCCACTGAAGAAAAGATTACCCTGGGGTTAGCAGATTTACTTAAAAGAAAGCCTCTCATAAACAACAGAGACAGTAGCAGGCTGACAGACCCAACGGTCTATATCAAGCGTGCTTTTGCCCATGCTTCACTAATCTCACTCGACTCTTCACACACAGAATGCGGCCAATGGTTCAGCTCTGATTCTGTCGGGCTGCCAACGCCACCACCATAATTTCTAGCACCTTGACCCCTTCAGGCTCCCCTCATTATCACTATCATGACCCTGTTTCTATTGATCTTCCATTCAATCAGAATCCCACAGAGACATTCCACTACCAACTTGCCAACACATTCACTGTATCGATAAAGTTAGATTTATGACTTCTCCCAACTTGTCACACCCGCATGTTTGTAGTGGCAAAGTCAAATTCATTTGCTTTGTTAACCACTCAAGCCCTCCCTCTCAGCCGCCACTATAACCTCAGCAAGCAACATGCCAACACACATTACCAGGCCTTGCAACAAATTATCCCACCTTCATAACCTCAATCAATCAACCTGCCAATGCACTTTACCTGGTAGTTCAGCTTCAAGACCTCGGCCTCATCACACACCTGCAATCGCATCAAACACCTTATCGGTGTTGGTATCAGACCTGAAGAAGGACGTACGTCAACCCCCACCAAAGATATTCCACTTGGCTTCACTAATCTGTTCCAGACCTCTCTCCTGACACCTACTAAGTCTTGAGAGTCATGTCAGTTGATTATTTTCATGAAGGATTCAACCTCTAGGCCAACCATCAGATCTATCCAATGTAATTCTATATTTATCACTGAAAATTACTGTTGAGATTTTCATGTACATCTTCACTAAACTTGTTTCTTTTTATGATGTTTACATAGAAATTTGGTTGCTTTCATATTTTTAGTTGACAATCCTATTATTCTGTATCTTTTCTGTTCATGTTAGCAACAACATCCTCTTCAAATGTTTTCTTGCTCGTCTGTCCAATTTCCTTTCTTATTACCCTTTTACTTTTTCTCGAAACATTTTTTCTGATAGTTTTAAAATTATTTTTTTCTGGTATTTATCTCACAAATTGTTTTTCATTATTGTTTTTTTTATTATTCTCTTATTTCTATTCAATTTTTTTTTTCTTTTTTGTAAATTCCAAAGTAGTAACGTCATCAATCAATAACTTTAAAATATCTTACTTCTCTTTTGAAGTTATATTTTTCTTACAATCTATGTCACTATTTATGAAATTTAAGAATGAATGTCAATAAATATTGTTATGATGAGTTATGACTCTTGAGCAAAAGTCTTATTTTGTTGTCTGCCCTTGGCACAATGATACATATAAAGGCATCATCTGTTACCACTATTTTGTTGTGTGAAAATGAATGCAGACTGTCTTGAATAAATTTGAATTATGCCAATTGCTTTTTTTTTGTAAATAATTTCACTAATGCTGTTTTTTATTATGTTTTTGAAAAAGAATTATACCTAGACTGTTAGAGCTGAGTAGGTTTTTCCTTTCCAGTGGTGATGATAGCAAGGTTGTAAATAATTATCAAACACCATTTATTCATTAGTACAAAGGAAAATAAAATATCATTTATTTCATTTTAAAATAGTGCCTTACACTTTTGTCATACAATTTTTGTATGAATCTGTCTATATTTCTGAGATGAGGTATTATGTACACTATTTACATTATTCGGACTATTGTCCTCATCTTTGTCACCATATTTATTACAACATTTCTGTTCTTGTACGCTCCAGCCTTCTTCAGGTGGTTGGGATGTTGAACTGAACCCTTTATTTTGCTCACTGGGGTAGACTGTTCTAGTTCCACGTGCCATGTTTAATGGATGTCAGTTATCAGTTATCTCCTGTTAATTCCCCTCTCCAAGTTCCCCACTGCCTTAACTGGGTATTGAAATCACACTCTCTGGTTCCTGTCACTGGATCTAACCAACACCTTTATCCACTGTGCCATGTGTCCTTGAGTTGTTCATACCTGGTTAAGACAGTGACGGACTTGGAGAGAGGAATTAACAGGAGATAACTGATAATTGACATCCATTAAAACATGGCACATGGAACTAGAACAGTCTACCCCAGTGAGCGAAATAAAGGGTTCAGTTTGACATTCCAACCACCTGAAGAAGGCCGGAGTGTACAACGGCTCAAACATTGTAATAAATATGGCGACAAAGATGAGGACAATAGTACAAATAATGTAAATAATTTTTGTATGGTTATGTTTAGTAGGGAACTTAATATTATTAACGTCTGAGTTATCTCCTCTTGGAAGAAAGGAGAGAGTTATCTTTATTTGGTAATGAAAAGGAGAAATTTTTCTCTTCCTTCACCAGTTGTCACATTGTCCAGTTATGTCATGTTTCTCTCGGCACCAAACTCTTACCATTATGAAAACAACTTTTGATTGTCTTCGTTTCTTTTTTAATGATCACTTGTTCAAAACTTATTCCTTAGATAGAGACTTTGTTATTCATCTTTTAAGAAATACTTTTATTTCTTCCCTTTGATCTCTATACAAATATATCATGTAGACAATTATAATGATCTTATGTAGTAAACTAAACTACTTCCATATAAATACAAAAGGCAGTTACAAATGGCTATCAAGATCAAACACCCAGGAAAACTTATGAAAGGGGTCTTGTTTCATGAGAACAATGCCCCAGCACACAAGCCCTTGGTTTCAGGGGTTGCCATGCATGAGTATGGCTTTGAACTGGTTGATCACCCTCCCTATTCTCTCGATTTGATTAACATTTGTTCCCCAACATAAAAAAGCACTTGGCTGGGAACAGGTATTGCAGTGATGATGATGACGTCATATCTGCTGTTGATGACTTTTTTGACCAACAGGATGCATTGTCTTCTTTGAGCAGCCACATGTCAGTTTACCTAGAAAGAAACAATGCAATTATCAATAAGAACAGTTGAAATGAAGGCATGCAAGATTTCACAGCTCTAGCATCACTCCTTCATAGTCCGCCTATGAACTTTTCAGCCCACCCTCATACATAGAAAGAAACAATGCAGTTATTAATAAGAACAGATGAAATGAAGGCATGAAAGTTTTCATAGCTCTAGCATCACTCCTTCATAGTCAGCCTATGAACCTTTCAGCCCACCCTCATACCTGGAAAGAATGCAGTTATTAATAAGAACAGTTGAAATGAATGCATGCAAGTTTTCATAGATCTAGCATCACTCCTTCATAGTCAGCCTATGAAGCTTTCAGCCCACCCTCATACCTGGAAAGAATGCAGTTATTAATAAGAACTGTTGAAATGAATGCATGCAAGATTTCATAGATCTAGCATCACTCATCCATAGTCAGCCTATGAAGCTTTCAGCCCACACTCATACCTGGAAAGTATGCAGTTATTAATAAGAACAGTTGAAATGAATGCATGCAAGTTTTCATAGATCTAGCATCACTCCTTCATAGTCAGCCTATGAAGCTTTTAGCCCACCCTCATACCTGGAAAGAAACAATGCAATTATTAATAAGAACAGTTGAAATGAATGCATGCAAGTTTTCATAGTTCTAGCATCACTCCTTCATAGTCAGCCTATCAGCCTTTCAGCCCACACTCATACCTGGAAATAATGCAGATATTAATAAGAACAGTTGAAATGAAGGCATGCACGATTTCATAGCTCTAGCATCACTCCTTCATAGTCAGCCTATGAACCTTTCAGCCCACACTCATACCTGGAAATAATGCAGATATTAATAAGAACAGTTGAAATGAATGCATGCAAGTTTTCATAGATCTAGCATCACTTCTTCATAGTCAGCCTATGAACCTTTCAGCCCACCCTCATTCCTGGAAAGAAACAATGCAATTATTAATAAGAACAGTTGAAATGAAGGCATGCAAGATTTCATAACTCTAGCATCACTCCGTCATAGTCAGCCTATCAGCCTTTCAGCCCACTCTTATAAAAGGCAATGTGATATCACTTGTAATTAATGGTGCATCAGTAATTGTAGAACACATTTCAAGAATTGCATGATTTTGCTAATGCAGCCTTAAACTCAGTATAGGTGTTGCTAAAAATGATGTTGCAGGTTTTAATTATTTTTAGATATTTTCTGATGAATTGAATTTTGTGAATTATATTTTGGGGAATACCCCGACTTATTTGTCTGGATGCTCACTTAGTGGCATTCTGTTTAGGATTATAAAATGAAAGGATTCACTCTTTCTTCCACTTTTTTCCACTGGGATGTCGTGACTACCGCAATGAAATTCTTCCTCCCCAGAGAAACACTCCCTGGCAGATTGACTGGTTAATTTCAAATAAACCATGTGGACATCAAACGCATACACACAAACACTATGGCTAAGCGTATAAATGTTTTCTTTCCCTTTTTGAGCTAATCTATATAAACATAAATATAATATCAGTTATCCTACTAATCAGAATATGTAAACTGTATGTGGAATTTTCCACAACAGCCAGTTTACCCTCTGCTGGGAGATGCACTCTTCCTGTTGTAATTTTCACCAACATCATACTTACAAATATATAACAAACATTCATTGGTTAATCACCTTCAATCTAGGTTGCTGATTGGTCGAAACTGACCAATCGAATAGCCTGCACGCGACGGGTCTGTTTTGGCGCCAACTAAGTGTGATCCTGTCACGTGATAGAACATACTATAAAAAACCAAACACGAGTGATTTTCACTCTTTCTCTTTCGTCACGCTCCCTCTTGGTTCTCTCTCGTGTCTCAACTCCACTGCCAAAATGTGACCCTTAAAAAACTCTCGTTGTTTGGATTGCTATGAAATGAGTGTGAAATCAGAAGGTTTTTTGGTTTAAGATGTTAAGCATGAAAATCATGTTCTTCATATTAATCACAGCAATATTAAGCATAGACATACAAGTTGAATAAATCTCAAGGCAAAATTGAACAAAGAAACAACGGTAGTCGTGAATTCAGTTAGAAAAACACTGAACATTTATATACAATAAATTATAATACAATTTGGAAAAGCTTGTGTTTCAGTTTTGGTTATATGGATGTTTGACGAAATGTGAATTAAGTATCTTAATGAATTACAGTTCAGGAATGTTCCTTTGTTTAGAAAATGTTCACATGTAAATGTAAGGAAAATTTATCGAGGGATAAATTTTAAAGTAATCTAATGCGAGATTTTTGTTGATTTTTGTTTGTTTTTGTTTTGACAGAGTTATTCACCCTGGACTGTATTTTTTATCTTAATGCTTGAATTGCAGTTTCTGTTTAGTAGTGTAGATAACACTTTCTTTTAGAAATGTGCAATGAATTCAGAGAGAGACAGAAAGAGGTTGAAAGTTGAGTCAAGTATTGACGCGCGCAAAGTCCTTTAGTTAAAATGTAGACACGCGTGGATCTCTGTGGAATCTCTCTGAAGGCGAATTACTGACTGGTGAATTGGACTGAAATTTGTTCTTTTATTTACTTTGAGAAGTTGGAATAGGCTCCAGAAATTTTGGCGGTAAAACACATTATGGGGTCATCTCGACCAATAATAAACCGAGTTTCGCAATGTGTGTGATCGAAATTAGCTCTTATGGAATAGTCTATTTTTTAACGGGGGTGAGTGGGAAAATATGGACGATTCCACACCGTTTTGACTAATGTAGTCAGACGTAAAAGAACTTCACAACATTTCATGCAAGTATAATTCTGAACTTTTACCAACTTGTACAATACACAATTCCAAACATGCAACAACTCATTCGTTTACAGTTTAATAATCAATTTATTCGTTATGAGCTTAGGTACAAATATTACCTAGTCTAAGAGACACCACTCTGTCCAACCTTTCAGTTTACATGCATGTACATCAAATACTTAATAAATTCAATTGTTATGTTTTGAATCATTATTTTTGTCTTTTATTAATTGTTGTGGGTGGAAGATCATTGAACAGGCACAATTTTAAGCCTTCTGATCATTCAAACCTTCTGATATCTCTTAACATCTTCACACAACCGCAACATGTTCGCATCGAGACTCTTTATTTGCGGACTCCTTTATTAATGGGGACAAGCTCGGTAAACACCGGATGTCATCTCTCTCCCATTATTTATGTTTTTCTTTCTTTTGTTATTAAAATAATTTTTTTCTCTTTTTTGTCAATGGGTGTGTTGTTACATCTGTTACATTTTTATTTTATGGCATTCTTTTCAACACTTCATTGTCAACTGCTATTGATATGGCAGATCAATTCCAAAACGAAATAAACAAATTGCAAGTCAAAAAAACTCGAAGATCCAGGGGCAGAAAGAAATGTCGAAATCACAAATCGTAGGTCTAGTGTCAAAAATCCCAACACACATAAACGGTCAGAAATCCAATGTGTAAGGCAACAGTCACTCGCAACGTAGATAGAAAAAAATAAACTACCCCAATTCGAGAACATCAACCGCTTTTATCGACGGAACAGTTTTTTCATTGGTTGACCATTGGAAATACATGAATCGCAAATTTCAAAACTCTACACGACACAAGATGTTCTCCAAGTAAGGAAATAGATTTTTGTTTTTTGCAACACGTGTGGCCCCCAAAATAGCACCAGTACAATTACAGCGACATTGGTCCAGTCAGTAGGCAGACAACAAACACCTCATCCCTACTGCATTTTGCTTGACACTTTCTCTCTCTGGCCATTACGCCTGACTTCTTCGTTAACTGGCAGATATCACAAAACAAAACAAAAAACCCCAAAAAACCCAAAAACGAAAACAAAAATGAAAACTGAAAAATCTGTATGTACATTTTTAATAATAGACGGAGATCGCTGCGTCTCCGAGAAAAAAAACCGACAATAATATCAAATATCTTCAAATGTTCTCGCAAAACATGTCTTCGATTCGAGGTAGAAATTTCACCAACATCAGCTCAACAACTTTACAAATCGACGCTTCTTCTATTAAAATTTTGTGCGTCAACATCATCCACGCATAGAAAACGAACGAGGCCTGTGGAATCTTCCACGACAGCCAGTCTACCCTCCGGTGGAAATGCACTCTTCTTGCATCCATTGGTCGATCACCGTAAATCCGGCTTGCTGATTGGTCAGTTTCGACCAATCAGATCGCTCCCACGCGCACGATTATCTTCGCGCCATTCTTCCTGGAGCCTCTTTGACTGTATATAAACCGAAGCAACACGTGTCACTTTGAGCATTCCAAGAGAGATTCCAAAGAGAGCATTCCGAAGCAGAGCCGAGCAAAGCAGATAGCAAACCAATTTCGACCGCTCAACACAATTACCAAAATGTAACCTTCAAGGAACTCCCGTCTTTGACTAACGCAGTCAGACGTTAAAGAACTTTCGAACATAAAACAACTTTGCTTACCCAAAGTGAACAGAACATTCACTACTCAATAAGAAAAGAACTTTATGACACTTACGCAAGTACAATCTACAATCTACTTCTAATATGAGCTTAGATACAAATATACCAGGTTAAGGGTACGCAACTTTTCTTGACTTAAACCAATACAACACTACTTCTAACATTGACCATCCGGCAACATAAGAAAACACTATTGTAAATACCTTTCAGTTGTATATAAATGTTTGTATTATTTCAATTTATTCTTGCTTTGTTTGTTCCATATTTTTGAACTTTAATATTGTTGGGGATGAATGTAAAGAACACATCGATCTAACAACCTAAACCTTCTGATATAACACAACACATACTATCCAACAACCACATAATAATTAATAATCCTGCACATCCTCAACAGGCCTTTAAAAAAAACCAACTCGATGTGGAGCATTGGAAAATAACAGCATTTTAATACCAAACGCTGAATATTCTATACTACTGACATATCTTCCAAAGCGTGCTACTTTCTGGCCCACTAGAAAATTATAGAGCACCCTGATGACACAGTACTTGACAGTACATTTTCGTCGACATGTTTAAACACACATCGCAAACATACTGTTCGACTCTTTTTCTTTTCTGCCTTTGAGGAAGAAAACAGACTACAAAACCACAAAACTCTTACCACAACTCAAGAAGGAAAATGTTACAGATCATGCCAAACACACAAAGTCAGGCCGACAGATTTGTGCCGATCTATATCGCACACACATACATACATACACAAATACAAATTTACATACAACGCCAAGCATTCATTGGTTAATAAATCACCACTACGTTATTATAGACAATTTACAAATCGCAGCAATGCGACAATTTTGTAATCGCCCTATTTTTATGTAGTCAGTTTTGTGCACTTTTGGGAGAAACGGATCACAGAAGCTTTCTTAAGTGAAGAATAATTCTTCCCGCGCAGCGATCTGGAGCCTATAGTCACTTATATAAGCAAGACATTTTCTTAGCTAATTAGTGAGAATTCAGCTGCCAAACGAATCCACGACAGTTGAAACCATGCGCCAACCTTCTTACTCACACACACCACTCACATGCTGAACATACCTTGTATACACTCACATAATCTTTTCTTACACAGCCATTATTAAGAGACTAAGAACAGTCATTATAAGAGACTCTCATGAACATTCTTCCAGTGAACTTTGAAATACTAAAATAACAGATAAAGAGAGACAACTCTTGCTTATTTCAACCTTTTCTTACTTAAATGCATGCTTTCTTTCACATCGTTGTTTGATATTGTACATCTTGTTAAATACATATTTTATGTGTAACAAAGTCTTTTGCTTATCCTTTTCTGCATCAGCCCTGTTTCTTAATCTAAAGTTAAATTAATGTGGTGAAGTACGTCACAGATTCATTGGCCCAACAGATTCAAATCATACAACCTTTGGCATTTCAAGCCTTCAGGTTCTTTTAGCTGTTAACAGAAATATCTGTAATACATTTCAAAGCATTATATAATCTCCAAGCAGCAAGATACCTACAAACTACACCAGTTTCAAACATAACTCACTATTATCAAAAGGATTTGGGAATGCACGATTTTAACAAACATTTTTGGACAGTAAATGCTCTAGAATTTACTCGTCGGACTAACTTTGTATTGAACACCACTTTCGATATTCTGTAATCAAATCAATTCATTTTTTCCTGTACACTTTCTTATTAATGTTATTTCGAGAAAATTCTCAACACAGCATTTTCTCTGGTAAGGGAGTATTTGTAGCGGATAACACAATTTACGTATAATTAGAGATAACAAATTAAAACCAAATTTAGACAATTATTAGAAAACATATATCTCTAACTTCACATCAATTTTCATCTAGCTAAGTGACACACACGCCGCGCTCTACTCAAAACACATTTTAAAAGAAACACAAATATATCAGATTGCTAGCCATTATTGAGGCGAATCTCGTTTGCCACAGATGTCTACAACTAGGTTCGCGCGTTTTTCTTATATCGACTATAAGAAGTCAGACATGGGCTGACCAACAGAAAACGGACAGAGACTTCACACACGCATGACTGACTGCCCGTCTGACCATTAGGCTTTATAAACGACCTCCTGTAAACTCAGTAAGTGAAAGGACCCTATCAACGCGACAAGCACAAAAAAAGCCATAACCACCAAGCAGTCATCGGGGGTTAAGCATACTTCTTTTTCACGCTCTCATTTCACGCCTAGTACAACACACCTTCAACCCATCACAATATACCACTTACTATAGGCATTTTTATAACTTGTATATAAAAATAGATCTTTGATCACTTATATCTAAACAGGCATCTTAGTTCGTTCCTTCTTCTCCAAACAACGTCCAACCTCGAGATTAACGAATTTATAAAACCTGTTTCTTCGTGGAACATGTAAGTCACTTGTAAACATTGAAACGATTAAAAGATCTTACATAATATTATGAGATTTCTTTTTAAATTAAATATTTTATTTCTCTGTTCAATTGGATGGTGTGCTTTGTTTGCATTTATTTTGTGTGTTAGAAGCATTTTTATGAGCGCTTTAAAAGGTAATAAATTTTCAAAAAAATGAAAATTTGGGGTTTGGGACTGAATTTTTGTATTTGGGCAAACAGATATTTCCACACTTGTCATGACTCATCATGTTTGATAGAATCATTATTTTCTTTAAGTTTAATCAAAGTATTTTCAAATGGAAACAACTGAACTTTCAAATAATGCATCATCAAAATTTAGTGGACCAAACATTGGGCTCTTGATTCTGCAGTACTTGGCTGAATGACTGTATTCATTACAATGCTTGCAGTATAGTGGGCTTTCAAGCGGACAGTGTTAACCAATGGATCGGATCCCAAACATAATCTATTGATCCTGTCATCTAGATTAGAAGATTGTGAGGTTTTCTCGCAAGTTTCAACCGTATTGATCGCAAAACTTTCTTGTTTGCCTCCAAACCTGATTCATCCGAATCTTTCAATTCAAAGTCCCCATGCATCTTGATCAACTCCCAGGAGTGTCCTAAAAGTTTGTGAACTGCTGGTGTGATGCTTTGGTTTTGGGCCTTGGTGTAGAAAGCTTTTGAGAAAAAGGTACAGATTTGTACAACGTTTCCTGTACTCCTTCACGTTCACTTGTCTGAGCAGAAAAGACGTAATATTCATGGAAAGATGCTGGCCAAATTGTTGCATTCCATCAAAATTAAGGATGCATTTCCTGTTGTGGATGTTCCTCCTTTACATGTACCTCCAAGAAAATCACATGTTTCGTCAAGAATCTCTTCAATCTTTTGCTGAATTTCCTCCTTAACTTTCACTAAGAACTGATTGTTAGAACTAACTTTTGATTCGATCTAGACAAACACTCCAGCTCTCAAATGCACTGATATTTTCATGAAGTGGTCAAATGTTCTCAACAATGCATGGAGGACTTGGACCGATCGGATTTCATTGGTTGGTACAGGTTTTGCCATGAAACCAATACGCACTTCGCAATCATTTCGAGTTTTGAAAACAGTACCATCTTCTTGAACAAGGTCAGCGAACAATGCTTGAATGTCAGCTACACTGCAATTTATTTGAAAGCCTTCTTGGACGCAATTTGGATCATGGCAGGAATCTCTGATACAGTTGCACAAATCACAATAAGCACCACCAAGCCCAAGGTAAAGGTGTGCTGCTTTCATGTCCATCATATGTGGTCCCAAATTCGCTTTGAGAGTAACCTCTGTCTCTCCAACCTTTAATTGGCACCCTTCGGTTCGCAGCTTTCAAGCAACCGCAAAGCCTCAGCTGACTCCTTTCCAAGTTGTAGAGCCAAAGGACAATGTGTCAATAGACTGTCGGGGACTCTCTGCTTCCATACTTCAACACCGGATTCAGACGAAATATTGAGCAGACAAAACATAGACATTATGATGTTATTTGTTTTATCATTGTCCACCTGTCGATAAATTGAGTGACTTTCTCTGCCATCGAAACCAAACTTGAAGTTCAACACTGCAGAATTGCGAAGGATAATCGATGGAAGAAGGATTTCTATAATTCTTTGAGTGGTTAACTTCATGAACTCTTCATAGAAAACGTAGACGCCGTCATAAGGCTCTGGCAACGGTACTGGTTCAGGTGAAATCTTGGATTGCTCCTGTCGAACTTGGATGGTGGGAGAATAGCGTGCCCTTCCCATTTCAAAATCTTCCACAGTAACTTCTGTGAGATCTTCGGATTTTAGGACGATTACAGGAATGACGGACCGGTCAGCACTCCATTTGGCACGATTCTTTTTCAAGAATTTGTTGTATTTAGTCTTGAGTTCACTGAGTTTTTGGTGTAAATTATCGTCATTCTGAACACCAAGTCTTACTGCAATATCAGCTTCAACTTTATTCCATTCAGGAGGTTTGAATGTTGAATGTTTGTGACTCTGGCAAATGTCAAAAATGTCGCACCAGTTCAATTCTTTCATTGTTAACATAATCAAGCAGGTTTCGATTTGATATCATCTGCTTCTTAGCCAAGGGAAGAATGTCAAACAATGAAAAAGAAACGAAATGAGAGTGAAAGGAAGTTGAACAATGGAAACAAAATTGAAACAGACATGACTATCTAGACAGTGAAACCAAATTGAACATGGGAACGAAACTAAAACAGAGAGTGAAACCAAGTTGAACAATGAAAATGAAACCAAACATTTTTGACCATAAAATGATGTAAAAATAAAAAGTCAAACTTAGTGAAATGGAGTGAAATATCCAGCTTTCATATTAAAACCATAGAAGAATAACCAAGATATATCCTCTCCACTTTTGTGGCCTCACTTCTGTAAACTTTGTCATTTCCAACAGATTCATGACATTCTTGACGTAAAATCAATCAAACCTTGAGGATTTTTCTGGTAATTTTTCACATAAGTTGACCTTCCGAATCATTTTTTTTAATTAAATCCATTTTGAGTTCTTTTAAATAAGAATTAGGTCACTAAACCCTTCAGCTAAGTTTTGGAAGCATATTTGGCGTCAAAAATTTGTTGATGACTATTCAGATAAATTCTTGTATTTCAAGAGTGCTGACACCTTTTAACTAAGTGTGCCTAACTTTGAAATAGATTAAATTGAAATACCAAAGATCAGATTTGATGAAACTGAGTTTTTCTGCACCCTCTCATCTCATATTTTCAGAAAATGCATAGTTATTCATGCCTGACTTTTGGCATTTTGAAATATTTTCTCATATCCATAGTGTCACATTTTGTGTCAAAAAAGTCATATTTCCGGGTAAAAATAGTTTTTTCTTCCAAAAGTTCCCCCTGGAATGGTATTTTTTTTCACATTTTCTTCTGAGTCCGTAAATTAACTTCAATATTTTACCCCTTAACTACTATCTTCAAAGTTTAGTTGAAAGAAACTTTGCTTCTATGATTTCTTTTTCATTTTTTAGTTTCAACTAACAAATCGGGTAAAATTTGTATAAATCAGCTGACAGTGCCGGAAAATCCGACCGACATCTGGAATCTCGCAAACTTCAATTAAGCTTAACTTTTCTGAATAAAAGAGCTTTTCGATGTATTTATTTTATTTTTTTACTGGAAATTTTCTCTAGTTTATGGAAATTAAGCCCTTTTGGGTAGAGTAGGAATTTCATTTTTGAAAATTTCCAGCCTCCATCCCAATGTGATCTAGTGCTCTATGTTTTCGGCCTGGTATATAGATCATCCGGAATTTATAGGGGAGGGTTTTCTCTTTTAGGTTTAGCAGGCGGTGTTTCCTTATCTCCTCTAGCCTGCGATCGCCCGGGACTTTCAGGGGTTGTTTGTGGTTGACCGCTATGATCAGGTTGTCGCAACCAAGTATAAAGTGTTTTGCCCTTTCGAGGGCATCGACCACGGCTTCTCTTTCAATGGGGGCATACCATGACTCGGCTGGGTGGGTGAATCTACTCCTTGCAAGTGCGATCCCCCATCCCAAGGGACAACATAACTGAGACATAGACAGTGTTTCTGTAGGAGCCAGAATCCTACACCGTATTTACTCCAATCAGTCACAAGAAAAGGTTTTGCGGCTCTTGTTGAAAATGATAATTCCCTCGTTAATTTTGTCAGCGATGAACCTTTTTGATTTATGAAATAGGTTCTGTAGTTGGTCGTCCCAGTAGAACTGTATGGACTATTTGAGGAATTCTCTGAACGCTTTCATTTCGTCGGTCATAGATGTGTAATAGCTGATCTGATTCATGAGGCCAAACCAAGACCCGATGTCCGTAATATTTCTTGGTGTGCGGAAGTCCGTAATGGCTTGCAGAAATCTGACATGGTTTTTACACTGTCCATTGTGATTTCAAAGCCAGCGAATTCCACGGAGTCTGCCCCGAATTGAAATTTATCAGGGTTGGGGATAATTCCATTTCGACCACAGAAGTCCAGGCCTGGAAGGAAGTGTCCTCCAGTTTACCCATATGCACGTGTCGTCGATGCATTTGGTTGTGTTGGGGAATTCGGAGACGATTTCGCAGAACTGCCTGGAGTAGCTATCTTATGACGCTATGTATCTCTGTGGGGTTGTCCGGAGGAGAAAAGGCCTCCGGTATGGAATAGATACTACATCTGCAGCATGCATCCTGACGGAAAAAGCCCTTCGACACCTATGCCAAGAATCCGGAAGGAAAGCCCCCAGTATTTCACCTAACCCTGGAAGTGGGTGGAAAAACCCGAAAAAAAGTTTTAAAAATAGAAGCTCTGTGTATGTCGTAACGGCACTTAACTTGGCTCGTCTCACCTATTTCTTCACTTAAGAAATTAAGTAGATGATTTGAAATCATCTTTTCTGTAAGCTAAAGTTCTTGTGAATATTCAGAAACTGTTCATACAGGTTTTATGTATTGAATATACATGATTTCCGAAAAATTAACTGGGACGAAGAAATACGAAACAAAAAAAACCATTGTCGAACAAGGGAGCTAATCCACTTGCGGTTGTTAAACCGCTAGATTCTACAATCTGCTCAGGATGAATGTAATATCCTGAACTGAAAATATTAAAAAGTACTGAAATTTTTGGCAACATTTTAGTTTTATAGGTTAAAGACGAAATATCTATATTAAATTTATTTTTGAGAGTTTAAAATATTTAATCCATTAAAAAAAAATTAAAATGTCTACTTATCATATTTATTTTTCCAAGAGATATGAAATATTGTTTTTAATTTTACATAGTAATAGTATTCTAATAATGTAAGAATTATCCAAAGTTAGAAAATTTTCCAGAATTTAAAAAATGGCTTGTTTATTAAATCATGTTATTATGTAATAAGCAGATACTGAAGGAAGAGTGAAGCTGCTTTTGTAGTGTATAAGATTCAAAAATAGCCAAGTAAATAATAAGGATTTGATAAAAATTATTTTGTTTTGATGATAAACTAAATAAATTACTTACAAAAATAAATTTCTCACTTTTTACTAAAAAGAAAAAAAAAACAATAAAAAATACACATTCTCTTGTCGGGTTGTCAGCAATCTCTGTTGACTGGACAGATATCAACTTTCACTTCCTCTGAAATTAAAAATACATCAACTCCTTATTTAGACCAGTAGTGATGGATAAAAAAAGGGTTATACCAATTCTATTCATTTAAAATTTATTTATATTTTTTATCAAACGAGGTTGTTAATTGTCTGGTGTTGACGTTGTGAACGCGAAACATTTACTTCTTTCTGGTCTTCCATACCTTATTAGTCACGTGACGTGTTCATAAATTTAACCGCGGTTTTAAAATCTTGAACCCAAGGTGTTGTCATACATGGAATCAATGTAGAGAATGAATCACTCGCCATTTGGGATTTTTACTTCTTTACTCGCAACGGATATCTTTTTTTAGCTTTAATAATTTACAGAAGCAGGAGAGACATTTTGTTTTAACTAAATTTAAAGACTATACTCGGGCTGACGAATCTGAGCTATTTTTGCCTCGCTGTCCAAGGTAAGCCTTTCTTTTTTCTTTTTAACTTTTTAAAATTAAAAAAAAAATGGATGTCATTTCTTTCGTTAAGCCGGTAAAGGTTTTGTTCAGAACCACCAGAAAGAGAAAGTTTTCTGAATGGAAAAAATGAAACTGAGTAAAACAAAAAAGAATGGTGTAAAAGAAAAAAAAAAACGAAACAAATTCTAGAAAAGAGAACAAATGGAGACTGTTCTTTTCACAATCATGGAATTATCTCTCCTTTTTGTTTAATCGATGTTAATTCGTACAAAAAGAACTCCCTTAATAAAAATTAGTGTTACAGGATGTCAAATTGATGAAAAAGTACGTGATAAAATCAGACAATTTGAGGATTAGAGTACAACAGGATGTCAAAATAAATAATACAGAGCATTTCCAGACTATTGCAGACATGGTTGGTTCCAGACCAATGCGAAAGGTCGCCATCATTCAGCAGACACATTATTCAGATGGTAGATTGCACCAGTCAGTCCCAAACTGAACCTAACCAGCATAGTTCTAGTTCATAATCCTTATTTTCATTTACTCATCCTAAAGAGCTTTTTAAAAAAACTAATTTTCCCGTGAGGTGGGCCAAGGGTCATCCGTGTTTTTGTTTTTCTCTCTGAGCATGGAACTGATTATTACTTGAATAATAGTCGAAGGTTAAGATCAGATTTTAAAAGGCTGAGACACATTTACAATTTCCGGTGCCTCGTGGATAAAATCTACGAGGCACTGTAAACAACGTAGGGTATTATTCTCAGATTCTGTCATAGTTTCGCAAAACTTCTCGGTCACATTCGGGCGCGATGAATTTTTGTCTTTTCTTCGAGTGTGATTTTTTTCTTAATCATTTCGTCACGTTTATTTTTGCAACTCCAGCAGAGAAAGCGCGCGTTGTTAGGAGGAGGAGGTGTATCTACAAAGATTCGCCTCAAAATTAGCATACATGATGAAAAAATACCCTGAATTTAGTAAAACAAAACAAAACAGTTTGATGGTAAATGTTGGTTTTATTTCCTGAGCGCTAAAACCCCATAAAATCTTCCAAAATCGTCATAATTCCGTGCAAATGTACATGTTGAACTCGAATTAACAATTAAATTTAATTAAATTATGAAGAAACCTTACCGTTTTGGAGTAATCGACAAGAAAAAAAATTGGACTTCTTGTTGGTCATTCGTCTCCCATTACTGCCATCATGAATTCTCATTCGCTGCGAGATACTTGCGCTGGCCTTTGGCCTATTTACTTCTTTTACAGACTTTCCTTGCGGAAAATCACTACGCACTACCGTAAAGAAATGTAAATTTTTTTTTTTTTAATTGTTAATTCGAGTTCAGCATGTACATTTGCACGGAATTATGACGATTTTGGAAGAGTTTAAGGGGTTTTAGCGTTCAGGAAATAAAACCAACATTTACCATCAAACTAATAAAATAAAACGAACATTTAACCATAAATTTGTATGGGAAATTATAGCGTGTTTGTGCGGTGAATAACACATTGATTTGGAAGTTCTTGCAAAAAATTGTCTGATTATAATGAAACTTTCAGCCTTTTAGTAGAAAACTTATTCCCAAATGAATGAAATTATTTTAGAATCATTTTTTTTTTTTTTTTTTTTCTTTAAGAAAATCTTGGTAAATAAATTGTTGCCCCTCCTCCACACATTTATTAATTTTATTAAATTTTGAGAAATTCTTTTTGTAGACCTTCTGCTTACTGTAAGGATAAAATTTCTGAGAATTTAAAGGGTTAGTACAGAAAATAACAAGCTTTTGTTTAGTAAGCATTTCAACAACACAAGCTAAGTACACTGCTACTTTCTCGCCTGACCAACAGTCAATTTCTCCACGCATTTTCGAGAAACTGAAGTAAAATAAATAGAATAGGGTCTCTACACAGTGCTTTACTGAGGACAGTCAAAAATATTAGTAAAATATTTTAAAAATTGTATATTTTCTTATAATGGTGCATTAACCTAGGGAGGAAACTAGTCCTACCCTGCCGCCACTCCTTCAGAGGAGCAAAATCCATACATTGCCATTTTTGTCTTGGAGGAGATGCTATCTCAATACACCTGAAGTGACTCCAGTCATCACAACACAGACTGGAAAGCAAGATTTAGAATAAATAATTAGTAGAGTCCAAGTTTTGTGCATGTGATTCCAGAAACAACCACTCACCAAAAACTTTAAAAAAAAAATCTTTTCCCTATTTTTTTTATTTTATTTTTTTTTTTTTTATGAATGACCCAGTAGTGCCATTTTCAGAATACATTATTTGTGAATTTCAGTTTATAATACATTCTTATTACAAATATGTACTCGTTTGGCATATAAGATTTTATTATGCATTGTTGTTCATGTTGTAAATATATGTGATAAAATATATTGATATTTATTAAATTTCAACTTTATTTTTTAAGTAAACATCACAAAGGAAAATATGGAAGTTAATTGAAGTACATGAAAATTGATTTTTTTGTGATGAATGTAGAGCATCGGATGAAAATCTGATAACTGGGCTAAAGTTTGGCTCCTTTATGGAAAGAGCCAATGGGAATGTAGAATAATGTTTTGAAATGTAACTTTACTTCCCAATTCTTTAACGCTGGAGCGCTTCATCACCATTTACGAAGTAGACATTTATTTCAGTATAAATTTTTTGCAAGGTTGCTTTTCCTTCATTATTGCTTTTTATCATAAAATTCACCTCATTACATTCTCTGAATTTATGTGAATAGCCTATTTTTGTTTTAATCATTTCATTCCACGCAAGCTAATAAAGCCGCAGAAATTAAGAATATCTGTCTATATTTCTGAGATGAGGTATTATGATTACTTGTGTTATTTACATTATTCGGACTGTTATCCTCATCTTCATTGCCATATCCACAATGTTTTGATCTACCCTGGTGGATGAAATAAAGGGTTTGGTTTAAAATTCCAATCACTTGAAGAAGTGTACAACAGCCAAAATGTGAATATGGCAATGAAGATGGGGATAACAGTCCGAATAATTCAGGAATTAAGAAGACAAAATTGAACACTTTATATTACATTTAAATGTTTGAAGATCACTGTTGACTGGAAAAGTCCCGTAAACAAGAAGTAAGTGTAAGGGAATAAACTGTTAGCATAGAACTTTATGGTTACATCTCGTCATTTCAACTGTGAAATGATGAGACTTTGCCACCAATCTAATACCATGCTTAAATTTGTAAATTCTAGTTACCAAAGATGAAAGCTCAACAGAACAATTACCATGAAAATATTTATTAAAAAAGCACAGGGAAGCCACATTTAAGCAGTGAAATGGTAATTATCATTGGGTTGCTGCTATTATTATTACCATGGTGGAAGTATCATGGGTACTCCCTATGGGTGGCAGAAGAGTACAGAGAAGTCAGTGGTTCTTTCCTGCTTATTTGTCTCCTATAAAGAAACCCAGGGAAATGAAAATGTCTTTTTCTTTTTTTTTTTTTTTTTCTTTTTTTTTGCCCGTTTATACTTAAATAAAAATTACTTAGAATCTGGAGGCCATTATTATCCAAGTTAGTGCATTTCAATTGTACAAACAAAAATTGTCTTATATGCTTTTTTAGTGGTGTTATAGTAGCAAACACACAAACTCAAAACATTATTTATGAAATATGTCTACTTAAAACATTAGAACCCCTTTGCTAATATTACTTTGAAATCATTTCTATAAAACTTTTTTATTGTGTATTGACATCAGTTTTTTTATAAAGCAAATGAAGTCAAAAACTGCCAATACTTCTTGGTTATCTTCTTATTGAGAAATCAGTGCATTTTTATTTTATTTTTTTGAGGACAGTTAAATTTTATTTTGCTTAAAAAAACAAAAATGAATGTAAAAATTCAATATTGATTTTTCACTTCAGACACATCTGAAATTTTTGGTAACCTTATCTATTTTATTTAATACTTAAGATATGTTTATCTGTTCACTTTCATTTGGTTGTATTTTTTATTTTTTTTCTTAAGTGGAAAAAAGCTAAGATATTGTTTCAAGAAAAGGAGGAAAAAAGCACATTAAAATCTTTTTATTGTTCAATATTTCGGGAGACGGGAATAATTTTTTTTTTTTTTTTTTTTTTTTGTACAATCAATGCATCTATTTTGAAAAGTGTTAAAAATTTCTCAAAATTTCTTCAATGAATTGGCAAAAAATTTGTAACATTTTAATTCTTTAAATATTGACTATTATTTAAAATTGAATTCAGAAAATGAAATTCTCTTTATTTCTTTATGAAGGATTGAAACACTAAACTACACATCAGTATGCAGTAAAGTTGCACTCTTTTCATTGAATAAAATGTGGTTTTATGATAAAAAAGATTAAAAATCCAACTTATTGCTGTCATTTTACCATTAACAATATTTGTTCATGAGAGGAAATAAGTTTAATACTTAGGTTTTGAAGTGCAAAGATAAAATATTGTCATTGTTAAACTCTTTTTGGTGAGGATACTTACTATTAAGAAAAGGTTAAAGTTCATCTCATGGACCAGTTTGCAGTTTCAATCCCTATGGTTTCCTTGATCCTTGTGCTCGATTAAACTATTCTTAGTAAATAACTTAATATTTTTTCTAGTTTTCTTTTATTCATTTTATTGCCTTTTAGTACTTTTGTTGATTTATTTTTCATCTATTTATATATAAAATTCTGTGGCTTTTGTTAGTCTGTCTATCCACATGTTCATCACACCCTCTAAAATAGCCATACATTGACTGATCAAAACCAGATTTTGGTAAGAAGTGCAAGCAGGTAAGGTGGTACAAAGTCCAGTAGGTTTTACTGGGGTGCAATAAATTTTCATTATTTTTGTGGTGGGGGGAATTAAGTTTTATTATTTAACATACAAAATAGTTCCATTATTTTAAAAACAATCTAATGATTAAAATAAATACTTATTTAATAAAAATGCAATATTGTTTTTTGCATATCTTAAGTTTTTATATATACAAAAATCCAGTTTCCAGTTCACGAGGACTCCAAACAAATCACAAGGCAAACTGCTTCAAAAAGTTAGAATTTGACTCCAGAAAGAAATATTTACACATGGCCAGTTGTATGTTGCATGCTCAAAAGTAAGAAATTTAAAAAATTTATTCTTTCTTGCTAAAAAGGAAAAAAAAAATTTTTTTGAAAAATAATATTGTTTACCATTAAATCCTATAAAATTAAAGAAATTATTAAATCACAAAAATTGGGTTTCTGTCAAAGTATTTTTTTGAAACAAATCAGTTTATTCAAATTTCATTGATTGTTTTGTGAAATTGAACAAAATGTAGAGTTTGAATTTACAAACACTAAATAAGTTTCAGGCTATTATTTTTTAGTGGCAGTGTATTTTGGCTCAGACTTTCTTAGGCTGATTTTTTTGTGAGATTTCATGTTTGAAAATGGCTCCCTAATAGGGTGTGTAGTAACCCCCCACTTGATAGAATGTACATTGGTGACACTAATAATTTAAGTTCTCTTTTTTTGATACTTTTCGTCAATGAACCCAAAGAACATTTGTGACACTGACCAAGAGAAGAGGACTGAACTAAAATGACCTGCGATCACCAGCCAGATGAGACCCCCTCCCCACTAACCCAATGATGGTTATGCAGCTAAATCTCAACAAAAAATGTTAGCAATAACTTCGACAATATTAAATACTGTGAAGATTTCAACATGCATCAATCTGTTGCCAAACCATTTATAGGAATGGTGGCTTCATCTCAGTTTCTAAAAGCACTAAGATAACTATTAAGGTATATCAAAAATATTTTTGGTTTTAATCTCTCAAGAACTCCATTATGTTTTTGGAAACTTATTTCATTCTCTGCATTTAGCATCTTTTAATGGTTTCCCAGATTTTCTGAAAGTTTTTTTTACTTTCTATTTTAACGTTTCATCAACAACTTCATTGTCTATTTGTGATCTTTATTTCAAAGAGCAAAAAATTCTTTTTCATTCTATAAGCAGATATTGTTTCATTTCCTTCAACTTTTTCAAATTTGTCACCAGCTTCAGTGACTTTTCAACTCGGTTGAAAATAATGCCCCAAAATTGCTAGAACCCTCATTTCTATTGACTATTTCAACCTAAAAGAAAATATACATGAATATTGTATGAATTTTTAAATTTTTATAATATTTTTAAATGTTGAGACAGTTTAGCTTAGCCTGAGGCCAAATGTGAGGAAATAGAGAAAGGAAGATTGTGTTGTGCCAATTTTCTAAATAGGGTGGCTCTAGGTGTCTTGAAGATTAGCATTTAAATTCTGTTTCTTACCTGAGCATGAACAATCCCATTTGGCAGAGATAGAAAATATGCAACCATTCCAGCCACCAGGTAGGCCTAGATTAGATTTTTGTATTGATTTCAGGCTTACAGTAACCTGTTGAAACACCAATTCCTGTACAATCGCTGAAGTTGAGCTTAGTCAGTATCTAGATGGGTGATCACTTTGGAATACCATTTGCTGTAAGCTTGGATGTGCAGGTGGTGTAATGGTTAATGGTTCAGAATTGAATATAGGAGAGTCAAGTTCCAATTCCAGTTGGCTTTGTTATATCCACTTATGCACAAATGCTCTTGAGAAAGTTATGAATCCACTTCTTCTCCCCATCAGCTATGGGTTAATTAGTAAGATTTATATCACTAAACCATTATTATCTCAAAAAATTCTGGCTTTAAATAACCTACAAAGGGGTTAAGTCGTAGAAAACAAACAAATCAATGAAATACTGATTAGCTACACAGACTTGTCTTTTAGATTTATTTACATTCTCTGGAATATAAATGTGTAGAAACTAATGTGGCCACTAAATGAGGGACTAGTTCATATAATGATTGTAATATAGGATTGATCCCCCACTTTATATCCATATAATTTCTCATTTGTTTATTAAATTCTGATTAGTTATGAATCCACCTCCCTCATCTATGGGTTAATTAGTAAGACTAGTATCACTAAAACATTATCTCAAAATGAATGAATGAAATCAATGTATTGATTTGATATTGCTTGTCAGGAAGTTCAGATCATTTCTTAAAGATAAAAATTGGAAAAGTACATTGCAAATAGTTGTATAAAAAGTGGGGGCCCTTATAAAAACTGAAATCACTCCACTAATGCGTAGTCTAGTAGTCCGCATGTAAATAATCATGACTCATCATCCCCAAAATACAGAAAAAAATGAGCTTTTCTTTTTCTAAAAGGCTTCATATTTTTTTGTTGAGATTTCATAATCTTCCTCAGCTCTGCAAATATTAAAAAAATGTACAGAATTTGGAACTGTAATGTTTTAGTGGGTAGCGTCAGTGGTAGTATCTTTACAGAGAAACAGTTGACCCTGCTTTACTCAAGTGAATTGGGATGTGGAACTGTACTGGTCCATGGCTTTCATCCAACTCTCACACATGGGTCACTGTGTCAGCCATACTACAATCAATGACATTGACCTGCCGGCTAAACTTTGTGATGGTATCTGTTTATATTTCTGAATGAAGTATCATAGCTATTTACATGGTTCAGGCTGTTGTCCTCATCTTTACGGTCACATTCACAATGTTTCAATTGTTGTACACCCTGGCCATCTTCAGGTAATAGTTGTTGGTATTTTGAACCAAACCCTTTATTTAGTTCATAGAATGTGACTGTAAAGATGAGGACAACAGCCCAAACAATGTTAATAGTATAAACTCTATAAGGGTAGTTGGAAGGGTTTCCTAACCTGACTGGTGAAGGTGAACACCTCTCCCTAACCCCCATGTGCCAAGTAATCATTGGCCAGTCACCTGTTAGTGTAGGAGCTGCACCACAGAGGTGGATGACTTTGCCAATGAATGTAGGAACTTCTGAGAAGAGTGATGAGATAACATCAACATTCTCTGCACAAAAGGAACTGGCAAGCCATTGCACTATTTTGCCTTCAATGTCACCATGAACCCCAATTACCAAAAAATAGCGAAGAGCGGTGACCACAGTGGTGCAAAATGCACTAACTGAATAAGTAATGATGAATGTTCAAGAACTAACTATTCTAACCTAACTTGTAATACTACATTTTCGCCTCGTCAGAAATCCGTCTTTGAATCTATAGAAGGGACAGTCTTTGAGAATTAAGTTTGTGAGTCGTCACTACTTTCCATGTTCTAGTTGGCCTTTTCTCTGCTTGCTAGGTAAAAATCTTATTTCGACGTGGAATTGTCTGACCGTTTCTTTCTCCTGTTGATTTGAATTTTTTTATTAAAAGCAAGCAACCCAAGCCCACTGCTGGTGGTGGTTGGGGGTGAGGAATGGCCGTTTGACCCCCCCTCCCCCCGAGCACTGCGTTCATTGAAACTTGAAGCTTGGCGATAAAGGTAAGCCGAAAACTATCACTAATGACCATGCGAATAAAGGAGACGACTACGAAGACTTGCTAGCATGAGTGGGTTGGTGTTTATGCCGTATTCACAAAACTGGCTAACCATATATATTGTTTTTTTTAATATAGGTCAAAGGGACTTAAAACTTATTGTTGTGTATGTGTATAATACAAACAATATGCCATTCCTAACCCCCAGTACTCTCAACTAGTGTCAGCCCTGTGACTATGCCAACTACATCCCCCTCTATTGTTTTTGCTGTTGTTGTTGTCGTATATGTTATATGTAATAGGAGTAGGTAGGCTTTACGCGTGGGGAAATCAATTATCTGTGTGTGGGATTGAGAAACTGAAAAGTTGAGAGTATGAATGCCTGCGAGGTCGGTAGTAGCATTCTTAAGCCACTGGTTGTGATGGGCGTTAAAATTGCCAAACACAAATATGTGAGCGAACGGATGGAGAGAGAGAGAGAGCCTTCATTGCCCATAGGAACCACTTCTTCCACCTATTTCGTAGTGATATGTCTGACTGCAGTAGACGCCTATTTGCTTCCGCCCGTAACGAGTGTAAGCGTGTCCTCAACGAAGGTAAGTCACTATTTGCTGCTCGGATGAAGGAACGTATTGCATCTCGCAAATTCGGCTCCAAGGATTATTGGTGTCTCTGCAAGAGCGTTCTGAACAATAGCAAACCCTCCATTCCTCCCCTGTTCAATCAGTTTGAGGTCCTGACCACCTCTGCCAACAAGGCTGAATGCTTTGCTCAGAAGTTTTCTTCCAATTCAACGCTTGACTCTTCCACAAGGCTACTGGTGGTGATGGGATACCAGCCATTGTCCTGAAGAAATGCGTGCCTGAATTGGCGCCTGCCCTCTCTAAATTATACAACTAACCTCTCAAGGAGTCTTGTTTTCCTGACTGCTGGAAGTCCTCATCCATTGTTCCTGTCTTTAAGAACTCTCGTGACCCCTCCGACCCTTCTAATTACCGTCCTATCAGTCTCCTACCCCTCTTCGGCAAAGTCTTCGAAGCACTTATCAACACTGAAGTGATTAATCACCTTATATCCCATGATCTGCTTTCAGACAAGCAGTATGGTTTCCGCTTTGCCTGATCTACAGCCGATGTGCTTACGGCCATCACTGAATTTGTCTACAAAGCTATTCATAATAACGGTGAAGCTCGTGCCGTGGCCCTAAATGATCTTCCTGATGCCATAGATTCCCAAGTCGGCATCTACGCAGATGACACCACAATTTACTCCTACCTCAAAAATAAATCTAGTGATGCTGACAAAGTTAACCTGGCAGTTCATCTCGAAAAGGACCTACAATCGGTTGTGAACTAGGGCAAGAATTGGTTGGTTAACTTTAATGCCTCTAAAACAAAACTGCTCTCTATTAACCACCACAGGGATCCATCCCTGCATCCCATTAGAATGTCTGAAGACCAACTTCTCAAGAGCTCCTCTCTGCAGCTGCTCGGTCTCACGCTGTCCGCTGACCTGAGATGGAACAAATACATCGAGTCAATTGCTTCATCCACCGCAAGGAAAGTTTGCTCCCTGTGCCGGGCCAGGAAATTTTTCTCCCCAGAATCGATCCTCCAAATCTATAAATCGACCATTCGCCCTTGCATGGAGTATTGCTGCCATATATGGTCTGGAGCCTCTGCTGTTTGCCTCAGGTTTCTTGATAAGATCCAGAGACGGATATGCAATGTAATTGGCCCTGATCTGTCATCTCGTCTACAGTCGCTCTCTCACAGACGCGCCGTTGCCTCGCTCTGTCTTTTTTACAAATACTTTCACGGTGATTGCTCCGATGAACTGCTTTCGCTGGTTCCCAGGCCTCATGAATTTAAGCGTCCTATGAGGCTGGCATCCCGTTCCCACCCCTTCACCGTTGAAAATGTTAGATGTAGACGTCTCTTCTACTCCAATAGCTTCATGTCTCGCACATCTCACCTGTGGAACTCCCTTCCTTATTCCTGTTTCCCTGACAGATATAATCTCCAACTATTTAAGTGTAGCGTCAATCAACATCTCCAGTTGCCTTGATCTATCCACTTCCCTTCTCCACATCCTTTCCCCTTCCATTCCTATCTGCTCTCGCTCCAAATCTTCTGTAACCCCCTTGCCTTGATCGATCCACTATCTTTCTCCACATCCTCTCCTTTACAACTCCTATCTGCTCTTCCTCCAAACCTTCTGTAACCCCTTGCATGCTAGTGGCTTCCAGCCTTGCTTGGGGTGAAAAGCTTAAAAAAATTCAGTTTGTTGAAGAGATTTCTTCATTTAAAAAATTAATTTCTAAAAGTCCAGTGAGAAAATAGTTATATAATATAATATTGATCATAGATTTGAAAAGATATATTTTATAAATGCATATTTATATTTTCTGTTTGAATTTCTAGGATGAGGAGTGTTAACATTATTTACATGTGGACTATTGTCCTCATTTTTGTTGTTTTTATCACATTTCAGCTGTTGTGCCCTTCTGTATGGTGTATGTCAATCTGGGTAACTGACAAGGAATTCTGAACCAAACTCTTTAATCTACAGAGGTCGAGACTGTTTTTGTTTTACTTACTAGTTCCATGTTTAGTTCTTATTTTTAGTACTTAACTTTTTTTTTAATCATTTCATTACCAAGCGTAGGAAACTTTTATAAATTTAACATTTCACTTTTATTAAAGCCACATCAGAGAATCAAATATGGAGGAGAAAAGAGAATTCTGGTATTTTTATTTTTGTGTTTGTTTTTCATTGGTTAAGCAGACCTTATGTGCATCTGTCCTGCCAAGTAGCGTTTGTGTGTATAATTCATGTGTGCACATGTATCACAATTTGTAGTGGAGACTTACCTTGGCAACCGAAAAGGGCCAGAGTCATGTGTGTGTTTTGCAGTGGAGTATGGAGTCTGTGACTTGGCAAGCTTCAGACTGAAGGTGAATCGGGCAGCACATCATGTGGATGGAAGTGGTGGTGTCACTTGTAGCCATTTTTATTGGCTGGTTCTCGACAATCATTAGCCGAGTGATGACTGGGTCAGGTGCATAAAAACACAGCAATATGCTTATTCAAAAGGGAGTTTTGTTTCTGGGGAGGAGTTGCGTACTTGAGATTGAGGAATGGGGATAATTTGTGGAATTCATTCGGCTATTGGACCTATTGGACTTGTGTATAGTGTTTTTTTTTTTTTTGTTTTTTTTTTTTCTTGTGTGCTTCCAACCAATTTTCACACACGATTTTTGTTTGTCTATGCGAAAATTGGATGATAATTTGTATTTGTTTGTGTGCAAGCATGTATCTAGTAGGCATTTTTTATCTATATCTAGTTACTGTCCATATACTGATGTGGGTATGTTTTGTGTAAGGATAAAAGTTATACCCGTTTTAGGTAGACATATCTTAGATTCTTTAAGTATGGATTTCATAAAAGTTGGCAATATAATAGTGTGTTTGACATGTATTTATAGATTTAGAATAGAGGGTCATTTAAATTATTAGATTTAATGCAGTTATTTTAGTTTATTAGATTTAATTTGGTTGTTTAACTTTAAATTAACTTAAACAATATTTACTCCACTTGGAAGTGTTAAAGAAATAAATAAAAATGGATAACAGGAAGACCAAAATTTCAAAATGCCTAAAAATAGAGGGATAATAAAAATTGCCAGGTAAAGAAAGCCATAGTTTGACCAACCAATCACAAAGCTTTCACAACTAGGCTGAGCCAATGAGAAGTAAGCAGCCTTTTCAAAGTAGATCTATATGTATATAAACAAATGGAAAAATCAACCAAAATCAGAGTTGACAAATTAATTTTGTCTATACGCCAATGCTGTGGTCATAATAACATACTCATGGATAAAATATGACACGTGTACAACTAGCTGGCCACCTTAGACAGTTAACCTGTCCTTGCTTCACTGAAAAGAAACATACCTTCCTTCACCACATGGTCAAGCAGTGGCTACTGCATTTGGATATATATATACATTCATATATACACACTTTCTCCCGTAATCTCTTTATCTTTCTCTCTGCTTTTTTTATGTGGCAGGACTTTTATGCATTAACTTTTGACACTTCAACTTATCCTTCTTTATTATTATTATTATTATTATTATTGTGTATATAAAGATTTATTTTGTATTCATCAACACTGTGGATTTTCTTTATTTTTCATTACACAAGGTCAATATACATCCTAATCAATTATACCAATATATGTTGGGAAATGGACCTTGTTTTAGAAAAGGAGGAAGCTTATACTTAACATCAGGAAGAGCCAGCTGAAGTTTCTGGTACATGTAATGAGAAAGGATTGTCTGGAGAATCTGATACTCACAGGTTGAATGGCAGGCTTAAGCAAGTGGATGACATGGTGGCCTGGGGGGGGTGGTAGAGGGACAAAACTTATTGAGAGTTACAAGGGATAAAGGGAAGTGGAGAGCCATGATTGTCTACATCCTGAAAGGACACTACATATAAAAAGATAGAACATAACTGATAACCCCAATAAGTCGACAGGACGCTCATCAGGATGCAGCAGATGCAAATTTGAGATTCAATTTATCTGAGTGAAAGAAAATTGCTCAGCTGTCTAGCAAAATTATTTTTTTTTTCTCTACAGGTCAGTCTTGTACTTGCAAAAAACCCATTCATTCCAAAGAGAACATTAAAACCAACAATTATTATTAATTCTTTTGCCATATTGTGCAAGAAGGAAAGGAGAAGCAGAAGAAAAGTCAATATTGCTCTGCTGGTATTGATTTTTCTTTTTTCTAAATTCTTGCCATGGGGAAAACAACAAATCTCCTGAGATGAAAGTCTTTGATTAAAGAAGTCAGATTCCCTGCAAACCATTCAACATCCAACCAAAGTCATGTCTACTCTTTAGAGATTTTATTTAGAAAACTCCAGAAATGCAGAGGGGAAAAAAATGTGTGTGATTGTGTACAAGTGTGGATAAGATACGTATATGTGTGAATATACATGTGAATATACATGTGTTTGGGCAAATTTGTGTATTTCAATACTTCTGCAAATATATAAGTGTGTAAAAGTATCCTTCTATAAAATTACATGCCTGTGTGTATTAATACATGATAGTATTTGCAATTTTTCAGTTTCTGCACTAAAATTTAAATTTCAAAAGTCAAAGTTATTTATAACAAATTTTTACATAGACATATATATATATATATCCCAAACCCTGTTCTGCCATTCACTTAAACCCATTAAGTATGTTGCGCGTTGCTTTCCCTTTTCCCTCTATCTGCCCTGTGAGTATAAGATTTTCGAAGCCTTCCTTTCTTATGTGTCTCATAAATTTCAGCTGCCTCTTCCAGATGTTAAGTATAAGTTTCCTCTTTGTTTGCATCCTCTGCAAAACCCCATCGTTGCTCACATATTCAGTTCATGGTATCCTTAGCATCCTCCTTTAGAATGATGCTTCTGTTGACTCTAGTCTTTTTATCTTTGAAGATACCATCCAATATTTGCTACCATAAAAGAGAGAACAGATATCACATAGCAATTCAGTACTCTTTTCTTTGTTACCAACGAAACCCTTCTGTCTCGTAATACTCTGCCTAGCTTTTAGAATGCGTCCCAATCTATCTTCAGATTTCAGCATCACACTTTCCATCTTCTGTCAAAACATTTCCCAGATATTTAAATTTCTGCACCTAGTGTCCCCCAACCTGTAAATCACATTTCAGTCTCAGCTTTTTGCTGATGATCATGCATTCTATCTTCTCACTCGCCTTCACTACATTTTCTGTAGGAGGTTTTGTATTTTCCTTTCCATGTCTCTGCTATGAGCATTGTGTGGCTGACAATGATGAATCCTGGTAGGATTTCTCAGAATTGCCTCGTTGTATAGTTTGAATAAGTCCAGTGAGAAGACGCACCCTTGCCTTATGCCCCTTTCTACTTTTTCTATTTTTTTTTTCTTTTTTACCCCTTTTTTATCTTTATGCAAGCAGTTTGTGGCCAGTAGACGTTCTTGATTATTCTAACGTCTTTTTGCCAAATATGTCAAAGGTTGCTGAGCAGTTCTAACAGATCCTCGTCGCATACTTTATCGAACGCCTTTGTGTAGTTTATAAAACACAGGTGCACATTCTTCTGCATTTGTATTGCGCTTTCTGATAACATGCTGAGCATGAATATTGCATTCTTTGTTCCAGTTTTAAAAAACCTGCACTGTTCTTGTCTTATCTCTGCCTGGATGCTGTTGCATGCTCAATTCGTCAGAATATGGATGATGAGATTTGTTATGTGGCTCATCAGGCTGATTGTCCGGTGGAGTTCACATTCATTTGCACTGGGTTTCTTGGGCAGGGCTATGAAAATAGATTGGCTTAGATTTTCCTGTATATCCCCACTGTTGTAGATTTCATTTATTATTTCTGTAATTTTGTCTGTGCCCAAATCATCTAAGGCTGTCAGCAACTCTGTTACAATTCTGTCTGGCCCGGCCACTTTGTTTCTGTTTAATTTGGCCAGTGCAGCTTCTATTTTGATTTCTAGAATTTCAGGCCTGTTGGTAATTTTGTGTATTGCCGGTTGTTCTCTTTCATTGTGGAAGAGTTCTCCAGTATATTTGTTTCAGTATTGAAGAAATTTTTCTTTCTCTAATACGAGTGTTCCATCCTTTGATTTTTATGCAACCTTTTGACGAGCTCGTCTTCTGTTCTGTTAGTTCCCTTATTTGTTTATGCAAATCTCCTTTGTTGGTGCTAGTCTTTCTATTTCTGTACATTTCTTGTTTAGCCACTCTTCTTTAGCCTGCTTGCATTTGGTCCCTTATTTCATTGTGAGTTTTCTGTATTCCATTCCATATCTTGGCAAAGTTTTCTGTCTGCTTTGCACCATGTCGAGAATCTCCTCAGTCATCCATACGTCTTTTTCTTCTTCATCCATTCTTCTTTGGATTGTTATCATTTGCTGATGTCACTAAAGCTTCTCTTCATGCGTCCCGTTTTGAATTTCCATTTCCATTTTGTCCCTCGTATCTTCTTTTCACACTGCCCATATATTTTTCCTTCAGTTTTGGGTCATTCAGGAGTTTGTTGCATTGCAATTTGGGTGCTGTGATAGGCTCCTTCAGTTTCTGTAGTTCCATTCTTAGTTAACATATTACAAGGCGATGGTCACTTGGCCAGTCTAGTACTGCGCTTAAATTCAAAAAGTCTGGGTACCATAGTGAAGAGCTCATCTGAACAATTACCATAAAAATATTTATAGAAAAAGTAAAGGGAGGTAACCTTACAGTGATGGGAAAGACTGAAGCTGAGATGTCATATCAGGACCAATAATATTGCTGATTCTTTGGATTTTATCAAGGAGCTCTAGATAAATAACAGGAGCACTGGACCATATCTGGCAGCAATGTTCTAAGCAGGAGTAAAAATGGTTGTGTCATTTGTGTAGATACCAAGTTGAGAGCTGATGCCATTGATAAGTTCATTAACGAAAATTAAAAACAAAATAGTTCCAAGAAAGGAGGCGTGGGGGGAGGCACCTGCATTAGTGCAAAAGGATCTAGATGAGTGGCTGTTTAGAATAACTTTTATTTCATGATTTGATAGGAAAGACTGGACCAGTTCAAAAATGTGTCCAGAGCCACTGTAACTTTTCAGTTTGTGTATGCAAAACCCTGTCAAAAGCTTCCAGATGCCCAAAGCAACAGTTTGGGCATCACCATTTTTATCTAGAGCTTAATAGACACTTTCCGTAATTATTGTCAGTACATAATCAATTGGTCTGGAGAAACAAGAGCCATATATATTGCTTGTCCGGACAAAGGTGGTACTCGAGCAACACGGGCATAGATGAAAGAAAGACGCTTATTGTGAAAGAGAACGCACTAGTGAAGGGCAGGAAATCAGTTAGCAGGCTAGTAATTCCCGGAGCAAGTTTATTTACCTTCCCTCCCGGCGAGACAGGATGTGGCACAAGGCCGGTTTTTAATGCGGGGCAAAACTGAGCCAGTAGGCTTGGGCAAAAATTCCCAGTAGACTGTACAGGGGGGTCTACGGGGAATTTTGGGGGTCGGGTAGCTGTCTACCACCCCAGACGAGAGTCTGCCCTTTGGCATAGCCTCATCTGGGTTCCTCTCTGCCAGAAAGCAGAGAATTCGACCAACACAGATGGAGACGAATCTCCAACTAATTGCCGAAGCAAGTCCACCAGGTATATCCTGTGCTTACTATATATATCTACTGATATAGTCAGTCCACATATGCGATAGAGTGTGGGACATTCCATTAGAACACCATCGGATCCAGATGCTTTGTCGGGATCTCGGTTAGAGATGATAGTAGAAACCATCGAAGTGGTTATATTCATATCACTCAACAGAGAATCAGTTAAGCAAGGATACACCAGATGAGTCAAAAGTAGAGTTTAAGGAGAATTTATAGGCAAAACATTCAGTTGTATCAGCAGAAGATGCTAACACTTCAATTTGATTGAAGAAAGTAGGAATAGAGACCTTACACTGATTTAATACACTATAACAGAGCTGCCAGTAATCATGAGAGCCAAAGCTGTTAGATGTAATACGGTGCCTCACTTTCACAGCAAACAGAGGCTTAGCTACTTCAAGTATTTGTTTACATTTATTATAAGCAGCAATGAATAGGTGTCTGTTGTGATTGGAGCTGTCATGCTGGTATAACTGAAAATAGTGGTTCCTGTCAGCTGTAGTTACATAGCATGCTAGTGTGAACCATGGAGAGGATTGAGGTCACACCTGGTACTTCCAAAAAGGGATGAAAGCATCGATGGGATCACTAGACTCAGCTGAGTCTTCTGATCTCATAGGTCTTTTTATATTATACAACCTTACAGTGCACCGTGATATTGATTTAACTGACATTGGTTTATACGGAGACGATGATCTTATGGTTATTAGAAACTCTACTAACTTCAAAATAGATAAAATTAGAAAGGTATTATATAAAGAATTTAAAAGCATGGGTTTAAAAATTATCATCAGCACTAAATTAAAAAAAGTTAACTTCCTTGATATAACATTAGATTTAAAGAAAAATACATACACACCTTATAAAAACTTAATACCAATCCTTTATATATACACCCTAAATCAAATCACCTCCATCTATAATTAAACATATACCTTTATCTATCCGAAAAAGAATAAGTACAAATTCAGCAAATGACAAGTTATTCGATGAACATATTAATTTCTATAATAAAGCTCTAAAAGATAGTGGCTACAAAAACCCAAAACTAACTTGTATTAAAAATGAAAATAGTAAGCATAGAAAAAACAGAAGTAGAAAAATAATTTGGTATATGCCCCCATACAACCAAATGGTAAAGAACAAATTAGGACAAGAATTCCTCGCATTAATAGTCAAGCATTTTCCCAGTGAAAGTAAACTAAGTACTATTTTCAATAAAAATACATAAAAATTAAGTTATAGCTGTACTGATAACTTAGAAAAAATTATTAAGAAACATAATGCTAATATCTTAAATAAACACTTATAACAGAACCAAAAAATTTAAGACAATGGAAAAATAAAAACAAAAATTATGTAATTGTAGAAGCCCTCAAAACTGTCCTCTACAAAATAAATGTTGCACAGAATCATTAGTATACCAATGCAATATATCTTGTATTGAAAATCTTGAAAACATAAAAATATATATAGGTTGCACTAGCCATGAGTTCAAAAAAAAGGTTCAACCAACATCAAAGTTCGTTTAGGATAAATAAATATAAAAATCAAACATCTCTCTTGAACTACTTCTGGCACCTAAAATAAAACACCTACAGTAAAAATGGAAGTTAATAAGAAAAGCTAGAATATGTAGGTCATTAAATGACCCATGTCCTTTATGCATACATGAGAAACTATATATTACTAAGTTTATAAAAAATAAAAATTTACTGAATCAGAGAAATAAAATGGCTATTTTGTGCTGTCATTGTCAAAAATTTTCTTTAAATAATATTTAAAAATTAAATTTAAAAAAAAAAAACAAAACCTGCTAATATGCATACTTACATTTGATGTGAATAAATAATTTTAAATACTGTAAGTAATTCTATTACATTTACTTGTTTTATAAAAAAATATAGTCGATTAAATTTAAAAGTAAAAATATTTTAAAATTGGTTTTAAAATTGTAATTAAATAAAACGGATTCTAACCTAAACATCTTTTTAAAATTGTAGTTAAATAAAATGTACTCTAACCTTAACACCTCTTTCAAAGCAATTCAAACACTTAAAAGAATCCAATAAAACACCTAAAGTTAAATGAAATTAATATAAGTTAGAATATGTAGGACATTAAATGACCCATGTCCTTTGTACATACATGAGAAAAAAATATATATTACTAAGTTTATAAAAAATAAAAGTTTACTGAATCAGTGAAATAATTTACCTATCTTTGCTGTCATTGTCATAAATTTTACTAAAAAAAAAAAAATGTAACCTAGTAATATACATACTTATACTCGATATGAAAAAATAATTTTAAATACTATAAGTAATTCTAATACATTTACTTGGTTTTAAAAAGAAATATAGTCTATTAAAAATGAAAATTTTTTAGAATTGTAGTTAAATTAAACATATTCTAGCCTAAACAGCCCCCAAAAATCTTTAAATATACAAATAGAAAAAATACCGTAAGAATTTTTGCCGTTAAAAATAAAAAATTTTATAAAAAAACCCAGACGACATGCATTTAGTGGATGTTAGAATTTGTTGAAAAATACATCCCTACCCACCCCTAAACACAACCCCGCTTTTGAATGTAACTATTAACTGATACGACGAAAATTGAAATTGAACTAGCTACCACCTCTTGTCTAGATGAGTGGATTTCTCTGTATCCTTGGAAACCCTCAATTATGAATCTTTGCCGTGCCTTTAAAAGTGTAAATTTAAAAAAAATAAGTTACTCCAAAATTCGCTTGACGAGGAAATGGAATTAATGTCTTTAATTTAATAACAAAATTAAATTCGAAGCTTTTAGCTTCCATTTTTGAAACATGGTTATTACTGTGTAGCGAAAAAAAAACATATTTTAACTCAGTTAATTTATAATATTAGTGTAGGCCAGGCAGATCATAGCCAAACACAGATTTGAGATATGAAATGTTCAATTTATGTGATTAATGGAATAATATTAGATTAATTGTATTAAATATTGAAAAAAAAAATAGTTTTTTTTTTTTTCTTCAAAAGTTACTGTCTTATTTTGTTTCTCTTCAAGTACTTTCAGTGGGTACTAATGGGTATTGGTAGAAACCGATAATTAATACTTGATTTTTTTTTTTTTTTTTTTTTTTTTGTCTTTCTAATTAGTGATCTTACATAGTGTGACTATTGCATTCACAATGATGAACCAAATACGTACTTTACATCTTGTACAGAAGTTTTTGACAAAAAAGTCAGACCTCCCTCTACAACTACAATTGGTCAAATTATAGAGAATGTACACTATGCAAATGATAGTTTAAAAAATCTACTTACGGGAATGCTGTCTTGAAAAGTGCAAATGATGCTGGGATAAGTGGATGAAGTTACAAACCAAGTATTTTGAAATCAGCTAAGGCCCCATTGTCTTTAGTTTAGAATAAACTTCATACTTTGTTAGAGAAATATTTCATTAATAAAAAAAAAAAAAAAAAAGGACTTTGCTTGAAAGAAAAGCTTTACCTTCTGAAAAAAAACCAATTGGAATGAAAATTTCAATGTTCAGTCTTCATTATCTACCATGGCCAAAGCTGGTAAATATCTCGACAAGAGATTGATTTTTGTTAACATGTAATCGACCAATTTAGGAAAGACAATTCTAGTTTGTTTTGAAATAGTTTTTTTGAAAAGTTCGTTCCCTGTGCCGAGCCAGGAAATTTTTCTCCCCGGAATCGATCCTCCAAGTCTATAAATCAACCATTCGCCCTTGCATGGAGTATTTCTGCCATATATGGTCTGGGGCCCCTGCTGTTTGCCTCAGGGTTCTTGATAAGATCCAGAGACTGATATGCAATGTGATTGGCCCTGATCTGTCATCTCATCTGCAGTCGCTCTCTCACAGACATGATGTTGCCTCGCTCTGCCTTTTTTACAAGTACTTTCATGGTAATTGCTCCGAGGAGCTGCTTTCGCTTGTCCCTAGGCCTCATGAATTTAAATGTCCTACGAGGCTGGCATCCCGTTCCCACCCCTTCACCGTTGAAACTGCTAGATGTAGACGTCTCTTTTACTCCAATAGCTTCATGTCTCGCACATCTCGCCTATGGAACTCCCTTCCCTATTACTGTTTCCCTGACAAATACAATCTCCAACGGTTTAAGTGTAGCGTCAATCGACATCTCCAGTTGCCTTGATCTATCCACTTCCCTTCTCCACATCCTTTCATCTTTCATTCCTATCTGCTCTCGCTCCAAATCTTCTGTAACACCCTTGCCTTGATCGACCCTCTGTCTTTCTCTTTCTCCACATCCTCTCCTTTACCACTCCTATCTGCTCTTCCTCCAACCCTTCTATAACCCCATGCGTGATGGTGGCCTCCAGCCTTGCTTGGGGTGATACGCTTAAAAAAAAAAAATAAAACATAAGCCACAACTGAACCACAGACATTATCTTTTACTATTTTTAAAAAATGTTCAAATTTTAATATAAATATTTGTATCATTGGAAAGGTCACTTGGCCTTTTATGGTTTGGAAAGGTCACCTGGCCTTTTATGGTTTGGAAAGGTCACTTGGCCTTTTATGGTGGCTCAAGTGAAACAAAATCTGTGTTTAAGTATGATTTCTTTTCTGCTTCCTGCATGTTTTGTTACTCTGATAATATTGGTGTTTAGTTGACATCAGGTCTAACAAAATGTCTTTGACTTTGGCAGCATACATCAGGATTAAGAGGATGAAAATGTGGGGGGAACAAAAGAAAAGTCCTTGGTAAATAAACAATAGATGCAAAGTTTGCCAATATTTCAATGTTCACTTACATCATCTTCTGCATATCTACATTAATATTTCAGATTTCTGAAGATCCTATGAACAAACATTAAAATATAATCTAAATTTGTTTTCTCCATTAATTATACTTCCATTGCATTGTTAATGTTTTCATATTCCTCTTGATAAGGTCAGAATCTGGTACAGGAACGGGAGAGAGTCATGTTTTAAATAGTGCTATTTTCCACCTATATATACACAGGTTTAATTCCAAAACTTGCTCAATCTTTCTAGTGCTTCAACTTTTGGGACACCTCAGGCATTAGCACTTTACCCTGACCCTAGCCCTTTTTGAAAATGTTGCCTGGTTGGGAAAGCTGAGCTATCGTACAAATTTTTATTATTAACCGAACCATGAATGGCTAAATGCCTGCTAATTATAATCACACCCAAGTTTTATCAGATAATTTTCTTATAAGCATATTTTATAAATAAATATCAACTGCCAATAATTATTTACAAAACTTAGCCTTGTTTGGCACAAGGCTGCGATAGATAAGCACCTAATGAAGATCAGTTTTACTTCATTAGCAAATGATCTGCAAGACTAGTTGAACCAAAGCTCTACAGACACCCATATATTAACTTAGTCTGGCACAAGGCTACAATAGTGGGGCATCCAGTCAGAATTAAACTTTCCACGTTAGCCACAGAGATAGACTTGTTAACCATCCCACACTTTGGTTAGTATTTATATTGTAAATATTTACTAACTTTAGATTAGTCTAACACAGCTTCAATAACTGGGAACTTGATGAAAACAAAATCTGTGAAAATATCTGCAAAATTCTACCATTTGTTTCCTCATTGATGTCTCTTCAGTTCTAATCGTACTTTTGAAATTATTTCGTAAAAATAATCATAACATCATCTCGGACAATTTTTCCGTCTGAAACCCTTTTCAGAGGTCTAGAACAAAAAAGAAAAGATACCCAGTTCGACAGAACTTTTTTCTAGAATCAAACTAGAAATTATTTACATTTATTTATTCCTCTTGATTTCTTGGGGGAAACCTAGTGCCGCAACGACACCTCTCCAATGGACACAGTTCTGGGCGATCATCTTCAGCTTGCCCCATGTCGTGTCGGCTGCCTTCATCTCTGTGTCAACACTTTTGTTTTGGTCAACCCACTTTTTGCTTCCCTTGTGGATTCCAATCAAAGGCCTGTCTGGTGACGCTAGAAGCAGGCTTGTGGAATTTGTGGCCAATCTATCCTTATTTCCATTCTTCTTTTTTTTTTTTTTCTTTTTTGACTATTGTACTCATCTTTGTCGCCATATTTATTACAATGTTTCAGCCATTCTACGCTCCGGCCTTCTTCAGGTGGTTGGAATGTTGAACTGAAACCTTTATTTCGCTCACTGGGGTAGACTGTTCTAGTTCCATGTGCCATGTTTTAATGGATATCAGTTATCTCCTGTTAATTCTCCTCTCCAATTTCTCCACTGCCTTAACTGGGTATTGAACTCTCACTCTTTGGGTCCTGTCACTGGATCTAACTAATGCCTTTATCCACTGTGCCATGTATCCTCAAGGAAATTAACAGGAGATAACTGATATCCATTAAACATGGCACGTGGAACTAGAACAGTCTACCCCAGTGAGTGAAATAAAGGGTTCAGTTCGACATTTCAACCACCTGAAGAAGGCTGGAGCGTACAGCGGCCGAAACATTGTAATAAATATGGCGACAAAGATGAGGACAATAGTCCGAATTATGTAAATAATATACATAATACCTCATCTCAGAAATATAGACTGATACCAAACTAGAAATGTCTCTTATTTAATCTGATAAAAAAATTAATTATAAGATGCAATATACTTCATCTTACTGGGGCACCCCTAGGTGGTGTAATGGTTAGCAAGCTTGTTTTGCTACAATGATTGCGACTGAGTTTGATCTTCACTGGGTGCCCCATACTTTCGGCCTTGTGCCACATCTAAGCTACGCTTGGAAAATCTCTACTTCATCTTACTTTGAAGTCTGGGTTCATAAACGGTGGGACTGAATAAACCTATATATGTCGCGGCACCTTTTGAATATCAACCTCAGAGGCTAGGCCTTCAGACAGTTGTTTGTTTTTTGTTTTTTTTTTTCACCATTGTCTTAGAATCATTATCCCCCAAATTTTAAACTATTCCAAAATCAATTTTTTTTTTTTTTCACCTAACTTTATCATTTGTTAATATCATTTTTTAATAGTATAATAAAATAACGTTAAGATAATTAGGAAATAATTATTTAGGAAATAAATTAAAAAATGGCTAAAAATATTAATTTTTACAAATGAATAAATACAAAAACAAATTAAATTTTAGTGTAATTTTTATAAAAATATGGTCTTTATTTTTATTTGAACATTTCAGTTTAAATCATTTTGAATAATTTTACATGTAAATGTCATTAATTTTCACACTCAATAAGTAAGATAGTGAAATATATAAAAAGTCCAAAATTTCAGCATCTCTAAAAATAGACATATAATAAAAATCACCAAACAGTCATAGTTTGGCTGACCAGTCAGAAAACTTTCACTACCAGGATGTAAGAAAAGAAATAAACAAATAATGAGGAGGCCAAAATTCTAAAAACAATATTTCAACCAAGTGATTGACCTTTTCAATACAGATCTATAGATGTGTATATAGACAAATATCAAATAATTGATAAATTCATTTTTTTTTTTGTTCTCTGATGCCACATTTATTGTAACATACCTGGAGACAAAATATGACATTTGCTCAATTAGCTGGGGACATTACATGGATAACCCATCCTTATTACATTGAAAACATTTTTTCCTTCTTCACGTGGTTGAGTAATGGTTGCTACATTTGGATAATTACAAAACTTTTATACATATATATATAATAGCATTCCTTCCCTAATTCTCTCTGATACATATCGTCAAAAATAATCATCCATAAGTGTCAACCAGCAAACATACCTGACATATTAAAAAGGAAGAAAAGAAAAAAAATCACTCTATATACAAGAGTGAAACTGAACAGATGCCTTCCAGTTAACACCATTCAATACAGTCTGCGTATCCATCAAGTCACCTGTTTTCATTTAATCTAATGTGTAAGCATAGTTTTCCATCATGGAATCCCAGTTCAGTATTGCCAACATTAAATGAGCATAGCAAAATGTTTTCCACATACTGGCGTTGCTTCCTCCAGATATAGTTGGAAAATTACAACCAGTAATACTTCAATTAAAGTACTATTTATTATTTTATCCCTCTTGTTTCCTTGGGAAACCTAGTGCTGCAACAACACCTCTCCAATGGATACAGTTCTGGGCGATCATCTTCAGCTTGGCCCATGTCGTTTCGGCTGCCTTCATCTCTGTGTCAACACTTTTGTGTCAACAAGTCTGTTTTGGTAAACCCACTTTTTGCTTCCCTTGTGGATTCCAATCAAAGGCCTGTCTGGTGACACTAGAAGCAGGCTTGTAGAATTTGTGGCCAATCTATCCTTATTTCCATTTTTTTAAATTTTTTTTTTTATGCCAATCTTGATTGGAGCTTGTCTGGTCCTGCCCCACAAGTGGTTGTTGGAGACAACTTCTGACCACCTGATATTAATCAAAGGACGATGGAAAACTGAAAGAAGCTGTAATAAGCTTATGAGAAATCTAAACCAGAGGTGCTTAAAAAATTGTTATCCTCTTCCAAAATGACAGGACAGGACATCCTTCATTATATCTAAACAAACTTCTGTCACTAGCCAGTTGCATTGGAGTTGGTGAGATATTGTTTGATATATTATTCAGGTGCTATCACCTTCCATCAAACCAGTGATAGCACCCCAAATCAATCTAGAAACAGATTGCCTCTAAACATTGGCAGATGATCTGCTATATTTTTATAAGCAAGAGCCTGCACAAGTTTCACAAGGTCAGCACCCTAGTAGCAGAAGTAGATTTGTCAAGGAGAACAAATGACTGTCCACACAGTGTTCACCCTTTCAACAAGGACCAGGAACCCAAGATTTGTTAGCCTCATTTCTATCTTGCTGAATGTGCAAATTTCTGCAAGCCATGGTGCGCACATGGCTTGCAGAAAAAAGACAATTAAAATAGGATATTGGTTCCTGCTCTCTTTCGTCTGCCAACTTCTGAAATATCAGAAAATTTAATTACCCACTGCTTCTTGAATTTTTTGCTCATTTAGGGGATCAAAAGATTAACTTTGTTGTGGATGCAGGAGTTGCCATATCTACCCAAAAAATGTCTCTTTTGTGTCCGCTAACGGACAAAAGATTGAATACTCGGGACAAGCTATATTAAATATGGCAGTGCACAACCTCAAACACGAGTTCACCTTGATGTGGGTGATCAGATATCACAAAACCTCTCTCGGGTTATGATTTCTTAAACTATTTCAGTCTGAAAGTCAACTATCCAAACAACTATTAGAGATTTTAACGCAGAGACGACTCCTGAGATTATGAACATCATAGTGGGCCAAGATAATGTTGCCGTTCTGTTGGTATGGAGAATTATGGATAAATATCCAAACATAATTTCACCTTGTCACAACCCTAATACAGCAAAACTGAACTTTTTTCATGGGATTGAAACTGGTAGCAACCCTTCCACATTTTCTAAACCATGATAACTAGCGAAAGAAGAATTTAGGAAATGCAAAAAAGCAGAAATTATATCCCCTTCAATATTGGAATGGAGTTCATCTTTATACAGGTACCAAAATTCGGATTGGAACTTACAGACACATGGTGATTACAGGCAATGAAATTAAATAACAAAAGTAGATTTTGGTATCAAGTGTCAAATATAAATTCTTTATAATCTAAGCTGCATAAGAAAATCTTTATAAAAATTGATTAATCATCATTATCATCTTTGAGTAGCTGGCAGTCTCACACTGATAACTTGTCCTTGCAACAGTGAAAACAAATTTACCTCATTCACTACCTGGTCAAGCAGATACTATATTTGACTCTATTTGGATATACAAAGTGCGATGGGTAAACTGTCGCTATTTTATATTTTGTTTTAATTCTGTGCATGCGTGTTTTTGATTTTGACTGCACGCTATAGTAGGGTCAGTTGGGCACCATCTGTGAGAAAAAGAGCACCATGACACATTCACTCTGCCCAAAATTTGGAAACGACATGTTGTACTGTTTGACATTCAAGCTGGAAGCTCCAATACAAAAATTTCAGAGTGTTTGGGTGCCAATATGAGGACATTTCAGAGGATTCGGAAGGAGTTGGATGAGTCTGAAGGTATGACAGCTTGGAAAACTCTCTGATTGTCCTGATAAGAAAAGAACACCCAAATTTGTTGGTGAGATCCAGGCCATGATTGAAAAATATCCCTCCAAAGTTAGTCAGGTCCATAGCCAGGGACACAGGAGTGTCTGAGTTTCTTATCAGGCAGATAGTGCATGAAGACATTCAGTATTTCTCATACAAGATGAGAAAGGGCCAATTTTTATCCCAAGCTATGAAGGACAAAAGGAAAGACCACATTGCAAAGCTTTTGAACAAACTAAAGCATACCCTCCAAGTGAACATGCTTTTGTTTTTCTCATACGAGAAAAACTTCTGCCAGGATAAAATGGTGCACACACAGAAAAACCGTTGGCTTGCTGTCTCCCAAAAGATGTACTAAAAATGATGGAAACCAAATATCCAGCCAGCATCATTGTGTTTGGAGTGATCGCTAGTGATGTTGACATGATGCCTCCATTCATCTTCCCAGAGGGCCTCACACTCATCACAAAGACCTACATCAAGTGTCTTGAGGAAGTAGGGCTGCCCTGGGTCAAGAGGGTGGCTGCTGGAAGACCCTATGTCTGGCAATAGGACTCTGCACCATGCCACACAAGCAGGAGAACCCAGTCATGGCTGTCAGACTATTTCTGCATCCACTCCACCCCTTACATCTGGCCACCTAACTCCCCAGATTGCAGCCTCCTTGATTATTATGTTTGGGACACAGTTGACAAGAGCCCAACAACTTGTAACACCAAAAATGAACTGAAGGCAAGGATTATGGTAGCATTTATCAACTCAAACAAGGAGACAATCTAGAAGAGGTGCAGGAGATTCTGAAGTTTTCTGGCGGTCATGGTTGAAGCCAATGGTGATTTTATTGAATAAATTTTTTCTTTAATATTTCAAGATATTTTTGTGTAGTTTTGGTAAAAATATCTGTTAAAATGAGATGTCAGTGCTATTTTAATTTTTGCATAATGTAGAAGACAATTTATCAATCACACCCTATATACATGACTTCTTTCCATATATAATTACATTCTTTTCTCTCATTCTCTCCTGTAATGAACATGGTCTATCTCCCCTACGAAAGAGGCACAAAATCACCTGTGCCTTAGGACATAATTAAATGCCTGTAGGTGGGCATGAAAAAAATCTGCATAACTGACAGAGGTCCATATAAAAGCCAGCAGATTTTGTCTTTGCGGGAGAAGGGTTACGGACAGCAAGGAGTATGTTTGAACGAGCCATCTGTGAGGTTCAGGTACAAAGACATGGCAGTGAAACGGATTACTGCAGGTATATTAAAAATATATTACTACAATATGTTTCGGCGCTATGACTGACAGATTTGACCCAAAACTAATACCAGAATTTGATGGTTCTGAACAATACATTGTCAAATGGATAGGGAAGGCTGAATTAATGTCAGCTGTGCATGGTGAAAGGGATCAAGTTCGTAGTCCTTATGAATCTAACGGGTATTGCATATGCAGTGTATCATCAGCCGAGTGGAGAAAAAACCCAACTTTGACTGCATAAAAGGAGCCCTATATATGGCTTTTGGTAACTCATTTGCAGGATATGAACGATTTGTGGCACAACGTTTAGACTTTTGTCTTTTTTGTTCAGGCACTTGTTGAAACTCGGTCTGGAAAAGGAACTCCTTCAATGATATGCACAACACTGTTAATAACTAACAGGTTTATTGAATATAAAAAAAACTGGTTGAATAAAATCTCTCTATTAGCTACTGCAAATCAAAACACGCTACTTCAGGAATGTTGATTTAGAGATTCTGGTTGGAACCATTAAAGTGATGGCCATGGTTAAGCATGGGAGATTTCTATATATAACTGCTCTGGTAATGGTCTGCTCATTGATGTTTCTCAATTCTTCTGACATAGGAGATTTATAATCATAATTAATTGGGTAAAGGCCCTCTTGTCGACATTTACCAGGATGATGGCGCAATGCTAATTTTGAGATCTGACATGGGCTCAGTCAGCAAAACTTACATGTTTGAAACTCTTATTAACTTAAAACTATGCACATCTTTGAGGAAGCTTCTTGATTTCATCGTCCCGGAACTTTGTGTCTTTCTGGTTGACAAACTTGACGAAGTAATTTTTACAGTCATCTCCGCATGAGCATCTCACATGCTGCCTTCATTTTCAATTGTCTTTCTGGTGAAGTTGTTGTTGATCCAGCAGTACATACATGTGGAACTTTTGCATTCAAGTACAGGGCCAAGTTTATGCTGTTTAACAGTGTATCGATCTCTGCTAAGTTAATATGTTGAGTGTCCCCATCACAACGAAGCCAGCATGCATCTTCCACAATGTCTCCATTCACTTCCAATGCCACTCCAGTGGCCACTGAAACTTGCATTCACCTACATCGTCATTTCCTGGCCGCTCACACACCAACCTCCTCTTGCAGGATCTTTTTGACGCACACTCGTCACCACCTCATGGATCATGCGCTTTGGTTGGGGTTGCAGGTTTCGTTGTCTCAACCTTTGGTTATTGCAGTGGCCTGTCATATTTAAGAAAGCTGCAGTTGCCCTAAGCCAACAACATACTTGAAGATTGCCTATGAGTTTTCCACAGAGAGAATATATTTCAACGTGTGATAACTGTTGGAGTATCTGTGACCTTATTCACTCGTTTTTATCAAAGCATACCGCACTGCCCCCAGACTTGCAAACCAGACACTTTTGCACCATTGTTGAGGCTTACGGGGTACTTGCAGATCAGTCCAAAGTCAGAATGTGCTTTCTGACGTGCGCCGTGAAAACTGCACTTTCATCGACGAAGATGTCATCCTGCGACAGTATGAGTTGACATAGCGTTAAATCCAACAACCAACCAACCTGCGACAGTATCGTCTTGATAATTGCCTTTATTATAAGAGGCGCCATATTGAGGCTAAGGCCTAATTGCATAAGGCAGTACCTTCACCCTTTCAGTAAGACAACCTGGAATGGTCACAGTGACTGGTGTACATGGACCTGTAGGTATGTTCTCCTAAGGTCCAACAGTGATACATTGCATTGACATTGTCACCATTCCCTTGTCTTGTTCGCAGAGACATCATCACTTGCCATGAACATGTTGACATACTTGTTTAACTCTCTGTAATCCATTACACGGTGTACCTTTTTCTTGCTCTCTTGGATAACAGCCATCAGTGGAACTAGACCCTTGGAAGGTTCTAGCTCTTCCTCTGAGATATGGTATGAGCCAACTGTTATCCAACCAGGTTTCTAACTCCTGCCTATATTCTGTATGCACCAGCTTGGACACAGGATACTCTGCTATCTTGTCTTGTCGGCTCATTGAGGCATGATTTTCAGCCTACTTCCATGACTCTGTCCACACTTTCTTTTCTGATCAAATTCAATGCTAAAGTCTAGTTCCTCTAAGGTGTGAGGGTTGGTTTTCTGTCAAAGAACTCCACTGCACCTGAAGGAGTGATTCCTACTCCCCCCTAGTTCTTTGATCACATTCATCTCAATCAGGAGGTCAAAACCAAGTGGCTTCTCTCAAGCCACCAGTACATCAATCTTGACAGGATTTCCACCTTGCAACCAGAAAGCAATGACTCCAATCCTATAACATGCACTGGTCACCCTATCATTGTTAAGCATACAGGCCATTTCGTCCATGACTGGCATCTCTCCCTGCTGTCTGTAGACATCGAAATCTAGTATCGACCAGCACGGTGATGGTTCTGCCATCAACCTGGACCCTGATCACAGGTAGTGCTGTGCTGGAGAAGATACTGGCACTGACATATCTCTTTGCATATTTTCATAGACAGTTTTGTAGCATATGGCCCATGGTATGGCAACAGCACCTGGTATTGCGTTGTCTTCCCTCCCATCCCCTGTCATTTTCTTGGCTCTAACAATCTTTCACTATGTGGTTAATGCCCTTGCATCTAAAGCACTTTCTTAGATGAACATTGTACTTTGCATTGGCTGAGCTGCCACTGCTACCATTACTTCCTCCGTCTCCTTTATCGCTCATAATTGCCTGGGCTCAGGCAAGCAGCTGGTCAATAGTGTGTCCATCCTTGACAAAGCATGAAGAGTCTGCTTTACATTGCCTGGCAACCTGTGCTCAAATGTGTAAGCCAGCATATGGTGATGCATCCTGCCCAGCAAGAACATAAGTTTCTTCAAATCGGCCAGGTATACATCTACGGATTCACTGTACCACAGGTACTGCTTAATGAGTCTCTTATCAGGCTGACCCGATTCTCTGTTACATATTTAAAAGTCACAATATGCACATGGATGTATAGGAAGATGCATTGAAATGTTGCCTATCAGAATATGCACACACACACACACACACACACACACACACACACACACACACACATATATGTCGTAAATTTCGGTTTAATGTGAAACAAAATCATATGTTCAGATCTCAACTATATCAAATATATTTCAAAGGAGTAAAATGTAAAAAAAAAAAGTTTCACAATAATATTTAAAAAATGAATCTATATAAGTATCCCTAATCCCATCAAAGTCTGAGTCATCAAATAATTATTAATTTTACCTTTGCTCCCTCACCTAAATTTGTGGGGGAAATGCATGAACCTAAAGCATATTATCTCAATTGTCATTTTAATTGTATTTTTAAGATAGGTTGTCAGTTGCTCTGTGAAAATATTTGGACATATCTGGTATAAATGGTTTGATGTTATTTGCTATGTCTGTTGGACTGTATTGGCCTGTTGAGGATAATGATGATGATAAAAAGAAATAACCCCACCACCACCACCATATAGATATCAGCTCTTTTAATTTTGGGATGAAATTTAAACCAGTTCTTCAAAAAGTTAAATATACATCCAAAACAATTTGACCTAATTTGGCTATGATTAAAACCTCTTTTGTAGTAATGCTTTAGTAATTGGCTTTGATATATTTGACTGCAAATTGGACTGGATTAGGTTGTTTTTTTGTTTTTTTTTCTTTCTGGTATCTCTTTAATATATCTGCTGATGTTAATGGTAAAGTAATTGATATTTTGAATCAGTGATACAAAGAATATATTACTGATTCAAAATATTTATCATTCCCTTGTCTTTTTACAAAGTCATTTCATGTAACTATTCCACAGAGTTGCTTCAGTATTATCTGAACAGAAATATTCATCAGTTATTCTTCCAGAAAATCTTTCACTTGACACATTGGGTTTGATTCACAAAAGCAGTTAATTTATCTTTGGAACTTTACTGTGCCTTGTGAAAACAATGTTAACTTCAAGAATCGTCACCCAAAAGTCTCTACTGACAAACACAAAGCAAAATAATCTGCATTAAACAAAAGGACCTTTGTTCAGCAATTGTTAGCAATAATTTATTTCATTTCAGTGAAATGTTTAGAATCTGAAGTCTTGTATTTTAAAATTAATTTCCTTTGATTTATTTTTCTTTAAATGAAATAAATTTCATAATGGTATATGATCTTTATTTGATGTTCATTTTCACCTCTATGAATTGAATTTATATATTTCAAATATGATCTTTGAATAAAGGATATTGTATCCACATAATTTCCTGAGGAGGCGCAGTGGAGTAATGGATAGCGGCTCGGATTGAGGAATCTGAGAGCCGAGTTCGAATTCAGGTCAAATACATTACATTCACTTATGTACTTATACCCTTAGGAAAGTTAAGAATTCTCTTCTCTCTCCCCCCCCCATCTGTGGGTAAATAGCAGGACAGACCAGGTTCTATAGCCTTGGGTGGCAACTGGTCTAAGAGAAGGACAACTCTGAATTCAAAACCTGATCCCCTGGAGTGGGGGTTGTGCAGTAAGCTAACAACCTACTCACTTAATTAACTGGCTTGTTATAAAAACGGCAACAATATCTGGCAACCCAATGTTCCTCAAGGAATTTAAAGGCATACGTCCACATAATTTAATTATTTTCTTGATAGAATGCATGGGTGGGACGAGAATTAAGTGTGGAAAGTGAAATTGGCACAATTTGCATTCACTTCATACTAATGCCCTTCAGAAAGGAAAGAATAATCCATCTCCTTTTATTTTCCTTTTTTTTTTTTTAGTCCCCCTTTGTGCTCAGTTATTGGTTCAATAGCAGAGTAGACTAGGCTCTCTAGCCTTGGTTGGTAACCAGTCTAGAAGGTCAACTCTGAATTCAAAACCAAAGACAAAGCAATGAGACCCAATCCATTATAATTCTCAAGAATAATTACCGATATTAAGAGAAGGAAGCTGTAAGGAGCCATGATCACTTACATCCTGAAGAGATATAGCACTTGATGAGGATTTTATTGAAGAAATAGGATTGATGGAATAAAGAAACTAAACATTACATCATGTCTGAAGTTATTAAGCAAATCATATAAACTTCAGTAATTCAGATTTAGTTTGAAACAAAATTGTCAAATTTTAAACAATCAATTTAGATGTCAAAACAAAGCAGAGTTAAAATTTTAGGTCACATTAATGTTTTATTGAAGTTTTTTGATGTATTCTAAAAAAAAACTGCCGTCTGAAGTTATTAGTCAAAATTAAATAATCACATTTTATATCAATAAAAAGGTAATAAAATCATCAAAAATTGATCAACACCAATAATAGAATAAATATCAAATACATATAAGTCTTTGAAGCCTTTACATTTTAATATAGTGACCCTTCTTCTCAATAACAGCCAGTAATCTATCATCCATTGATTCTGTTAATTGTTTTTACTTCAACAGGTTCAATTTCCAACATGTTAGTTTTGATTGTTTCTCAGAAGTCTGCTGTTATATTGTTTGCCACGTTCATATAATTTCATCTTCACAATTGACCATAGATTGTCGATCAGATTCAGATCAGGACTTGATGGTAGCCATTCCATTATCTTCTCATCTGTAAATTTTTTATGCTCAAAGAATTCACGGGTAAGCTTAGATATACGAGAAGGTGCATAAAGACACATTTCACTTTGAAACTGCAAGATTGAGACTTATACCATGCAAACAAAATCTTGTTCATAAAATCACAATAGTTAGCACTGTTCACTCTAACTCCTCCTTCAACTTTGAATGGTCTAATAATGGTTTGGTTGACAATTCCAGCCCATCTCCTAAAAGTACCACTTCCTTTTTGCTTTCTTTTAGTCATCGGCACATCTGAATTGGATAAAATCCATCCTTTGGCCCAACCATCCAAACCGTTGCTTTGAAAGGAGACTTAAAAGGCTGACACTATTCACTTGCAGCTTTTACCCACCTTTTTCTGAAATTCTGTCAATAAAAAAAATGCTTTCTGTCAGTTCTGATCTTCATCTTGAGCTGATGCTGAAAGAATCCAGCCAGAAACTGATGAGAATAGTGTTTGTATCGCAAGATTCCCTCCACTCACAGCATCCATATCATTGTTCTTGCCAAAGCTAGCAATGTGAGAAGCACCACTTGTTTCACCCCCAGAATAAGCCTATGTGCAATGAATGGACACAAGATGCTTGGGATTGAGAACAAGCCGTCAAATTGCTGACATAATCCCAGAAAAGGTACACCTTAGGACAATGGTAGTAGGCATGCAAAGCCATTTCCTCTAAACCTAAGGTAATACCAATGACAGTCAGCTCTGCCCCATCTGAATGCTATGTCAATGAGAGATAATGTCTCCCTTACCAATCATCAGGTAAGCAAAAACTCAATATTGTGAACAAAAAAAATTTGTTTTTATTAGATTTCAGAGGTCTTAAGCTAATATTAGCTCAATCTACATATTAACATCAGTCAGTCCATTTTCGCAAATTCCAAATATCTCAAAGTAGTCATTAAAAATGGCAGATAATTTAGTTAAATATTTTACTAAGGGTGGAAGTAGGTGAGTTTAAATTTGACAAATATTGGTTCAGAACTTTTTGAGTTATATGAGGTTTATTTGATTTGCATAACTTCAGACAGGCTGTATATTTATAAAGAAATTTAAAATTTAATCTCTTGGAAAAATCTGATTTAACTTGTATAAATGTAGTTAAATGAGGTTATATTCCTCTGATGTCACTCGTAAAACACCGAATGCATCTTTTCAGTATGCCGTTCTTGAATTCCTGCACATGTCACCAATGCTTCTCACTGCTTCAGTCCTCTTTTATCATGCCAGCACCATGGCTGACTGACCAATTAGTGTTCTTCACTTTGTCTTCAGTCACATAGTCAAATGGCATCCTCCAGTCCAACCAATCAGCACACAAGTTGCTGTTGATCAAACCACGCTAAGCTGTATAAAAGCCAACATTACAGAATATACACTTCCGGAATAATCTAGAGTGGGGGGTGGAGAGTCATATCATTTTCAAGGAACAAAACGCTGCTGTTACATGTCATGTATTGAGGTAAGGAACTTTTTCTTTTGCACCAAATGCAAGCCACTCTGACTTACTTCTACGTAATTGTTCACCATAATAAAACATCATTCCACAAAATTTATGATCTGTTCTTAGTTTACACCAATATCTTTAGATGTGTCTTTGTTGTTACAGTCACAACATTTTGACTTTTTCTAGTTTCTGTAATATTTAACAATCTTTATAGAATTTTGAACTAAACCCTGGAAATAGATTTTTATTCAGGCTGGTTTTGCTAAGGGATGCAACTCAATATCTTGGAATCCTCTTTAGTTCTTTCTTGTCATGCCACTCTGTTTTTTGTTAATACTTCTTTACATTACATTATTGTCCTTTAGGTGGAATTTTTATTCTCCGTTCATCTGCAGATGAATTAGTTTAAAATCTTTTTGCTGCTTATATTGCTTCTAATTTAGCAAACTACTTTAACATGCGTTTAATTTTACTGACACACGGAATCTTGTTGTGATAGCGTCACCATCTATGAGTCTCTGTTCCTTGGTTTTTCTTGGACATAAATAACAACCAGAAGAGAGTAAGCCCAGAATTGCTTAAGACAGGCATCACTAAAGAACACACCCACAATTCCTGTAGTCAGAGTGAAAACACAGACACATGCATGACAGAAGAATTGAGTGAGAATCAGCTTGCTAGTCATTACTTTAGTGTTTGCTACTAAATTCTTAACTTGCTCTCCGACAAGAGGAAAGCTTGGTTTTGCTGTAAATAAGAGATTTTATTTACCAGTTTTTTTTTGTTTTTTTTTTTACATTCAATAGACCTATTGCTAGAGTTATCAACGATGCTGTTCATTTTATTAAAGGAGTTCTTATTCCAGTTTTGTTTTCCAATGTCGTCTTTGGACACAGAGACAAAAGTTGCCATGACCACAGATGCAATTATGCAATTTTGTCTGTGGTATGCAATATATTTGGTCTGAAATCAACCCTATTGAAGCGACACACCTGCTCCTACCAAGGAGGGAAAAGAAAGCCAGATGACCCATGTGGTCTGTATTACTCAACAATGCTAGTGGAGCTCGTGACGGAGGGTGAGAAGAGATAAGGAAGAGTGTAGGGTTACAGTTGTACACCCAGACTTTCTGGAGTTGACTTGTATTTGTTGAAAATTTCAAACTAAGTTTATTTTTTTTATTCAATTCATGCCAGTCTTATTATAAACAGTTGGGAAAGAAGTAATTTTAGACTTAAGGATCTAAAGTTTCAACACCTGATTGTCTTTCAAGACAATGGCCTAGTAGATAAGATTATAAAATTTATCTGATTAACTGACTATGATTTTAGTGTTTTATTTATATTTTGTTCACCAGTGCTCCCTGGCCACTTGTAGCAGTAGGTAATATGGAACTACTTCTGTTGTGTGCCAGGTTCTTTTACAAAGCCTAGGTTAGTCTGTCAAAAGGCCACAATAATAATAAGATGATCAAATATATTACAATAGCAAATAGGTTGTTTAGACAAATTGGTTAACCAATGGTGGTACAATTGGCACTCATCTTGAAGAGTTAACTCGATTTTATTTTCATTTTTCTTCATTTTCCTTTTTTACTCGCAGACAATATTTTTATTCCACTGATGAATATTTCTGTTTAAAACATTAAGTTGAATATTTCTTAAAAAAATGTGCTACTTTCAAAGTTTTTAATGTTTGAAATTATAATCATTTATTAAAGCAAATCTATCATTTTAAATAAATTGTTGTATGGTAATTTTAATAATGTGTGTGTCTTAGAATAAACCTTTTAATCAACAGTAATTATTGCTCACCCAGTTTCCACTGAATCCAAGTACACACTTGTCCAGGGAAATGGATGAACGCTAACTGAGCCGTACTAAATGAGGATTAATAAGATATTTATGCACAGCTTCCGTCCAAAAATCTATTTTTGTAGGAAAAGTCAGTCAGTTTGGTGAACCCTTTCCAGGACTTTGATTTGTGGATCATAGAAATGAATTAGCATATTTTTCTATGCAATCCATTCCACTCAGTGACATTTGAACCCTGATTGGTTAGCAGAAACTAATTTACATATGACATCGCTTCATTCAATGGTGAACCATTTTTCTTTTCTTTTTTTTATTATGCAAAAGCAGTATGCAACAAGAAAGCATTTTCTTCTGTACAGGCACATAATGAGAAAAGAGGGCCTGGAAAATTTGATGCTCACAACAGACTGAAGGTAAAAAGGACAAAGAAAAACAATACAGATCCTACCTGCCAAGCTTTAGTGAATGGATCGCAGAGCAGATTTTGGGAGACTAAGCCAAAAGGCAAAATTTATTAAGAGCTACAAAGGACAGGAAGATGTGGAGAACCATGATCGGAAGGAACACGGCACATAGATGATATGATAATTGAAAGTAATGGCATCAAACAGAAAAAAGTAAAGCAGAAGTGAAAATGATTTTACAAGGAATTTTGTTTGACAAAATTCACAATATAGAAATTAATAATTGTCTTTGTCAACATATTTTTTTTTTTTATTTATTTTGTAAGAAATGTGAAAAAATACAGCTACAGACAAGATTTGAACTCTAAGTGATAACTGAGGAACATGTCATTCATGGATGATGCCTTAACCTGTTGGCCTACCAAAGTTGTTATTGTAAAAGGCATGGTGTTTCGATTCTTAAACCTCCTGCCAATGTTTCCGTCTTCGAGCTTTATTCTCTGCTGTATTGTTTACTACTTTGTAATTGCAGTAATAATACTCATTTTCAGAGTCCATCTGTTAAATCTTATATACAGTTGTCGATTTCCCAATAAAATGGGAATGATTGCAAAAGTTTTCCCCCTCCCCCTCTAATAGTTAGAAGAACACAGAATGCATGCTGGGATATTTTTCTTAGCCAATAAAATGGGACAGCTTGCATGACTCGGTTCAGATCTCCCTTAACTACTAGACAAGACAAACTGTGTTTGCTTGGTCGACCTTACTTTTGTGTACAAACGCCAACTAGTTTTGAATTGCTTCCTTATTAATTTTGATTTGATTTAACTATAGTTTTTGCTTGCTTGCATAATTGTTGCCGTTTCATCATTTTAACCTTTTTTTTTTCTTTTCATTGTAAACTTTATTAATTCTGATTGTGTTATTTATCTTGCAATTTAACAATGGTGTCTAACTCCTCAACAGTGCATTTTAAATATAATGACTAGTTTCACTATGCTGTGAAAAAATGACAGAAGTATTTAACTTTTTGATGCTTTATAAATACAATGAAATTGCAAAATTGCTATCCATTTATCTTTCCAGCTAAAGATAATCTCTGGACTGAAAATAATTTAAGACATGTTTGTTTTCTTTTTTATATTCGGTAAATTTTAAAATATAATTTTATTTCTACTATATTATCTGAAGTGAATTGTTTATTCTCATATTTTTTTAATTCATATTGAGATATATATATACACAAGAGAAATTGTTACACATATTTCTCAATTAAAAAAAATAATCTTGAGAAATACTATTCTATTCTCTACTGAAAAGTTATAGAATTTAGTTGGAAGTCTAACATAAAATTTTACTTCTACTGCAAAGCGATGTGTAATTCTTCTGCTGTCATAGAAAACAGTAATTATTATTATTATTATTATTATTATATCAACATTGCTAAGAGAAAAGCATCCGAAATCTACAAGTACAAAAAGGATAACGACATTAACAATAATAGTGATTATAAACAAGATAAAAAGAAACATATATTACCAACTACTAACTAAAACAATTTATCCAATCTTAACACTATCAAAATAATTACAATCACATTCAAAACATTTTTATGGATATAATCGGAACCAGAAATACCTTTACAATATATTAGGGAAACTTGCAGAAATTTAAAAAAAGAAAAACTATCTATGAACACAAAAAGGATCTTGTACACAATAATTTATCAAATGCATTAAGCATACAAAGAAATAAATTTAACTCCAACTTTGATCTAAAGAATGTCATACTTAGTAAGTAATTTGCAGAGACAGAACCTTACCAAAATGTCAATCTTTGCCCTGGAGTTTTTCATATATCCCTTTTCTTAAAAGATACACTCATTTGCCAAGTGAATATACATAGAACAGACTCTAGAATAAGAGTGTGAAGTACCAAGAAGAGTGCTTTGAATGGGATTAAGTCACCATTGCTCTAGGTAGGCTATTTCCTCATTAATATTAAATGGCAGGACACTTTCTGAATTGAACTTATATGAGTCTTAAAATTATTTTCTAAATATGTAAGTTCATGTCTATATCTCTGAGATAAGGTATTATGATTATTTACATTATTTGGACTTTTATCCTCCTCTCCATTGCCATATTCACGCTTTTATCCTCCTCTCCATTGCCATATTCACGCTTTTATCCTCCTCTCCATTGCCATATTCACGCTTTTATCCTCCTCTCGATTGCCATATTCACGCTTTTATCCTCCTCTCGATTGCCATATTCACGCTTTTATCCTCCTCTCGATTGCCATATTCACGCTTTTATCCTCCTCTCCATTGCCATATTCACGCTTTTATCCTCCTCTCCATTGCCATATTCACGCTTTTATCCTCCTCTCCATTGCCATATTCACGCTTTTATCCTCCTCTCGATTGCCATATTCACGCTTTTATCCTCCTCTCGATTGCCATATTCACGCTTTTATCCTCCTCTCGATTGCCATATTCACGCTTTTATCCTCCTCTCGATTGCCATATTCACGCTTTTATCCTCCTCTCGATTGCCATATTCACGCTTTTATCCTCCTCTCGATTGCCATATTCACGCTTTTATCCTCCTCTCGATTGCCATATTCACGCTTTTATCCTCCTCTCGATTGCCATATTCACGCTTTTATCCTCCTCTCGATTGCCATATTCACGCTTTTATCCTCCTCTCGATTGCCATATTCACGCTTTTATCCTCCTCTCGATTGCCATATTCACGCTTTTATCCTCCTCTCGATTGCCATATTCACGCTTTTATCCTCCTCTCGATTGCCATATTCACGCTTTTATCCTCCTCTCGATTGCCATATTCACGCTTTTATCCTCCTCTCGATTGCCATATTCACGCTTTTATCCTCCTCTCGATTGCCATATTCACGCTTTTATCCTCCTCTCGATTGCCATATTCACGCTTTTATCCTCCTCTCGATTGCCATATTCACGCTTTTATCCTCCTCTC
>OZ038477.1:149106394-149463894 GCA_964036315.1 Acanthosepion esculentum | reverse complement strand
GCCAAATATACAGGACCATAAAAACTTACATTTGCTTTGAAAACATTCATCAGAGGACCAAATTGAAACGTGTTGGTAAAGAAAGGTTTTCCTTTTGTATTTATTTAGATTTATCTTTTTACACACACACACATATATATATCTATAATGCAAGTCAAAGCAACAGTTGTAAAGCAAAAACTTCACAAAGCAAGGAGGATACAATCTAGTGGTTTTTGCATTCGACTTCAAGGCCAGAAAGAACAAATGTGGAGCTAAGACTGAGGGATTGTCCATTTTTCACTGGTTAGGATGAAATCCCAACATGCATCTGTTGTAAAACAGCACATCATAGCATAATTTTTGTTAGCACAATACTTTTACAATGTCCTAACTTAGAAAATAAAGTATTTTCCAATTCAACTCAGCCACTGGATTTTGTGTCATTTTTTTTATTTAATCAAGTATAAATTGAAACCTATGTGTGTCCCCCCAGAAAGATTAGCTCTAGGGTCTCTATGAATTGCTAAATGTTTCTCTGCGTTTTCTTAATAAATTAAGTGGAATAGGCAGGGGACAGTCTGCACTGTAAACCAGAGGGAAAATGCTGCTGCTGCTGCTACTACTACGATTATGATGATTATCATGCTGATTGTGATATTATCATTGTGTTGATGATGATGATCAACATCAAATTTTTTTTTTTTTTATATTCTACCCAGCTGAATATTCTGAACAATGACCAGCTTGATGAATCTTATTCAATAGACCCACAGATAAAAGAATTTTTCAATGCAGACAAGAACCGTTGCATTTGGTATAAGACATGTCCTTATGCCAATCAAAGTTAAATTTAGTAAACATTAAATAGGAAGTAAATTGAGTAAAAGAAAAAATATTACTGAGAGATTAGAATTGTCAAAAGAAAAAAATAGGAATCGGAGAAAGGAGCAAAAGAAAAAAATGTAGGTGAACAAGTGGAGGGAGGTGGGTGCTGAAAGGAAAAGAAAGAAGCTAAAAAGAGAAGATATGAGATTTTGAACAAACCTATGAAAAAAAAAAAAATGTAAAAAGGTAATATCAGATAGGCATGCTTCTTTTTTTTTTCTTTCTCTTGCTTTTTATTGGGTTTATTTTCAAAGTTGACAAGAACAAACAGTATATAGGATGCAAGTGTCATATTAACATCAGCAGCTTGTTTAAAATGAACAGGAATAAAATGCAATGTCTACACAAAGTTGTACCAGTTGGCTTCATTTTTGTGCAAGTTGAAATAGAGCAACCCTATTGAAACTCTTAATCATCATGGTGGCCAATCTACCGCCCCCCCCCCTCCTCCTCCGGCTGGAAAGATAAAATATGGGAGATGGCAGAAATGAAGAAAAAAATAAAAAGAAGAAACGAAAAACAAACAAAAAGTTGAAGAGATAAATAGTTAGATTTGGTAGAGATTTCTATCAGAAACTTAATGAATTTTACAAGAATTGCTGTTTAGCAAAAGACAGTTATGGAAAAGTTAATGAAATAAAAACAAACATTTAATTATTTTCAAGAAGTACTTCTACGTCTCCTAAAAAATCATACTAGTATGAAAAAATATTCTCAAGTTTTGCAATGAAGTATTCTCCACGTATTCATCTCAAGGGGGCCAACTCAGTGTGGTGTAATGGTTAGCAAGCTTGTCTAACTAGAACAATTGCAACTGAGTAGTGAGTTTGATCCTCACTGGGTGCCCCATACCTACTGCCTTGTGCCATATCTAAGCTACACTTAGAAAATCACCATGTTCATCTCAAGACTTTTAAGGGTTGATGAAAACCAAAGAATGGTAGTCATGTGAAGACAATCATTCTGTGCAAAAATTGATTCCAGTGATGCAAAAAAAAAAAAAAAAAAAAGGTCCAGTGTAGTATGGAGTACATCAGAAATCATTTCCAACCAGTCAGTTATCAAAACTTTGATTAGAAGCCCTTTTTTTTTCACGTGAGTGCCAATTTGGCTTACACAACGGCCAAGCAAACATTTGTGGCTTTTGAGCACCTTTGAATGATTTTCATCTCAATTATAGAACTATATTTGTTATTTGTACTTTTAAGAGGAAGGTTCAAACAAAATTTTTCTCATTCCTAATTAAAAAAAAAATTGGGGTTTATGTCCTGAAAATCTGGGTTGCAGTGAAAAGCCAAAATTCCTGAAAAGAGTTCAAATTTTGCATTTAAACCATTTTAGACAAGGGATTTTCAGTACCAAAATGGATTCAGCACCTCCAAAACATAGGAATTGGTCTAGGTCAGGATTTCCTGATAAATACAAAGAAGTTTTTATTGAAAACTGGTATTTGGTGCTAAAAGCAGATTAATTTAAGTTAGGAAATGAATTGAATGTTTTAAATATCTTCTTACTTTTTGCAGATTTAGCTGTCATTAAAAAGGCAAAAAAAACTGGAGGAGGGTTACTTTTTGTTAGTGCTATTTGAAGAGACAGAAACAAAAAAAAAATGCAAAGTATATAAAACTTTTTTGCCATATTTTGCCTTTTGCATGTGTGTATGTGTGTGTTGACTGAATTTTGTGTTGCATGACTTCCAAAGCCACTTGATGTCAGTTATTTATGAAAAAGCGTGTCATGTCAGACCTGTCACTTATGACATTCATTTCAACAAAATTTTAATGACTTTTCTAGCAAAAAGAAGCAGAAAAAACAACTATCCAGAACTGAAGATCTAAAAATAAATAATTAAACATATTTTATTATTTGAAATTAATAAACTCATACTTTATTAATTTCAAATGATCATAATTTGGCAAATACTTGAAATTAGGACAACATTAATTCTGAAATCTTGGTACTGTCTACTTTCAGATTAGATATAGCATATATCACTTGGGAAATGTTTGAAAAATGCAAAATTTCCCTTTGTGAGCCCACTGTGTCACTTCAATAAATCATTTCCAGCTCTTCTCACCAAATGTCCTCTGTCTCGGCAAGCAAAAAAACATTAAAGCCATGTTCTGTGTTGTTAAGTTATTCCAACATCTATGTAAAATGGTTTAATTTCAAGTACATGCTTACATAAATTCTCTTGCTAAAAACACTTTCAACAAACACATAATGTCTGAATTTTCTTTCCCTATGCAAATAGCTCTATAGAGTTAAAACAATATCCTAACTTTCAACTTACTACTTGTAGATATCAAACTTTGCCTGTCTAGTATTTGGGTCATTTTTTTTTTTTTTTTTTTTTTTTACTTTCCACACAAATTCCCTTCACCTTGACACCAAACATATTTCAATGGCTATTTATTACAAATGTTGCTGTTTATTTATTACAATTGTTGTTGTTTATTTCTTTGAAGATATAACACACACACACACACACACACACACACAAAAAGCATGATTTGATTTCCACTTAAACTTTTTTCTGCAATGTCACCAGAACAGTCAACTTGGAAGCAGGCGGTAAATAAGACAAAAGAAATTTAACTTTCTGCCCACAACAGATTGACTTTCTTTCTTCCATCTGATCTATTAATTCGGAGGATTACGAAGGTGGCTCTTTTTACACACACACACACACACACACACACACACACACATATATATATATATATATATATATATATATATATATATATATATATATATAATTAATACTAGACATAATCCCCTACAATATATATTAGCCAAAAAAGTTGCAGCAAAACTGAAAGTCTGTACCGTATCCCTTCAAAACGCAAGTGATCATGTCTTTCCACTACTTCTTCTACTTTGTAACTCTTATGAAAGTGTGTGTTTTTTTTGTTTTTTTTAATTATTATCTATTCTGATCCCTGTTCTACCAACCATTGACATAAGCCCATTAGGTAGGTTAAACACGGCTTTCCTCTGTCTTTTTTACCTTCAATATGTGTAGTCCTGGGTAAGATGATAAACTACAACCAGCAGCAAGGCCTCTGATTGGGAGATTGGTGGTTTTGAGGAGCGTGAGCCCACCTCTTAACTGATGTTGTTCCCAGTTCCATCCTGACCTGGGGTGGTAGCACCTGTTAGGGTCCCAGCTATGGGCAATTATTGCCCCCCCCCCAAAAAAAAACAACAAAACACTATGAAAGTATAAAAATACATTTTTATACTAAAATTACCAGCAGTACATTTTTATTTTTTTTTAAAAAAAAGAAAAAAGAAGACCAATAATACATTTTATAGAAGTACCAACAACACTTCAAGCATCAGTTGAAGACATAGCTGACGCAGGCCAACATCTACTCTGAGACCTGAGAAACTGTTGCTGCAAATTGACCTTCCTGGTGTAGGACCATCTGAGAGGAGAAAGAGACTTTTGACTTCAACCGTTAACATGAAGAGGACCTATGAAGGTCTTGTCTGGAGAGACTGACCCATCCAGCTGCACCCACCACCCACACTCCTCTGTGACTCCTGCTCATGACTCTTCAAAAGTAAGATGAGTCTTCAGTCATCTCTGTCATTGTTACCAGAGGGAGAAAAGGGAATAAAGCAGAGAGGAGGAGGAGGAGGATCCTTGATGTGTGCGGATGCCAACGACAACCAACAACATTTTTTTTTTATTTTAGAGACGGCCGGTTTAACAAAAAAAAACGACTTTTTTCGGTTTCATCTTCCTACCATGAAACCACATTGAAGTTTTTTACAAAACCAAAATTGTTCAGTTTAGAGAGTGCTATCACTTCTGAGTGACCATATCCAAAGAAACACTATTGAAAAAGAGTTTCAGATGTTAATAAAATTAAATTTTATTAATATTTATACCATTGTAAGAGAAAAAGATTGAACAAAAATATGTTAAAAATATTTAATTGACTAGTTTTTAGGAAATAAATGTGAAATCTATTTGTTTACAAAAGAAATGAAGACGAAAAAAAGGAAATATGACATGTCTGAAATCTTTGTTTCAGTTTTTAAAAAAGAAAAAAACTTTTTGTGGTAAAATTAACTTAACAACCCTATAGTGAGTAAAAATAAAAAAAATAGTTGCCTCTTTCATCTTAAAAATGTTAAATTTTATGAAGTCGGATTTGTTTTGTAAGGGTTTTCTTGTAAGCCAAATATGCCAATCATGAAATAAAGTTGTTGCAAACAAGAAAAATGAATGAAGATTTTTTATTTTATTTTATTAATTTGTTTTTTAACTAGGGAATGTACTTAAATTAGATTTTCAGCTTAGTTCTTAATTTCACTTTTAAAATGTGTATATTTCTAGATATGCGAGTCTCTCATGTTTGTTTTCTGAAATTGTTTCTACATACTTAATACACCTAAAATTAGATAAAGTAAATTTTAATCTCATTTTTAAAAAATATATTTTCAAAACTGCAAGTGTTTTTTTTTTTTTTTTATTCACTAGTGTTCGGTGGGTGTTTGTTACTCTTCTGCCTATAAAATTCTTCTGAACATTGAAAACTAATTCATTTTATTTTTAGAAATATCTTTATGGTCTTACACTTGACTTAAGATTATGTAAAATGATTAAAATAGTTTTTAATTTCAATTTTAAAACGTGTATCTAAAAAAAGAACAGGTGATACTCACGGATTTGGAAATATATATACTAATAAAAATGAAATTAAAAGCTTTTAATTATTTTTAATATTTAATTTTTAGTTGTATTTTCTAGATAAAAACATAAATTTATTTAGCAGGGAAAAAATAACACCTTGATTTTCCTTAAGAAATTTTTTTGCAAAACCCCAATAACAGTTGACTGGTATATACTAGAAAAGAATTGCCGTATTTTTAATTACTTTAAATATGAGGGGTTTCATTTTTTAGCTTTATAAAAGCCATATGATGAACTAATTTCTAGATAGCTATACCATTTTCTCTCTCCAATGTGTTGTCCAAAGACACAAATATAGTTTTTGCGCCAATTTCTTACATATTTTACCAATTTGTTAATAAATATGGTAGTTATTTTTATAGTTGACAATTTATTTGAAAGTTTAATAAATAAACTTTAATCGAAAACAAGTGTCTGTCAGTGTCAAACAGTAGTTTCAATACTTTTAAAGTTCTTTTACCACACATTTATCAGGTTTTTTTCTGCTTACTTTGTAGAGGACCGTGTGGTTTGTGTGTTGTCATATTAGGGACACGTGTTTATTTCCTGCTAGAATGTCCAACTAGAAGAAAATGGCGGGCTCTAGTTGTGTCCAACCAAAGATGAAAAAAAAAAAAACAAGACCTATGTAATGTAATGTATGCATAATAACATTTGTGTTTGTTCTTTGGTGAATGTTCGATGTTAGATGAGAAACGCTATCTTTTGTGAGAGCTCACATTGTAGAGGTGTTCGCTGAAATGAAAAAGATTATTTATTTCTGTATTAACAGAAAATGTGGCACAAGGCGAAGTGGGGAATGGGGAAAAGGTCGGTCTTCTGTCTTAACTTTTAAACTTAGCTAGCCACAAACGCTGACTCAATCATACTAACAATTATTTCTTGTACCAAAACAACACATTCTTACTTACCTTTCTTACCACACCCACCATAATACCTCAATGACTCTATGAAAATACTAACTAGACCCCATATGTACAATTTGTTTGTGGGAGGGAGGGGAATAAAATAACAATTTAAAAATTTTTTAAAAGTAACCCCAATGAGTAATTACAATATGAGACAAATAACTATTTACAAGAAACTAAACAAAATTGTGTTAGTAATAAAACCCCCACAGTCACTAAATGTGGCAGAAACATCAGTTAACCGGACGAAATTAATGCGGGACTATAAAAATAAAAACATTCATTCATCCCAAGCACTCACAGAGACATGCACTCATTCAGACACAACAGATGCGAAAAATCACACCCGAAACAAAAAACGCCTGGCATCCACCAGAGAACTGATGTCACTGACCACCTAACGAGGGAGGGGATGGGGAATTAAACTTAAAGAAAAATAGGGACAGAAATAAAAGGGGCCAATGAGCATACATACCCTTGCTAAGTTTACTGGAAAATGAAACTAAAGAATCAAAAACAAAACCTAAGCTAACCTAATTTTGGGATGGGTTGCCTGTGTTCAACCCAGCTAAAGCAATATTCTGATGCCTAACCGGCATCAAAGTGCCACTCCAGGTCAGCCTCTTTCACATGACACAAGCGCGCAAGATTCACCCACCTTTTGCCGAATTCAGATGAAGAGTCGCCGCCTTTCCGATCTAATCTTGACTTTAAGCTGATGCTTAAAGTACAAGATCAGTTGGGAAGAGATAAACTTCTCACCTCCATAGAATCCCTTCTGACGTGTCGTCCAAATCACGACTCTCATAACACCTAGCAAGCATAAGAACACATAGTGTTCAGCCCTCGTCAACGGCGGAGCCACATTGCTACAAACAGAAGCGGCCTCAAGGACAAAGAACATTCCAGACAGCATGCGAACCATGAGGACATCAACATACTTGCACAGTGGTGCTACCACTGTGCAATGAAAAAAGGCGTGAACAATGGTCTCGACTTCCCCACTACAGCGGCGACAGTTTGGATATTTCTCCAGGCCCGCTAAGCAAAGTCTTTTGCCGACCCAGAGGGCCCCACGCATCACCAGCCAGGTGAGTGATGCCTCATTGTTATTGAGGCATTTCAACCCAGGCGCCCAAGGCTATATCAAGTGAGCCTCCTGCTTCGTAAGACCGATCTCGTCAATCAAATCATCACGAACGGCCCCCCTAACTAACACCTGATATAATGCCTTACAAGACAACGTCTGTACATTGGAGAGGCCATCCAATGCCCGTAAGAGGAGTTTCAGGGCACAACTGCATTAACGATAGAAGGAGCACTCGACTTTGGGTAAACGGCGAGCCTCCTCCTCGGCCAAGTGCACACTTCTCAGGGATGGGAAACTCTTACGGGTGTCTTCCTTCCAGAAGACGCTCACCTCATCCGGTTCGCTACACATTATATCCAGGAATCCGATGCGAAGCATATATTGACGAATCTCAATGCTAGGCATACCTAGACCGCCTTCAGATGGATGAAGGCAACAGATCTCCCGAGAGACTCTGGCGGCCTTGCCTCCCCACAAGAAGAACAAAAGCTGCACTAACGCCAGTAAAGTGTCAGACGGAAGTGGAAGCACAGCATCGGTAAAGGAGAATCGGGTAGATGTGTGAAACACATACTTCCGCCCTCCCCTTTGATGAAAGATTCCTCCGAGATCACAAATTAATTGCGATCTTGGCCTTCCCTTGCACCTCCGACCAATTCATATCCAACTGGAGATCAGGACCGAACCAGACGCTGAGAATCTTGACCGGCCCATCCGTCCAGAGGAAAGGTCCGGGAAGAGAAACTCCCTTGCACGCACCCAACCACAAGCCAACAGACTTATCATGGTTGATCTTGGCCCCTGTCACCATCTCATAACCACTGATTTCTTTGCTGACTTCGTTAATCTCGCCCCTGCTCGACACAAGAACCGAAATGTCATCAGCATAGGCGGAATACTAAGGTCGCGTTGGTAGCGCCAGGTAGGGAAATTCCGCGTAGGACCGGATTCGTCTTTAACTCGCAAAGGAAAGGTTTCAACGCAAGAACGTACAGCAAAGACGAAAGCGGACAACCTTGACGAATGGAGCGAGACAATACGAAAGGCTCTGATTGTACTCCATTCACTTCCACCAGCGCACCGGGACTCGCATACAGAAGTCGGATCCAGGTGCGAAAGTACGGCCCGAAACCAGCTGCCGAAAGAACAGCCTCCAAAAACTGATGGTCAACCCTATCGAATGCCTTGGACTGATCTAAATTGATCAGCGCGGCTTCACTGTCGACTTGCTCGATGATCAAGCGCACCATATCAAGGTTGTCCTGAATAGTCCTGCCCTTCACAGCACAAGTCTGTTCTGAGCCAATCAGACTAGAGAGGACAACCTGCAAACGGTTCGCTAAGACCTTAGCCAAAATCTTTAACTCTGTGTTTAGCATAGTTAAAGGGCGTAAGTTATCTAACCCATCCCCACCGTTTTTGTCCTTACGTAACAACTTGATTACGCCCCTGGTGAAGCATTGGGGTATAGACCCCTGCTTCAACCAGTTGCTGAAAATCAGTGCCAGCAAGGGAACAAAAACGGGCGACTGCCTCAAGTACACTTCGTATGGAAGACCATCTAATCCCTGAGATTTGTCCAGGACAACCTGTTTCAGCACATCCCAGATTTCCGACTCTGTAATGGGATCCTCGCACATAGCTGCTTCAGCTGCCTCAAGGCAGGGGAAGTCAGCTAAATAGGTGTCAAACTGAGCAGGGCTCAGACCAGGCTCCCTGGTGAAAAGTTCCTGAAAGTACTCACGAAAAGCCTCACATATGCCCTTGTTTGTGGTCACGGTCCGCTTATCCGGCAATGTGACGCATGCGATATATTGCCGAGTTGCACTCCGAACCTCCTCTGCACGCAATTCAGCGGCCATATTTGTTGCCTCAGGAGACATTCTTTTTAACCTAGCCCTAACTACCAGAGCTTGATCTTTCTTGATAAGCAAGGAGGCCAACTCTACCTTAGCTAAGACTGTCCCCACTATCATCGGATTTAACCATCCAATCAACTTTTTGCTCACAAGCCGTTTGCGCCGCTAATCTATGAAATCTGAAATGAAAAAGAGAATGAGGCCAGAAGTCGGCCAGTATTTATAGTATATGGAGAGTGACCCCTAGTGAACAATTAGGGAATTAAGTTGGAGCTAACTCCGACAACTTTATAGTTTTTGAAGGCATTCGCTTTCACGGGTCAATGAAGAAATAAACTTCTTCCTGTTTGTAGCTTAAGGTGTTTTCTAAATTAAAAGTTATGTTAACAATTTCAAAAATATTGATAAAGATTGGTCACTTTGATTTTTTTGTGAAACAAAGTAACATGTAAATAAAAATGAAATTTAGTCTAAAAAAAAATCATATTTCATATTTTCAGCTGTTCAAAGCAAAATACCGTTTTAACTTGCTGTAAAAATATAATTCAATAAATAAAAGCATATACAAATTACATATTTAGAAAGGTCATTTTATTTTCTTTCCAGTCATATGAATATTTTTAAGATTGGATCAGAAATACATGAGAAATTGCGAGTTGAACGGACTAAGTTGCAAGTTTATCAATCTCAAACAAAATCAGAAATCAACTGGAAATGCTATTATTACACAAGAAAATGAATGGCTTCCTTAGAAAGCAAAAATACTAAATTAAAAACTGAAAAACCGAATCGAAATCTGTGGTATCAAGGAAAAAAAAAAAAAACCAAAACGTATAAATTGCTAAACCGACCAACTCCATTTTGTAGTTGATGCCATATTGTATTCAAAATATTTAGATTTTGGTATTAAACAACCTATAGAGGTTGATATGCCACTAAACAAAATCAACTAAACCTATGAGTGTCGCATTCTCCAAGACCTCTTTCCTCATTATGTGTCCAGGAAATTTCATTTGTTTCTTTATGATTCTAAGTGTTTTTTTGTTTTCATTTTCTTTAAGTCGTTAATCCATTGCTCATTTCATGATATTCTTGGCATTCTTGTCTAGAACCACATACGGGTTTGAAATATATCGGAATTACAAAGAACATACGTAAAAGTAAATACTCTGAATACACAACTTGATAAATCTTAAGTTCTATGCAGCATAATCTTTTGTATAAATCACTGGAATGAAAAACATTTTTATTTTTTTTATTTATTTTTTTTTTATTTTGTTTCTTTTAATAAATGTGTCAAAAAGTTGAATTTGTGAGGTCTCAAAGTTAAGAACTGTAGCAAGTAAGTGAGGAAAAGAGAAGGAGAGAAGAAAAGTCTGAAAGGGGAAGAAAGAAGAGTAAATGTAAGGAAGCGAGAGAAATGAAAGGGAAAGAGAGACCAGAAAATGAAAAGAGAAGGAGAGAGACCAGAAAGAAAATAAGAGAGAAAGAGATGTTAAATCAGTTGCACAAAAGTGATTTTTATGTTGAATAAACAAAGAAAATCAATGTCTTTGAAGAATTATTTCATCTACTGATGAATATATGGGTTATTAATGGATAGAGCAAACAAGACTATCCTTGTGTCTCCTTTTGAAAATCAACAAACTAAGTCCGCATCTCTGATTTGGTGAACAAAGAGATGAGAAAAAGAATAGGATAAAGTCAAATATTCAGAGAAAATCAAAAAAGAGAGAAGGACAAAGCAAAAATGTTAGAGAAAGAGGAAGACAAAGAAGAAAGGAGAGAAGGAATAAGAAGAGATAAGAGAGCTTCAAAGAGTAAAAACATTAGAGAGAAAAAAAGAGGAAGCAAAAAAGGATGGAGAGAGAGGAAAAGTAAAAGTTAAGGATAGAAAGAAATAAAAAAAAATATGAAAGAAAAAAAACAAGAAATAGAATGAGGAATTTTAAGAAAAGTGAAGGAAACTAGTGAAAAAAAAAAAAAAAAAGAAAGTGAAACATTCAGAGAAGAAGAAAAAGAAGAAAAGGAACACAACCACATATTTGCAATTAGCTTGTTTTTTCCTTCAAATTGTTTAAATGCTCTAAATGCTGACAACTGATATCTTCTGTAATTGTAACCTTAACTGGCAACAACTCAAAAGGGAGCCACATCAATGCAATCCCACCAACCAAATACCAAATGTTTTCCTTGGATGGAGAGCCATTGGGGTTTATGATTTAGAAAAGAGGGGGTGGGAATAATTTGCCAGTTGGTACAGTGAATCACAAAATGCAACATTATTTTAATCCAGTTTAGACAAGTAGATTACTAAACTCAACAAAATGACCTGTTCATGATGTATATCTCTTCAGCTAAAGACATCAGTTTTCTAAACCATTTAAAGCAATGATACTCAACCCTTTTTATTTTTTTTTTTCTTACCCATGAACCACTTTTACTCTCAATTTATTTTGGTGACCCCCCCCCCTCTTCCCGGTAACCATTCAATGGAAAAAAGCTTTTTTTTTATAGAAATTGTAAATGCTTTATTCTGAAGTAACATTAATTTAATAAAAATAAACGTGTATTTAGCAATTAAATTCTGTGGAACATATATATATACATATATTGACCCTCAGAGTGGATGGTTTCGCCAGAAATTTCCCCTGCTGTCAAAAGGTTAATACTGTTAATCTTTCTTTTATACATAATTCTTATATAATTTATATATTAAATGAATTTTATTATTAATATTTTTTTTAAATATTTCTATTAATTTCTATTAATTTATTAATAGTTTAAATTAATATTATTATTTATTATTAATATATTAAATTATATAACAAATTATAATCTTTATGTAATTTTCTTTATATATATATATAATGATGAAAATGTGGAAAAGTCGAAGCAAAATCCGAATATGTGAGTTTACTGTTTATTTTGTTTTTTGTTTTTCTGTCAACGTCAGACGTTTCGGTCTAATAGACCATCTTCAGGACATGGTTATTGGAGACATATTTATATTAAATTTAAGTTAAAATGAAGAGACAAGATACAGGACTAGTCAGAAACAGAAAAACTGAAATTCAAATTTTGCTTTGTCTTTTCCACAATTTCATCATACCGTTGGATCTACATCCACATATTTGCTTTTATATATATATATATATATAAAATCCTTCCTTTTATATGTCCTTTTCAGTTTTGATTCAATTTTCACAATCAAAACATCTGGTAGAATAAAAGGGATGCTAACTTACATCACATGATCTCATTTTCTGTTAGTTTTAGAGTTGCTTTTCTATTTTTAGTATTTTAATATGGTGTAGATGACTGTAGAAATTACAATTCTCATTTGTAACAACCGTTCCGAAGTTAAATTGCTCAGTGGACCACTAAAATATTACTGTGGGCCTCCAGTTGAGAACCACTAGTTTAAAGAATCTATTTCATTACTGTATCAATTTCTTGCTCACTTCCTGTTGAACATATGAATGTTCACTACCTGATTCAGGGACTGAACTAATGACAAATGCGAAAACTTTAAGACCAATCTCTGTATCCACTCAGCTATTATCTCAAAAGCAAAATTTTGAAAGTTTTTTTTTTTTGTTTTTTGTTTTTTTTCTTAGCCTAACATCAGATGGACATGTACAACTGGATTTCTGATATTTGAGATGAGGAATTGCCTTTATACTTTGATTTATTACAGATGTTGTGACTGGACCAAACATTCAGCCGTATACCTTCCAGCCTTCTTCAAGTAACTGTTCTTCTCATATTTAACTTTCAATGATGATGATATCAATTCCTGGATCAGGTAGTGAAGTCCATATACTTTGATTAAGCAACAACAAACAAGATATAGCATCCCAGGGACAAAATAACAAACATCCCTTATCAGTCAAGTTGATACTAGAAGATGACAGAAGAATATATGACAAAAACTGTGTGTGTGTAATATTATATATATATATATATATAAAAACAGAGAATGTCTCATATAGAGAAGATGTAACATTGAAAAGCATAAAGGAAAAAAATTAATTATTTTTAATAATTATTTTTAATAATATGTGGAAATCTCCACCCTTTACCTGAAGATGGTCGTAAGACCAGAAACACATGTTGTAAAACTATGAAAAATAAAGAATAATATTTAAAAAAAAAAAAAAAACCCACATTACAACCAAAAAAGTTTGCGGTACCTCTCTTCTTTTTAATATATATATATATATATATATATATATATATATATATATATATATATATATAAATAATAATTATAATAATATTTTTCGTTTTTAAAAATATGATTTCTTCGCTACATAAGAGTTCTCATGTTTCAAAAGTGAGAGCCGAGACCCCTAACATAATTTTTTGAAGTTATGTTGAATTAAGGTGCCTGGACCCGCTTCCTCGTCAAGCGAGAATTTGGGAATAATCTAAATAAATTTGGGAATATATTATTCCCAAATTCTCGCTTGATGAGGAAGCGGGTCCAGGCACCTTAACTCAACATAACTTCAAAAAATTATGTTAGGGGTCTCGGCTCTCGCTTTTGAAACATGAGAACTCTTATGTAGCGAAGGAATCATATTTTTAAAAACAAAAAATATTATAATATAAGCTCTACTTCTGTAGGGAGCACTTTCTTTTTGAAAATAAAAGCAAAAATACTAAGGAACACTGGATTATTTACCTAACGTGTTCTTTCCTATTTTTCTGCATACCTGCATATATATATAGGTTGAATTATTGTCCCTGTATTTGTCTGCTCTGTTTTTTGTTTTTTTTGGTTATGCTGGGATACCTATTGAAAGGTTACTATGAGAGTGTACAGTTTGAATTCAGAACAACTGACATCCTAGGTATGACAAACTACATTTGGCAGCAAGGTCTCTGATCGAGATGTTTTAAGGAGCGTGGAACCACCTCTTAATTGCTGTTCATCCCAGGTCCATGGTCCATCTTGATTTAAGATGGTAGCACCTGTTAGGGTACCAGCTATGGGCAAATAGTTAATCTCCAAACTGGAAAGACAAAATTTTCTAATGAGGTATTGTTTGCTAAATATTGGAGGTAAAACATAGACACCATCTTTGATGCAGTTTCAATGCAAATAGATGAGACATGTTATAAGAATGCCTGATCATAGACCCTCAAACATTTTGATATGCAGCCAACTTCACAATGTACGGCTGATGTTAACCTCGAGGAGAGTAATACATTGTGCCTTTAATGTTTTCCACTGACATGAAGTGGAAACATTGTATTGAATAAATTGCATGGTCTGCTGTTAAGAAGGTTGGCTCACTGTGACATAATAGAAAATTCTTTCTTAGCAGGAATATATCTTTGTACATTTATAAGCCTCCCATTCATCTATGCATTAAATGTTTCTATCACATCTGGTTGAGTGCTTCTGCTAAGTATCTAGATATTCATGATAAAATCCTACAAAGAATCTGCGATGTTCTCATTCCTGACCGGGCATCTCGGCTTCATCACTTTCCCACCCACTGTAACATAGATACCTGTTCCTCTTCTATAAATATTTTCATAGGAATTGTTCTAATGAAATTTCCTCTTAAAATAGATACCTCGACTTCAGGAATTGAAGTACATTACAAGATTGGCAGATAGGTTTCATTATTTTACTGTTGAAATTTCTAAGTGTAAATGTAATTTCTGTGCTGACATATTCTTCTTTTGCACTTCTCATTGGTGGCTCTTCCTGCTTTCCTGTCAAGTGTGATCTACAAAAATTTAAATATAACATCAATAGTCGTCTTCTTTCTCTTTGAATCCTGTTCTTTTATTGTCTCCTCTGTTGCTTTCACACTCAGTAACTCCATGCATCTTAGGGATTTTATTGCCTTGCTTGGGATGAAATGAAAAACAAAAAGTTATTTCAAATCTTGCAATATTGGGTTGCATTGCTCAGTGTGATAATAAATCTGATGACAAATTATCTGAAGTAACTGAATCTGTCATCAGTCTGATTCTCTTCTCATGTCAGCCATATGTTTAAACTATTCCATCTTTCTCTGGACAACATTGCAGAAAGGGAAACATTTCTTGTTTGTTATTTATTTGCCTGTGACAAATTTACTGTTGCTGACTTGATTAATTATTTGTCCATATCCTTTGTCTTTTTTACCCACCACCAGGACCCGAACAGCTTTCTTGGTTTTAAGCCACTGAAGAATTTTTTTTTTTTTTTTTTTTGACTTGTAAACTTTGGATAACATGATTTGTTTCTTTATCCAGAAACCTTTATCGAAAGAATAATATACAGAGATCAACTTTGAGATAAGAGAATCATGAAGTACCATAGTAACTGATTCTAAAGATAGTGACAGGTCAGCGGTATAAAGGTTTTATAAAAATTAGCACAAAATCTACATGATTATGATTTGTAGAAGTTCTTAGCCCTTTGCCTGTCCAGGGCACATTTTTGTGTTTACTATCCAAACATAACCCCCCCCCCCCGGAACCCCACCAAAATAACCAGCTGGTGATGTAGAGAATCTTCCTGATTAGTCAATGTGACGGTGAAACAATACACAAACTCACTTGGTTGCATCTCACTGCTGACTGCTTAAGCATCTAACCTGAGTGTGTCTCTTCATTTATGCATAGTGAGGTCCTCTTGCTTGGCTTATTAATTTACATCAAACCTGCATAACCAGTTCAAGATATTCAAAATAGCTGCGACCAGACAGGCCTTCATTGTCTTTATTTTTTCAGTAATTTGGAGATAATTACAAAGAAGCACTTTAAAATTATCAAAGTTTTTTTTTTTTTTAATCCAATGTTAAAGGTATTTTATAGAATTTGTTTTGTTTCATACTAAGTATTCAAATGAGTTGTTTCAAAAAGTATTATCTCCAATTTTTATGATTATTATTAGATGAAATAATGTCTATTATTATTTCCTTCTGATATACACTTTGTACTTACAACTGTAGAACGATACACTAATCAGTTACAATAAAAAGCAACCGAAATTAGGATGAAAGAAATATTTTAAATGCTCTTGCATTCTTATAAGAACTATTCATTTTTAACTTTTCTTTTATAGCTAACATGAAAAATAAAATCATATTTGCAAACTTAGAAAACATTAGAAAAATACTTCCATGTTGAAAACATTCCTATTTAATTCTTTCATACCAAAGTACAATATATAGAAAAATTGAAGACATACACAGATACAGTTAGCATGAATTTTCCACAGTGAAACTTAAATTATATTGAAAAATGAAGATATTTAAATACAAATGGGAGTTTATTTGTCATAATAAGGAAGTCATGTTACTTAAAACTGTAGACAAAAATCCACAAGTTGAAAGTTACAAATCTGTAGCTTATAGGCCATAAAAAATATCCTTCACACACTACCAAAAAAAACCCAACTCTTTCATCACTTGAGGCACCCTGCTTATATGTAAGTCGGGAAGTCTGTGATTGGTTGAGATAGAACAAAAATTTGACGTTCTCTATATAAAGAGAGAGGTCACGCAAATCCTCATTTTTGCTGGCAGATACACACACACACACACACACACACACACACACACACACACGACGACATGTTGTCGCTTATTTTGACAAGGTAAGTCACCATTTCCTTCACCACAAAACCCTTTATAGGAAAGTGAATGAAAATTATTGATTTCATCTTTAATACTGTACATTATTTGTGTGTATTACCTCCCTTTTCACTAATATGTTGGCTCCTCATCTTCTATAACCTCATTCTTGATTTCAGTCAAGGTCATTTTCCTGTTGCTAGAGAAAGGCATGAAAACACTACAATAAAATTCATATACACTATTGTTCAGCAATCAGTAAAGAAAAAACTGGATCTAGTAACTCTGGTTGTCATGGTAGCATTAACCATTTATTTTATAGGATACATATTAAATGTTTTTCTTTTTTGGTAACAATTTAGCACGATTCCAATAAGCCACCTGAGTTTCCAAATGTGTCTTAAATTTCACTTTAATTCATTCAATAGTTTTTGTCTTAATATATGCATACACAATTTAAGATTTATAAAGAATACACATCTCAAGAATTCTATCTTGACTTTTTTGTACATTTTTGTGTGTTAACCAGGCACATAAAAAAGTTTTCATTGGACATGTTTTAAAATTTTCTACTCAGCGTTTTTCATTGAATAAGATTTGCCTTGGCAGATTAATTAGAATGAATGATTAAAAGACTTCATTAATTGAGATCAATTAGATCAATGTATTATAGTTACAAATCTTTTTTCTAGAAGCTTTCTTTATTTCTCTTATTAGGCTTTGCTTGACATATATTCAAATAGGATGATGATGAGTGAATATTGTGTTGCTCTACTGTAGGAATGTTCTGTGAAACCATCTTCATATATAAAGGGTTTTTTTTTTTTGGGTTTTTTATTAAATTCAAGAATGTCTTCAAAATAACGAAAAAAAATTATCTTTTATTGAAATAATAATTATTGTTATATTAATATATGATAAATATATTAGTTTAAAAATTGAAATAGATACCGAGACAAAAATGGTAAGTATGACTAATATGATGACTGGTGTGTTACTCAATTAAAAACCAGACAAATTCTGGTTATGAATTATTTAATTAAATTAAAAATGAGATTCATTTTCATTGTTTGATGCTCTTAAAAAAATGTGAAAGGAAGCTGATCATTTAACAATATTGCTTATATTAATAATGATAAAAATTAATAATTAGTTAAATATTTAATAACCCAGTCTGTCTTCTTGTTTACATTAATTCATTTTTTGATTTTCAATATAAAATTGCAAAATATATATTAAAATGAGATGTCAGTGCAAAAATGAAAATAACACTGACATCTCATTTTAACATAAATATTTACCAAAATTACACAAAAATATCTTCAAAGACTAAAGAGTAAATTTATTCAATAAAATTGCCACTGGTTTCAACCACAGCCTCAAGATGACTTTAGAATCTCCTGCAACTCTTCTGGACGGTCTCCTTATTTAAGTTGGTGAATGCTGCCATAATACTTGCCTTCAATTCATCTTTGGTGTTACAAGGAGTTTTGTTGGTCTCTCACTCAACTGTGCCCTACGCTTAATAATCAAGGGGGCTGCAGTCTGGGGAGTTAGGTGGACAAATGTAAGGGGTGATGTGGTTGCAGCCATGACTTGGTTCTCCTGCTTGTGTGGTATGGTACAGATTCCTGTTGCCAGACATAGTGCTCCCCTGGGTCAAAAGCTGGAAGCACTACCTTCTCAAGGCACATTATGTCCTTTCTCAACCTTATATATATATATATATATATATATATATATATATATATATATATATATAAGGTTGAGAAAGGACACGTATCTGAAAAATTCCGATTTTTAACATCTTTTCTCATGCTTAAATATTACTGTTTCTTTTTTATCTCTTGAATTTCTTTCATTGGCCTACTATATATATATATATATATATATATATATATATATATATATACACACACACACGTACATTAAAATGAATTAAAATTATATATTTGTTTCATGAATATTAACCAATATCAATGAACAAATTATTAACAATTATGTGATAATTAATATTATAAATGTTATTTACTTGTTCTTGTATTTAATATTTCAATTGCTGTGGTTATATTAGCAGCCTGAGCTCTCCTGCTTACTAATGAGATGTTCCAGTTTACTTATTGACATTGAGTAATGCTTTTTGTTGCTATAACAGCAAAATATTTAATTAATAATAAGGGAATATTAATCTGTGTTTACTCTGTCCTATAAAGAAACCAAAGTTTTTTTTTGTTTGTCTGTAAGAATGGATAAAGTTCATAATTTTAAAATATAGAAGCCTAAAAAGAAAACTAAAAACATTGACTAATTAAAAGAAGAATTTGTACAATAAATGTTAAGCTTTGTGTCATTAAATCAAGTGTTAGTCACAAGTCTCTCTCTTTGATGACCTGAGTAACTTTTACAACACTATTTTGGTTTCAAATTGATGCTCAGCTGTATATACAAGGTAACCAAAAAAGTTCTGTCCGTTTTTAAAGGAAAAAAGAAACTGCTTCACAGTATGTGTAACTTATATTTAGTCTTCGAAGTAATTGCCATCGGCATCCAGCACCTTCTGCCAACGTGTCTCCAGCTGTTCAATGCCCTTGCAGTAGAACTCGGGTTTTGACGCAAAGAAGTCTGTGAGGGCTTTGTGCAAGTCTGCTTCTTTGGTGAAGGATTTCTCATGAAGATGATTATCCAGGGATTGGAAGAGGTGGTAATTGGATGGCGCAAGGTCAGGTGAATAAGGTGGATGGCACAAAGTCTCCCACCCAAGTTGCTGCATGGTATCCCTGACCACTTGCGCGACATGCCGTTGTCATGGAGGAAAAGCACACCTTTGCGATTCACCAGTGCTGGCTCCTTCTGGTGCAATGCCTGTTGCACATGTTTAAATTGCTGCGAGTATAGGTCTCCAGTGACCGTTTGACCCGTTGGTAGCAGTTGACGACCTGTCCACCGGACACAAAGCATAATCTTGCATGGGTGCATAGGCGGTCTTGTGGTGTGAGGGACAGCATCCCAAGGAGACAACCAATGTCTGAAATGCTTGGGAGTTTCGTACAGAACCCACTTTTCATCACTGGTAAGCACTCGATTGAATAAGGATGCGGTACGGTGGTGAGAAAGCAGCGATACGCATGCTGTCACCCATTGTCCCTTGTGGACCTCCAACAGCGTTTGCGGAACCCACTTGCTCAGTTTGTACATCTTACCTAGGCGGTGCAGGTGAAGTCTGTTTCATCAGAAACGTTGAACTGTCTTGCAAGTTCACATGTTAGACTACTGTCCTCTTCAATGGCCACCTTCAGGACTCCGTCATTCAAGACCTGTGGTCATCCACTGTGAGGAGAGAGAAATCTCCTGACTTGAATTTTCGAAATCAATGCCTTGCAGTACGTTCATCCACAGCACCATCCCCAAACGCTTGACATATGCGGCGACTTGATGCAACTGCTGATAAGCCCACTTTGAAGTCGTAAAGCAAACAGCCCCGAACGAGATCTCTAGACACTTCCATCCTTCTCACAGCTGTCCGGCTTATAACTGATGGCCGGGCATGGAGCGTGTGTTTTTTATAATGTCTGATGTTCCTACTCCCGGCTGTCTGAATTTGAAAACAATTGCTACACGTATTTTGTATATATTTCAACTTCATTCAATGACTAATCAAAAAACGGACAGAACTTTTTTGGTTACCTCGTACTAAGCTGCACCCACCCCAACACAATAAAAATACATCATAAAACCGGTCTTATTGATATATATCGATTAGGAAATATCACTAAACACTAGTTTATAATAGAAATGCTAAAGACCAATAATTCATAGAATTTTGAATATATATATATATATATATATATATATATATATATATATATATATATTTTGCCTGCAGTCAATGTAACTTTTGTAATGATCGGTGGCAGTGTTAATTACCTTTATTCCTAATTTCTTTCGTTTGCAAATTTACCCTACCTAAAATCTCTCCTTGGACAACAAGGCAAACCAAAGTGTTCGTCAATGTAATTAAGAGCTCAAAACAAAATACAAACCCAGTCACTATTCAAGAGGAACTACAAAACATTAGATGACACTATCCAGAATGTGCATATTACATATGATGATAGACAAGGATGTGCAGTTATTTTTAATAATGCAACAATGAAAAAAAAGTCTCCCGAAGAAAGCTGCCATATTTAGTGCAGAACCCAGAACAAGAGATATTGCCCTTGATGTGATCACCAAAGAAAAATCTTCAAAATTTATCATCTTTTCTGATTCCATTAATATCGATCAAAAACAAAAAGCTTGAAAACCTTTTCATTGGTAAAATATTGCAAAACATCCATGCCATCTCTACTTTAAAAAAAAATTCTGTTCCTCTGAATTCCTGACCATATAGGAATTAAGTGCAGTGACAGAGCAGATCAAAGTGCTAAATGGGTATTTTCAGCAACTAGTTAAGACTAGTTCCTGAAAATTACCAAATTCCATATAATGACCTAAAACTATTAAGAAACGCATACCAAATGCAGGAACAAAGGAGCAGAAAAATGCAAAATAAACTAAATACAATGTTACTAACTTCAGAAAAAAATCCTTTCCATTATAGAAAATCCTGAAGGGAAGAGGTTACTATAATATGACTATGAATAGGTCCCACTAAAATTACACATTCATTCTTTACTGAAGAACCACCATGGTGTCCTACATGACAAACCCAATATATGGTGAAACATTTTCTAATTGTATGCATTGATCTTGACTCGGAAAGACACAATTTCTTCAAGGCAAACAGCCAAAAAGAATGATTCGAAAATATTAATATAATTAGAATTATAAGATTCCTAAAATCAGTTGGATTATATCTGAAAATATGAAAAAAACAAAAATAACCCAAAACATTTTTGTCCATTTTTCCCTAGATATAAACCAAAATAAATCAGTTCTGGCATAAAATGACTCTAAAGAGTTGAGATGCCATTAAAAATTCACTTAAGCTTAATTTCTTTTAGTTGAAAGTATAGCTTGAAAAGTTTGCCAACAGAGAAAGGACAATGACTTGCCATCAAAAACTGCAATACTGAGCCTTACTAGATATGTTATTGTCAGTTTCATTCTTGATGATGATTATCATTAGTTCTGGTTTCCATGTGTGTTATTGAGATGATTCCCATTGTTTAAATGTCTATACATACATGCATTAATTTAATCACAACAGAAAACCTTTTTTTGCCTGCCATCAGCATGGCTGATGCTAAGCTCCAAGAGAGCAACGTACTGCACTTTCTTGGCCTCACATGTTTATCACTGACATGACATAGGGCGACTACATTGAATCAATAGCTGCATCTACTGCAAGGAAAGTTGGTACACTGTGTTGTACCAGAAAATTTTTCTCATCAGAATCCATCTTGCACATTTACAAATCTACTATTTGTATGTACATTGAATACTGTTGCCATATCTTGTCTGGTGCTCCTGTTGTATATCTGAAGATTCTTGACACAATCCAAAGAAGGGTCTGCAATGTAATTGATCCTGACCTGGCATCTCAACTTCAGTCACTTTCTCACTAATGTGATGTGGCTTCCCGTTTTTCTACAAAAATATTTTCATGGCAACTGCTCTGATGAGCTTTTCTCCTTGGTGCCTCAAATATGTGCATTTAAGCATGCTACTAGATTGGCAGCTAGATCTCACCATTTTACTTTAGAACTAGCTAGATGCAACCACTACTTCTACTCTAACAGTTGCTTTTTTCGCTCAAAAGCCATTCAAGGTAGAGGTTTACATTCAATAAAATTATTATGCTGAATGATGCATATGAAAGGGAAATTGGTAAGAAACGAAGACGGAGAGGAAAGTTGATGATTGCCCCCTTGATTTGAAGAGGGCAAGATTTAAGTGCATATGGAGGAGGGGAAACATGCAGGAATCTGTTCCATAAAGTGGCAGTTATTAGTGTGTGTGTGTGTGGGGGGGGGGGGTCAGTATGGAATTTTCTTAGATTTTGAACCCTGAAGAAATTGGGAAGATTTGACATGATAGAAATGACAAAGGTGAACCTAACTAGTGAGGATGGAGTTCAAGTGAACATTTGCCATGGCAATAGCTGTAGAGAGTAGTGACAGACTTGTTTTGTGGAAAACAAGTCATCATTCACAAGATCAAATAAATGATTTTGAACTTTTTTAAAATAAGTTAGGACTGGGCAGCTTTAGTCCAAATTTGGTAGCAATATCCTGGTTTTGGTTAAATTCGATTCTTATAATGATAAAGCATAGTAAGAGTCGGATACTTCCTGGAGTGGTACAATGAGTTGTGGCAATTTTTTCCAGCCTCTTTGGCAATAGATTGGATAGAACAGTACCACTTAAGACTTGGAGTGAACTTGATGACCAATAAATATTCAAAACAAAGAGTTTGATTGAGACACTCTGTCTGTGATTTTTCATTTTCATACACTTTTCATCTATGTATGTCTATATACTTTCCTGCTTGTCCTCTTTTGGCCTATACACTTTCCTTCTTATACAATGTTTTATGCATTTTTCTTTTCAGCTACATTTTGTCCATCTACTGTGCTTTTTTCTTACTTTATTTATTTATGAATTTTCTTTTCTACATTGCTTATGTATTTTTTATTTTTTTATTTTTGTGATGTTTCCCTGCTTGCTTCTATTCATTTTTGGTTAACATGTTTATTAGAAAAACACCATTTTCCTCTTTATTATCCTTGTCTGGTGATTGCAACCCCTTCCCCCCAGTAATGTTGACATCCTTTCACGTGTGTGGACAAATTGCATTATTATGAAAGATAATAGACTTAGTTTCAAGCTGGTGTATATAGCCTGGAATAAAGAGATTAACCATTTGTTACAGTTAATGCTGCATTTTGTCCATTGACAGCTTTGATAATTTAATGGCAATTATGAAGGCAACTTGGCTTCTAACAGGTAAATAAAAAATGGTAGCAGCAGAAACCGGAATCTATTATAGAAAATAAAAATGGAATAAAATTCTTCTTTCAGATTTCAATGACCCTCTTTGTTAAAGAAATATGATCAGATTTAATTGTTACAAACAAAAAAGAAACTTGAAGTAAAAGCAGTAACTGTCTAAATGGGCAAAGGGAAGGAGAGTGGAAGAAACAAAGATGGAGGCTCAAGAACTAAAGAAATGGTAGATCATGAAAATAAAGAACCATTCTGATAATCACTAGAACACTAGAAACGTTGCCATAGAGTCTTGCAAAATGACACAAAGAACTAGAAATAAAAGAAGTAATCAAGTCTGTTTGAATTTCTGAAATAAGTAATTATCATTATTTATATTCTGATTAATATCCCCTTTGCTGTTGTTATCATAAAATGTTGGCTATTGTGTCCTCCAGTTTTCTTCAGGTGCTTGTACATCCAGGTAACGTTCAGGTAATTTCAAACTCTTAACCCTTTATTTAATCTACAAACATAGATTCTCATTCCACCGTGTGTCAGTTTGTTGGTATATCTCTGCTCACTTATTGTTCGCCTTCTTTCCACTTAGTCTAAGCTTGTACTACCTAGCTCAGGAATTGAACTTGCACTGACAGTGTCACCAAATTCACAAACTAACACTTTAATGTAGGTATGTCCAATATTTCGCTAAAAAGTGGTATACCTTGACGACAAAAGGTCCCCAAATTGATAAAACAATTTTTAACGTTTAAATATTTATGTTGTTATTAAAGAGGAAAGACCAAAGTATTTTCTGAATATTTTTTCAGATTTTTTAATCCTTCCTATAAATGTTAAAAATTTTATTAAAAATCTTGTTTTTTTTTTTCGAGTCAAAAAATTTCGTAAAATCGAACTTATCGACATTTCTGTCGGAAAGATCATAGTTTGTTAGTTAAAAAATCATGAAAAATCAATTACACCTTTTTCTTTTGTTATCTTAGGAAATTTAGAATGATTAAAGTATACTTAATGTAATTTGAAAGAAACATTACTTACATTTTTAGCAGAAATTTTTTTAAGAGAGATATTTCCAACCGTAGTCGTTCCTTTTTTAAGGAATTGACAGGCGTTAATTGATGTACGTCAATATATTCACAACTTACTGCACGGAAATTTATTGGATGGTAGCGCCAAAGTGATATAATTCGTTCTAATTTTAAGTGAATCTGGTTAGTAGATTTTTTTTTTTAAAATTCACTTTCAAATTTTTTTTTTTTTTTTTTACCTTACGTTTGAGGAAGAATTCTGCACTGAAAATAACATTTAAATTATGAAAGAAAATCAAATTTTACAAGTAAAAATAAAACAGTAAAAAAAATACATTTTTTTAAATTGAGGTTTATTATTTCAGTCATGAAATATTTTTCTGAGAATATAAAAATTACATGAAACACCACGGGTTAACTTAATGAAATGAGATTTTATTTCTTTTTTATTAAGGCAGATTTTTTTCTATTTATTAATAATTATATGGCAGTAATATGAGTTTTATTTTATTTATTAATAAAATTAACATGCTATGTTGGTTTTGTTTTGACTCAATAAGTATTTTTTAGTTTGAGTAGTAGCGAGCTAACTCCAGAAAATTTAAACTCCAAAAATCGTTTTAATTGATAATTTGTCGTGTGGATAATAATTCCAAAGTAATGTACAATGAATTTATGCATTCGATTTCAAACTTGAAAATTTGGGTGGACTTCCAAGGGCGTTTTTTTTTTTTTTTTTTTTTTTTTTTTTTTGTAATTGTAAATAGTCGATATTTTCTTTTATCCCACTACATGCTATGTTGGTTTTGTTTTGACTCAATAAGTATTTTTTAGTTTGAGTAGTAGCGAGCTAACTCCAGAAAATTTAAACTCCAAAAATCGTTTTAATTGATAATTTGTCGTGTGGATAATAATTCCAAAGTAATGTACAATGAATTTATGCATTCGATTTCAAACTTGAAAATTTGGGTGGACTTCCAAGGGCGTTTTTTTTTTTTTTTTTTTTGTAATTGTAAATAGTCGATATTTTCTTTTATCCCACTATTCGATTATATTTGAATAGAAAAAGAAAAAAATTGAAAATAATACGACGATATTCAGAAAACTTGACAAGCGTTGTTTTCTTGTTACTGAATGAATCAAAGCCATTTCTGAAGTAAAAAAAAAAACTTGCTTCTATCAAAGGAAACTACTCATGTGACATTATTTCAACAATGTGCATCCGTACTTTCGTTGTAGACGATTTTAAATACAATTTTGGAATATTAAAAATTATTTTAAAAATAATTATGGTTGTCAAATTTTAATAAGCTTTCAAATTTATGATCTTTAAAAAGTAGAGAACATAATATATCATTTCCATAAGGTTGCAGAAAGAACTTAATGTATAAATATATAACAACCTTTTGTCATATTGTGTACTTAAAATTGAAAAAAAAAAGAAAATTAATGTAAAAATTCATGGTTCATCAAAAAAATTTTTTTCTTTCAGATAATAATTACCTTCGTATATATTATTCAGAAAAGCCATTAAAAACTTTCTTAATTAAATATTGTCTTAGTTTTATTGGGTTTTGTATTTTTACAATTGAGGTAAAAGTTTGGACAATTTCGGACATTTTTTTAACAAAAAACCCGATGATTTAGATTTTTCAGAGTTTTGTGCATTTAATTAAAAAAAAAAATTCAGGTTGCAAATAAATTTTTTTTTGTGTTTTCATAAAATTAAGTTCGAGGGGGGTAACAGATATAAAAAAAAAATATTTATACCATGACTTTCAAAGAGACAAACATTTCTAAAATAAGTTCATTCATTTCTGAATAAGTTCTGAAGTTTTCATTAAAATCCAACAAGTAGTTAATTTTTACAAGAATTTCGAAATTAATGTGTCTTTCAACTGACAAAAAAACAACTAAAAAAAAAACGCTAAAAAGGTCAAAATTGGACATACCTACTTTAATGCATTTGGCTATTGTCCTGTGGGATAATCCTAAACCTAGCACTTGGAACCTTAAACCTAATATTCTTATTGCTGTAAAAACGAGACTGGAATATTTGTCAGATCATTGTATCACTTCAGGAAGTAGCTGATTCTTACTATTGTTTACAGAGAGAGAGAGTCTGGGAAACACACACACATGTATATTTTTTTATTGAAATTGGAGTAGATCTGAGTAGAGAAATTAGATCAGAGCATTTTGTTTACTGATGGGAAATCTGATTTAGGGCAGAAGTTGTACCCATTGGATCTGGGTCATTAGAAGATAATGTAAATGGTCAAAATAATTTTTATCAGTTAAAAATTGAAATAGAGCTTAGTAACCTATAAGGAACTTTGGAATTCACATGATTTTGGTTGAAGCAGCCAGAACCCTGTGATAATCGCATGCGAAGTAGTAGGGCCAAGGGTTGGTTATGACAAGTCAGGTTTTTCTATATAAACGTGGAGTTATGCTGAGAAAGTGAGAGACGGGAGAAAATTCTTGGCAAGACTGGAGAAGAGAATTAGCCTGGGCAAGAGTTGGGCTAGATACAGAGGAGACTTGAGTTGGAGACTTGAGGAGGAGAGGAAGTGACATAAGAAATTGGAGCGAAGAGTTCACTAACATGTACCATTGATATAAGTACTGCTGCTTCTGCTACCACGAATATTACTACTACAGTTACTACTGCTGAGGTGGAACGCCACTATAAACTTTAAGCCCCACACAGAAATCTTATCCCTCTATTGCAAGAGTCGTATATTGTTCTGAGACAATTTAACAAGTTAATCACAACCTACTCTCTCTCTGTCTAGAATCCAGTGTATGAGTTTTTACGTCAAATACTTTCTTTTCTGTAACCCATTTCTTTTCTCTACTATTCTTTTCTGCTATAAAAGACATTAACAATTCAGCCATTGAATAGTTTGTCCGGCTTTCTGCAGATATGAATTTTTTTTAATTTTTTTTTTTTGCTGCATTCTAAATTTTTCAGCGCAGACTCCCCAACCATGTCTACATCTTCAGTCGACCGTGAATGGACGGACATCACTTCTGCTTTCTGGATCAAACCAATCACAACGTGGGCAGGAAGCAGGATTAAAACCAGTGGGCCGGTTGAATGATCTACGGATGCTCAGGGGACCTACGGCCACTCCATTAAGTTTGGTTAGGACCAAGTAGACACCTCAACCCAGAGAGTAAGAGGTCGGAGGTTGAGGGGCTGGAGCGAAAGTGTTAGACTGTTTTATCATTTATAAGAAACAAATTTGATGAGTTAGATGCCATTGTTATAGTGCAAGATAAATAACACAATCAGAATAAAGTTTGCAATGAAAAGAAAAAAACGGTCAAAAAGATGAAACGGCAACAATCATGCAATCAAATGAACAATATACAGTGTAACCTGGATATAAGAGAGTTGTCGAGACTGGAGAAGAAGTATCTTATAACCGGGTTTGGTCTATTATATATACATTAACACCGGCTCTAATTTGGGACCAGAGAAAATCTCTTATATCCGGGTTTCTCTTATATCCGGGTTACACTAGTTAAATTAAATCAAAATTGATAAGAAGGTAATAAGATATGAGTTGGTGTTTGTACACAGAAGCAAGGTTGATCAAGCGAAGACAGTATGTCTTGTCTAGTAGTTAAGGCAGATCTGAACTGAGTCATGCAAGCTGTTCCATTTTATTGGCTAAGAATAATATCCCAGCATGCATTCTGTGTCCTTCTGAATATAAGAGGAGCGAGGGGAAAACTTTTACAATCATTTCTTCCCACCCCCATTGGAAAATCAACAAAATTTGACCAAAAGCAGAACATTGCAGGCAAATCTGGGCTAAAGCTGCCCATTCCTTACTTGATCTTGATTAGCTGGATTGGAGAGGTTCATGTTTTTTTGAACTGATGTCAAAAATAAAACTTGAATAAAGTGCCTTTTGCAAACTGATATCTGATAAGTTCTAAGAAGCTGCTTCCATACACACTTTGGTACTTATCCATCCATTTCGAAGGCTGAGTAGCAAAAGAATTTCTGTTGTTTATAACAGAAAATTAAGGCATATTTTTAAAATTTTTCTTCCAAATGTTCGTTACAAAGATCAAAGGGTCTTTTAAAAACAGAAGGTAAAGTAATTAACTTAATATTTAAAATGGCCTGTTTCAGTTGATAAAAATAAAAACCATTCACTGCCTTGTATCTTGCTTTCATAATGAAAAAAAAAAAAATCATAAAACTCTGAGAAGAATCTGTGACATTCCCCAAACAGCATTTTCATGTTATGAAATATCAGACTTGAATAAAATTCCTTAAACCTTTTCATTGGCTAACTTTGAGTTCAACTTCTGCCTTTTGTTGTCATTTCTGAACTGATTTTCATAAAAGATTGATTGAATAATTTTGGGCATATTCTGAGACAGACATAGTTGCATGTTGTTCTAATTTAGAAGTTAGTTGGGGAGTCAGTGTGATACTTGGTTGAAGAGGAGAAGGTCGTTTTTATTGCAAGGGCTCATGTAAGAACAAAATAAAACTTAGACAAACATTTTTGCAGACACATTGCAGATCTGGCGAGAAAACAAATTTAGAGTCTTCAATATGCACTGTGACATGCATGATGACTTAGAGGTCAAGTTGATGTGTGTGTGTGTGTGGGGGGGGTCATTTAGTTTCATTATCAAAATTCAGCCTATAAAAATAGGAATCATTGTTTTCAAATAAACTAGTTCATAGTCAATTGATAGTTATACAAATTTTTAGTTTTTTTTTTCTTTCCTTCTTTCTGACATTTTCATTATTTTTATTTTTTTTTAATTACTTTCTATTGAATTTCTTCCATTAATCTTGTCAAAATGTTGTCCTCATTCTTTCTTTCTAAATTGCTTTCATGATTTTATCTTTGCATTCATTAAATCTTTGCTTATTCTTTTTTCCCATTAATTTCCTCATTTACTTATTTTCCTAGTTTTTCTTTTCTTCTTTTTTTGAATCCTAACTCTTCTTAATCTCTTTTTTCTCTCCTTCCTTTTTCATTTTCTCTCATTAATTTACATATTTCTGTCTTTTCTTCCCCTCTTTTCTTTCTTTTTATCTCTTCCCTCTTTTTTCACCTTCCCTTCCTTTTTTCTGTCTCTCTCTCATTAATTTACATATTTCATTTTACTGTCTTTTTCTTCCCCTCTTCTTTCCTTTTTATCCCTTCCCTCTTTATTCTCTTTCCTTTTTATCCCTTCCCTCTTTATTCTCTTTCCTTTTTATCCCTTCCCTCTTTATTCTCTTTCCTTTTTATCCCTTCCCTCTTTATTCTCTTTCCTTTTTATCCCTTGCCTCTTTATTCTCTTTCCTTTTTATCCCTTCCCTCTTTATTCTCTTTCCTTTTTATCCCTTCCCTCTTTATTCTCTTTCCTTTTTATCCCTTCCCTCTTTATTCTCTTTCCTTTTTATCCCTTCCCTCTTTATTCTCTTTCCTTTTTATCCCTTCCCTTCTCTTTCCTATTTATGCCTTCCCTTCTCTTTCTATTCCTTCTTATCTCTATCCCATTTCCTCCTTCCTTCATTGTTCTCTTGCTAATGTTCTTCCTTTTTCTACATTTTTCTTCCTCATTTTTTTTTTGCCTATTCTCTTTATTTTTCCATGATTCTGTTTCTTCTTCTTCTCCTCCTATTCCTCCATTATTTCTCTCTAACCTCTACTTGTCCTTTCCTTGTTTATATCTTCTCTCATTCATACAGTCTCCTTCTTTCTTTTCTAAAATATACAGCTTCAGTTATCAGTATATTCAGCAATAGAAAGAATTTCAACACTTAAGCCAAGATTCTTGCCATTTTTATATGAATCTACTGAATTCAAAGATTTCAAAACATGGAATTGGAGACCATTTTTCTTTCTTTCTATTTTCTTTTATGCATCGCATCCCCACTCTTTCTGGGCAAGTATATTTCATGTCTTCCACATTTGGTTTCTTCAAATGCTTCTGTCAGAGATGATATCACCCTTACAGACATCTTGGAAATATTTTTTAACAATATAAAGATTCACTATACTATTCTTTGAAAAGATTCTGTATTTACCAAAATTTTATTTTAAATTTGCTTTGTATTCTTCAGATTTCAACATGGAAGTTGCAAGTATTTGTTGAGGAAATGAGTTTGGAATTAAAGAAGTTTAAGTAAAGAAATGAATTTCTATGAGTCAGTAGGGCAGCTCCATTGAGTTGTTAACATTACAGGTTGTTTATCATGAGTTTTACTTTCGGTGTTTGAATAGGTAACACTAATATTTTCTGGTTTTATTGAACTCATCAAATTGTGGTTTATTAATATGTAAGTCAAGATTCTCTGTTTTTTTTCCTACAAAACATGAGAAAGCATCTCAAAAAGCATTAATTAAATAAATGCATTAAAGTACTTTTCTCTTAGTTTTCATGTTTTTAAATAGGGTGTGGCAGAAATACTACCCACGAATACTTCCCAGAAATACCTCTCACATTTACGTTTATGCATAGTAACAGTATTAATGTTTAAATTGTTTGTAAATTGCACCGGGGTTTCATTATTACAATGATATTATGAAGAAACTAACATTAGTACTTGTCAAAAATGATTATTCTGGTATGGATTTGTTTAGGATCTAAGTGCTCTGACTCAAATCAAAAGCTCACTTCTTGGCACTCTGCCTAGAATCCGTGTAGTATTTTGAGTGTTCTGTGAAAACGTTACACATATATAAATAGGGTGCAATGGATAAATTGTTGTATAAATGACGCAAAAATGAAAATAAGTCTGACATCTCCTTTTAACAGATATATCTATCAAAATGACACAAAAATATCTTGAAATACTAAGGAGTAAATTTATTCAATAAAATTGCCATTGGCTTCAACCACGGCCTCCAGATGACTTTAGAATCTCCTGCAACTCTTCTGGACGGTCTCCTTGTTTAAGTTGGTGAATGCTGCCATAATCCTTGCCTTCAATTCATCTTTGGTGTTACAAGGAGTTTTGTCGGTCTCTTGCTCAACTGCGCCCTACACACAATAATCAAGGAGGTTGCAGTCTGTGGAGTTAGGTAGCCAGATGTAAGGGGTGATGTGGTCGAAGAAATTGTCTGACAGCCATGACTGGGTTCTCCTACTTGTGAGGCATGGTGCAGAGACCTGTTGCCAGATATATGGTCTTTCAACAGCTACCCTCTTCACCTAAGGCAGCTCTATCCTTCTCAAGGCATGATGTGGGCCTCCATGTTGAGTCTTAGGCCCTCACCAACAAATTCAGAAGTTCTTTTCTTATCAGAATGAGTTTTCAGAGCTGCTGTACCTTTGTAAACACCATTAGACTCATCCAACTCTTTCTGAATCTTCTGCATTGTCCTTAGATTGACACCCAAACACTCAGATGCTTGTTTTGGAGCTTCCAGTGCAAATGCCAAGTAGTACAGCATGGTGTTTCCAAATTTCTAGCAATGAATTGCAAAATAATGCTCTATTTTTTTCACAGGTGGTGCCCTAATGACTCTACTATGCAGTTGACAAACTCAAAAACAAACAACGCACGTGTGCAAAAGTAAAAATATAAAATGGTGACAATTTACACATCTCTCAGTGGCAGCTTTGGGGTCAGACCTGTTAGGCTCAGCCTGAGTGAGTCTGCATTAAAGTATGTCTAAACGACAAAATCTTTCGTAGTGTGTCATTTTCATTCTTGACTTCGGCTGGACCCCAAAATAATTGTTTTAACTCCACGCCTCAAAATATTGACCAAAATACATTTCGTTGATATTGTTCATAATAAAGAAGAAAGAAAAAAAAACAAATGATGTAAGTTAAAAAAAAAGAAAAAGTGAAATAAAATTTGTATGGCTAGTTGGGCTGCATAGATCTGAGCTCTTTCAAGCTGGAGACATACTTAATGTATTTGTATTTCTTGCTTTTATTTTATAATCTTTTAAAAATCTGACTTGTATGTCCTGTTTTTTAAAGAACACATTTTTATTTCAATTTATTGTTTTCAAAAGTCCATTTTAAATAATTTATTCCACATGTATAAGTTTTTTTAATGGAATGTAAATTAAAATACCAATATGTGCTTTTTTTTTTCATGCACAGATTTTTAAAAATTATATATTTTAATTAAGGTAAGGAAATCCTTTTAGCATCTAAGTTATACCAATAGTATATTTTGTTAAAAATTGTAATGAGCCCGACAAACATTGATGCCTAGTGTTGTCACATACATACATATATATATATATATATATATATATATATATATAAAAAGCTATGAGAAGGAAAGCTCTGTAGCACCAGTACTTTGACAGCAATCAATGATGTTGACTGATTCTACTTTTTGGATACACACAACAACCAAACTCAATGTCTTTGCCCATTTTAAACAGCTCATTTGCAGACATTGCTTGATATTACAAGATCCTTTTAAATGGCTGGCTGCAGCCAAAAATAAAAGTCTGTTAAGGCTCATAATAATGTTCTGACAATAAGGGCTCTAGAACTTCAGGCGCTGAAAGGGTGCCCAGTAGGTGTTCGAGGGCATCTCGGATTAGGCCCTGCAATAAAACCAATAAATGTTGTTTGTTGGAATGTGGGAAGTCTCATTGATATAGATTCATCTGATAGGCCAGAATCTGATAGCAAAGGAGCTACAATGATACAATCTAAATATTGTTACCCTGTCACACTCTTAATGAGAGTAGCTTATCACTTTATCTAATGGCTACATGTTTAACTGGAAGGTCAAGGAGGAAGGGATGAAAAGGGTGGCGAGGTTAGTCTTTGTAGTCAAGAGCTCCCTGGTAGAAAGGCTATAAGAGTTACCAACTGGTATAAATATTATTTATTTATGGCAAGGTAAGTGCCTCTCATGAAAGGACATTATATAACTTCAGTCAGTGTTTATGTGCCAACTATGAATTGTAGACAGTAACGACACAAAATAAATTGCACAGTGACACGAGCTGTTCTTCTCAGCCGTCGCTACACAGAAAGAGATTTCAATACTCCTTTCCACCGGAATCAGACGTACAGGCTATAACCGCCTCTTAGTACGCTAGTCAGTCAGTTCGTACGTCCAACTCTATTCCACGAAGTCCGCCGAAAAACTGAATCTATCTGTGCCGCTAACGTTTCCTTTTTATGGCACTCCGACACTGTAAAATTTGCATGCGTTGTTGCGCAATCTCGTTCTGAACGAGACCGGCGCGCATAAAACGCGTCTTCACACGCGGCCATGTTTCTTGCCGGATTTGCCACGCAGGCAAGACACGTCCGTACGCGCTTTGAGTTCCTAGGTAAGTCATCACACCCCTCCCTGATCTCATGATCACAAAGGTGGCAGCTCGGCGGCAGTCGTTTCCGACGGGTGCTTCTGCGTAAGGGCAGGGCGGGGGGCTCTGATCTCGCTCCCACTTCGGGTAGAGCGTCAACGGGGGAATCTGCTACTCTTTCAGATGGATCGACGCATTCCACGCTCTCCTCCAGCAGCAAACTTTCCGCCCCGCTCTCAGACGTGTCGTCGGTATCTTCCTCAGACGCGTCGTAACTGCGGCGCGGGCGTAAATCTTTAACGTGGCGGGGTATTCCGTCCACCAGACATGACTGCGGGCTGATTACTTTCGACACCCGACCCTCGTTGAATTTGGTGGTGCACCGAATCATAGGCGCCTTGACCCACACGCGATCCCCGACTTGGTAGGGACCGTTCCCAGGGTCTAAAGTCGTTGTAGGGGCGTCAATCCCTTTCACCCTCAGTTCGTACTGGTGGATCCTGTTGGCGGGCGCAGTCTGGGGTGATGTACCGTCTTTTGGTGTGACGTTGTACCAGTAGACGGCTTCCTGGATGGTACAGCGCATTCTTGCCGCAATTCGCTTCACTGTACGGTGGCATCGCTCCGCTATGCCATTCCCAGCTGGGGCATATGCACAACGGAACCGCAAGTTGACGCCCCACCTGCGCGCGAAGGCTCCGAATTCCCTGCTGCAGAAAGCTGGGTCATTGTCCATGAGTAGCTCACGGGGTGGGCCCCGCTCAAGGAACACTTCATTTAGCTGGCGAATGACGGCCGCCGAGTCTTGTCTTGCCAACTGGTTCCAGAGAGAAAAACGCGACGGGCCGCAATCTGTCAGCGTCAAGAAATGATGGGCACCATAGTGGGTGATATCCATCCCCAGTCTGTGCCAGTTCTCACATACCTTGAGCTTTCCCTTTTTCCAGCGCACTGGTGCGGGGTCTATGGACTGACATTCCTCACATGTCCGTACAGCTGATCTGACGGCTGCTTTGGTTGTTGATGGACAGATTCTCCTTGCAAAGTAGGTGGTACGCCGCACTCCTGGGTGACCACTGTTCCTGTGGATGGACATGATTTGATCTACATCCAGTTCGTCCACATGGGTGGCGCCAATCATTGGCCTGGGCCCATTGCTCGTCTTCATCGAGTCAAACCACCGCTGCGGTACTCTTGTCAGTCCATCAGCTATATTCAGCGCCGAAGGGACCAGTGTCACATTCACGGTCAGCTGATACTCCTCCACGAGCTCCTTAAGAGTGCTCAGCCGCCTCCTGATGAGCATTTCATTTGCCGCCTTGGTGTGTACGCGCGCTCGACCAGTCAGGGTATCCGACACCCAGTGGTACACGCAAACAGAATCCGTTTTTAAGTGTAGCGTCTTGCTCTTCCACTGGAGTGCTAGATTGACACCTTTCAATACGGCATCCAGCTCGGCCAGGTTGATGTGCTGAGCGTCATCTTTCGGTCGCAACCAGCAAGCGTCTTCCAACACAGTCTCTTGGCTCTCCAATGCTACCCCGGTCGCCAGGGAACTTGCATCGACCCACACATTCAGCTCCCGGGCGTCCACGCACCACTCCCCACGGGCCGGATCGTCCCGCTGCACAGAATCCACGGTCTCAGACACCATGCGCAGGAGAAGGGCATCATTTGTTTCATCGTCCCAGCCCATCGTAACTGTGCTTGCTCTCCTCTTGAGCATTCCACATGCCACGCGGAGCCAACCACACACTGGGAGGTGCCCAACAAGCCTTCCGCACAGCGAGAATATCTTCCGTCGCGTAACGACGTCAGGGGCGTTAGGAATCACGCTTCCTCGTTTCCACCGCAATCTTCCCTGTTCCATCGTAACTGCCAATCCCAGTACCCGTGCGCCATCCTTCAACCGCTCTGGGTCCTTGCATTCGAGCCCGAACCGGGCTAGATGTTTTTTAACGCGAGTCGCGGGAACGACATCTTCATTGACATAGACATCGTCGATGTAGGCAGATGCCGCACGACTCACAGCTTCGTCCTGAGCCAGCACCGTACTGATGATCGCCTTCATGATGAGGGGAGCCACGTTTAGCCCAAATCCTAACCGTGTCAGGCAATATCTGTTCCCATCGATTTCCACGGTCTGATATGGCCAGAGCGATTTGTGGACACGTATTTGGAGGTATGCTCTCCTGAGATCCAACAAGGACACGTTGGATCCCTTCTGCCGCCATTCTCGCAGTTTAGCTGCACAGGCATCTGCATCAGCTGTGAAAGCATCAACGTGATGGTTGAGCTCTCGGAAGTCCATCACTGGGCGTACCTTCAACTTGTTTTGCTGCAGTACGGCCATAAGGGGAATTAGCCCTTTGGGAGGTCCCAGTTTTTCTTCCGGGTACGGTATGAGCCAGCCATTGCTGATCCACGTGTTGAGCTCCTGTTTATAGCCCTCCCTGATCCCTGCTGCTACCGGGTACTCTGAAACCCCATTGTGCAGTCTTTCAGGCGCACGGTTCTCCGACCACTTCCATGCTACAGTCCAGGATAGACTCCGGTGGTCGAAGGTGGCAGTGAAGTCTGGTTCATTAACAGTGATGGCTGCGCACTTGGCTACTCGCCCATTGCCAATCTGCGCCCGTCCCGTAGGCCCAACAGTGACGCCTCCCAATGCTGCTATGGCATCAATCCCCAATAGCAGGTCAAATCCTAGCGGTTTGCTGCGCACCACTAGCACGTCGATCTTGGCAGAACCGCCTTCCTCCGTGGATACAGTTACCACTCCCACACCGCAACATGGACGGGACACGCCTCCAATGGTCATGACATCTACTTTTGCTCTCCTCCAAGACCGGCACCGATCTGCATCCACAATTGTCCGTGAACAGCCGGTATCAATCAGTGCTGAGCACGAAGTTCCGTCAACAAGGACATTTGCCACTGGGAGCGCCGTATTTACATCTTGGTTGGGGAAAAGGCTGGCGCTGATGCCTTGTCCCCTGTGGCGTTTCCCGAACAGTCTCGGGCCCAGTGTCCAAACACCCCGCATTGATAGCAGCGCGTTCTGCGCTTCCGGCAGTCTTTCGCCATGTGGCCTTTAACGCTACACCTGTAGCATGTCAGACTGGTGTGTGGGCCGCTTTTGGTGGGAGACGCGCCGCGACTACGGGGTGGGCGCACTGCCGCAACAACGTCATGATTTTCGTCTCTGGTAGTTGTCAGAACTCTCGCTCTTGCTAACAATTCCCCTACAGTCAGTACTTCAACATTCGGTGCCTGTCGGAGTTCAAGGGAGATCGCATCAGGGAACCCCATGACGAAGGCCAGTTTGGTGAGCCTTTCCATTTCGGCGCCTTCGAATCCGGCCAGTCGAACCAACTGTCTGACTTTATTTGCGTAAACGTCTACGCGCTCCCCGGTCCACCTGAACAGGGTTAGTTTTCTGTACGCTGAAAACGAGTCGTCCGCGAACGCCTGCTTCAGTCTGGCTTTGATTTGGTTGATATCTCCTTGATCTTCCTCCTCCATTTCCATGTAGAGGGAAAGTGCGTCCCCCTCCAAGTATAAGGGTAGCAGACTAGCCACATCGTCCACCTGCTGAAGTTTCGCCACCAGCCTAACCTTTTTTAACCAGGCCACGACATCACCCTGGCCAGAGAACGGTTTTATGATGTCGCTGCTTATGCGAACCTTCGCCATAATGCGCCGAAATAGCTTGTAGACAGTAACGACACAAAATAAATTGCACAGTGACACGAGCTGTTCTTCTCAGCCGTCGCTACACAGAAATATTTCAATACTCCTTTCCACCGGAATCAGACGTACAGGCTATAACCGCCTCTTAGTACGCTAGTCAGTCAGTTCGTACGTCCAACTCTATTCCACGAAGTCCGCCGAAAAACTGAATCTATCTGTGCCGCTAACGTTTCCTTTTTATGGCACTCCGACACTGTAAAATTTGCATGCGTTGTTGCGCAATCTCGTTCTGAACGAGACCGGCGCGCATAAAACGCGTCTTCACACGCGGCCATGTTTCTTGCCGGATTTGCCACGCAGGCAAGACACGTCCGTACGCGCTTTGAGTTCCTAGGTAAGTCATCACATGAATGCAACTGAAAAGTGTTTTGCTAAACGTTACCCAGGTTGATAAGATTGTTGGTGATTTTAACATCATGGAGTAGACTTGTAACACATGGTGTTGGGAAGTGAAATAGTAATGGTCTGCTACTTTTCCAGTTGTGTGAGAAGTTAGTTGTTCATTGGTAACACTATATTACAATTGAGGAACAGATATAAGACAATATGGATGCATTCTGGTTCAAAACAATGGTACCTAGTAGAGCAGTGTTTTTCAACCTTTTTAAGTAACAGCACACCGAGGAGCAAACGAAAATATCACGCAATATTAGCAAAATTTTCAAAGGGTATATACATTTAAGTTATGAAATAAAACCATAGATTTTAAAAATAAATGCACACAAATATGAACTTTAATTCAATGTTTCTATTCAACAATTTATGCAGTTTATTTAATGTGAAACCTGTACCTGGTGTTTTTTGTTTGTTTGTTTGTTTGTTTTGGTCTTTTGGGTTGTTTTTTTTTTTTCTTCAATGTTTGGTTGAATGTGTGAAGCAGACACTCATTTCTTTTTCACTTGGGTGTAGTCTTTCTTGCTTTTTATTTTTTATGTTATTTACGGTTGAGAAGCCTAATTCAAATGAATAGGAAGTAGAAAATTGCAGTAAAACTGATAAAGCCTTTTTAGCTAATGTGGGATCTTCCTTTTGTATTGAAATCCAAAATGTATCACCTTTTGAATGTTTTATTTTGAACCCTTAAAAAAAAAAAAATAGAAATAAGTTTTAAAAAATGAATATTAAAACAAAGTAGACAATGTAAAGATTGAAAATATTTTGCCAGAGAAAGAGAAGACTTTCCCCTGTCTGTCTCAAGGCATCTAGTCACACGATGAAAGACAAAAATTAATTGAGATCAAGGATGCAAAGAAGAAGGTTATAAGTAAACTTTGTCATATGAAGCATAAATGGTGGAATGATAAAAGATGAATAAATACAAAAACTGTAGCAGATATCAATGATTCAAAGCAATTATACAACATTTTATGTGATGTTTATGGCTGTCATCCTCTTCAAGTAAAAGATGAAAAACTGGGATAGGCAGGTACAAGAGGAGAACAACAACACTCAGAAAATGGACTGACTGCCTTATGTGAAGGGGTTATCAGAGAAAATACAAAGGATCTGTGGTCCATATAACATCAGGACAACCTTCAAAAGCTTGACGACACTTTGCAGATATCTCTCCCGAGTAAGACAACCTCTCCCCCATAGAGGAGAACATGAAAGACTGTGTGTACTCTATCCTGTGCAGCTGTGGAAAGAAATATAAAGGGGAGACAGGCCGCCTCCTCCTTAGGGTAAGGCTTCAAGAACACCAAAAAGCTGTAACACAAGGGGAAGTGGAAAAATCAGGTGTGGATGACCACACTCCCTATTGCCTATGAGCACAGGATATACCTGGGGTGCATGCTTTGGGAATTACTAGCCTGCCATCCGATTTCCTGTCTTTCAGTAGTGTATTCTCTTTTGCAATAAACCCCTCTCTCTTTCATCTGTGCCCGTGTTGCTGTTCCTTCACTAGAGTACTACCTTTGACTGTTTGTAACCTCTTTAAGGATACAACACTTGGCAAGACAGAAACTGTGATGAAATGAGTTGAGTAATGGGCAGTCACTTGGCTTGGATGGTATATGGACTGAGGTACTAACCATGGCGAACAAACCGTCGTCAATAAATGTCTATCATTTATTACAAGAAACTTGGGAAAAAGAATGAATTCCTGATGAATGGCATGAGGCATTAATGGTAGTACTTTTCAAAGGTATTCCTGGTGGTAAAGATATTTGCAGTAAATACACAGGTATTTCTGTTCTATCTGTAGTTGGTAAAGGTTAAAGTTGGATAATACTGCTCCAAGCTATTGTTAATGACATGCTTCAAGAATCGCAGGTGGCTTTCGAGAAGGCCCGGGTAACAGATATGATCTTTTCTGCAAGGAAGTAACAGGAAAAGTGCCTGGAGCAAAGAATTGATCTGTGTCAAGTCTTTGTCAGCAGGATTTTGCTTTGTAGGAAATATTGAGAAAGGTTGGTTGCCCCAAAAAATTTATTTTTTATGATGGCATGAAAGCATGGGGGTAGATATTGGTGGTAAGCTTAGAGCCCTCGATTTTCCGTTACAAATTTTCTTTCATTCTGTTTCCACTTTTGGTAAATTGTGTTTTTTGGGGAGTTTTTTCCATATTTTTTCTTTTGGGGAAATTTAATTTTTTCCATTTTTATAGTATTTTATAAGAAATTTGAAAAAAAAAAAAAAAAAAAAAATCTGTTATCAATTTGTTATTTATTACTGAAAATTACATTAAAAACCCAGATTCCATTTAAGATTAATGATTCCACGATTCTGTCCACAATTCCAGGATCGCACAAAATTTATTCCCCTAAAGACTGCCTGAACCATTTGAAGTAAAAAAGAAATTAGTGAAACAGGGAGACATTCCTGCTCTGACTCCATTTGCTCCTTACTTTACAATGGTATTTTACATGGCATCCAAGAACTGTAATGATTGTGTGTGTGTGTGTGTGTGTGTGTGTGTGTGTGTGTATATATATAAATATCACATCACACCTGTAGAAATCTATTTAATTTCAGGAAAAGGTTGGTGAAGACGATGACATCTGTGAACCTTATACAAAACTTGTTGTATACAGGTGATTGTGATCTTGTGGTTCACACTGAAGTTTAACACAACACTTGTAATTGTTCAGTACCCTCATCAAGTTTACGTACCCCCCTCCATGAGATTGCTAAAAAAAAAAAAAATCATAGCATGATGAAAAAGACGGCAATACTTTGATCTTTATTCTTAATAATAACAAACATTCAGACAATAAAATTTTTTTTCATCAAGATCAAAATATTTTGGGTTTTTTTTTTATTACATTTTTTAATTGTTTCTAGCACATCCAAAATTTTTGTTAAAAATCTTGTTTTTGAGTCAGCAAAATTGAAAGATAATCAATCATGTCAACCATTTTTTCCATTTTTATAAAAAAATGAAAATCTCAGTTTCAAATTCTTTAAAAAAATCATGATTTTTTTCAAAACTTATTTCAAGAAAACTAGAAATTATGTTTATTTAAAATATTTTGAAACAAGCATTACTTAGTTTCTGAAAAGATGTAGTTTAAAAATAAAACTAAGGTCATAACATTTCGCGTCACTTGACAGGTGATCAGTGATGATTTCGTCATGTATTGACAGCTTACGTGAGGAAAAGTTATCATAGAAGGACAGAAGTGACATAATTATTTAGATTTAAGTGAACAAATTATTTACCTTGTTAACAATGCTTTATGGAAAATATATTATAAAAAAATTAAAATAAGACTTGAGAGTGAGATTAAATTTCACAAGGTATCTAATTAATTTGTAGGTACCTTTCTTATGAAATTTTATCAGAAGTGTACATAAAATATAATTTTATGTACATTTATTACATTTTACTGTGTTATTTTGTATTTCCATTCATTTTATTATTAATTTTGATATTTCATTTATGGAAAAATGTATTACTGAGATTAATATAAATTTCATAAGATGATACTAATACTTGTAGGTATCCTTCTCAGTTGAAATTGAAAAATCAAATTAACTTCTCTACACATGTTTCACAAAAATAAAGGCCCTAACAGCGGAGAACAATGCTTAACTCCAAATAACGCAACTTAATTGTATTCTTGGAGGTCTTCCGTACTTTTTAATTACAACCGTTTTATGAACACAGCATTACATTTCTTAATTAGTGCAGGTTTTCTGATTGGTCGAAGCAATACAATTTACAATGCTGTAAAAAAAGACCTCTCATAAGGCCATTTATGAAACTGAATGCCGTTTTCACCAATTTTATATTTTAACAACTTAAATATAAAAATCTAAAATAATTAAAGAAATAAAAAAAATAATTGTATTAAAAATTCATTTTTCATCAAAAAATTTTTTGCTTTCAGAAAATATTGTCCATATTCATAAAAAAACAAAAGCACATAAAAGCATTTGAAATTAAATAATATCTTCGTTTTATTGAGTTTTGTATGTTACAATTAAGAGCTGATTTTCAAGTGGGGGGGGACAATTAAAAAAATACATGATTTGCTTACCTCAAAGCATTGTGTTTTTAATTAATATAATCACTAAAATGAATGTTAATGAATTTCTAGAGGTTTCATAAAATTAGTTATGGTGGGGTAATAAATATAAAAAAAATATTTTTGTCATGACTTTTAAAAAAAGAAAACATAATAATTTCCATCATTTGTGAATAGTTTCTGAAAGTTTCATTAACATCCAAAAATTATTTTTATTTTTGCAAGATTTTGCAAATTAATGTCTGTCATACAAAAAAAAACATGCTAAAAATGTATGTTATTTACTAGTTCCACTGATACAAAGAGAAACAAGGTTTTTTAAATCAAAATTTAGAATGTTCTAAAAAGAAGTAAAAAATTTTTAAAATAATTAAAAAATTCTTTGGTCTTTCCTCTTAATAACAAACATTTAGATGATAAAATTTTGTTTTCATCAAATTTGGCATCTTTTTTCTTTTTTTTTTTTTTTAAGCGATTTTGTGAAGGTACCTAAGTTAATAAATTATTTAATTAGGTTATTTCTGCTTTACTACTCATTTCAAATACTTACAGAAATATAGACAAAATTTCTTAAATTCATAAAAAGAAGAAAATTAAAAACTGACAATTTCTCTCATTTTTATGTTTCTTTTACTGAAACCAGATGTGATGAGATGTAATTATGTATAAAAATAAAATAAACAAAATAAAAAATATTTGATTATTGATAAAAAAAAAAAAAGTCATGAAATATTAAAATCTTTTTCTGTTAATGGTGCCATTTGCAACAGCTGGAACTTTCTCAATAATTGACTAAAGTTATTAAAATATTATTTGGCCACACTTAGTTTGAACTTCTTTTTAAGAAAAAACAAAAAGAATTGTTAGTATTTTAAATATAAGAAATACTTTATCTAGGTACCATATTTATGACAGTAAAACAATAGTAGTTATCTGTTTATCTTGTTGGATAATGGTAGCACCCTGTTTGGTCAAAATTCAATTGTTTTGTGAGAAATGTCTGGAGTTCTTTAACAAACCAATCTTTGCATGATACTCACATTTGTAAGTTTGACAGACAAAGCTGGAATATATAATGAATGCCTGAGATTGCTCTCTCTCTGTTTCCTGCATTGTCTTTTGATCTCCAACAATTGGTTTTGCTTATTCTGGCCCTTCATTACTCCCCCTTGAACAGCATGGCACCAGCAACACTGAATGTCTGCTAGCTGTTCCCAGATACCAGAGTCGATGTCTGAGTTTCAGGTCTCTCTTGCATACATACTTGAAACAGGCAGGGTCAGTGCCCTTCTACCTGGGCTCTACTTCAGGCTGGCAATAGTTGACCAATAGAAAATAGTGATCTCTCACCTCATTGAAGATGGCCATGACATTTGACTCTGCACCAGTTTTGAGCTGTCTCCTGTGTTGCGCACATTCAAATACATTATGGCTGCAAGGGAGACATTAAGTAAAATAAAAGAGAAACTATAAAGCAAAGGAATTGTTCAATTTAAGAAAATGGTGATATTTCAAAAATGGAATCTCAGACTGAATTTTTGCTGAGTCAGTTCATGGTTGCTTCTGTACACCACTGAAATGTTAATGGTGTCCAGACAACCATGTCAATAATGCTGATACTTAAAGTCTATTTTGTTTTATGAAGGTATCGGTTGATGAACAACTTAGAAAATTGCCTTTGAATGTTTCTACTATAGCAATCAAATCTCTAACTTAAATGCCCTTTAACTACACAAGAAGCCATGACACAAACTTTTAAAGTTTGTGAAGAAGACTAAGAATGGAATATAAAGAATTGTTTGACCTCAACAGTTAAGAATTTTGGTAGAAATATCCTTGTTTGGTGTTGTGGAAGTTCCACTGGCACTGGTGAGCTTCCAAAATCTAAATACTAAAAGGTTACTATAATATATATTTGACAGAGTAGCCCCTGAGTGCACTCTTCCCAGAGACAGAGATGCAACTGAGAGATGATAAATAAATGTGTTAAAAAACACTCCAAGGAGTAATTTACACGCTGAAGAAATTTTCCAAGTGTGGCTTAGTATGGAGCACCTAGTGAGGATCAAACTCACTATTCAGTTGTAAATGTTCTAGCAAGACAAGCTAACTAACCATTACATCGCCTCGAGGTGCCCAGGGGTTTACACACTAAAAGCTCAATATCCATATTATATATTATCTACTTCCAGGCAATATCACTCTTCAGGTTTAACTAATTTGCATATTGATTTTAAAAATGTTTATTTTATTGTCATTCATTACTGTTCTTTTATTCAAGGATTGTTTTCAGTTTCATGTCAAAAATAGTTGTGTTTAGGAATATTGTCTTATATAGTGCAGAAAAGTTTGAAATTTGCAATTTACTTGGTCTTTAACAAGTTGGTATCTATTTGTAAAACTTTCCTTAACTATTACAAGCCAATTTATGATTGAAACAAAAATTTTAAATGAACATTTCAAAGATTTCAAGTAGTGAATTTATCTTACTTTGCGAAGCCTGCTAGTAATATATAAATTACCTTCCTTGTTTTATAACTGCTTTTGCTGACCATAATGTCAGGATTTAATCCATAATGAACAGGATTTCTCTCTCCTTGTCTCCAGTATGCTGTAAGTAAAATATAATTGTTTCTGATATGTAGACCTCCATCAGAGATAAATCATTTTGAATTCTGATTGCTCTATATCTTACAAATGTATTTCTGTCATTCAAAGATTATCTCCGCATAGCTTGTTTAACAAAAGAACTTTCTATATTTTGACTAAATATATGAGAATGTGTATTCCCTACCCCACTATGAGTATGCAACACTTCTGATAACTTTGAAAAGTTATTGTTTCAATGTTTACATTTTTCAAATAATCAGCATGACTGTGAAAAGAACTTAGGTTCCCAACCTTTTTTGGCCGATGCCCCACTTTTCACCATAAGTCAGAATGTAATTTCCCACTTTTCCAAGATTGTCCAACTGAAAAAGTTATTGCAAAAATTGGTTGGAAGCACAGACAGGAAAAGAAAGGTAGTATGAGTCCAATAGGTTCACTAGGCAAAACAAATCCACACTTCTTGCCTCAATCTCCAATATGCCACCCACTGTCCCCAACCAAAAGCTGAATAAGCATACCATGTTTTTATACACCTGACCCAGCCAGCACTCAGGCAATGAGCACCCAGAACCAGCCAATAAAAGTGGATACAAGTGACACCACCACCTCTATCAGCACAAAGTACTGTTCAATTCACCGTCTGTCCGAAGCTTGTCGATTCATCGTCTCCACACTCCCTTGCAAAACATACACGTGACTCTGGCCCTTTTGGGTCACTGAAGTAAGTCACTGCAACAAAAGTGTATTCCAAATAATATGTGCATATTATTGAAAAATCAATCTTTTCTATATTAGTGTGTATATATATATATATATATATATATATATATATATATATGGATTATTTTTATAGAGGTGTTTTACAAATTTAATAGCATTAGAATAGGTTGATGAGTATTTAAACTTGAATACATGTACAGTAAAATTTGTTTTAATTCATAACTAATTATTAAATAAATAAACTGAAGCAGACTTCAATAAACAAACTTCTGTTAATAAAATCAAGAAAAAGTAAAAGGTCCCCTTCCTTGAAACACTGAAATTAACCCCTGGTTGACATCCCCCCCCACAACAGCTTGAGAAACCCCTGCTATAGCCATCATGTTTAATAAGCATTATTGTTGAATTTGTTCTTTCAACATAGTGTCTCCTTTAAATGCTAAACTTTTTTTAGTTGTAGTCAGAGCTCAATATTCATTTTATAAATTTGTTATATTTGTCTTTTTGTTTTTTTTTTATATTTTATTAATTATAATTAATACTGTATTTTTTCTTTTTAGGAACTAAAAGTTAATAAAGGATTTTTATTTTTACTTTTTTACTTTTTTAATTAATACTTGACTTTTATTAATGGGTTAAGTTAGCCGAATTGATCATTAAGAGTCTTTCTTAATATTTTGCTGGACATATTTGAACTACACATTGTGATTATTTAACTCCCCAATTATTAGCTGATATCCATCAGTAATTTGTATAAACTTATCACTACAAGTAATGGTAATATTAGCTGTTCCAATCCTACTGAGAATAATTGCAAAATACTTCTTCCTCCCCATTTTAGAGGCAAAACCACACAAATGCATGCTGGGATTACTTCCTGGCCAATAAAATAGGCTGGTTCTTGGTCTCATCTGACTCAGTCCCAGTCTGTCTTGTCTTGAAGTCAGAACACTACGTCCATTTATCTGAATTTGCTCTTGTGTGTCAACACCAATTCTTAGTTTGGGCACTTTTTGCCTTATTACTGTTGCTTTGTCTGACCTATATTGTTTGATTGTTTAATATTATTTTTTGCCCTCTTCTTTTCTTTTTCTCTTGTTATTGTCTATTACAAACTTTGTCAATTCTATTTATTGGGTGATTCTGCTATTTATCTTTAACCAGGGTCACTTCATATTATAAAATCTTTCTATTAAAATAATTTTTCAAGAAAATAGGTTTCTCAAGTCGACAAGGTGTTATTGCTCTTTCCAGTATTAATGGGGGAGAAAGGGTGCTTCCTACCTAACCTTTAGTTTAAGGTTGTGTGAAATATCAACATCTTATGTTATTATTTTCTCATCATTTTATGCAACTGCAAAGAACAGCATAAATTTTTACTTAAAAATAAATTTCAAAGATATACACTAAATAATTATATACCTGATTAACACGATATACCTGAATAATTTATTATTTTTCATGTTAATATGGTCACCTTGTTCTTCTATAACGTTCATCAAGTGATTTTGTTAACTTTTCTATTCTTTTGACTTAAACATTACTTCTGTCGTTATTTATTGCTTCACAGAGATCATTGTTTGAATATTCTTTTATTATTCTCATATACATTTCTTTAAATGATAAATGACAAGTTTTCTATTCAATATTTGGAAAGGCTGGTGGCTATTCCATTAATCTGGTGGCTATTCCATTAATCTGGTGGCTTTGAAACCTTTTATAGTAAAGTGGGCACTATTCAACATTAGAAAATATGTAAGAGCATTGTCTTGAACGTAAGCTTTTAGCAGAAAGCTTACAAGACTTCTCTCCATCATCATCCATTAATATTACTGCCTACAGTTCGAGCCTGAAATATTCCACCTCCCCACTTTTGTCTTCTATTAACATAAAGTGGCGAGTTCTAAAATGTTAAATTCCGTGATGGTAAATTTCGATTTTCTGTTTTTGTTTCAAAATCATAAAAACATTTGAAAAACAGAGACTTGTGTGTAACCAGTAAAATATACAAATATATAGCCTACTTATATAGGTATCTTTTATTTTTTTTATGTGCTTCAGCAAATTCTGATGATCCACAAGCATGTCCCTCTGAGTGCAATCTATGGTGTGCTGACAAAAACTGCAAAATAATTTATTGCCATCATGATAAAAATCATCACGGGAAGCTGGCTCTTCAGCTCTGTATTTTGCTGAAAGTGCACACCCACCAAGTTTGCTAGTCTTTTGTTTACTCATCATGAAAGATAATGAAACCAGCATTTAAAAATCTAATTTAATTACTAAACAAACAATAACTTTTATTTTTACTGCCTTTGACGGAGCGTGCCACACTACTCATCTGCTAATATTGCATGTGAGTATTTGTCCTGTGGTGACCAACGTTGACCACTTTGGCCAGCTTAATATCATGAATTAGCTTATGGCCTCATGTTACTTATAGAATGACAAGTTGCAGCAATATAGGTCGTAGTGCTTGTGCATAAGTGACTGGTTTGACTGTGTATTGCAAATTTATGCAAAATAATGTTTCTGTTGAGTTCCAGCTTAGGAATTTTACACTTTTACCATCGGAATATTTTATTTTTTAGTAGTAAAAATCCTGTTCTCTATATTTTCTGTTTTTTTTTTTGTTTTTGTTTTTTTCCTTTTTCCATCTCCCAGAGAACTTGCCACTCTATATTAACTATTTCCACAAGGGACTTAACCTCTAGGCCATTTAATGGATTCATCCAATGTAGCTCTACATTTATCACTAAAAAATTGTCTTACATTTTTCTGTTTGTGAATCATGTGTAAAGATAGTAATTTTATTGCTTTCATGCCTTTAGCCAAAATGTGTTGTTGCTTCAAATATTTGCTGCTTCTGAAGCCACTTTTCTTGCTTATTTTTAATTTTTCTCAAATTCTTCTTAAAATTATTTTCTTGTTCCTCTCAATGTTTCTATTTCTTTTTTTTATTGTTCTATGAAATCTGTTCAGCATTTTTTGTGGTTTCCAACGTTCCTATCACTCGATAACTTTATAATATCTTGTTTCTCTTTTGAGCTTATATCTTATTCGTGACCTATGGTAATTCTTTATAGATCTGAACTTAAAAAGTAAACATCAAAAACTATTGTATATTTATTTACAATCATCAAGTTGCATAATAAAATCTAACCCTAACCAAATAAGTCATTGCAAATATTTTGAATAAAAACAATGATAGCCTGAAATTTTCATTATATATTTCTCAAATAAATCCTGAAAGTTTTACAAGTGGAAAAGTTATTGGTTAGATCACTGGTTCCCAACCTATTTTGGGCCACACCTCACTTTGGTATTTCTAAAATTCTGGTGCCCCCCCCCCCAATAATATTTAACGTGAAGAAAGCTTAAAAGGCCATTCACTTGGTCTCTAAACAAGCCTCCAAAGACCATGACGTCCATGAAAGAGAAAAATTAAAAAAACAAAAAGACAGTTAAATACATATAGTTTCAAAAACATAATAGAGAACTGAAAGGCAGAAATATAAAATATTTGAATGAAAGTTTATTCTGTAATATATTTTGATCATTTTAATCATGAAATAATAATGCAAATGAAATTTGAGCTCACTAGAAAACAATTCACTGTTAATAACTTATTCTTGAATTGGCCCCATATTCTGTTGGCATAGTAAGCCGATGGGTGCACATCCTACGTATACCCCCCACCAAAATATTAACATGTACCACCGGTGGGACATGCGACCCAGGTTGGGAATCATTGGGTTAGGTGAAGAATGAAAAAGAAAAAGGAAAATCTGATATTTTTGTCATGTTTTGCATAGCAGGTTGGATTGGGAAATGTTCAGCACCCTCTCGTATCGATCACTATTCAATATCTCACTGTCCAAAGATAAATTCACACTGAGAGGGAGAAGGAAGAATGAACAGACTCAAATAGACATTACTTATTCAGAATAGTGTGGCACAAGGTTAAAAGTGCTGAGCACCCAGTGAAGACTAAGAATTCTACAGTAATACGTCTACAAATTTTGTTTTTTTAACAGTTCTATGAAAGGACAAATTTAACAGAAATGACAAATAAGCAAAATTTTTGCAATATGAACATTTGTAATATGAATCTAGGTAATAAATTAACCCTTTTTTTTTCCTTTTTTTTTTTTAACCCCCACCTGTTCATTATTTTTGTTTCTGTCTTTCCCTGTTAATTCATGAGTTTTTAATGTAGTAAATTGTCTTGGGGAAAATCACAAAAAAACAAAAATGTATTTAGGTTTTTAATGCAGGAAGAAACTGAATGGAGACAATGGTGGTTAGGGTTAGGGGTTTTAACCTTGACCCAGAATTTTTGCCCCCTTTTTATTTCCTGCTCCCCCTTTTTTTGCATTCTGTTAGTTTTTTTTTTATTTTCACTATTTTCATTTTTTTTTTCTAATTCTTCATATCATTTTTTTCTCTATTCATTTCTCTTTCTTTAACTCTTCTTTTTTTCCCCCTCTTCTACAACAAAGTTCATTCTCTTCCCCCCTCTCTCTCTCTTTTTTAACTATTCCTCCCTCTCCTCATTTTGTTAATGTCTTCGCTTTTCTCTTAAAGAAAACAGCTGCACTTGTCACCAAAGAGGATCAGCTTCAAGCACTGATTCTGCATTTTCTATCTCTGAGTAGGGGTTACAACTCACTGGACATTGGATCAATGGCTTCCAACGTCAATGCTTATATGTGTGATACCACATACATACACATAAACTCAGGCACAGGCACAAACACAGACAAGCAAACACAGTAATCCACACACACAGATATTTAAAAGATGTTTTACTTATTTTTTTTTTTTTTTCATTTCACAGCAAATCCATGACGTGACAAAACAATTATTTTAATCACCAAACATTTTGTCTTTATAAAACATAGACAAGTTATATGCAATTATTTTAATTAATGGAATCTTTTTTCTGAGTCAAATAGAGGAAAAAAATATGGAATTACCTTATTAAAAGAAATTCCAGGGCATTTCTAAATATACAAGTTTGTAGTTAAAAGAGGGTCCTGGTCAGTTTTTAGAATTTTTATAAAACTCTTTTCTATTTAATTTTTGCAATGAATATCATAGCAAGAATTTTTTTGCACTGCTAAAGTGACAGAAGTTGCAAAACTTCCTTGCAAGGAATCTATTAATATAAAACTGTGTAACTACTTTCCCCTCCAATGATGAATGTACTGATGTAGTGGATCTAAGGATGCGTGAATATTTAAGATTGTGCAGCAAATAAAATATGCAATATCCACAAACATAAATTATAAGAAATGGCCAAATGGTAACAATATTCAATCACGATAAAAAATACATGTTTAAAACAACAGATTAAATTTTATATACACAATTTACAATTTCTTTGTTTGTAATGATGTGTGCAAAGATATATTTTAGAGGAAAAGTTCTTTGCTGTTTCGGAAATGTTTAAAGTCTAAAAAGTTGTCTGCCTTTCATCAAAAAGGTTGAATTTAACTTAGACAAAAGATTTTTCTAGGAAAGATATTGAGTGAAAAAGTTTGTTGTATGAAGTTTTCTAATTTCTCATAAAGGAAGTTTGTTTCTTTGGCGGCAATTTTGACACATAATTCCCATGTGTATCTTTGCGTGTGTGAGTCTCAAAATGCAACGAAATTTGTTTGCTGTTTCTATTTATAGTTTTTTTAACAACAAAATCGGCCCCAGCGGCTTGGTAGCTTGTTGCAAATTTTTCTGAGAAATGCATGGGCGAATGTTGTATTTTTTATTTTTTAGCCAATAGGATTTCTTGAAACATTTAAATTAGGGATGAATTTGAGAAAGATTTTTTTATGTCAGTTGAGCCTATTTTTGCACAAATTTTGACTGTTTTGTTATGGAAATTTCTCGAAGCTTATTTTTATTTAACAACCAATGAAATTCAAGAAAATATATATATATAATTTCTTACATACACCCAATTAAAAAGCAAAAATAAGATCATCCTTGATAATGGCTAAAAGTATATCCGATTTTGTTCGGAATTATAGAACACTCGAACACAACAAAAATTAAATAAAAAGCTTAATCGTAGTATCTTGTCTGCCGTCTTTAATGAAACATGTATAAATGAAGAAATATATATATATATATATATATATATATATATATAGGTAAATCAAATGACCGTATATAAGCAACCGTATACCCACATGTCGGTGTGCATACACAAGCAAGCAAATAAATAATCATTATGTATATTTGGCAATGGGGTTAGACAAAGCAAAGATATATACACACACATACGTAAACCTATGTTTTTGCGTGTAACTTAAGTTTTGCTGGTTTTCCAGCTCATCAGGCACAAGATGCATCTTATATCTGGTAATTTAATTTACTTAACCCTATACCTATAAATTGCTCCTTCATGTCGAGCACTTTCTTCGGTATATACTAACTGTATACTTTACCACATACATTGTTGTATAATGGAACCTTTTATCCTGGACTACTCCACTAAAAACATAATAGTCCCCAAAAGGAAAACCAATATGCGCTCAGTTTACTGCATAAAATTGAGTGTCATGGGTAGAATGCGATGGAAGCTATTTTTTTTTTTTTTTTCCAAAAGAGAATACCAAGATGAATGCGAATCTACTGACCCCTTTGGATTTAAGTCCCTGAAAATACCGCCTAGCGATGACCTCCTCCTTGAATTCGAAAAGGACTTATTCTCTGTAATTGGTAAAATTAAATATGTTACCAAACACAACAGCCTACAGAAGAATATGAAAAAAAATATTACCAACATATGTGACACCGACAGAATAATCATCAAATCCGATAAAATTGGCACTCTATATTCCTATAAGATAGCCGACTCCCAGAAAACCATTTGTAAGGATATTAACAAAGCATATAAGAAGGTCCCAAATGAATGGGAAAATGATATCAACAGCGAGAGAAAACTTAAGATCAACGACAGAGTACATAAAATCAACAAGCAACAGGCTTTTATTACCATTAAGGACCATAAGAGCAATTTCCCCAACAACCCACAGTTCCAATGCTTAACCCCTCTAAGAATAATATAGGCAAAATCAGCAAAGCCATACTTGAACGACCCTGTAATTACACCAGGACTGCAACAGAAGTCAACTCCTGGAGAAATTCCAAAGATGCTATAAATTGGTTCGCTAATATTAAAAATAAAAGTGAGTTTACTTTTATACAATTTGATATATCCAACTTTTACACGTTGATCACTGAAGACCCACTAATGGCTGCTATAAACCTGGCTAAGAATTATTGCACCATCACGGGTGAGGATATCAGCATAATCATACAAGCCTAAAAGTCCTTCCTATACCACGATGGTTTCTTGTGGACCAAAAAAAGACAATCCCAACTTCTCTATAGCGATCTGTGCATTTGACTCTGTGGAAGCTTACGAGCTAGTCAGCATTCCACTTCTTTGGAGGGTCAGATATATTTTCAATAGTGAGAACACCGGACTGTAGAGGGACGACAGAAAGATCCTTCTACCATAACTCCAAGCCACAAAAAACTGAACGGCTTAGGAAACGACTAATCAAATTGTGTTGTTTAAATAAGTCTGTATTGCTGCAACGTCACTTGAGCAAATCAAAATACCGCTGGTTCAATTCACCGTCCTTGTTGGGATTATCTCACCAACGAGTAAGGGAGGGGGGAAAGGAAAGACGATTTCAAGTCTTGCAACGAAAAGTCTGACGTTGCTTACAAGCGAAGTCTTCCTTGTAACGGTAACAAAAGTCAAATGACTAGTAACAATTGGTGTTCTCTGCACAAAGCGAGCTCTACAAAGGATCTGTAGAGAAAAACAAACTAAATTTGCGACTGAAAGTAGCACCTTTTAAACTCTCAAGGTCTCGTTCAACATCATACGACGAGGCCAGAACATCTATAAAAATCATCAATCCTTTGGCTCTGGTTCGCTCGGGAGAAATTACTATCTTAGACAACGCCGCCACAAGCAGATACTTCCCCCTCGGTGAGTACAATACCTTGTTGTTCTTTTAGTCACCACACATTCCCATAAAAAAAAAGAAGAAAAGGTAAAATTCCAACTGAGTGAAATCAGGCAGTTCTCAGCAACCATTGGAAACCAGGTTTTTTTTTTTTGGTTTTTTAAAACCATCGACAAACTGGGCCTACCAGCTCTTATTCTTTGAGGGTTACAAGTCGGGCAGAACCATTGTTCGTCTTCCGGAGGCACTTCAATTAGGCCTACGCAATCAAAGTGAAACCAGTCATCACATCGATTGCAAGCTATCATAGGTCTAGTATCCTCAGGTCTATTGCAGGCGGGGCAAATCCAAATTACTACATTTTCCTCCTGTTGTGGACTTTGGGTTATATCCTGAGAACTTGATTGTTCCATGTCCTCTATAAATTCACCTTCAGGTTCTCCAGGTTGCTGAGGAAATTCCAGAGGAAAGAGATGCTTGATGGAGTACGTGTCTATAGCTCCATTCCCTTTCCTCACCTTAACTGTGCGTGCGTATCAAGCCGTCACTCCCTTGTATTAGTTCGCGAACCTCACCTAGGGAGCAGAAAGGCCTGGTCTTAAGGGGACTTTTTATCAGTACTATATCCCCTGGCTTTATTTTATTCTCAACCGAACCATTCGCTCCAAGCCTTCCTAAATTTTTTCAGTCTCTCTTCCTGAGAATGCAGCGTCTGAATTAAATCAATTCGACTGAGAGGGTCGATTGTTTCCAGGTCCTGGTTGTCCAATCTTATCATTATTCCCTGGCCAACGTTCATATTTAGAAGTTAATTAGGAGTCAGGATATCTAGATCCGAGTCATCAGAGCTCCTATATGTCAGAGGGCGGCTATTCACAGCTCTTTGCACGTCTGATATGATGGTTAGTAGACCAAAATAATCTATTTTTCCTCTTCCTATAGTCTTATATAGGCAAGATTTAATAGCCTTGATGGACCTTTCCCAATTACCACCGTACCAAGGAGAAAACAGTGGAATGGTACAATGTTTCAAATGGTATGGGCCAAACCTCTCTTTGAATTCATGATCATCCCCTTGTTGATAATCCTTGTCGTAGCACTAAATGTGCGGGCATTATCCGAATAAAGGTGTGAGGGGATGCCATTGGCATTCGTGAACCTAATAAAGGCCTGCAAAAACGATGTTACTGTCATGTCAGGAACCAGTTCTAAATGTACAGCTCTAATGCTCATGCATGTAAAGAGAAGGATGTACATTTTATAATCCTTGTCTTTTCCTTGTACATAAATGTGACTGGATGCAAATAGGGCCGGACGAAATTCACTCAAGAGGCTGGTAAGTCGGTTGTGTTGGGTACTGAAAAAGAAACTGCATTGTATCTTTTACATTTAAAGCAAGTACTAATCACATTTTTAATGGCCTGCCTGGCCTGTGGAATCCAGTAACCTGCTAACCTTACTTCATTGAGGGTTATGGCCAAACTCAAATGTTGACTTCTCTGATGGTACTCTTGAATTATCAGATTTGTCAGATGCTTTTCTCCTAATAGAATAGGATTCTGGACTTCGTAAGGGTGACATTCCAACCCTCCTATCCTTCCTCTTGACCTTATGATGCCTTTAGAGTCCAAAAAGAGGTTCAGGTTCCTCACCAGTTTGGGCTTGCTTGTTCCTCCAGGGTCTATCAAAAAGTCCAACTCTACAGGAAAGGATTCCTTTTGCATAGTCTTGAGCAGGTAGCAATTTGCTTGCAGGTCAGGATCCATTTCCCTCTTTTTTAGTCTGTTGACAAACTTAAAGACCAGTGAGGTCACACTGATTAATTTATTAAGGCTGGAGAACTTTCCCATTTGAACAACTGCAGTAGCTACTGTAGACGGTAAAGACACACAAAATAAAATTGCAAAGTGACAAGAGCTGTTCTTCTCTGCCGTCGCTACACAGAAAGAGATTTCAAGACTCCTTTCCACCCAAATCAAACGTTCAGGCTATAACTGCCTCTTAGTACGCCAGTCAGTCAGTTCGCACGTCCGACTCTATTTCACGGAGTCCGCCGAAAAACTGAAACTATCTGTGCCGCTAACGTCTCCTTTTTATGGCACTCCGACACTGCAAAATTTGCATGTGTTGTTGCGCAATCTCGTTCTGAACGAGACCGGCGCGCATAAAACGCGTCTTCACACGCGGCCATGTTTCTTGCAGGATTCGCCACGCAGGCAAGACACGTTCGTACGCGCTTTGAGTTCCTGGGTAAGTCATCACACCCCTCCCTGATCTCATGATCACAAAGGTGGCAGCTCGGCGGCGGTCGTTTCCGAGGGTGCTTCTGCGTAAGGGCAGGGCGGGGGGCTCTGATCTCACTCCCACTTCGGGTAGAGCGTCAACGGGGGGATCTGCTACTCTCTCTTCAGATGGATCGACGCATTCCACGCTCTCCTCAAGCAGCAAACTTTCCGCCCCGCTCTCAGACATGTCGTCGGTATCTTCCTCAGACGCGTCGTAACTGCGGCGCGGGCGTAAATCCTTAACGTGGCGGGGTATTCCGTCCACCAGACATGACTGCGGGTTGATTACTTTCGACACCCGACCCTCGTTGAATTTGGTGGTGCACCGACTCATAGGCGCCTTGACCCACACGCGATCCCCGACTTGGTAGGAGCCGTTCCCAGGGTCTAAAGTCATTGTAGGGGCGTCAATCCCTTTCACCCTCAGTTCGTACTGGTGGATCCTGTTGGCGGGCGCAGTCTGGGGTGATGTACCGTCTTTTGGTGTGACGTTGTACCAGTAGACGGCTTCCTGGATGGTACAGCGCATTCTTGCCGCAATTCGCTTCACTGTACGGTGGCATCACTCCGCTATGCCATTCCCAGCTGGGGCATATGCACAACGGAACCGCAAGTTGACGCCCCACCCGCGCGCGAAGGCTCCGAATTCCCTGCTGCAGAAAGCTGGGTCATTGTCCATGAGTAGCTCACGGGGTGGGCCCCGCTCAAGGAACACTTCATTTAGCTGGCGAATGACGGCCGCCGAGTCTTGTCTTGCCAACTGCTTCCAGAGTGAAAAACGCAACGGGCCGCAATCCGTCAGCGTCAAGAAATGATGGGCACCATAGTGGGTGATATCCATCCCCAGTCTGTGCCAGTTCTCACATACCTCGAGCTTTCCCTTTTTCCAGCGCACTGGTGCGGGGTCTATGGACTGACATTCCTCACATGTCCGTACAGCTGATCTGACGGCTGCTTTGGTTGTTGATGGACAGATTCTCCTTGCAAAGTAGGTGGTACGCCGCACTCCTGGGTGACCACTGTTCCTGTGGATGGACATGATTTGATCTGCATCCAGTTCGTCCACATGGGTGGCGCCAATCATTGGCCTGGGCCCATTGCTCGTCTTCATCGAGTCAAACCACCGCTGCGGTACTCTTGTCAGTCCATCAGCTATATTCAGCGCCGAAGGGACCAGTGTCACATTCACGGTCAGCTGATACTCCTCCACGAGCTCCTTAAGAGTGCTCAGCCGCCTCCTGATGAGCATTTCATTTGCCACCTTGGTGTGTACGCGCACTCGACCAGTCAGGGTGTCCGACACCCAGTGGTACACGCAAACAGAATCCGTTTTTAAGTGTAGCGTCTTGCTCTTCCACTGGAGTGCTAGATTGACGCCTTTCAATACGGCATCCAGCTCGGCCAGGTTGATGTGCTGAGCGTCATCTTTCGGTCGCAACCAGCAAGCGTCCTCCAACACAGTCTCTTGGCTCTCCAATGCTACCCCGGTTGCCAGGGAACTTGCATCGACCCACACATTCAGCTCCCGGGCGTCCACGCACCACTCCCCACGGGCCGGATCGTCCCGCTGCACAGAATCCACGGTCTCAGACACCATGCGCAGGAGAAGGGCATCATTTGTTTCATCGTCCCAGTCCATCGTAACTGTACTTGCTCTCCTCTTGAGCATTCCACATGCCACGCGGAGCCAACCACACACTGGGAGGTGCCCAACAAGCCTTCCGCAGAGCGAGAATATCTTCCGTCGCATAACGACGTCAGGGGCGTTAGGAATCACGCTTCCTCGTTTCCACCACAATCTTCCCTGTTCCATCGTAACTGCCAATCCCAGTACCCGTGCGCCATCCTTCAACCACTCTGGGTCCTTGCATTCGAGCCCGAACTGGGCTAGATGTTCTTTAACGCGGGAACGACATCTTCATTGACATAGACATCGTCAATGTAGGCAGATGCCGCACGACTCACAGCTTCGTCCTGAGCCAGCACCGTACTGATGATCGCCTTCATGATGAGGGGAGCCACGTTTAGCCCAAATCCTAAACATGTCAGGCAATATCTGTTCCCATCGATTTCCACGGTCTGATATGGCCAGAGCGATTTGTGGACACGTATTTGGAGGTATGCTCTCCTGAGATCCAACAAGGACACGTTGGATCCCTTCTGCCGCCATTCTCGCAGTTTAGCTGCACAGGCATCTGCATCAGCTGTGAAAGCATCAACGTGATGGTTGAGCTCTCGGAAGTCCATCACTGGGCGTACCTTCGACTTGTTTTGCTGCAGTACGGCCATAAGGGGAATTAGCCCTTTGGGAGGTCCCAGTTTTTCTTCCGGGTACAGTATCAGCCAGCCATTGCTGATCCACGTGTTGAGCTCCTGTTTATAGCCCTCCCTGATCCCTGCTGCTACCGGGTACTGTGAAACCCCATTGTGCAGTCTTTCAGGCGCACGGTTCTCCGACCACTTCCATGCTACAGTCCAGGATAGACTCCGGTGGTCGAAGGTGGCAGTGAAGTCTGGTTCATTAACAGTAATGGCTGCGCACTTGGCTACTCGCCCATTGCCAATCTGCGCCCGTCCCGTAGGCCCAACAGTGACGCCTCCCAATGCTGCTATGGCATCAATCCCCAATAGCAGGTCAAATCCTAGCGGTTTGCCGCGCACCACTAGCACGTCGATCTTGGCAGAACCGCCTTCCTCCGTGGATACAGTTACCACTCCCACACCGCAACATGGACGGGACACGCCTCCAATGGTCATGACGTCTACTTTTGCTCTCCTCCAAGACCGGCACCGATCTGCATCCACAATTGTCCGTGAACAGCCAGTATCAATCAGTGCTGAGCACGAAGTTCCGTCAACTAGGACATTTGCCACTGGGAGCGCCATATTTACATCTTGGTTGGGGAAAAGGCTGGCGCTGATGCCTTGTCCCCTGTGGCGTTTCCCGAACAGTCTCGGGCCCAATGTCCAAACTCCCCGCATTGATAGCAGCGCGTTCTGCGCTTCCGGCAGTCTTTCGCCATGTGGCCTTTAACGCTACACCTGTAGCATGTCAGACTGGTGTGTGGGCTGCTTTTGGTGGGAGACGCGCCGCGACTACTGGGTGGCCGCACTGCCGCAACGACGTTATGATTTTCATCTCCGGTAGTTGTCAGAACTCTCGGTCTTGCTAACAATTCCCCTACAGTCAGTGCTTCAACATTCGGTGCCTGTCGGAGTTCGAGGGAGATCGCATCAGGGAACCCCATGACGAAGGCTAGTTTGGTGAGCCTTTCCATCTCGGCGCCTTCGAATCCGGCCAATCGAACCAACTGTCCGACTTTATTTGCGTAAACGTCTACGCGCTCCCCGGTCCACCTGAACAGGGTTAGTTTTCTGTACACTGAAAACGAGTCGTCCGCGAACGCCTGCTTCAGTCTGGCTTCGATTTGGTCGATATCTCCTTGATCTTCCTCCTCCATTTCCATGTAGAGGGAAAGTGCGTCCCCCTCCAAGTATAATGGTAGCAGACTAGCCACATCGTCCACCTGCTGAAGTTTCGCCACCAGCCTAACCTTTTTTAACCAGGCCACTACATCACCCTGGCCAGAGAACGGTTTTATGATATCGCTGCTTATGCGAACCTTCGCCATAATGCGCCGAAATAGCTTGTAGACGGTAAAGACACACAAAAAACAAATAAGCAAAGTGACAAGAGCTGTTCTACTCTGCCGTCACTACACAGAAAGAGATTTCAAGACTCCTTTCCACCCAAATCAAACGTTCAGGCTATAACTGCCTCTTAGTACACTAGTCAGTCAGTTCGCACGTCCGACTCTATTTCACGAAGTCCGCCGAAAAACAATATTTATTTGCACAAAAAGTACTAATTGTGGCACAAGGCCGAAAAAGGGGAGGGGTAAAGGCTGGTCATTACTTACTATCCTATACCTAGCTAATCAGATTCGCGACCCATTCATACATTACAATTATCTCATTCACCACAAGAACTCATCCGTTGCCATTCAAACCTTCATCCACCATAATACCACATCCACACCAGGGGAACCTACAAAAAACGCGCCCCACACCATAAAAATTTTGATGATAATAAAATACATTAAAATTCTAATAATAAAAAGATGAAAGTGGGGAGGGAGATGAACCCAATAACAAACTAAAAATTCAACAAATATTTAAACTAAACATAATTCGTGTTAGTAGGGCCCGTCCAACCCTCAAAATAGAGAGGCCGCTGTATTCTGCCGATAAGGCAAAATCAAGAAGCACTCTCGCTAAGGGAGTGGGAAGGAGAAAAATAACACGGGCGTGGGAAAATAAAAGGCTGAGCCAGTCAAGATAAAATTGGGGGGTTAAAAACAAACTGGGGAGGTTGGGAATCTCGACTGGATCATAACATAAGAGATCACCGGGAACAGGTTAGGAACACATTTACTCACATTAACTAGGTACACTTAAGCTTGTCTAACCTAACCAAGGGGAGGGTTCCACAGGAAACCACCCCGATGTAACTTTGGTTGACCTAGAAAAGAAAATCAAGGCTAGCCCCGTTCAAACGAACCAAGCTCGCCGCTTTTACCCACCTTTCGCTAAAGACTGTCGAATGCAATCGTTTTCTATCAGTTCTAATCTTCATCTTGAGCTGGTGCTCAAAGAATCGGATCAGATCCTGATAAGAAAGCTGATTGCCTCGCAAGACTTCCTCCATGCGCGTCATCCATATCACCATTCGGGCCGTGGCTAGCAGCATGAGAAACACCATTCGTTTCACCCCGGAATACGGGGGCGACACATTGTCACACACGTATGCACGATCAATGGACACGAGTTCTTCGGGAGCGAGACGAGCCGTCAGCTCGCCGACATGGTCCCATAAGGGGCAGACCGGGGGGCAATGGTAGAAGGCGTGCGAAGCCGTTTCTCCTAATCCAAGGCCACACCGTTCACAGTCTGGCAAATCCGCCAAGCCCCATATGAAAACCTTGTCAGTGAGAGGCAGCCGATTCCGAGCCAATCGCCAGGTAAGCGAAAACTCAGGGTTACTGAGATAATCCGCCGCTGGCGCCCAAGACCAGTAGGAGTGATACTCCTCCTCCGAACAGTCGAGCGTATCACGTAGAGGATCCTTTGCGTGACCCTCCACTAATCCCCGATAGAAGACCTTCCTAGGCCGTGAAAGGTCACTGGACCGCGGAATAGCCCTCAAGGCTGACCGACACTCGCTGAGGAAAAGCGATTCATCTCGAGACCTACAATGGCGCTCGGCCTTCGAGATGGGGGGATTGATTGTAAGGCTAGGGTAGGCGTCCCTAACAATCCCCTCCAGAATCGGATCTCCTCTAGTCAATGCGCGGCGTAGGAAAGCCAACCGAGAGGCACGGATGTGACTCTGCAAGTGTGGCATTCCCAGCCCCCCATGACACGGACGTTTGGTGCAGACTCGACTGTCGACCCTGTTCGCGCGTCCCCCCCATAAAATGGAGGATAGCGCTTGCTCGAGCGCCTTCATGTGGGCCCCACAGAGAGGAAGTACTGACAAGCGATAAAGAATCAGGGGGAAAATGTATGTAACACACACCTCCGCCCTGCCCTTTACGGACAACCTCCGTCGATTCCAAGTCTTACCGGCAGAAACGACCTTTGCTAGTACTTCAGACCAATTTTTCTTCAGCTGGAGGTCGGGTCCAAACCACACTCCAAGAATGCGGACAGGACCGTCCGTCCAACCGAAGCGGCCTGGAAGATCACGCCCCTTCCAGGCACCTAACAGCAAGCCGGAAGACTTGTCGCGGTTTATCTTGGCCTCTGTCACCTTCTCATACCGATCAAGCGCCTTCTGCACCGCCTCAATATCGTTAAGGGACTACATGAAAGCGGATACGTCATCGGCGTACGCGGAAACCCTGGCTCGAGACCCTCCAGGAACGGCGATCCCGCGTAGGGCCGGACTGCACGCCTCGTCCTGCAGCCGGCGCAGGAGAGGCTCCAACGCCAAAGCATAAAGGAGAGGCGACAGCGGACAACCCTGACAAACCGACCTCGACAGAACAAAAGCGCCCGACAACTTTCCGTTCACCTGTACCACAGCACTGGGGGAGCGATACAGGAGGCTAAACCAGCGGCAGAAGTCGGGTGCGAATCCGGCGGCCTGCAGGACAGTAGCAAGGTAGCGATGGTCGACCCTATCAAATGCCTTGGACTGATCCAAATTGATCAGCGCGGCTTCTTCGTCTTTTACACCCTCTACGATCGTGCGGATCAAATGCAGGTTGCTCTGAATTGTTCGGCCCCTCACAGAACAAGTCTGCTCAGGTCCCAACAGAGACTCGGCAACTGACTGCAAACGCTCCTGCAGGATCTTGGCCATAATCTTTAACTCTGTGTTTAGCAGAGTTATGGGCCTATAATCATCTAGTTTCCCCCCAACACCCTTGCCCTTTTTCAACAGAGTGATCACACCCCTGGAAATGCGATTGGGGATGGACCCCGACCGAAACCAGTTGTTGAACACTGCTGTCAAAATCGGAACAAAGATGTGCGACAGCCTCAAGTACAATTCATAAGGCAAACCATCCAGACCGGGCGACTTGCCTCTGCCGACCTTCTTCAGTGCCTCGTAGAATTCGCCCTCCGTGATCTCTCCCTCGCAGCTAGCTGCTTCAGTCGGCTCAAGCCGAGGAAAGTCAGCCAAATAGCTGCAAAACTCCTCCTCACGGAGACCAGGCTTCTTGGTAAAGCGGCTCTTGAAATGCCGCCGAAACGCCTCGCACATGTCGTCAGTCGACCGCAGAGTACGCCCCTCCGGGGTTTTGACTTGACGAATGCAACGATCACCACCTCGACGGACTTCTTCCCAACGCAGATCTGCGCCCAGGTTCACAGCTTCGTTAGATATCTTACTTAACTTATGCCTAATTACCTGACCCATGTAGCGATCGCTATTCGAACGCTGCAGAGCCTCCCTAGCTCGGGCTATCTCTAGGGGATCCCCCCCCCAGCCTCCGCCCGGGAAAAATTAGACTTAAGTGTCTTCACCTTGTCAGCTTTATCTAGAGCGAGCCGTTTACTGAAATCAGTGGTGAAAGACCTAATTCTATCCTTAAGTTTCTCCAACCACCTATTCCCGATAACTGCCCCCACTAGCTCCCGCTGCACTAATTTAATTAGCTGCTCCTGGAAGTCCCGCCTGTCCAGTAAAGACAGATTGAACTTTCAGTAACCAGCCATTCTAGGCCTATGTTCTAACGCCAGACGGGCACAAACGAGTTTGTGATCCGTGTAGCCTACCCAGTGGAACGTGGGACAATCTAACAAGTCTATGTCGGCTCTACGAACTAACATTCTGTCAATGTAGCTAACTACCTTGTCAGACGGCCAGCTAAGAGCCCACGTCCACATTTTCCCGCTGGGATGATCGACCCGGTATCTATCGACGAGACCATAATCGCCAATCAGATCGACCAGGCAACGATCGCCCCTTCTCCCACTAGCGCCCCACCCCCTGTCTAAATTGGGGTCCAGGACGGCATTCCAGTCCCCCATTAGAACTAGGCGTGAAGAATCGACTAGGAACGGCCCCAACCGCCGAAAAAAGGAACCCTGCTCCTCCCAGTCGTTGGGTGCATAAACCGCAACGACCCGAAACGAACCACTTTTCACGGCAATATCGGCCACGATTAACCGGCCCTCGGCATCTGTATGCACAAGGTCCACCTTCACATCGAGAGTCCGTCTAACTAGCAAAGAAACTCCTCTGGCACACCGGTCCCCATATGCTGAATAGATGACAAAGTCATCCTCCAGCACACAAGCATCGGACGAGCAAACAAAGTGGGTCTCTTCAATTGTGGCAACATCCACGCTGAAGGACAGGAGATCCCGAAGCAGGCGGGCAGCCTTGCTCCGACCTCTCAAGCCCTTCACATTCAAACTGGCTATCTTAATAGACATTTGCTAGGCCTGCAAAAAAGAAAAATTACAGCAAATAACCTAAGTACATACAGGGCGGAAATCTGCAGCTGACAGGACCCCGACGGATTGTCCCAGGCTTCCTGTACCCAATTCCGTCGTCATCCTCCCGCCCGAGACAATCCCGCCGACGTCCGTGGGATAGATTAATTTTACAGCTCTATATAAGGAGGGGTGGAGTAATACCGGGACCCTCCCAGAGCAAAATTGTCGTAATTTTTTTAAATTCTCGTTTTCTAATTCAAGAATTCTCATGTTAGGGAACGCTGCCCTAGCCTCATACAGATGGTTCCACACTTCTAGTTGGCCCCCAGTTTCCCTTATACAGGTTATAACTCCTGGGGCCTCGGGGAATTTTCGGGGATCCTCTATGTTTTTCCCGTCAATTTGGTCCATTTTATAGAGGGACCCTAACAGGGCCTTTCTCTGCTTAGCAAGGCCCTTCTTGTATTCGTCCCTGTCCACTTTACAGACCTGCTCCGGGCCTGAAAACGTCTTTTTCTTCTTTTTCTTCTTCTCCCTTGATGGATGAGGGGGGGAAGAAGTGGATGCCTGAGGGGGGGGGGAAGTGGGCTGATGGGAGAAGTGAAGGGGGAAGGGGAAATAATGCGGGTGGGAGAGGAAGAGTGACGTCTGGATCTTTGGGGTTGCTTTGCATCTTCAAAAGAGGCGGGGACGGAGATTGCCCTGGTTCTACCCATGACTCTCTCCGCCCTACCCCAGTCAGAGTGGCCTTGCGACTGTTCGTCGTCACTCTCCTCCCTTGCTCTTTTGAGGAATTTCTTCCACCTCCATCTCTATCTCCTGCTATTGCTGCTTTTTGGGCTGTTTTCGCTGCTGCTGCTGCCTTTCTGGCTGTTGGGGTTTTTGATGCTGCTGCTGCTGCTTCTTTGGAGATTTTGGGGATTTCTCCGCTCCCTTCTTGGGAGGTTGCACCTCCTTCACTTGGCTCTTCTTTGGTTGAGGAGTCTCCTGTGTGGCCCGGACATTAGGGGACTTCTTACCCCTCACTACCACCGTCCAGGGTTCCTCCACCGACTTTGCTGATGATTCCTCGTCTGATGTCTTCTCCACTGTTGTCACTGCTTTTGTTGTTGTCTCTGTTGTTGTTGTTGCTGTTGCAGATGCAGATGTTACTGTTGAATTAGGTTTTTTGTTTTTCGCAGGGCACTCCTTGGCCATGTGGCCCAAAGTGTCGCAAAACCAACAAAAGGGTCGTCTGCCTTCAACCACCACCAACATCTTCCTTTGCCTGCACATTAGAGTATTCGGCAGGTTTTTATAGCTTTCTTGGTTCACGGTGATCTGGATTTCAAGATCTCCAGTAGCAATACCAATCTTGCTTGTGAGGGCCTTCACTTCATGTACTTCGCCATATAAAGCAAAGAAGGCCCCCGTCCTATCCTCCGATACATCCGCCGGCACACCGTGAACCGTCACCTTGGTCCTGCGAGTACCCATATACTCAGTCTGCAGGCGCAGGCTTTTTGTCAATAGAATACTACCTGCCAGCTCCTTCGCCTGTTGCTCCGTAGCCAGCAAGATATCCCACAAGGCATTAGTTCTCCTTGCGAGAAGCTTGGGATTTATTTTTAAAGCCTTTAAGGCTTCTTCCATATTGTCCCTGCTGACTCCAATCAACTTCCGCGTTTTAACGTCCGAAGTCAGCAGAGATATTGTCCTAGTCCGGATATCTTTGAAAGCCTACTCAATGGTCAGAAATTCAGTCCCCTTGAAGGAGTCTTCAAAAAACTTTCTTTGTTCTTTATAGAAGTTTGGATCTTTTGTCATCGGCCTATTTTGTGACCAGGCCGTTTTACTTGGTGACACCGGGTCGTCAACCAGTGTTTTGTTGTTAATATCCACCATGGTAGGATTTTAAAGTCCTACCATGGCGAACGAAGATGAGGAAATATATATATTCAAAAACAAATAAAACTGGAAAATAAAACGGGGCAAACAAGGAGAATATAAAATTCAACAAAAGAGAAAAATGCAAATAAAAAGCGGGGAAGGGTAGCAAAAGAAAACAGAAAAGAAATAAACGGAAAATGTAAAAACTTAAAATATACGCTAAAACAAAAAAATTAAAAAAGGAAATTCAAAAGAGTTTTGAAACTGAAAAAGTAAAAAACTAAACTTAACTTTCACTCTTCAGTGCTAAATCACAATCTCCAAACGTCTGGGCAACTGGTTCAGCTCGCGACCAGCTGACAGACAAAAATAAAACAGGTTGTAACTTAATACAAACCCTGCAAACTGTGACCAAAACAACACTTTATCCGCAAACACCGTGAGTATTAACACACGAAGTCCGCCGAAAAACTGAATTATTTATTTATACAAAAAATGTACAAATTGTGGCACAAGGCCGAAAAAGGGGAGGGGTAAGGCTGGTCTTAACTAACTATCCTATACCTAGCTAATCAGATTCGCGACCCATTCATACATTACAATTGACACATTCACCACAAGAATTCATCCGTCACCCCTCAATCCTTCCATACACCATAATACCACATCTTCACCAGGGGGGACCTACAGAAACGCGCCCCACACCATAAAAATTTGATAATAAGGTACATAAAAATTTAATCATGAAAAGATGAAAGGGGAGGGAAATGAACCCCATAACAAACTAAAAATCCAACACATTTTTTAAAATAAACATAATTTATGTTAGTTGGGCCCGTCCAACCCTCAAAATAGAGAGGCCGCTCTATTCTGCCCAGAGGACAAAATCAAGAAGCACTCTCGCTAAGGGAGTGGGAAAGAGATAAAATAACTTGGACCTGGGGAAGTAAAAGGCTGATCCAGTTGAGATGAAAAAGGAGGGCAAAACAAACTGGGGAGGTTGGGAATCTCGACTGGGTTCATAACTAAAATGATGGCCGGGAAACAGGCCGGGAACAACACTTACTCATATTAACTAGGTACACTTAGGCTTGTCTAACCTAACCGAGGGGAGGGTTCCACAGGAAACCACCCCGATGTGACTTAGGTTGACCTAGAAAAGAAAATCAAGGCTAGCCCCGTTCAAACGAACCAAGCTCGCCGCTTTTACCCACCTTTCGCTAAAGACTGTCGAATGCAATCGTTTTCTATCAGTTCTAATCTTCATCTTGAGCTGGTGCTCAAAGAATCGGATCAGATCCTGATAAGAAAGCTGATTGCCTCGCAAGACTTCCTCCATGCGCGTCGTCCATATCACCATTCGGACCGTGGCTAGCAGCATGAGAAACACCATTCGTTTCACCCCGGAATACGGGGGCGACACATTGTCACACGCGTATGCACGATCAATGGACACGAGTTCTTCGGGAGCGAGACGAGCCGTCAGCTCGCCGACATGGTCCCATAAGGGGCGGACCCGGGGGCAATGGTAGAAGGCGTGCGAAGCCGTTTCCTCTAAACCAAGGCCACACCGTTCACAGTCTGGCAAATCCGCCAAGCCCCATATGAAAACCTTGTCGTTGAGAGGCAGCCGATTCTGAGCCAATCGCCAGGTAAGCGAAAACTCAGGGTTACTGAGATAATCCGCCGCTGGCGCCCAAGACCAGTAGGAGCGATACTCCTCCTCCGAACAGCAGAGTGTATCACGTAGAGGATCCTTCGCGCGACCCTCCACTAATCCCTGATAGAAGACCTTTCTAGGCCGTGAAAGGTCACTGGACCGCGGAATAGCCCTCAAGGCTGACCGACACTCGCTGAGGAAAAGCGATTCATCTCGAGATTTACAACGGCGCTCAACCTTCGAGATGGGGGGACTGATGGTAAGGCTAGGGAAGGCGTCCCTAACAATCCCCTCCAGAATCGGATCTCCTCTAGTCAATGCGCGGCGTAGGAAAGCCAACCGAGAGGCACGGATGTGACTCTTCAAGTGTGGCATTCCCAGCCCCCCATGACACGGACGTTTAGTGCAGACTCGTCTGTCGACCCAGTGCGCGCGTCCCCCCCATAAAATGGAGGATAGCGCCTGCTCGAGCGCCTTCATGTGGGCCTTACAGAGAGGAAGTACTGACAATCGATAAAGAATCAGGGGGAAAATGTATGTAACACACACCTCCGCCCTGCCCTTTACGGACAACCTCCGCCGATTCCAAGTCTTACCGGCAAAAACGACCTTTGCTAGTACTTCAGACCAATTTTTCTCCAGCTGGAGGTCGGGTCCAAACCACACTCCAAGAATGCGGACAGGACCGTCCGTCCAACCGAAGCAGCCTGGAAGATCGCGCCCCTTCCAGGCACCTAACCGCAAGCCGGACGACTTGTCGCGGTTTATCTTGGCCCGTCACCTTCTCGTATGATCAAGCGCCTTCTGTACCGCCTCAATGTCGTTAAGGGACGACACGAAAGCAGATACGTCATCGGCGTACGCGGAAACCCTGGCTCGAGACCCTCCAGGAACGGCGATCCCGCGTAGGGCCGGACTGCACGCCTCGTCCTTCAGCCGGCGCAGGAGAGGCTCCAACGCCAAAGCATAAAGGAGAGGCGACAGCGGACAACCCTGACAAACCGACCTCGACAGAACAAAAGCGCCTGACAACTTTCCGTTCACCTGTACCACAGCACTGGGGGAGCGATACAGGAGGCTAAACCAGCGGCAGAAGTCGGGTGCGAATCCGGCGGCCTGCAGGACAGTAGCAAGGTAGCGATGGTCGACCCTATCAAATGCCTTGGACTGATCCAAATTGATCAGCGCGGCTTCTTCGTCGTCTTTTACGCCCTCTAGGATCGTGCGGATCAAATGCAGGTTGCTCTGAATTGTTCGGCGCCTCACAGAACAAGTCTGCTCAGGTCCCTTACAGAGACTCGGCAACTGACTGCAAACGCTCCTGCAGGATCTTGGCCATAATCTTTAACTCTGTGTTTAGCAGAGTTATGGGCCTATAATCATCTAGTTTCCCCCCAACACCCTTGTCCTTTTTCAACAGAGTGATCACACCCCTGGAAATGCGATTGGGGATGGACCCCGACCGAAACCAGTTGTTGAACACTGCTGTCAAAATCGGAACAAAGATGTGCGACAGCCTCAAGTACAATTCATAAGTCAAACCATCCAGACCGGGCGACTTGCCTCTGCCGACCTTCTTCAGTGCCTCGTAGACTTCGCCCTCCGTGATCTCTCCCTCGCAGCTAGCTGCTTCAGTCGGCTCAAGCCGAGGAAAGTCAGCCAAATAGCTGCAAAACTCCTCCTCACGGAGACCAGGCTTCTTGGTAAAGCGGCTCTCGAAATGCCGCCGAAACGCCTCGCACATGTCGTCAGTCGACCGCAGAGTACGCCCCTCCGGGGTTTTGACTTGACAAATGTAACGATCACCACCTCGACGGACTTCTTCCCGACGCAAATCTGCGCCCAGGTTCACAGCTTCGTTAGAAATCTTACTTAACTTATGCCTAATTACCTGACCCATGTAGCGATCGCTATTCGAACGCTGCAGGGCCTCGCTAGCTACGGCTATCTCTAGGGGATCCCCCCCAGCCTCCGCCCGGGAAAACTTAGCCTTAAGTGTCTTCACCTTATCAGCTTTATCTAGCGCGAGCCGCTTGCTGAAACCAGTGGTGAAAGACCTAATACTATCCTTAAGTTTCTCCCACCACTTATTCCCGATAACCGCCCCCACTAGCTCCCGCTGCACTAATCTAATTAGCTGCTCCTGGAAGTCCCGCCTGTCCAGTAAAGACAGATTGAACTTCCAGTAACCAGCCATTCTAGGCCTATGTTCTAACGCCACACGGGCACAAACGAGTTTGTGGTCCGTGTAGCCTACCCAGTGGAACGTGGGACAATCTAACAAGTCTATGTCGGCTCTACGAACTAACATTCTGTCAAGGTAGCTAACTACCTTGTCAGACGGCCAATTAAGCGCCCACGTCCACATTTTCCCACTGGGATGATCGACCCGGTATCTATCGACGAGACCATAATCGCCGATCAGATCGACCAGGCTACGATCGCCCCTTCTCCCGCTAGCGCCCCGCCCCCTGTCTAACTTGGAGTCCAGGATGGCATTCCAGTCCCCCATTAGCACTAGGCGCGAAGAATCAACCAGGAACGGCCCCAACCGCCGAAAAAAGGAACACCGCTCCCCCTGGTCGTTGGGCGCATAAACTGCAACGACCCGAAACGAACCACTTTTCACGGCAATATCGGCCACGACCAACCTGCCCTCGGCATCTGTATGCACAAGGTCCACCTTCGCATCGAGAGTCCGTCTAACTAGCAAAGAAACTCCTCTGGCAAACCGGTCCCCATATGCTGAATAGACGACAAAGTCGTTAGACAGCACACAGGCATCGGACGAGCAAACAAAGTGGGTCTCTTCAATCGCGGCAACATCCACGCTGAAGGACAGGAGATCCCGAAGCAGGCGGGCTGCCTTACCCCGATCTCTCAAGCCCTTCACATTCAGACTGGCTATCTTCATTTCCATTTCTAAGCCTGCAAATATAAAATGGAATTAATGCAACAACCTATTCACATACGGGGCGGAAATCTGTAGGTGATAGGATCCCGACGGCTTGTCCAAGGTTCCCTGTTCCTAATTCCGTCGTCATGCGACTCCCCTGGACAATCCTGCCGACGTCCGTGGGGTAGGTTAATTTTAAGGCCCTGTATAGTGAGGGGTGGAGACGTACCGGGACCCTCCCTGAACAGAAGCTATGCATCTTTGTGAGATCAGGTGTGCCAAACTCTACCATTCTCAGGCCTGGGAATGCCTCCCTTGCCTCAAATATATGGGCCCACACCTTCAGATCCTTTCCGGTATCCCTAATGAGGGCAATAACCCCTGGGGCCCCTGGAAAATTCTGTGGGTCCTCCACAGACTTGTTTTCCACGGAGGACAGTCTAAAAAGGGGACCCAGGAGGGATTTTTTCCGGGAAGAGAGGTTAGTCTTCAGTCCTTCCTTATCCACGCTACATAAGTCCTCGCTCCTTTTAAAAAGCCTTTTTTTCTTTTTCTTTTTAACGCTATCTGGGCAAGGTGGGATGGGGGTGAACGGGAGGGTAGGTGTGGACTGGGAAGGGGATGAATCAGACGGTATGGGGGTGAGCGATTGTGGGTGTGTAGGAGTGGAGGGAGGGAGTGGGACACGAGAGAGTGAAGGGGGGAGACTCCTGGGAATAGACGCATCAAAAAGTCTCTCTGGAGATGCCGGGGCGGAAGTGCATCTAGATCTTGTCTGAGTCCTCCCCGACCTATTTTGCGCAGTGTGCTTTTTGGTTGGTTTTTCTTCTTTTTCTTCTTCCTCTTCTCTGTTCCTCTTTAAAGAGGAGGATCGCATCGGAGGTAATTCTACTACCTCCATCTGTGTCACTTGTTGTCGCTGCTTCTTTTTCGCCTCTTTTTCCTTGCGCTCTTGTTGCCGCTCAGTTTCCTGTTTATTTTGTCTGTGTAGTTGCTCCTTGGGTGGTTGCTGCTGCTGCTTAGGTTGGGCCTCCTTCTGGGGAGACGGCGGACTTGCTTTGGATTTCCGCCCCTTCGCCACAACTTCCTTCCAGCCATCATTGGAAGGCTTGTTCATTTCGACAGTTGTGGCGGCAGTCGCTGCTGTTGCTGTTGTTGTCGCTGCTGCAGTTCCATTGGTTATCGCAGTGGGATTTGATTGTGGCGGCACCTTCTTTGTGGGGCACTCCCTTGCCATGTGCCCCGACTTTCCACATACCCAACAACAAGGTTTCCTGCCCTCTACCACAACCAGCATTGTCCTATCTCTACACGTCAGTGTATTAGGTATATCCTTGAAGGCCTGGCGATCTAAGGTTATTTCTATAACAATATCGCCAGTTGATATGCCTGCCTTGCTCCTTACACTGGCCACCTCCTCTATACTTCCATACTGGGAAAAGAAAGCCCCCATCCGGTCTTCCGGAATATCTATGGGCACCCCATGAACCGTTACTTTCGTTCTACGAGTGCCCATGTATTCGGTTTGTAGGCGAAGCGTTTTGGTCGTCAGAACTTTCCCGGCTAACTTCTTCGCCTCCTCCTCGGTCTTCAAAAGGATGTCCCACATTGCTCTCGAACGTCTGGCAAGAATCTTCGGCTCAATTTTCAAGCTATTCAGGGCTTCTTCGATAGTCTCCCTGCTGACACCGATTAGACTACGATTTTTAACGTCGGCTGTCAGCAGGGAAATAGTCCTAGCTTCGACCGCATTTAGAGCTTCCTTAATGGTGAGGAGTTCACTCCCCTTTGTATATTGCGCGTATTCATTTTGTAAATCCGCGTAATACTCATTGTCTTTTATCGGCCTGGTTTCTGTCCAGGCCGTTTTTATTTGCGAGACATTTTCCGATGTCACCGGCGGTGTTATAGATTCCGCCATAATAGTGCTTTAAGCACTATTACGGCAGAAAACGTTTAACTTTTGCAGTATATTTCTTTCTCTTTTTTTTTTTTTTGTTATGAATAAAACAAAACAGAATAAAGACCGCACGAGAGTCCGGGGTGTAAAACAAAACTAAAATTATTTAAACAAACTGCACTAGAGTTGTGGTTCTATAAACAAAACACAAAAACAAAACAAAATCAAAAACAAAATTACTAAGATAGACTTAAAACGAAAAAGAACGGGGAGTGGGGAAACAAAAAAGAAAAATGCAGTAAAGTTGCAAATAAAGAAAGAAACAGAAAATCAAATGCAAAAAGGGGTTCAAAAAATAAGTAAACTGTATAAAAATCACTTAGCGTATATTTCGTCTAAAGCCGGACCAAAGCAACACTTTATCCGCAAACCCCGTGAGTATTAACAAACGAAGTCCGCCGAAAAACTGAAACTATCTGTGCCGCTAACATCTCCTTTTTATGGCACTCCGACACTGCAAAATTTGCATGTGTTGGTACGCAATCTCGTTCTGAACGAGACCGGCGCGCATAAAATGCGTCTTCACACGCGGCCATGTTTCTTGCAGGATTCGCCACGCAGGCAAGACACGTTCGTACGCGCTTTGAGTTCCTGGGTAAGTCATCACAGCTACAGCTCCACTTTCGGCTATATCATTCACTGAAGGGTGAGCTTGTTCTCTCTGAACCTCCGAAAGGCAGCCTAGTTCATAATTGTACCAGCATGACTCCTCTTGCCTTATCCATTCAGGTCCTGCATACCAATGAGAAAGGCTCTCTTTAAATTTTTTGATGGTCAGTCCTCTGGTGATATAATCGGCCAGGTTGTCTGCAGTTGAAACATATCAAAAGCTCACTTTTAAGCCAAAATCTGACTTGATCTTGTTAGTCATTTGAGTGATGTCTTGTAATCTGTTTTGTACAAATATATTCTTTGTGTGGACGGACTCAGCCAGTATCCAGGACAGAACCACCTGAGCATCTGTAACCATATAAATGTCCTTTATTGGAATTTTTAAAAAAGGGAAACACTTCACGGCAAGAAACACTGACAGGAGTTCCAACGTTTGGAGGGACTTGCCCTGCAGGGGTGCCACCTTTGCTTTAGCAAATATTAAGGATGATATTCCATCCTGTAGAGCGCACACTGAAAAACCATACGCGGCTTTAGAGGCATCACAGAAGAAAAACAACTGTGTATCCTTTCCTTTGTCTAAAACTCTCCTCTGAAAGGATATGGAGTCTAAGGCTGATAGATCCTTTGCCAGTGTTTTCCAAACTGAGATCATGCTTTCTGGAACCACATCATCCCAACCCAGTTTTTGTTTCCACAGTTTCCTCATCAATAAGCGACTTCGCACTGTTACAGGCAGATAGAGAGACAAAGGATCAAATACCTTCGAGGTCTCTGACAATATTCGCCTTTTGGTTGCTGCTTTCATATCGCATGAGTGTGGGGGGACCCTTAAGGAGTCTTGAACAGGGTCATAATGGTATCCTAACACCTTTTCCCAGCCAGAGTCGAATCCTGAAAAGGTTCCATCTGCCTCCATTTTCTTTTGCAGCTTTGCACAGTTGGAATTGCAAGACTGTATGTCAAAATTCCCCTTTTGCAGGCGCTCTCTCACAGATGTATACAGAGCAGATAGGGCTTCAGCATTATTTCCTGTTTTTACAAAGTTATCTACATAAAAGTTAGATTTTAATGCCTTTGAACATTCATCCGAGGGGAATTTGTCTGCATAAAACTTTAGCACGTAATTCAGAATAAAGGGGCTTGCATTGAAGCCAAAAATAATGGTCTTATATCGGTAACAATGCAAGTTATCAGCTTTTTTCAGGAAAAAACAAAACCGATTACGATCCTTTTCAGACGCTAGGCGAATCATCAGAAATGCCTTTCTAATGTCTGCCAACAGAACATATTGGTTTGTTCTGAATCGAATCATCAGTTCTAACATGTCCGCCATAAGATTTACTCCAGGATATGCAGCTTCGTTTAATGAGACTGAGTTTTTTTGTTTATAGGAACAATTAAACACAGGTCTCACTTTGGTTGTGGTTTGATCTGCTAGCTTTAGTACCGGCCTATGGGGTATCCAGATGTAATCTCCAAATCTTTCAGGGGGCACAATTATTTCTTCAATAATACCTTCGTCCTCTTGTTGTTTAAAAACTTTTAGGTAGTGGTTATACAAGTTTTTCTTGTCCAGATCCTTATTCACCTTTTCCAGGATCCTGAGAGCAGCATTGTGGTTAGAGGGTACTGATTTTATTTTGTCCTCATACCATTGAAGTTGCACATGGTAGAGGTCATCCTTGAATGTGATAGAATCTCTGAACTGCTTTACTTTCTCTTCATCCAAGGTGGAGAATTCTTCAGTAGTACGTAATCCAAGAGATTCAAGGTTGAACATATTCTCCACTCCTCTCTGGACATTACTTTCCTCAAACCAATTTTTTAAGGGGTCCGGGTAGCATTCCTCTGGGTGGTTCACGTAGTTGATTCTAGAAAGTGGAAGTCGGGGCGTTTTGGCTAACACCGAAGCATAATTAATTTGTGACCCTTTGTTCTTTTTTATCTGGTTTTTATATAAAAAGCTGTAACTATTACCAAAGGGGATTAATCCTTTTTGTGTTTTGATAACCACTCCGTACATGCAAGAGACCACCTTTAAAGGTTCCAAATGTTGAACGTCGATTCCCAGCAACCCGTCAATAGTAATTAAGTCGCCCTCGGTACTAAATTTCGCAGCCAGCTTGCGTTTCTTTAAATGTTTAAGAATCTGAGTAAGTCCTTCAAGGTTATAAGACAGGTTCAGTTTAGTTGAAAGAATCTGGATAGTATAATCTTTGTCAGAAAAAAAGATTCAGTTTCAAAGGAATTTCTTTAAAGGTTTTGGTATTCGTGCCTAAAAAGGTTTTCACTTCCATAATCCTGTCTTTCGCTAAGGAAAGGCAATTCAACTTTTTTAGAACTAAAGTGTCTAAATAAGTTCTCAGACTGCCGGTGTCCAACAAGCAGTTCACCTTTACTGCCTTATCTTCTCCTCCCACTATTATGCTAACTATGGGGGACAGGAAAGTACAACTATATTCGTTGGTATGTAAACAGGTATCAACCTGTACACTACTTGCGATGGTTGGGCACATAGCCGTTAGGTGTCCTTTGGAGTCGCAGCTATGACAGTCAATTTTTCTTGATATCTTCAACGGGCACCTATTTCCCATGTGAAACTTTTTCAAGCACCGATAGCAGAGACGCAGTTCACTACATCTAGTTATCCTGGATTCATGGGAGGTGTAGCTGCGGCAGTCCTCAGAGAAATGTCCATCTGCGTTGCAAAATTCACATTTCTTTGTCTCCGGTCTCACCTCCGTGCTGAAGGTTTTAAGAGAGGCGGAGTCACTCGTAATCCCTGCTTTAAACTTAGGTTGAGGCCAAGTTTTGGCCGCAGGTATCTTTGCTGGTTTCCTGGCTATCAAGAGTCGTTTAACTATTCCTGGGGTTTACTTTAATATTGTTGATAAGGTTGGGTAGGTGCTCCCAGAAATCCGCATCAGCTCTCCCTTCATTTCTGCAGGGAATTTGGCGAACAATACCTGCAAAATTATTATGGCACCGGCTGACTCATCCTCATATAAGTCACAATTATATGAGGCCCTGAGTTCCCAAACGTCTGCCTGAGTTTTTATAATAAAGTTCTTCAATCCCTCCCGGTCCCTGGGATTGTCCAACTGAAAATCCAATATTTCTTGAATTATCTCTCCTCTTATTTCCCCCTCGTCCAAATATTGGTCTTTCAAAAGCTTCAGGGCCATTGGGTAACTATCTTCAGAGAGAGAAAGATGATCTATCAGTTGAAGGGCTTTACCCTCCAAGGAACATTTCAAGAAATATAGTTTTTCAGTGTCCGATTTCATTGACGCCGCACAATTTTTGAACTTTGTCAAGAAATGTTTGAAACTCCTTTTACTGGTTTCAAAGTTTTTTCCATCAAAGTGTGGACCCTTCAACCTTATTTTGAAAGGCTTCATTGAAAAGGATGAGTGGGCTGTTGGTTTGGAGGGAGTCGGTCCACCAGTGTCTGGAGTAACGGGGTTTTCTCGTTTTGGAGGGGAGGTCAATATTTCTTTTTACTGTGGGGACCATCGGGACCTCACTTGGGTTGGACTTCTGTAGAAGATCTAGACATCGTCGCACGTCATACTTGAAGCGGAAAGAACCTCGACTCAATCTCGCCAAGGATTCCGCGTCTTTCTCTGAAGCCAGCTGCTCTTCCATGCCAAAAGAAACACCTTCAAGTTCCTCCAACCAGCCTTCTATTTCTCGCTTGAAAGAAGAGAACACCTCTGTAGAAACACTTTCTTCCTTCTCTAGTCTGTCAAGAGTAATAGTAATGTTTCTTTGAAGTACGTTTTGCCTTCGTTTGAGGTCTTGCAGTGAGATTGAGTCCTCCATGCCGTTGGGATAGGGAAAAAAAATGGGTTGAACAACGACTTTTTCGTTGCAATGTGTCGGGATTATCTCACCGACGAGTAAGGGAGGGGGGAAAGGAAAGACAATTTCAAGGCTTGCAACGAAAAGTCTGACGTTGCTTACAAGTGAAGTCTTCCTTGTAACGGTAACAAAAGTCAAATGACTAGTAACACTCGGTGTTCTCCTCTGCACAAAGCGAGCTCTACAAAGGATCTGTAGAGAAAAACAAACTAAATTTGCGACTGAAAGTAGCACCTTTTAAACTCTCAAGGTCTCGTTCAACGTCATACGACGAGGCCAGAGCATCTATAAAAATCGTCAATCCTTTGGCCCTGGTTCACCCGGGCGATATTACTATCTTAGACGCCGCCGCCGCCAGAGCACATACTTCCCCCTCCCGACCTACCCTCGGTGAGTACAATACCTTGTTCTTCTTTTAGTCACCACATCCTCGCTTTCTGAATATGTCACTACGTATAGCCGTTCTTCCGTTTTCACTGCTCCAGTCCTCTTTTATCAGGCCGACACCGTGGTTGACCAACCAATCAGCGTTCTTGGCTTTAATTCTCAGTTACACAGGCAAATTGCCTCCTCTAGTTCAACCAATCAGCACACATCTTGCTATTGGTGGAAGCATGCCAAACTGTACAAAAAAAACCCATTACTGCACATACTGCTAGAATCGCTGGACGGGAGAGTAATCCTCACAGGGATATCTGGGATCTCTCCACCTTGCCTCCATTGGAGAGTACCATTGTCTCTCCAGACCTGTAAGCCCAACACCTTAGCTTCGTCTTCTAATCTCGTCGGTTTCTTGCATACTAGTCCGTACTTGGTCAGGAGCTCTCTCACACATGCGACAGGAATCAGACTCTTGTTGACATAAATGTCGTCAACATATGCCGATATGGCATTCGCAATGGTTTTGTCTTGCGATAATACTGCATCAATTATGGTTTTCATGATGAGAGGTGCCACATTTAAACCAAAACCCAGTCGGGTGAGGCAGTATCTTTGACCCTTCACTATGACAGTTTGATAGGGCCACAGCGCCTTCTCCACATGTATCTGCAGATACGCCCTCCGTCCAACAAAGATACATCGGCCCCCAATCATCGCCATTCTCGCAACTTATGTGTGCAAACCTCTGAGTTAGCAGTATATGGTTCCACAAAACCATTCAACTGCTGGACGGACCTTCTGCTTGCTTTCTTGTATCACTGCCATTAATGGGATTAGACACTTGGGTGGACCAAGTTTGTCTTCGGGTTATGATTGCAGCCATCCATTATCCAGCCATGACTGAAGCTCCCTTTCATATTTGTCCCGTGCATAGTCAGGTACTGAATATTCTGCCACTCTATTCTTCAGGGTCATAGGCGGTTGCCCATTGGTCCACTTCCATGAGGCTGTCCATACTTTGTGATGACGGTCGAACTCTACACTAAAGTCAGGTTCAATGATGGAAATAGCAGCACATTGGGGCTTACTTTTGTCCGAAAATTGGACTTCTCTTGAGGGATTGATGTGTACCCCCTCCTAATACTTTAATTGCATCAATCCCAAGAAGAAGATCGAACCCAAGTAGTGGTCCGTCCACAATTAGAGCATCAATGTACACGGGTTGAGTACGACTAACATTCAACGCAATATTGCCCTGTCCACGGCATTTTAGTGCCTTACCGTCAGCAGTTAGGACTTGCGTCTTCATTGGTCGTCAATTGCAACATGCGCATTTGCTCACCAATGTCTGTGAGCAACCAGAATCAACCAGGGCCGTGCACTTCTTTCTGTCTACGGCCACCTCAATGATATGTAGGGCCATGTTTTTTAGTCACTTGGAGAAAAGACCGGCGCTGACGTCTGTTCCCCGGATCCGTTTAAACTGGCACTCTGAGGAAATGTGCCTGACCTTGTTGCACCGAAAACACCGTATCTCGCGGCGGGATCTTCGGGTCCGGGTAGCTGTCTTCTCCGAGTAGCCTTGCCTGCAATCCTTTGCCAGGTGGTTGGGACCAAAACACTTAAAGCACACAATGCCACCCGTCTGTTGAGCTGCTGCGGCAACTGACTCATCTGGCTCCTTGCTATCGGACATAACGGCCCGAGCCCGAGTCAGGATCCGGTCCAACGTCATAGTGTCCATTCTGGATGATGCGCGGAGAAGTTACTTGACTTGTTGCGGCAGTCCAGAAACGAAGGCGCACGTCATCCATCGTTCAGGCAGTTGGCCGCCAACCAACAAAGCTAGCCGTTTCAACTCTGCTAAAAATTCGTCTATGGTTTCTCCTGGCTGAAGTCGTCGTGACACAAACTGATCATATGCAGTGAATGAATCCACCGCATATGCAGTTATAAGGGCTGGCTTAATCTGCTCTGGATCTGACCTCTGATCCTTTGTCGGCTGCTGATATACAGAGAGAGCCCCGGCTCGCAAGCACAGTGGCAGTACCCACTCGATTTCTTCATCTCGCAAAGTTCACAAACCAACTCCACATTTTAAATCCATTCCACAATTGGTAGATCGGTAGCAGCTCTACTGAATTCAGGTATCAGCCTAATAGCGAGACTTCTTTCCACCATGATTAGAGAAAAAGCCGGAATAGCTTGTGTAGTTTAAATAAGTCTGTATTGCTGCGACGTCACTTGTACAAATCAAAATACCGCTGGTTCAATTCACTGTCCTCGCTTTCTGAATACGTCACTACGTATGGCCGTTCTTCTCGTTTTCACTGCTCCAGCCCTCTTTTATCAGGCCAACACCGCAGTCAACCAACCACTCAGCATTTTTCGCTTTTATTCTCAGTTACCAAGGCAAATAGGCTCCTCCAGTTCGACCAATCAGCGCATGACTTGCTATTGGTAGAAGCATGCCAAACTGTACAAAAAACCCCTCATTACCGCAGATACTGCTGGAATCGCTGGACGGGAGAGTAATGCCATTTTCACAGGGCAAACTTGCTGATGTCACGTGCCGCCCGTTAAGGTAAGACCCTTATTTTCCTATGCACCAGATGCAAGCCACTCTGGCTCGCTTGCTTCTACGAGGCTGTTCACCACACAAATTCTTTAAGGATCACGGATTTTGCATTACCACTGTCACCAACGCCAATGTGAGCAATTTCCTCGATCTATCCAGAGGAGTATACATTCCTTATAATAAGGAACTTTATAATCATACGTATAATAGTAAAGAATCAAAACACTCGCTGTGTATCTTTAATAACCTCCACAAATCTGTGCAGTATAGACTCTCCACTAATTCCCACAGTAAATACATCTTTGACAAAATATAAAACCAAATATGTTGATGTATTAAATGAAAGTAAGCACAATGTTGAACTGAAGTACATTCCCTAACACTAGTACGAATACCAATAGTAAATCTAAATATAGAAAACGAAACCTTATTTAGTTCAATCCACCCTTCAACACTAACGTCAGGACCAACATTGGTAGAATCTTTCTCAGATTAGTACACAAACATTTTAGGCATAATCAGAAAAATCTTCAACAAGAGCAACATTAAAGTTAGCTACAGCTACACTAAAAAACCTTGAACAACATAATAGTGTAACTGTAAAGTTGGAAATATCATGAGGCACTGATAACTTAATGAGCCTTTATTAACAATAGGGTATATAACAATAACAAGACAGTGAGTTTGTGTTAGGCTCAATGCTGTTGAGCATGTAAGCCCGAGTGTTTTATATATCCCTACGCCATGGTATTACACTGGTTATGCAGAGGGAAATAGTTCCATGATACTGCTACATCCCCCTCACCAGATGTGTAGAGTTGTTGTTATGATGGTATTAGTTAATTGTTTTCTTATTGTTTGTACCTTGTTGGCCTGCGTATTTTATGGTCTGTTCTGGTTCTATTTGGGCTTTTGCTCTGTGTTGGTGTGTTGTTTTTTTTTACTTTGTGATGAGGAGGTATGGTCATTGAAATGGATCTGCTTATCAGTAGTTGTTGTTTCCCTTATTTCGACTCTATTTCGTCTCTTTACTGATCCATCTGGGAATTGGATAATGTATGATCTTGGTTTCCATTTCCCCGTTTGATGGTCTAGAGTGCGAATGGTTTTGTCCAGGGACCAGTGGTGGTAGGTCCTTCACTGTTTTGTCATAGTATGCTTTCTGCTTGGCCTGTCTGTTTTTTTTTTAACTCTTCACGAATGTGATCAGAGCTGGGGAATCTTGGAGTTGGGATCTTTGAGATTACATTTGTTTTCAGAACACATTGGTTTAGTAGTTTGGCTGGGCTTGGAAGGTTGTGACTAATGGGTGTTGCCCGTAGACACAGCATTGCTAGGCCTTAATCTCTTCCCACCTGTTTAGCCTTGAGTTGCGTCCTTTTGACAGTTTGGATCTGTCTCTCTACGAAGCCGTTCTATCTTGGAAATCTTGGCGAAGATGTAATATGATCAAATTGCCATTGGTGAGCAAATTCTTTGAATGCTTCACGTGAATACTGAAGCCCATTGTCACTGACTACTCTAGTAGGAATACCATGCTCTGAGAATATCTGTTTCATTGATGATATGACCATGTTGCTCGTGCTCTGGCCTGTCATTTTTTTCGAATGATGGGGAATTTTCTGTAGTAATCAGCGATAATGAGGTATTCATAGTCGTCGAAATGTAGTACATTGTAGTGTAATTAGTTTGAGCCTTTCTAGTGATGGTAGTCCTAGAACTGCTGGTCCTTGTACGTCTACGATGTGGGAGGTGCTGTCATGCCAGTCCGAGTCACATTATATTTGCATAATATGTTAATGCTGCCGTAACATTCTATTGGACTGTCGTTGTAGGCTATCAGTTTTGTTCGTTTTTGTTGCTAGTTTTGGAAAACCACACAGGTCCAGTTTTTCTGGAAAGATTCTACGAAATGTGGACACTGGTAATGTTTCTTTGGGTTCCTGTGTCGATTTTCACTCACAACCTGTGGATTCCATTTCTGTTTGACAGTTTAATATTGACATAGACGAGGGCTTCATCTCTCTGGTGGAGTGGGGGTAGAGGAGGTTTTAATGCTGTTAAATGTCAGTCCTTCAAGATCTGCGTCTATCCCTTGTGCATCATATACTATGTCCATCCAGATTGGTTGTCTCTCTTCGTCTGAATTCCTATTAAGTTGTAGCTGGTATTGTGACTTTGGTTTTCTTTTGTCTCTGCTTCGTGACTTTGACCGTGGTCTTATTTTTGTTTTGCTTGACAAGCAAACTGTTGCCCAGTGGTTGGCTTTTCCACAGGCGTTACATATTGCACCAAATGCTGGGCATGCTTCACGGCGAAGTGCATGGCTTTTACTCCAGTTTAGGCATTTTTTCCATTCCGTTAGCATGTTGGTGGGCCTATAGCTGGTATTACAGTGTTTCTGTCTTCGTTGTTACTATTTTGTATGACCCTGAGTTGCTTTATGTAGGCGTTGGAAGCTTCATAAGTTTTTTTCCAATGTTGATCACTCTTCAAGTGAGAGTTTATCATCCTTCTGTAGCAGTTCTTTCTGGAAGTCTGCAATTGGGGTGCTGGCGATGATAAGTTCAATTATCCGCTGTTGTTGTTCATTTTCATACAGTACACATTTTTGTGTTAGTCATCTGCATTTATTGACAAAATTGTCAATTGACTCTTCGGCCTTTTGTCTGTATGACATCAATTTGAGGCGATTTACCCTGAAGTTTTCTTTTGGTTCCAGTTGCTGCAAGAATTTTTTAAAGATACTATCAGGAGAACGCTTTTCTTATTCTGTGAGGGTCCAAGAATTATACCGTTTTAGGCCTTCATCTCCTACTTTAAAGGAGTATGTGGCTTACTTGCTGTTCCGTTTTAATTCTGTTCACCAAAAAATAGAGTTCCATTTTTTGTTTAAACAATTTAAATGTTTCAACAGTGTTAGGAGTATTCCAGTGCATATTATAGGGAATGTCGATGCATGTTATAGGGAATGTCGATGCATATTATAGGGAATGTCGTTGGCTGCCATGTTATAGACGAGTAAATATGCAAATATGAGGATAATACACCAACAATCTTACTCTTGTTTAACCACTGCGAGCAAAATGTACGTGTACGGTAGAGGGAAGGAGAAGTTTACGAAGGAACAAATATGGCAGAGTCTCCGTTAATGATACTGTAGCGACTGCTATGCTTTCCACGCCCAAAGTTTATTTGTCTGTGATTGGCTAGTAAATCAATACTGCCTTTCCATAAGATAATTTAGCAATTGCAGTCACCACTTTGAATTTTTCTGCTGTGAACTTGCTCACATGTGTCCTTGTTACAAAATCAGTGATTGGTCGAATTTAAACCAATCAAACATTTTTGTGCTAAATCAACTTTCCCACGTCTTTGCTGGGAGCCTACCAGCAGCTTTAAAAACAAGTGATTTTTCAGAGGAGACGGCAACGTCTTCTCGGTTAGACAGTCGAACTCTCTGCCTCTGTGCATAGAGGACCCTGACGAGGCTCCGGCGAAGGGCAGAGTCTTGTTCGGGGATTTTGACCAACCCGATCCCATTTACACGAGATCTATAGGCATTTTTTGGCTGAGCATACGGGCTTGGGAATACCCCACTTTAAACACAGCCTTGTTCCACATCTATCCCTCGTGGGTGGGGGTGGGGGGCAGTAAATACTGTCAGTAGAGTCCAGCTATTTTCGCCTGTCTACACAAATCCACGACTTTACTCACAACGCACACACAGACACAGATTTTTGTATCACATTACGCATTTCTTCCTCTTTGTGACTAAGCCAAGTTCATGAACCAGCATTCTGTTAATTTCTCAAAACAACACACTTCTTAATTAACTGTATTCTATTCTAACACCAGACTCTATGCAACATAGAATCCTGAACATTCTTATTCAAGAGAAAGTCTTTCGAACATTCAATCTTAATCAGAATACAGTTAAAGGGGAACAACTTTTTCTCCCTTAATTACTGGACATCGTTGCATGATTGTTTTGTATGTTATTGTTTCAATATATATTTTATTTGTTGATGCACAATTGGAGTCTCGTTGTTTATTCTTGAATCGTTAAATGTATAATAGATAAATGCTCTTAGAAGACGCAATTACATTTGATAACCCCAACGCATAAAAAAAGCAGCATTTATTTACAATACCACAATATTATATTGTGGTATTAAATATAAGTAAAAAAATGTTTAAGAGTTTGTTTTTTGTTTTTCTTAGAAAGTATGCATGAATTACCTTGTTAGGTGATTCGGTGTGTTTTAGAGAAGGTCATTTGTTTGTATCTCTTTCGTGTCGTTTCAGGTTGTTTAGTTCCGATGTCTGTTATTGTTGTCGTTCATTTTTCTTTTGATTTTCTTTTGTTTTTCTTTGAGAAAGTGTCTTTTTTCCACTGCCACCATGTAAAGATGGAGATGTTATATTATCGTGCTAATTACAAGTGAAGCGCTGATAACTTAATAAGCCTTTATTAACAATAAGGTATATACTATAACAAGAAGACAGTGAGTTTATGTGTTTAAGCCCAATGCTGTTGAGCATGTAAGTCTGAGTGTTTTTATAAGCCATGGTGTTACCCACACTGGTTATGCATAGGGAAATAGTTCCGTGATATTGCTACACTACACAGTAACCCTTAGCAAAAACCTAAGCAGCACTGTTAGCAATGATGATGCCGTGATGATCAAAAAATGTAATTGCCATAAAGATAATATCTGTCCCATGAACGGTAACATAAAAAAATCCACGTATAAAGGAGTAAGGGAAGAGGCTAGCGTTAAGCACAATGATCAGATTAAATTTCATTTCGGATCTACAGCTAATAATTGGAAAAAGCGTTTCTACCATCACAAAATGACCCTTAGCAACAAAAAATATACACACACCACAGCACTCCCTAAGTTTTTTTTACTGGCGTATCAAAACAGATGCCTACACACCTCATGTAAATATTTGTATTATTTTTCTAGAGTATATAGGTCTCTCGGTGGGCTAAAGAGCCACACTTGTTCAGCACATCAGTAGATATTCTCCAAAAAAAAGATATGTCGTAATGGCCATACTCGGACACTAGTTGGCAATCACCATGGACAGTACAAAATCAAAAGAAAATAACAAGTGATATAATTCAGAACAAAAAAACAATGGCCAAGACGTAAAAAATAAAAATAAAGGTATTTGAATTTGACGGTACTTATCCCAATTGAATAATCTCAAGTCAACTATATATTATGCTGGAAACAATTACTAAGTTGCGTTTTAGGTACTTTTAATTTTTTTTTTTTAATTTCACAAATATTTGCCCAAATAAAAGAGAATTATCCGAATTTTCTTCTATTAAAGAAACGTAAACTATTTACGTTGTTTAACGATAAATTACATTATTTAAAGGGACATGATTGCCACCTTAAAGAATTAGAGTTATTTCCCTTTAATATGGTTTTTAAAAAATTGTATTAATAAATTGACGTTTATGTTGAGATAAAGACTGAGAAAGTTAAAAGGGAAAATTCAATGAAACGGGATTAGAAAGACTTTTTTATTTTATGAATCAGCAATCGAAATTCTGTCTTTTTTTTTTTAACTAGAATAAAAAGAAATACATAACTACTTTACCTACAAGGGAAGCCATTATTTATATATCTTATAAATATTGTGCCCATAACAGCAGATCAATAGTTTCGAGGCCCTTCAATTATTGATTTCTCTCTTGAATATTGTCAAAAAGCTTCTTTGTTCCTTACATCTTCGTTTTATTTTCCCAAGTTTTTACAGCTCACAGTGATAATGATAATTTGAAGTGTGTCAAAATTGAAAATAAGAATAACAGTTTTGTTGGTACTGCCTGAGCAACTAAGTTAGCTAGTTATGGGAGAGTGGTTTCCTTAGTTTCTTATATCCGCCTTTCTCTTCTGTCAACCATTGTATTATATCAGCAATATATTACTAATATATCTGGTGAGGGAGACTTGGATTCATGTCTTTCACAAAGAAATAATCAGGAAGTGAGCAAAACTTAATTCATTCAGATATTGAATTTACTTTGTCAATTTTCCTCTTGAATGTCAACACTATCAATTAAAATATTTCAGTCCATAAAACCTTCATTATTATGATTGCTACTTTGCACACATTAAATATTCAGGATTGTTATTTCATGGCTGCTTTTTGTTTATTCTTCCTAAAAATGATGACAACATTTGTTATTTTGCAATTGCATTGTAATTTTATCAAAAAATTTGAGTTGCTCTGCATTTTCCTTGTTTACGTTCAATATTTTCTGGATATTAAGCTAAAAGTAAAATTAACAAAAGAGAACAATTGATCTTCCTTGTGTCAATAAATAAAAACAGTTTTGTAATAAATTAAAATATGGTCGGCCATTATGCAGGGATGAAAATCCTTTTAAGAAAATTATATGTAAGTCCAAGAAATGGACACACTTTAAAAATTTTACATAAAAAAAAAAAAAGTAAAACAATTAACGCAGATTTGGTTTTGTTAGATTTTTTCTTTTCATAAAAATCATAAAAAAAAATTAATATCTTTGTCACCTTCTCTTAAATGACAAATTCTTCCCTATGACAATTCAATGTTACCATAACAGTTTTTGTGAATTTTAGAAAAGGAATTATTATTATACAATGAATTACTTGAATTAGTACCCTTATTTTTATTGTTTTATTCACAAGGTTTTGGCTAGTATACTTTCAACTTTCATCAGTTGTACTTGGTGACCTTCTGTGAGTTCAATACCTGGATTAGGTAGTAAGAAAAAGTTATGTTCTTGTTCTGGTTCAGTGGAAAAGATGTGTAACATCACAAGGAGAAATTAGCTCTGAAGAATTAAATTGCCCTGGCATGAATGACAAAATGATAGCAATGTAGAAATTTGGATTGTATAAAGTGTTCGGTTAAAAATTCCTAGAAGGTTACCAACTATGTTAGTCACTTGAGAGCAAAACGACTAAAATATTATAACTATAACAACCAAAATAAGGACCCTTCCCCGATCCAATCAGTGTAAAAGTATAATATTAATGTGAATTTGTATATCAGTAGAATAATGCCTGCGCACATGACACCCATTCTACTCAACATGCTCTGCTGCATGATCACCAAAGCTGTCCCACATTGAACATGAATGGAAAGACATTTGACACACTCAGTTTCGCTATAATTCTTGCTATATTGCATCATCAGATGCATCACAAGTTGGGATTCATGCTCTTTCTGCCTAAGAGTACAGATGCCTATGTTAACTCCCAAAAGGACAAAAGGAGGATTTACAACTTACAACTCTTGCTAAAATAAGATCTGAGTTCTGCTGCTGATACACATCTTTGTGTACATTTAGATCTGTATGTGATCTGCTACCCTGGATGTTTAATCTTGAGTGAATTACAAAACAAACATTCAGGGTATTACACTTTAGAATAAAAACAATTCTTTCATTTATTTTCTACCAATTCTGAAGAAACTCTGGCACTTAAGGCAGAGAATATAAAATTTTAAACAATTTTTTTCTTTTTAAAAGTCACTCATTTTCTTTCTCTTTTTTAGTCTCAAGCAACGCCAGCTTGCGAAAAATAATATAATATTTAATTATTTTAAACACACACAACACATTTTTGTCTTCAATTTGATGAAGCCATATAGGTGAAATGCATTATAGGATATTATTTTTGAAACATATTTTCATGAATCTATTTGTCCAAATGTCAATAACTTATAACTCTGTCTGGATTACATACCCCAATTTATTACACACACAATATAGTGTCTCCTGTGGTGAATAATACTTTATTTAATGTGGTTTTTTGTTTTGTATAATATCATCTTCTAGTATTTTGTCTCTTTCCTTACATTGAGTGCTGTGTAATATTTTGGTATGTTCCACTAATATTTGTCTTATGTTGATAGTTGTTCATGGTGTGCTGGTCACTGTGAGCATGGATTGCACTGAGTTGTGACAGATTAACCTGCGAGAGTGTGTGGTGCATATGTACACAATGTCAGTATCTAAGGCTGATTTTTGATTATCTGTGTTGGAGATGCAAAGACTATTTTTACATAGGGATATTTTTGAGGTTAATAATTTTTGTTGTCAGAAATAATTAGATTTTTTAGTTGATGATAAATCTTAGGTACACTATTTACATTATTCGGACTATTGTCCTCAACTTTGTTGCCATATTTATTACAATGTTTTGGCCGTTGTATGCTCTGGCCTTCTTCAGGTGGTTAGAATGTCAAACTGAACCCTCACTCACTGGAGTAGACTGTTCTAGTTCCACGTGCCATGTTTTTAATGGATGTCAGTTATCAGTTATCTCCTGTTAATTCCCCTCTCCAAGTTCTCCACTTCCTTAACCGGGTATTGAACTCACACTCTTTGGGTCCTGTCACTGGATCTAACCAATGCCTTTATCCACTGTGCCATGTGTCCTTGAGGACATCTGTGTATGAATTTCTGGGTATTATAAAAATTAATGTCTTCATCACCATTTTTTATCTGTGCTCATATTGCAATTTTTGCTGTTATCATTATGTGACAATAAATATTCACACTTACCGGAGTCAAAACGCCCAAGATGTTTTGCTTGTCGGGCTGCTCTTTTGTAAAAGTAAAGTACATTCTCCGACATTTGTTATTTTATGCTGCTTGGCACGATTTGTCTAGTGGCTGTCTGCATGCTGATTGGACGAGCTGGGGGACTCTGAGAGCGAGGCCAACGGCAATGATTGGTGCGTTGGCCGTGTTTTCGGTCAATAAAAACGGTCTGGGACATTGGCTGGCAGTGCGGTCGGGACCGTGGTGACGTGCACTATTATAGAGGTTCGTATTAAGTTACGATGATTTTTGTGTGGAAGCTGGATGCTAGCTTCAACCTACTGATAGAGTGAGCTGTATATTTACCAGTGTCTACCAAAACGTGGGACGAACACACGTTTTAACTGGCGAGAAATGAAGATTGGACGTGTGACCCCAGTTTTGTCGTTTCTACCACAACTACACATTACATGTTTTTACCAGAGCTCATATTGGAATTTTTGTTGTTATTAACGCTTTTCTCTGGCACCCTTATTACTCGTTCCCATATTGTATTCGTTTCTATGCTTGGTCGGCTCAGAAGAGTTTTGTGGCCTAGCATATGTGCTGATTCCTTAAATTTACAAATTTTCCAATGGTGTTCCTTGTCTATGATCTCAGCCTGATCCTACAGAGGGCGGTGATCTCCCTTCTCTCTCCATATGTGGTCAGCTACGCCTGATTTTTCCACTTCCCCTCATGTTACAGCTTTCTGGTGTTCTTGAAGCCTTACCTTAAGGGGGCGGCCTGTCTCCCCTTTATATTTCTTTCTGTTACTGTGTGGGATAGCATACACACAGTCTTTAGTCATGTTCTCCTCTATGGGGGGGGGTCTTACTCGGGAGAGATATCTGTGAAGTGTCGTTCAACTTTTGTAGGTTGTCCTGTTATATGGACCGCAGATCCTTTGTATTTTCTCTGATAACCTCTTCACATAAGGCAGGCAGACTGTTTTCTGAGTGATGTTGTCCTCCTCTTGTACCCGCCTATCCCAGTTTATTGGGGCTGCTGCCATGTACCCAGGGTAGTTGTTATAGTTGTTACCTTGTAGGGTACTACTTATACTGACCAATTCTTTATCTAATGTCTCTGGCTCACCACTTATGACTTTTGCTCGGTAAGCAGCGGACGATCCCTTTCTTTACGCTGTATGGATGGTGGGAGTTGAAATTGAGGTACTGTCTGGTGAATGTCGGTTTACAGTATATGGATGTCTTGAACCCATGCTCTGTTCGAGATTAGAACATCCAGGAATGGGAGTGTGTTGTTACACTCTTTCTCCATCGTGAACTGTATCGAAGGTCTTATTGAGTTCACATGGTCCAGTAGAACCTGAACATCTTCCTGGTGTGGCCAGAGTATGAAGGTGTCATCTACGTACCTTAATCATAGAAACATTTTAATAAATATGGCGACAAAGATGAGGACAATAGTCCGAATAATGTAAATAGTGTACATAATACCTCATCTCAGACATATTGACAAATCTTAGGTGTTTATTAGGATTTTATATATATATATATATATATATATAATAAACAAAAATAAGTCAAAATAAATTAATCCAAACCAATAAATAAATAAATAAAGGAAATAATAAACAAATTAACAAACTATGGATGCACACATAAACACAAGCAAATGTAATAACAGCCAACAATAAAATAATAATAAATAAAAAAGTTAACAAACAACACTATAAATAGCAAAAAAAAAACTGCATCCAGATTCATAATTATTTCCACCCAATTCAAAACAATCAAGACCACTCACCAAAATAACCATTGGAACAATACAATAGACAAGCCATAATGCATCACTGACCTGCATATATAAATAGTTGAGCAAAGGCACAATGCAAATGGCCTGGCCATTGCGTATAAGCATGAAACAGACTGTTGCTCTGAGTGTTGACTTCAGTGTTGACTTTTTTATTTACTTAGGGTATATCCCTGATATTGAGCACTGTTATGAATTTTATCTCTCAACAAATTTCAGACATGGCTGTGAATGCAGTTCACTTAAAAGAAAAAAAAAAGTGATATTTTCTACTCCGGGATCAATACAAGCACAGATAACATAGAAAACAAACATGAGATGTAAAGTTATAACCTTATTTTAATCTAATAAAGATATAGAGTGGGAGAAGGAAACCATAAACAAAGAATAAGAGTAAGGAAAGAAAATATAAAAATTATCATCAGAGAAATGTTCAATGGTTTCCTTATCTGTCGAATAATCTTGTCAACAATTTTGGATCATTATTTCTTCTTTTTTTTTAATAAGTAGTTCAAGGTAGACAAATCTTGTTTTATCTTGGTTAAGTTGTTTCCCTTCCTATGTAGAAATATTTTGTTCGATCAGTCTTATTTTTTTATTATAATCCTGAAAATGCTTTACTTTTCATTTATGGAGGATACCGTCCATCTTGGCTTTTGAGTTCCTGATTATTCAAGAAGCTTTTATCTTTCCGTCTCTGGAAGATTGGAAGGCAATTTTACGTAACAGCCAGCCAGGGAGTAAGAGATAAACATTTACACATCTTCTTGGTGTAACAGCTACGATTCTTCTGATTAGTTAATGCAGGGACACACCTAATGTGGAATGCTATGTATGAAATCCAATTCAACTGTTGACCACTACATATGAAATGAAATCGAACTGTTGAACCAATCCAAAAACCGTCGAGGCTGTTTGGTTGTGACCTCATTCTGTGATCACCTGATGTTTGCGATTTCCTAATATTATCCAATTTTGAAGAATTTTAGAAAGAAAAAAAATGAAAGCTAAATCATTAAATTTTAGGGCGGGGATTTATATTTGATATCAGTACCTCAAATGATTGATTTAATTCAATTTAATTACTTTTAATATAAAGAGGGTCATATCACAGCACCCATAAATATAGCATACTTTAATTATTTCAGTTTTATCATACATATATATATATATATATATATATATACACACACACGATTATAATTATTGATATCATTATTTTTATTATATGTACCACCCAGCCTTGAAATTTGGTTTTATTCAATTTTTGTTATAAAAATCTAGCTGAACATTTTGTGTGACTTTCAGAGTATTTATCATCCTTATTTACATTCAAACTAATCTCCTCATCTTTATTTTGTGTAACCTTCAGGGGTCAATAGGTTAATGGATTAAATCATTGGTTTGTGAATTTGGTAACATAGTCATTGTTAGTTTAAACCCTGGTTTCAGTAGTACAGACTTAGACCCACTGGAAACAGTGTCAGCCGTACTAAATAAGAACAAGCCAAGATATGAACATTCTATCCTGATAGATTAAATAAAGAGTTCAGTTCAAAACACTTAGTGTTTATCAGAGAGTACGATGACTAAAACAGTGTGATAACAACAAAAAGATGAGGATACAAGTCCAAATGTAAATAAAATATAAATATTTACTAAACACATTTTTTTGCTGTTATAGTTTGTTGCCAAAATAGTCAGCAAAATTGAGAAACATGAGAACTTTAAGCAGTCACTAAAAACACATATTTTCCAGATGTTGAATTAAGGTTACAAGTGAAACTAAGCAAAGTAATGTTATCCCCAAAAACGACTTGCTGTCTATTCTGAATTGTGATAAGAATTACAAAACTGGAATTGTCTGACAAATCCAAGATTTTTTCCAGACAATTGCCTAAAGACAAGACTTTCCATTCCTCTGCTTTGAACCACATTTTTGCAGGAAATGAAGTGAAATAATTTTGCCCATATTTTTCAAATTAAAAATAACAAAGAAAATGTTACTTTTTAAAAATTATTTATAAAAAATTTTTTTAGAAATTTAAAATTTCATTTTAAACAAAAAGAAAAAAATTACAATTAAAATATTTTGACTGGCATGTTGTCCTTGTTTGATAAATTATTCAAAATAATTATCCTTACTTTTGTTGTTTTTATCAAGCTGTTTAGGCCAATTTGCATCCTTCCATAAATATTGAGGATGTGGAATTAATAATAAACACTTCAGGCACCTTAACATATGAATCAGTTATAACGAATTAAGTATAAGAGGAAAAGAAATTGAACATAGATTAGGATGTGCCAGGGGTCGGGTAGTTTCCCCAGACATCACAAATGGCTACAAAACCAAAACATCAACATGAAAACAGAGATAGAGACTTTCATATGTATGCCATGCATGGTGTCAAACCTGTTCAGAAATATCTAAACTGTCAGCTGTATGCAACCACTTCCTAAGATCAATGGTGAAAAATGGCTTTGAGTGAGTGAAGCCTGTGGGTTTTAGCAAAGATCACCCTTCTTTAAACATTGTGGACTGTTGCTACAGATACAGAAACAAAGAATTGTACTAAATAACAAAAATCAGTTCACTTGAGGACTAGCAACAGCAACTAAAATGGATAAAACTCAAAAAGAAAATAATGCCATAATCAAGATGTTGACGTTCCACACGACTTCAAACAAAAAGTTAGGAAGGAAACCCCCATCAATACTGGAAACAGCTACTGAACTTGAGAAACCTGTTTTCCTGAAAAGTTGTTTTAAGAGAAAGATTTTATAAATTTCAACTGGCTGCCCTGTCAATGAATGCCAAATGTTTCCTTGTAGGGAAAAGGCTAATATTGTCATTAGTATTATTGGAAGTTCTGAAATGTTGTCCTCATTTGATAAATTATATTTATGAACATTGAAAGCATATCGTCAACCACACAAGCTGTTTATCAAATTCTTAGTCACCTTGTATTTTATTAATATATGAAATATATACTTCTTAGAGTTTAAAGGTCAATTTGCTGACTGATGACTAACATTTGTTGTTACAATGAAACCTATTTCATTCTACAGAGATGTAAACAAATGGTTACTATTTTTATAAAAAAAAAAAAAAAAGTCCTGAGTTTTGGAATTTCAAATTAATAGACATACTGCAAGTTTGTAGCTATAAAATGGGTTTTAAGGTTTATTTGGCAGATAACATGAACTGTTTAAAAATTTATGAGCTTGGAAATTGGAAAAAAAAAATATTTAGCAGGTAGCACAGAAATTTGTTAGAGATTCTGGTGCAGGTCTTGGAAAGAAAAGTTGAAGACTTTCTCACCAATCTGTGTCCTATATTGAGAGTTAAAAAAAAATAATCTTGTGGTAGAAAAACAAGTTCTGGTAAGAAGCATGAGATGTCATGGCCTAAAATCAAATAGCAAAATATCTGAAACTGACTGCTAAGCCTGCATTTAACAAACATTTGTAATGGAAATTGATTCTTGAACCATCTTTTCTCTTTGCCGTCCTGACTATGTCAGACTGAGAAAAGACTGGGTGGCTTCTGGTAGAAGAATCTCCCCTCATAAGACATCAAGAAGGTAAAAGTGGTGTGATGTTTAGGAGTTAGATTATAAGTGGTGATTGGGGGGGGGTGCTCATGGTGAATTTCAGATCTTAAGTTTGTTAAGATGACAACTCAATTCTGCATTATTTTGAAGGCACACACAGCGCAATGTTCCAAGAAGTTTCAACACTTATGTACAATAATATTGCATCACAGTCAGCGATGAAAAGCGATGAATATTGGAATAAAATTGGTTTGAAAGATCCTCATGTGATGAGGTAACCAATTTGTTTGTCTGGCTTGGAAAAAAGGTTAACATTTGTGGATGGTAAGTTATTAGCAAAGATGAATTTGGAATGATATTCCAAATGCTGTTCTGGAGTCTGAATGATTCCAAATGCTGTTCTGGAGTCTGAATGCTGTACAATCTGTTTCATATATAATAACACAACCTCACAAAATCAATGCATGAATGATTATTCATGAAGTTGGCACACAGCTGAACACCTGACCAACTCCCTTCATTGTTCAGTAGCTTTTGCATAGCATGTGTTTTAGGCAAAGTATATCTTCTGCAGGTCAGACCACAGCCAATATCCTTTGACTTGAAGGCTTTCTTTTGTGGTTTCAAAGGAAAACAAAAAGAAAGATTAAATTTTCAACAGTGGGTATTCGTTAATAATACATGATATATACATAGTTTGAAATTTGGCAAAAATTATTGTCATTCTTCAGTTGGTGTTGGTCAGGAAAGCAATTAGGTGTACAGGTGTTCTCAGCAGGGCCCAAGAGTTGACTGATTTCTTGGGTTGGTTGGCTGAGGTCACAGTTGGGGTCAGAGGATAGGTCTAGAGTGGATTAGCAGTTACTGGTGTTGATACACGCCTTTCATTAGGGATTATGTATAGATAGTGAACATTGTGTTCAAGCGGAAAGTCTCTGTTGAATTCTGGTCAAATCAGTTAACAAGGTCACAATGGTGACAACTCGAGATGCCTGGAGTAGATAGTTAAGGTTGGTTGAGTGGAAAATGGATCTCAAGCAGAGATCCAAACCCTGCTGGCCATGTTGAAAGCACAAAATTCTAACCACTGGACTACGTTGTAACCCAGACATATGGCTGTTTATTCAATTGAGGGTACCCTCTGTTCTAGCCATTGATTCAGTCTAGAAAGGATTCCACTTGGTAATGCAGTCTCTCATCACCACACGTGTTATGCATATTAAATATGTATAGCTATCCTGCACATTGATAATGCAAATATTAGTTTTGTCAAAATTAGAAAAGAAAACAGAAAATAATTGAAAATGTCCTCTGTGTGTGTGTGTGTGTGTGTGTGTGTGTGTGAGAGAGAGAGAGAGAGAGATAGAGAGAATGTGTGTGTGCACACATACACACATATATATATATATATATATATATATATATATATATATATATATATATAAGCAACAACCTTTGTTTTAAACATCTTTTGTTAAATCTGACGGACAAGGAAAATTTGATTAATTTCTTATTTAGTTTTTCCAGTGTTCTTACATTTTTTTCGTTTGGTGGAAGTGAGGAAGTACAAAACCTATCTATTGTTGCAAGTGCTTTCGGTCACTTCCTTAGCCATTTTCAAGTGGGGGGGGGTGTTTTCATGCTGTTAGGTTCTTTTCATGTTTTGACTGCTACATTAATTATTTGTGTAGTTTTGAATTCTAGTAGGATTGTTAATCCCAAGTGCCATTTTGTGTGTGTGTGTGTGTGTGTTAGGCATGGCTAGGATTTGACTTTCTATTTTTAAAAGACTTTCAGCACACCACTTTCATTGTTAAACAAGGTGAGGTTGATGGTGGGGGAAAGTTGTTTGATTTACGGGGCCTCTTATAATGAGCTGTTTTTGGTAATTTGATTTACATAGAATTCTTGTCTTTTCAACCAGCATTGTTTTTAAGGGTTCTTGTAAGGGTTGATAGATATTTTTTATTGTGCTCTGCTCTGATAAGTGACATGTGAGGTGTCTACTCAAACAAGGTGGTAGTATGGCCGATATAGGTAATTGATTTGTAACAATAAACACTGTCTTATATTGGGCAGTGAAATTGATACACGATAGGGGTCATCACCAGTTTAGATTTGATGAATGTTATTTTGGTTTTTGTATGCCCTCACTCCTACCAAATGGAAAAATTTAAGAAGACTGGAAAAAACTAAATAAAAAGTTAATAAAATTTTCCTTGTTCATCATATATAACAAAAAAAAAATATATATATATTTGTATATATAGGTACCTCCAAAGATGTGCTAAAATATGGCCAAATATGATAAAAAAAAATGATCATATATAAAATATGGCCATATATGATAATAAAAAAAATGACTATATATATAATATGACCATACATGATAAAAAATGCTCCAAACTTAATAAAAACAAAGTTTTATAATCAAGATCTTTTGGTTAATTACTTTTCAAAAATCAAATAATTGTTGGATTTTAATGAAACTTTCAGGACTTCATTCAGAATTGAATTAAATTATTTTAGAAACCTATTTTCGAAAATTTTGGCAAAAATGGTTTTTTTTTTGTTTGTTTTATTAAATACTGATTTAATTTTATGAAATCTTGAGAAATTCATTTTTGTAGGGCTTAAAGTTTATATTAGCTATAAGCAGAAGTCCTTGGAGAATATCCTCAATTACTGAAAATCAACTAAGATACTATTTAATTAGTAAAGCTTTTAATTGCTTTTATGAATAAGTTATATTATGGACACTATTGTCTTAAGAAAAAAAATTTTTTTTTTTTTTTTTTTTTTTTTGGATAAATAATGAATTTTTTACAAGAATTGTTTTCATTTTTTTTTAAATTTTTACTTATATTAATTTATAAAGACATATATTTTAAAATTCTGTATTAATTTGTACCAATTAGGTGATATTGTTATTAAGTAAAAACTATATTTACTAAGCATAAATGGAACAGCTTACTACAATTCAGTGACACCCTGTTCCCCAGTATTTTAAAAAGAAATTTTTGTGTGTGTATAAACATGCTGTTTTTTGTAAATATGTTCATCCATACACGACATTATCAGAAAAATAAGAGTGATAACTATAGTAAATTTAAAGTCGAAATACCTCAAATGCAATAAAATATTAGATTACTTAGAATATTTTCCTAAATTTTTAAGATTACTAAGAAGTTAAAATATATAAAATAAGATGCTCACATCAATTCATGAAACAATTTTTTATGGATATGTCTTCTGTAGAAAAAAATTAGATAAATTTCCCAAAGATCAAGCGGTCAACAGAACTGTCATAAAAACACTCACCTCTGTAATAAAAAATAGCGATATTTCTGCGATATTTTAAACTAAAAGTAACATTTGTTTCAAATTAGATTAATTAAACTTTAAATCAGCTAATTTTCCTCAAAGTTCCAGAAAAGTATATTTTATTTTTGAAAGATATTTTAATAAAAAGAATTATGTTGTGCTGGGAGAATTGTAAATATGGGTAAAATCAGCCATTTTTAGAGATTGAAAATAAAATCTCATTTCAATCAATTAAATTCTTTTTTTAATTCAAAGTATTTTGCTCATTGGAAATATTAAATTTAATCTATTAGAAATATTTTTTTTATTTTTAAAAATTCATTTAAATCCTTACTTTTCTTTGGAGGTACCTATACTCCTTCCCCTTTTTTTGAGCAGGACTCAAGGCTTCTCACCTGGTTTCCTATTAAGGATGGAGTGTCCAGTTTCCTTCTTTTGGGGCCTTAATGAGGATGGCTGTCATGAATTTTTTGTGATATGACTGGATGGTGGCTAGAACTTTCCATGCTGAGGGTAGCAGGTTGGAAGTTTTCTGGTTGCTGCGTCTCCACTGGAAATTAGGTGCCTGAATCCTGGGGGTAGCATCTAGAGAGGCTGATCTGATCAACAATTCTGTCTGTCAGGTTCGTTGAATTTGCTACTAAGTAAACCAGGTACTACTCTTGAAAAGGACCTATAATCAGTAATTAACTGGTACAAGAAATGACTTGTAAATTTGAACACTTCCAAAGCAAAACTACTTTAATCATTTAATCACCAAAGAGAACCTTTTTGCCTGCCATCAATATTGCTGCTGCTAAGCTCCAGGAGAGCAACACACTATGCCTTCTTGGCCTCATATTCCATTGACTTGACATGGGGTGATTGCATTGAATCAATAGCTGCATCTACTGCAAGGAAAGTTGGTACACTGTGTTGTACCAGAAAATTTTTCTCATCAGAAAATCTTGCACATTTACAAATCTACTATTTGTATGTACATTGAATACTGTTGCCATATCTTGTCTGGTGCTCCTGTTGTATATCTGAAGATTCTTGACAAAATCCAAAGAAAGATCTGTAATGTAATTGATCCTGACCTGGCATCTTGACTTCAGTCATTTTTTCACCCACGTGTCATGGCTTCCCTCTGTCTTTTCTACAAATATTTTCATAGCAACTGCTCTGATGAGCTTTTTTCCCCTGGTGCTCCAGCTATTAGATTGGCAGCTAGGTCTCACCATTTTACTGTTAAACTAGGTAGATGCAACCACCACTTCTACTATAACAGTTTCTTTTCTTGCCTGTGGAAGTCCCTTCTGATTTCTTGCTTCCCTGACAACTACAAGCTTCAAAAATTTAAATGCAATATCAATTGCTAACTTCTGTCTTCTTGAACCCTGTTCTTTTTTTTTGTCCTTTCCTCAATCCTCCCCAGTAAAGTCTTCTCATTACCCCCTGTAACTCCCCGCATTCTAGTGGCATTATCGCCTTGCTTAGGAGTGAAATGATATATATATATATATATATCCTGTCAACAATGTCACTTGTAATATTTTCATAATTTTATTTTCTATTTATTGCCTGGTTTTATATCCAAATGAAGAATATAAATTTCTTTATTTTCCTTTTCTCATAAATAATCTTTTTTTGCACACCTCTATCTCATAAATATTTTCCTTTCTTTTACAATACTTGGATGACTTTTGTCCAGCATGACCTCAATTCATGCATTAAATTATGTGGACATTCCATTTAATTTTGTAGGAAAAAATATCTGCATTTTGTTCTCTCCTCCACTTCACGTATACTTGGAAAAATGCCAAAATTGGATACAATTATTACTTTTTAATTACAGAGTAAGACTATATTAATAAGATTTACATGAAATATTATTGGACACCAGTTTCTACCAGTTGTACCAATGTGTTGGGAACAATGCAAACAAAAGTAATCTCTGGTAATTACAAAATTAAAACACACACACACACACACACACCTACACCTGTAGATGAGTCACTTTTATGACTCATCACAAGCAGACATTTAAAGAGTCGGTCATAAATGCCAGTTGCCTCCCTTGAAACGTTTTCTGCACAGACAAACAGACGCAAATCTATGCTTTTCTTTATATCAGTCTCTCAGATTTTCAACCCGTTTTTTTCTTTCTTTCTTTCTTTTTTTTTATTTATTTATACCCACTTGTTTCTATATCTATCTCTCAACCTCCCCAAATCAACAAATGTCTTTTGATTTTAGGAATCAGACATTATTCACACACAGAAAGTTTTTGTCTGACACAACATACAGTTATTATAGACACTATAAAAAGAATTAAGTCACGGCACTAACAAAATAACGTGCTTCCAAGGCATTTAGTTGTGTGCAAGGATGTCCAGATCAAACTTGTTTTTTATTGTTTATCAACCCTTGCTGGTTATTTAAATCCAAAACTTTTTTTTATTGTAAGAATAGGTTTTTCTTTTCATTTTTTTGTGAGTGAATATTGCATTATTTTTTGTTTGAGGCAGCAATTATTTTTTTACAGATACAAATCCTATTATTTAACCCATAGCTGGGGATATATATATATATATATATATATATATATATATATATATATATATATAATGTGCAATGATAGCCTAGGGGTAGACCAAATTGGTCGGGTTTCGAACCTGGCTTGAAGCAATTGGATATCTAGCCACACTGAAGAACTGTGATACAGCGAAGCAGTCTGTCTGTGGATGACTATATATATATATATATATATATTCACATGTGAGAGGTAAAAAAAGAAGTTTGGTAAGCATTTATTTTTCTTGGAGAGTCTGTAATATTTTCTTAAACAACATTTTTTTTTTATAATATGGTAATATTAGCCGTTTCTTTATCGAGGAAACATTCAGAATGCATTGACCGAGCAGCCAGTGCTTCTGTTGATTAAAATTCATAAAATCTTTCTTTTAAAACAATTTTTCAAGAAAATAGTTTTCTCAAGTCCAGTACTTGTTATCATTCTAGTATTGATAGCGGTTTCCTTCCTAACCTTTTATTTGAAGTCATGTGGAACATCAACATCTTTATTATATCATTTCTCCTTGAGTTATATGTGGTGCTAATTTTAACTGTTTCTGCTGTTGAAAGTCCACAAGTGATGTGATTTCTGTTATTTTGTACAGTTCCTTGTGATTCTGTAGCACCAGTCCATGAGGTTTAAAGAAGGAAGGTCTTTGCCAAAACCCACAGGCTTCACTCACTCAAAGCCATTTTTAACCATTGATCTTAGAATGCAGTTGTATACAGCTGACATTTCTAAACAGGGTGCCATGCATGTCATCCACATGAAAGCCTTGATCTACTGAGGTTATTTAAGAATATGATACAAGTTTTCAGGTTAATGTTTTTGTTTTTGTAGCAATTTGCAATGTTGTGCGGAACGACCACTAGAGCAGGCCATTTTGTTCTTCTGTGAAAACTACCTCCTGAATGAAAAAATTACTAATACATCTGTGTGTATCAGTGTGTGCCTGTGTTAATATATATATATATATATATATATATATATATATATATATATAGAGAGAGAGAGAGAGAGACAGACACTCATCTTCACACGCACTGGTGTCAGGAAGATTAAGCAATTATAAGACATAAAATAATGCACATCTTTCTCAGTAAGTGTGAAGCAATGACTTTGAATTTGTCATCTGATAATCAGTTCTGCCAGATGTGAACATTCAATAATCTTGAAAGAGAAAAATAAAAACAAAACATGTTATTCATTGATAAAAAAAATGAATAAAAAACATGTCAATGTCCAACTAACAAAAAAACTAAAAGGAAAAATATAATGATGTAGAATTATGTTGTTTGTCTGTTGCAGCCGTTTTGTATATATTGTGAACCACTGGAACAACCTTGAAATAACTTACCAACCACAGAAGACCTTACTGTGTATATGTGAACAGATACTCTCCTTTGGGGTTGCTCATTTGGCAGTGAGACACCATCAAGCGAGCTTTTGTATTTTGTTGATTGTCACATTCCTGGAGAAAATCCATCAAGTTTTGCTGAAAGCATTTATCTGCAGAAAATGTTCAAATAGTTAAAAAAAAAACAAAAAAAAACTTAGACATTAGTTCCATTTCCTCGAAAAGGAAATGGAACTAATGTCTTTAATTTAATAACAAAATTAAATTCAAGGCTTTTAGCTTCCATTTTTGAAACATGGTTATTACTGTGTAGCAAAAAAAACATATTTTAAATCAGTTAATTTATATTAATGCTCTGTAAATTTACATTGAGCACTATTGTGTAAAAATAAAATTATCTATAAGAACACCGGATTATATATCTTACTGTTCTTTCTTTTTTTTTATTTATATATATATATATATATATATATATATATATATATATATATATATATATATATATATGGTGTGATGGTAAATTGTCACAATTTTATATTCTTAATTTACACATACGTGTTGTTTGTTTTTGATTTTGTCAACTGCACAGTATAGTAGGGTCAGTTGGGCACCATCTGTAAGAAAAAGAACACCATGATGAACATCACTCAGCCAGAAATTTGGATTTTACATTTTGACCGGAAGCTCCAATGTGAACATTTTAGAGTTTTTGAGTGTCAATCTGAGGACAGTGCAGAGGATTTGGAAAGTGTTGGATGAGTCTAATGTGTAGGGTGCTGTTTACCAAGAGACCTAGATCGTCTCTGATAGCCTGTAGAATGTGTTCTTGATGGTCAGGCATATGAGTGGATTTCAATCTTCCATAGTTTATGGTGTCACAGGTCTTGAATCAGCAATGTGACGATAAACAACAGCAAAGGTTGGATGACTTAGTTCTTTCATTCTGTAAACGCAATCTGATACAGCTGTGCAGCCACACATCCATTACCATTTGTGAGGCCATTTGAAAAAATCATATCTGCCTGCTCACAATATGAATATCCTGCCATTGTTAAACCGAACACTTCTCAGTTAACTCACTACTACACTTGTTAAACATTGAAGACAGACGAGCCACAAATGTACACGAATGACAAATGTAACCTAGTCTGTGGCAACACAGCGCCACATCTACTGTAAACTTTTTTAAACTTAATCTCAAAAACAAAGGATTTGTGGACATATGTTTTTATGGACATTTGTCCTCATTTTGGTATGAAGAAACCACCTCCAAAGTTTATGAAAGTATTTTTGATACACCACACACACACACACACACACTGTCACACATATACTGCTGTTGTTAATAAAACAGTGCTCAATATAATATAACAGAGTTATTAAGTATATATTAATAAATATTATCCCCCACCAATAACACAACTCTGAGTTTCATGCATGATGCATATTCAGCACCTGAAACTCAGTCGTGCTGTCGGTGGGGGTGGGGGCTAATATGTATATTTGTTATATAGGAAACAGTGTATGCAAAGTGTAGAAAAGAAATAATCTTCAAACACAGCTCTACAAATTTAAATAATTTTATTATTGAGTATAAAAATTATCTTTTTCTTTTAAGTTGAAACAAGCAAGTTATAAAACTCCACATGAACAAAGTTCATACGAAAAATGTTTTGTTTTTCTTTTTACAACACAAAAGAAATGAATTGTGTTAGTATAGAATGAAAGCTATGTATGCACTTATCACACAAAAATCCATGATTTATATTATGTATGTGTAGCAGAAGAGTCAGCCATCAGACAAACTGTCAGCTGATAAATTCTGTATTATTACTGCTATAATTACATTTTGTTTGTATAAAATCTCACTCAGGTATTTTTGTTGGATAAACTGTGCAGTCTGGTTCATGAAAATACTTTAAAAATGAGAAATAATTTTCAAGAAGGAACTTAGTACTCAGTAAATTGAGTCAAAATATTCGAGAATTCAGTATTATTTACGTCCCATAGTTGAAGATATACTGAAAGACTAACGTTTATTAATTCAAGTTACACTATTTATAAGAACAAACCAGATCACTGGAAGTTAAAAGTGAGATTTACTAAACTCAGAAAACTCGTGTATAGTTTTACCAAGTAGTTAGAATATTAGCATGAGACCTTGTCACAGAGGTGACTTCTTGAAAGTATCAGTCTAGAAGGAATAGTGTCTCTGTCACCATTGGGAAGTGCTTGAAAATGATGCCACAGGTTGACCCAAGTGAGTGAAATTAAGTACATAGAACTGTTCAGTTGCTGTCAACTGGAAAATATTTTTTAGATATCAAAGCTATTTTTGTACACAAAACACATCCACGCAATATTGCTCAACATGAAGAGATTTTCAAAATAAAACATTTTTTTTTCAATTAAACATCATATTGGGCAATTAACTAAGCAAATAAGTACTTGGTTTATAATGATAAAATAGTAATGTTTATTATTATTATTATTATTCACTCAGAATTCCCTGATGCCAAAGGTAAATAACAGCCCTGATAAGAGAATAAGTGACGGCTCCTCATTGTTCTGTTTAAGGTTGTTTAGATGCACTTGCACTAATTTACAGTTCTGCTTTCCCAGGCTCTTAGGGACCCCACTCTCAGTGCCCTGATGCAACTATCACTCTGTATTGGCTAGCCATGAAAACTGTCCAACAAACAGAATTGACAAGATTCGCAGCAGGCAATAACAAGCAAAACACAGCAAAACATAGTAAAAAGCAAGCAAACCATATATGTGTTATACTGTAGCTATGGATGATAATGTCCCAATTCATATAAATACAGTGGTATATACTGTATGTTGTCTTCCATTTGGGATTCACTGCTGATTCATCTTTACTCACTTCTAGCTCACCACCAGCAGTTGATTACTTACTACATGCCGCTGGTGAATCTTGTATGTTGTTCCTATTATAAATCATTCATTTCCAACCTTCATTTTAGTTATTCTTATTCAGTAACCTTTTTTTAGGTTACGACAATATGCAAGGCAAATTATGGCATTTGGACAAGCGAATGTAGTGTTCTGACTTCTAGACAAGACAGATCGAGACTGAGTTGGATGAAACTGAGAACCAAACTATTTTATTGGCTCGAATAAAAAATCCCAGGATGCATTTGTGTGCTTCTACGTATAAAAGGAGAAGGGAAAAGGTTTTGCAGTCATTCCCACACATGATCGACACTCACAGTAACATTCATCTTCCATAACTTCTGCATCTCCCTGGAAAGGACAAAATATTTATCCATTTTTTCATTTTCTTTCAGATCCATACTGTTATTTGCCACAACAACAAAATCCACCATTTGCTATGTTTTCTCTTTGCTATTTAATATTGCCAAATCTGATCTTCTCTTCTCCTTTTTCTACTGCTACCACTACTACTACCACCACCACAACCACTACTACTACTACCACCACCACTACTACTACATATAAAAGAAAATTATTTTTTATTATAAAAATATAAAAGTATTTTTTAAATTATTTATTATTTACAAATAATATCCATTTAATTTTTAATTGCTCCACAAAGTTTGGATAAATGCAAGGGAGAAAACTCTATCTCACCTCACTACACTAGTGACCAGTTGATAATAATAGCAGAACATAAATTCATATTACATAACCAATTATCGCTGAGCAAGTGAGAAATCTTGGCTGAAGATTTGAGAATATCTCAGATTAAAAAAATAATGTGTGTGTATGCACAAATCTATTCGGTAAAAAACAAAACAAATGCTTATAGCATTTTTAAGTAAATTTCAAAGACAAAATTTAGTATCTGTCTATATTTCTATGATGAGGTATTATGTACACTATTTACATTATTCAGACTATTGAGGGCCTCTGTGTATGAATTTCTGGGCATTATAAACCTAATGTTTTCAGCATCATTTTTTTCCAGTGCTCATATTGCAATCTTTGCTGTTATCATTGCATGTTTTTTACCAGAGCTCATATTGCAATTTTTTGTTGTTATTATCGCTTTTCTCTGGCACTCCTTATTACTGGTTCCCATATTGTATTCATTTCTATGCTTGGTCGGCTCAGGAGATTGTTGTGGCCTAGCATATGTGCTGATTCCTTAAGTTTATGAATTTTCCAATGGCGACAAAGATGAGGACAATTGTCCGAATAATGTAAATAGTGTACATAATACCTCATCTCAGAAATATAGACAGATACTGAAAGATCAGTATGGACCCGATATACCGAAAATATGGAGACAAATTGACACATGGCACATTGGATAAAGGCGTTAGTTAGAGCCAGTGACAGGACCCAAAGAGTGTGAGTTCAATACCCGGTTAAGGCAGTGGAGAACTTGGAGAGGGGAATTAACAAGGAGATAACTGACATCCATTAAACATGGCACGTAGAACTAGAACGTTCTACCCCCAGTGAGTGAAATAAAGGGTTCAGTTCGACATTCCAACCACCTGAAGAAGGCCGGAGTGTACAACAGCTGAAACGTTGTGATAAATATGAGGACAATAGTCTGAATATTGTAAATAGTGGACAAAATTTAGATATTTGTACATTGATTTATTCAACCACATCTTATCATTTGACCTCAAGCTAAGCTGATAATGCCACTAAAATGCAAGGAGCTACTGGGTGTGAAAGAGAATGAAAAAATATTTTAGAAGGAACTGGAAACCCAATCCCAAACAGGAAACAAGGGATAAACCATTACTCCAATTCAAAAAACTTGTATATGATATGAAAAATGGCTAGCTGATGATATACAAAATATCTGTGTACTTTAGGATTTTCCCCCAACCACCATAATCTAATGTGTTAGGAAAGTAAGTTTTTTAAGTGCCATGTTTAATGGATATCAGTTATCTCTTGTTAATTCCCCTCTCCAAATTCTCCACTGCCTTAACTGAGTATTGAACTCACACTTTTTGGGTCTTGTCACTGGATCTAACCAATGCTTTTATCCACTGTGTCATGTGGAACTAGAACTAGAACAGTCTACCCCAGTATCAAAATAAAGGGTTCAATTCAATATTCCAACCACCTGAAGAAGGCCGGAGCGTACAATAGCCAAAAGGTTGTAATAAATATGGCGACAAAGATTAGGACAAATGTCCGAATAATGTAAACAGTGTTGTTGTTGGTAAAGACTTATGTCTTTCTTTCAATTACATATTTCCTCGTTTTGAAATATATTTTGCAAAGTAGTTTAATTTTAGAATAGTTTTGAATGGAAAACTTTTGCTGCTTAAGACAAATGTTGATAAATAAAACTGCAATTTGCAACTCCATAGATTGAGAGATCTTTACAGTGCGTTTGTGTGTCTATGGTGTGTGTGTGTATATATATATATATATATATATATATGATGATATTACCAATTTTCTTTATATAATCACTTTTCGTGAATAAATAACCATTTACACATAAGGAACCCCAAAATATAAATGTTCGACTTTATTTTTTAGTTTCATGAACTCTCTGTAAAAAATGTCGAATAGGTTAAGATAATTTTCCTCCTCTTCTCTAATTAGAATTAACCCTACTTGGCCAGTCATGTGATCCTTGATGACTGGTTTGTACAGAAGACAGTCTTTGAGTAGAAGCTACTAAGAGATATATTCCTGATGCATAGATAGATACAGTCTTTTGCAACATGATATGATGGACTTGTGTGTAAAGACAGCTCCAGTAGCTTCCCTTTTCAGGGCCAGAGAGAAGGCATGTAGTATATTCATCCATTTTTTTAGCATGTCTTTCTAGAAAATAAAACCTTCATTTACTTTCTTCCAACTTCTCTTCTTTTCTTCAATGTTTGAGTAAATATCCCTGCTGGCAGCAGAGATAAATATAAGGTGACTCACACATATTTGATAAACCTCAACAAATATCCATATCAAAATGTATAAGAATGAATTGAAACACTTGGCACTAATTCTTTTGTTTTCTCTTTGACTGCTGGCAAAATATGTAATCTCCTTTCCTTGTGAGAATGATTTCACTAAATTGTAACAAAAGCAAAAGCAGCATGAGAAAGGAATTCAGTTTTTTGAAGAACTTTTGGAATAATAATCATGATGATGATTCTTTTCAAAATTCAGAAAGAAAAGAGAAGGAAAATGCCAATAAATGCATCGAAAGTTAACCTTCTGAAATTAATTACATTGATTACATTCTCCAACTCCAATGAGAATTATAAAGATAATAATATTTGACTTGGTAAGAAATGATTATATTCTTTTGTTCTGAATTTTTTAGATAAAAGTTTTTCTTCTGTTTTCAATCTCTATAGAAATAAGTTGGCATAAAATTGCTTTTCCTGGATAGATTGACTGCTGCTTTTGTTATATCAATGATATTGACCAATTTGAATCTCAATCAATTTTGATCTCAAATGAATTTTCCTCACTTAGATGAGATTTCATTAAATCTTGTTTTGTTTGGGTTTTTTTTTCTTGATTTGAAATCTTATTTCATTAAATCAAAGATGAAAATTCCTTGATGCAATGTAACTGTTAGAAATCACTTCAGTTTCAAGCTCAGTAAAAGTTAAAAAAAACAAAAAACAAACAAAAAAAAACAAAGGAGGTCACATGGGTTGAGAAAGATCAGTTATCTTTTTTATTCTCTGTGTGTGTGTGTGTGTGTGTGTGTATATATATATATATATATATATATATATATATATATATATATATATATATATATATATATATACACACACAAGTTTCAGATAAAATTTGTAATCTTAAAACTGAATAATAATAAAATGAAAAAACAGATCTGACTGCAATATTTTAAAATGCCTCAGGATATTTAATTCATGTAAAATGCTTTTACAGAATTATTTGACTAAAAGATGATTTCTAAGTTAAATTCATTTTATGAAAATTCATTTGTTTGGCAAATGAACAATCCCCCCCCCCACACACACACACACCATTTTTTCTTAATTTTTTTATTTCTTTGACGAGATATGGGTTATTTTCATCCATTTTTATTATCATTTTAAATTGAATTGGGTGTCAAATTTAACAAGAACAAAAAGAAGAGATGCTAGAGTCTAGCCATTTGGTTTGGCAAATATTGATCATTGTCTGACACCTAATTACTCACTGGATTCATTTGATTGGTTCAAATTTCAAACATTTTCCTTTTGCAGAACATTGTTTTGATTACCTTTGTCATAAAGTAAAAAAAAAATAACAAGAAATGTTATTGATTGCATAAATGGCTGACTGTTACTAAATCAAAAGTGTCCATTTATTCAGAGTGTTTCAGAAATAGTTCAGTGTTCCTTCGTAATGTTCAGTGATCATAAGAAGGAAACAATAAAACAAACTTTGGTTATTTAAATATTTAATTTGTTGATGGGTTTGCTGTGCGAGGTTGTCAATAGCCAGTACAAAGGGAGGTAAGAAAACAGATTTATGAAATTTATATTATTACAAGAATCATTATCAGCAGCAGCCATTGCAAGTCTATTATTAGACAAAGGCCTTCCTCAATATCTTTTGTGATTACTGTTACTCTGCTATACTCTGCCATGTCTTGCCAACAACGTACTATCTTATCTCTCCATTTTCTATTTAGTTTTTCCTACTATTTTTGCTATAATTGAAATAATTTTGGCATCATACGATCGTTCTAATGATGCAGAATGTTGTGAAGGGAATGCAAACATGTTGGCTGAGTTAATTCAATTTCTTGATGACTGAAGTTATGAGATAAGAACCTCTGACAATGGCAGAAAAGTACTGCAAATTTTGAGAGAACACAACTTGCCAAAAAAAAAAAAAAAATAACTAAAATAATTTCCCAGAAAATGACAGAACTTTATTAAAAACATCAGGAGACATGATAAGCGATAGCTTGTGAAGAACCATGGTCCTGAAAGGCCTTCTGTCCCAAATTAAACCATTCACAGCTGTTATTACTAAGACAAATTAGTAACATTCAGTGAATTTAAAGTAGCATTATGAACCTTCAAAGAAATTGAAAAGGTGATTGAATAGAATAAAAGTGAAAATACAGTAATAGCCATTTGAATGCAAAGGTCAAAACCAAAGCCACAAAGTAATAATGTCTCCACCTGATTTACATGTGGTAAACCAAACCATAAAATATTTGATAATGTAAAAATCAAAATTATTCAGTAAATAATGCCCCCTCAAAATCTTATAGTTCTAATTCAGCCAGCAAAAATATTATTTGTCACATCTGTCACAAACATGGATATAAAAGTACCAAGTGCAAAAACAAGAATGCCCGTTTCAGAAAAGGTTTTGACCATTTTTCAGGAAATGAAAAATTATTCCTATTTTCAGTTGGACCAGATACCATTCCCAACAGAAATAATTTCCTTGTTGATTGTGGTGAAATAGAAGCAAGGAATTCAAACCTACCTGTGGCTAAGAGGCCAACGATGTCTCACCTGCCATTTGCAATTTAGGTAAAATATGAGAGCATGGTTGTAGTGCTTTTAAAACTATCGCTAATTTGCATGAATTGTCAAAACCTGAATAAAAAGTAAACCACACAGATGAGTTAGGAGAGAACCAACAGATCTTGACCTGTGCTGGATCAGGCTTGTTGTGGCGATCAACTACAACCTATTTCAGCAGATTTAATTTCTTCTATTTCATCAGGGACAAAATATTTGCTTATCAAACAATTCCAGAGTTTAGCAGTGCCAAAACCCAAGAATGAACCTGTCGTTATTGATGGATCTAAATTTATTAGTTTTGACCATGATTTTAATCCAGAAAATCACCCAATCAAACTGGCAGGAGAACAAATAAAATTGCTTTAAAAAGAGGCAATGTGCAAAATTACTTTTAATGGATACACAAAGAAATCTGCAAAATTGTATTCTAAAGGGTGCCCGTTATATCCTTACGATATTATATGTATTATATTATGTTAATATTATATGTATTATATTATGTCCCTACATCTAAACAGAATATGTCTTAAAGAAAACTAGACAAGGAAAAATTATTGCTTTCCTTGTAGTGAAATTAGAAAAAACAATGCCATGAAAAAGTATGCAGAAATAGAAGCATGAGCATCACCGATAAGGCAGATATTCATAAAATAATAAGAGAACTTACAGTACAAAATCTATGCTCATTGAGAGGATGCATAAAATGAAGAGGGAACACTGATAACAGACAGAAAAATATTTAAGAGATGGAACAAATACATTGCAGAACTTTGACATAACAAAAGAGGAAAATCTGCAATACACAATATTACGGAAGGACTAGAAATAGTATGAAGTCTAAAATGAAATCAACACTGGCCAAATTGAACAAGAACCAATCAGCTGGACCACTTAGAAGTGGAATCAAGATACTTGCAGCTTTAGATGATTTTGACATTGACAAAATACATAATACATAAAACAGTAGTGGTATACCAGAAGACCTAATTAGATCTCTCTTCATAATTCTGCCTATGAATGCAAACAAATGCAAACCACATCGGACAATCAGACTAATGTGAACATAAAACATATGCTCCAAATTCTGGTGAATAGAGTGCATATGAGAATTAGATGGAAAATAGGACAAGAACAGTTTCTTTAAAGACACTGGAACAAGGAATGTAATATTTATGCTCAGAATAATGACAGAAAGAGCAGTATGAATGTAAAAGGATATATACGTATGTTTTATGGATTAAGCAAAAGCGCTTGATAAACTACATCACAAAGAACTGTTTGAACTGTTACATTGGCTTGATGTATTTGGGAGGATTATCAGAATAATCCAGAAGTTATACTGGGAGCAAACGACTTGCATACAAATAGGAAATGAATTCAGTAAAACTAGATAATGGCATAAACAACAATGTATCTTCTTCTCAGTAAAACTTATTCAATCTTTACAGTGAAGCGATCCTAACAAAATTAAAAGTTCAACCAGGATTCATTTTTGGTAACCACAATGTTAACAACATGTTACGCAGATGACACAGTATCGATAGAGAAAGAAAATTACAGGAATTTCTTCAGAAGGTAGTGAAGGGAAGTGAGAAGAAAGGACTAAGCATCAATTGTAAGAAGACAGAATCCATGGTTATTTGCAAAAGGAACAGCCCAATATGCAAATTACAAATTGGAGATACGAAAATCAAACAAGAACAACAAAATATCTGGGAAGTGTTTTAATAGAGGACAGAAAGTGTGACACTGAAATCAAAAGGTGCATTAGGATAGTGAAAGGTGCCTTCTAAAAGCTAAGCAAAGTATTAAGAAACTAGATAATTTTGTTAGGTACAAAGAAAAGTGTACTGAACCATTACATTATATTTGTCCTCCTGTATATCAGTGAATACTGGACAATCTCCTCAAAGATGAAGATACTTGAAGCAACGGAAATGTGGTTCTACTGAAGGATACTGAGAATATCATGGATCGAACATGTGAGCATCAACAAAGTTTTAGTGAAAATGGAAGCAAAAAGGGCACTTGTATTTAACATCAGAAGAGAAAGTTGAAATTTGTGGGGCACATAAGGAAAGAGGGCTTGGAAAATTTGATACTCACAGGACAGATTGAAGTTAAAAGGGACTATGGAAAACCATACATAACCTACCTAGCAAGTTTCAGTAAATGGATGGCGGAACAAAGTTTAGGAGAGATAACAAAATGTATTAAGAGCTGCAGATAAGGAAATTGTGGAGAGCCATCATCAATTGTAAGAAGGCAAAATGTATGGTTGTCAGCAAAAGAACAGCCCAAGGATGTGAACTATGAATATGAGACACTGAAGGTACATTGGAATAGTAAAAAATGCCTTCCAAAAGCTAAGCAAAGTATTAAGAAACAGGAAAAAATGTTATAAAGAAAGAAAAAGTACTGAACTGTGATGTATTATTGGTACATGTATATTTCCGTGAATGTTGGACAATTTCATCACAGATCAAGAAGAGATATGAGGCAACAGAAATGTGCTTCTACAGAAGGATGCTGAGAATACAATGGACTGAATATGTGAGCAATGACCAAGTTTTGGGGAAAATGGAAACAAAAGGGTCGCTTACACATAGAATCAGAAAGTGGGAGTAGAAATTTCTTTGGTGCATAATAAGGAAAGAAAGCTTGGAAAATTTGATACTCACAGGACATATTGCAGGCAAGCGGGACAAAGGAAAGCAGCGCATAACCCCTGCCTAACGAGCTTGGCAGAAAATGGATTAGGACATATAGCAAAAAGACAAAATTTACTAAAAGCTACAAAGAAAAGGAAATTGTGGAAACTCATGATTGCCAGTGTCCTGAAGGGATACATTATATAGAAAAACTAAAAATAAATATTAAAAAATCAGAATTAGTTATATAGAGAAGTTTTTCTTTTATTTACAATGATTTTCATTTTTTCTAATCTCATGGTTGTCGCTTCACACAGATTGGTATGAATGATTGAAAAGGAGAGAGATCAATAATCAATAAGGAGAGATATAGAAAATAACTGGAGTTTGGTTTTGTTGCTGCAGAAATGTGCCATGTCTTAATTCCGATTTTGTTTGCTTTTGAGGAAAAACAGAAAATGACTTTGTTGGACAGTTAATCAACCTTAAATGTTTAGCTTAATAATATTAGCCTGAACATTTAAAAAAGCTCTCCCACTAGCTTTTCTGCTGGTGAGGAAGGCAGCATGTTGACCCACAGGATGAAAAATGAGACATGTCAAAGGGCGGATGAGCTTCTTACAGGAATCAACAGGCAACACATATATATATATATATATATATATATATATATATATAGGACTAGGGTGGGGGTCTCAAGACCTGAATGGCAATATTCTTAGAGAAGGTGTCTTGATAAAAACACTTGGTGTACTTGGACCACTGTGAGTATCTGAGTTGGGTGTTAGGAAGATCGTCAGGCCTTGTAAAACCTTGCTTCAACTCATTATAACAAATAATCTGTCATGCAGGACTCACCTTCCAATGTGCAAGATTAATCTCAGTCCTGACGTCAATGAAAAAAAAGTACAAAAAATACTTCTGTGTAGGCAGCAGCTCTTGAAAAGGGCCTCCAATCAGTGGTTAACTGGGGCAAGAAATGGCTTGTAAATTTTAACACCTCCAAAACAAAACTGCTTTCATTTAACCACCATCAGTTCAATTATGTGCCATGAGTGATACATACTTGGGCGATCATGTATCTTTTGATACAAGACTGATGAGGCAGATTTTTTCCTGCAGTAGGTTGACATTTCTTTCTGCAATAGATCAATTGCCATCAAAGGCTACAGAACCCGGTCTGTCCTGCTATTTACCCATAGCTGGGGGGAGAAGAGGAGGATTCATACCTTTCTCAAGGATATTAGCATGTCAGTGACTGTAATGGATTTGACTGGAATTACTCATTTCTCCGATTCCACAATCCGAGCTGCTATCTATTACTCCACCGCCATAGAGAACCTTTTCTACTTGCCATCAGCATAGCTGAGGCTAAGCTCCAGGAGAGCAACACACTCCACTCACATGTTTATCACTGACATGACATGGAGTGACTACATTGAATCAATAGCTGCATCTACTGCAAGGAAAGTTGGTCCACTGTGTTATGCAAGAAAATTTTTCTGGTTATAATCCATCTAGTACATTTATAAATCTATCATTCATCTGTGCATTGAATACTGCTGCCATATCTGGTCTGGTGCTCCTTCTGTACATCTTGCAATTCTTGACAAAATCCAAAGAAGGATCTGCAATGTAACTGATCCTGACCTGACATCTTGACTTCAATCATTTTCTCACCATTTTTCTTGCATTTCCTACCTGTGGAACTCCCTTTCATTTACCTGATAACGAAAATCTTCAAAAATTTAAATGCAATGTCAATCGCCATCTTCTGTCTTCTCGAATCTTGTTCATTTTTTATCTTTTCCACAATCCTCCCTATTCTCAGTCTTCTCTTTTACTTTCACTCCCTGTAACCCCTTGCATACTAGTGACATTCTCACCTTGCTTGGGGTGAAATGATTAAAAAAATAAAAATATATGCATGTATGGGTGGCTTTGTGGGTTGCAGTATAAGTCAATGAAAATACAAATACGAAATTCATTTTAGTCTGGTTGAAAATGATGGAGCATGCAGTAAAAGTTAAATTTACTAAGAATATCTTGTGAGATGTGCAAACTAATATTTATACTAGATTACTGTGCTCTGTATATGTATGCAGTATATGAGGAATGTGAGTAATTTTATCGGTGGAGAAACTGAAAATTACCTTCAGTTTTATCTTCATCTCAAAGCAATATTTAAGCTTAGAAATGCTAATCATTTTCTATTAATTATAATTCTTATTAATAAATTTCTTAATTGCCAGAATGAAAGTTGTCAAAAGCAATTGGTTAATATTAATAAATATTTTAAGCATAAAAATTATGCATGCATTGCTATGTCTAAATGTGTATATATGTTGAAGAGAATATATATATATATATATATATATATATATATATATATATAGAGAGAGAGAGAGATGCATTTTATATATGTGGCAGGGTAGGTGGGGGTAAAGGTTATTATCTTAGAAAATGAAAACGGGGAACCAATTTAAGTTAACACTGTTCATGTTTGATGAACTAATGCCTATGAAAAGGCATGAATCCATTTTTCCCTGCCCTTTGCACTGTCATTAGATATTATGCTTTTGTGACTTAGCATGGCTTATAGAAAAAAGTGATTGAACATTTAGGCAAACCACTCTCCCATAATTAGTTTATCGAAAAAGTAACAATAAAGGGCAGTTATCCCAAAAGTATACAGAGGCAGATCTTCCTCGACTTAGAATCAGCTTATGCTCTATTTCAACATAAAGCAACAAAAATTGTAAGCTGTAAATGATGACAGCAAAAAAAGGCAAAAAGTGGATTTTTTTTTGTGCGTACACAATATGCAGCCTCTTTTATTTTTTATTGCTGATTGAAAAAGCCAACGAACGAACCAACGCTATTGACAGAGTCCCTGAAAGTTTACTCTATCCATCAGTATTAATGTGTTCTCTGTATCTGTGGCAGTTTCCATGGAAATAAGTAAGAGGCATTACTTTTGGAGTGTCCCACATATGTATATTTGTGTGTGTATTTACAAACACATATATGTAACGCTATTCTGAATAACATTTTGCTCGCATAATTAAGAACAAACCACTCAACTAAATAAAAAAAAAAGGATATTTTAATCCATCTAAATTTAGCTTGCTTTACATTTACTGACATTGTTAACAACATTTCATGTGTAGGAATTTTAAAAATAGAAGAAGCTAATTGCAAAATGTGATTGTTTACTTATAAAATGTTCATCTTCAAATTAAAGACATTTTATTCAATTTGATTGATTGCCCAAGTGAATCTATAATCAATATTTCAATGTGAAGGTTTTATTTTACAATACTTTCCTTTTTGCAGTAACTGTATGACTTATTGTTTATTGTAACTCTTCTGCCAATAGAAAACAGAAAAATTCTATTCTCTAATCTTTTTATATAAAAATTAAGGCTAAAAAACAAAACAAAATGTAAAAAGAAAAGTTATAATGCACTTTTGAGCTATTAAAACTGATCAACATTCTGTTCACTTCTTAAAATGTTAAAATGCCTGTGCCATTTTTTTATGAGATTTTTTTAAGCAGTCTCTGTTTCATTTGAGTTTGACATAGGCCAGTTCTGTGGGAATTGGTTATCTGAAAGTTTTCAAGTAGATAAGTACTATCTAACTGAAGAAAAAGTCAATACAAAATATATATACACTATTTTTATTCATGCATATATAAGGATGTGTGTGTGAGAGGAGAAGAATAAATGTGTTGTTTATTGTACTAACTTTTTAATATTTTAATTGAAACAAACCTCAGGAAAAGAGATTGCTCTTTCTTGAATGGTTTCTGAGCTTGAGTGGTTCATATAATATTTATATATTCCTTTTATGATAGCATTCCCTTTTTAAAAAAATGCAAAAAAGAAAATTGTAAGGCTATTCAAAAACAGTCAGACATTTGGAAAAATCACCAAAAGCATGAAACAGTACTTGCAAAAAAAACTAAAAAAAAAACAAATGTTCCAAAATATAAATAAAACAAAAATGTTATTTTTTATGTGCGTGTATATATATATATATATATATATATATATATATATAATGAGAGGGATATATGAGACTTTAATTCTCAGAACAGCCTTGTGAAAGCTTACTTTATTAAATGCTGTCACCTTCAAAGTACTCCCCTTGTGAAACTTGGTACTTTATTAACTGATGTCACCTTCAAAGTACTTCCCTTGTGAAACTTAGTACTTTATGGCATGATTGTGTGCCATTACTGGAAGCATTCTTGGAACTCATTTTCTGTAATCACATTCAGTGAATTAGTCACATGTATTGCTGGTTGTCAGGCAAATTGGAATCCAGATTTTTTTTTATAACTTTTAATAAGAAATAAGAGAATTCTTTTTCTAAAAGTCATTTTACAATTGTGACTATGGTTCTCTTTCATTACAAATTTAACTTTTGCTACTCATCTGAATTTTTCTTTTGTCACAAAAAATGTCTTACTTTCTAAACAATATTTTGATTATGATGGTAGGCAGCTTTTAAGTAGACTGGAGTCCAGATGGAAAAATACGTCTATTAAATAAAAAAAAAAAAATGAAATAAATTTTTGCTTTTAAATTAACTCTTTTTGATTGGTTGGGATGATCTGAGTTTTTGTGTATGTGCATGTGCCGTGGTGGATAGCGGCTTTGAATGAGAAATCTGGGAGCCAGCTTTGAATTCCAGTTGAATTCATTACATTCACTTCGGAAAGGGGATATGAATTACTCTTTTCCCTCTAGCTATGGGTTAAATAATAGCACTTGTATCTGTAAAACTCATTCTCAAAAGAAATTGCAAATGCAATATTTACTCACAAAACAATTATTCTATCAATCCAAAGTGTTTCAGCCTTGAATAACGTCCAAAAGGGGTTGATAACCTGTAAAAAAAACAAATCAATCAATGTTAGGACAATAAACCCTATTCTTCAGAACTTTTATTTTAAAAAATCAAACCAAAAATGAAATGTGCATTAATTCATCTCATCTTGCAGGATATATAAATGGTCAGATGTAATTGACTCTGCCAGAAATTTAGAAATGACATGCTGTACTGCTTGACATTTGTGCTGGAAGCTCCAATACGAACATTTCAGATGGTCTGGATATCAATCTGAGCACCATGCAGAGGATTCAGAAAGAGTTGGATGAGTCTAATGGTGATTACAAAGGTACGGCAGCTTGGAGAACTCACTCTGATTGTTCTGATAAGAAAAGAATTCCTGAATTTGTTGGTGAGGGTCTTTGATTCAACACAAACGCCTAAATCAAGTGCCTTGAGGAGGTAGTGCTGCCCTGGGTTAAGAGGGGACTGCAGGAAACCATATGTCTGATAACAGGACTCTGCACCATGACACACAAGCAGCAGAACCCAATCATGGCTGTAGACAGTTTCTACAACCACATCGCCCCTTACATCTGGCCACATAACACCCCAAACTGCAACCCCTTTGATTATTATGTGTGGGGCACAGTTGAGCGAGAGACCAACAAAACTCCTTGTATTACCAAAGATGAACTGAAGGCAAGGATTATGGCAGCATTCACCAACTTAAACAAGGAGACCATCTAGAAGATTTTCAGGAGATTCTGAAGTTGTTTGGAGGCTGTGGAGTTAATGGTGATTTTTATTGAATAAATTTACTCTTTAGTATTTTATGATATTTTTGTGTCATTTTGGTAAATATATCTGTTAAAATGAGATGTCAGTGTTATTTTCATTTTTGCATAATTTCAACGACATTTTATCTATCATACCTTGTAATGGCCTCACTCGTTTTTAGAACTGAACTGCCAGACTGCCCACATAAATGATTGGATTCTGGGGATAAAGAATTGTGTGGAACCAGCCACACTTTGTGGAAGAACTGATAAGAGAAATGGTGCACAGTCTTCCATGAAGTCTCCAAAGAGTCTACCTCAAGTTTTGAAGTCACAGTTGTCCTTCTCCTAGACTGGTTGCTAAACAGGCCCTATCTACTCTGCTATTTAATCCATAACTAGAGGCAGTGAGACGGATACATTTTGTGCGAAAGTGAATGTAACCAGCCTGGACAGAATTTGAACTTGACACACTGATTCCTCATTCCAAACCACTGTGATACTGAGTTGACATGTATGCTCCTTGATAAGGTATCAATAAAAATAATTCACAGATACAAAAATGGAGAGGAAATATAATCCAGAAAGATTCAGAGTTGAGAACAGAATTCCTGAAATGACTTAACAAAGCAGGATAAGTTGTGTTTTTTTTTTGGGGGGGGGGGGGTAAAATCATTTCACCCCAAGCAAGGCCACGGTGAATGCAGAGCAGATGCCATGAAAATATCTATGTATTTATTTCAGTCTCTTCACTATCTATTTATCTGTATCTGCTCATGTCTATCTGTCCATCTATCTTTTTTTTACTTAGCATTTTTTATAAGCATTTAACTCTTATCAGGGAAGTAAGAGTAAGGGAGTTCCATTGTTGGGAAGAGGATGAGAGAAGAAGCTGTTGGAATAGAAAAGGCGGTTACATTTAACTGTTTCGATAGTAAAAGAGTGGGACCGAGATGCCAACCTAGTAGCTAAAAAGTTAAGGAGCTAGTGTTAAAAGTCATGCAGTCGGAGCACCATTGAAAATTGCCCATCAGATGCCATGTGAAATATTTGTATAAAAGACAGAGGGAAACCACATTACATCGTTGAGAAAGTGACTGGAGTCGAGATGCCAGGTCAGGACCGATCATATTGCATATCCGTCTTCGGATTTTGTTAAATACCTCAAGATGAACAGCAGGGACACCAGACCATGCATGGATGAATGGTAGATTGGTAGATATGAAGGATAGAATTTGACGAGAAAACCTGGCTATTGTCGGGTCAGTGGAAAACGTGAGAGTCACTCTTGTGGAGTTGAGCATCAACCATGCTGATAGGAGGCAGGGAAGAGTTTCTCTATGGCAAGTAAATGACAGCAGTTTCATTTTGCATGCATTAAAATTTACAAGCCATTTTCTGCTTCAGTCAACCACAGATTGGAGATCATTTTCGAGACCAACGGCCAGGTTAACTTTGTCAGCAATACCGGATTTACTATTGAGACAGGAGTAAATGGCTGTGTCATCTGCATAGATGCCTACTTGAGGACGTCAGGAAGATCGGGAAGATCATTGATGAAGATCAGAAACTGTGTAAGACCAAAGGTTAGAGACTTGAAGAACACCAGCATTCATATGGAAGGTACTGGAAGAGAAACTGTTCATAGCAACTTACATTTCACAGTTAGATAGGAATAATTGGATTGAATCAAATAATCTTCCTGTAATACTGCATCCCGGCATGCCAAACCCTGTCAAACACCTTTGATATATTTAGAGCAACAGCTCGAGCTTTCCTGTTATTATCAAGAGCTTGGTATACATATTCAGTTATAGCCATAATCTCATCAGCAGTAGACCAGTCAAAGTGGAAACCATATTGTCTGTCAGAGAACAAATTGTAGGAGATGAGATGCTTAACTACTTCAGCATTGATTAAAGCCTCAAAGACTTTGCCAAAGTGTGGTATGAGCCTGATGAGACAGAAGGTAAATGGGTCAGAAGAGTCTCCAGAGTTCTTAAAGGCAGTGACAACAGAGGAGGACTTCCAACTGGCCAGAAAGTAAGAATCAGCAAGGCAATAGTTGTATAGCTTGGAGAGAACTGGAGCCAGCTGAGGGGCACATTTCTTAAGGACTATGGCTGGTATCTCACCACCACCACCACTTGTTTTATGAGAGTCTAATTTAGAGATGACGTCTAATACCGTTGACAGCGTTATGCACATCTCACTCGGTATAGCCTCAGTTCTTGGCAGAAAATCAGGTGTGCATACCCCGGATGAGTCCTGTGTTGAGTTGGATGCGAATTTCTAAGCAAAGCATTCAGTCTCATCAGCTGAAGATGTTAGGACTTTGAATATTGAATAGAGAACTGATTGAGGATTTGCTGTAGTTCAGCATACTCTTGCAGAGCCACCAAAAATCTTTAGAACCAAACTTGCGACGTGCAATACATTGTTTCATTCTATCAGTAAATAGTAGCTTTGCTTTGTTGAGGACACACTTGCACTCATTACGAGCAGAGACAAAGAGACGCGTCTGTTGCAGTCAGACATGTTGCTCCAGTACAGACGGAAGAAGTGATTCCTGTGGGCTATAGCTGCAGAGAAAGCAGCTGAGAACCAAGGAGATGAGTGCGATTTAACTTGGTATTTTCTTACTGGGATGAAAGCCTCGATGTCAGTTTTTACTTGGGAGGAGACCTTGGATGCACATCTTTGTATGGGATGATTAAAAGCTACATTCTAAGGGACGGTATAAAGGAAGTCACGGAATGAGTACCAGTCTGTGTGTTGTTAACAGAAAGATATTCTGTTTGTAGGAGTGGAAGGAGATGTTAACAGATACCACTGCATGATCAGAGTTGCCAAGAGGGCAGTGCTGCATAACCTGACAAGAACCAGGGATGGAGGTAATACAGGGATCGAGAAGGGAAGTGTCACCATCTGGGTTACTGGGGAAATGCGTAGGAAAGTCAACCACTTGCATGAGAGATTGAGTGATTGAAAAGTTAATGGTTTGGATGCCAGTGAGGGTCAGTTACAGAGTGTTTAAGTCACATGGTATGGTGGGTGTTAAAGTCACCGAACATGAATATGTGTGCAAACGGATGTAGAGAGATGGCTTTGTCTATATTATCGGAAATGCTGTCAAATACACAACAGTCTTGAGAGGAAGAGGAAAAATAGAGAAAGAAGAGAATAGCTTACTGAATTGAGGAGAGATAGATGGAGACACATATACGAATGGTCTGGAGATTCCAAAGAGAGTTCTCTAGCCAGTAGGAGATGATCTTGGATATAAACTCCCAGGTCATGCATGTGGATTTTAGAGTCCTTTTCAAGGAGAGGACGGTAACCAGGAATTGAGATTCTAGAGGAAGGGAATGACAAGTTATGGTTTGTCTCAAAGGGAGCTAGTATATCAGGAGACTTTTCAAAGAGGAACGATTCCACACTGCTGAAGTTGGTACAATACTACGTATGTTGGAGAAGGGAATGTTTAGGTGATATTTGCGTGGCTGGTTTAGGTTTATATTTTTGGTTGCTTATGGTCATGTTGAGTTATGTTGGTAAGGAAAAGGCCTAAAATAATAGAAGCAGTCAGTCATCAAATGTGGCATAAGCAGAAAAGAACTGGTGCAGACAGCAACATAATGTGGCCCTGGGGGTTGCCCACTGGAGATGACATGGCACGGCAAGAACCCCAATATTATGCAACTCTTGATCAGAGCAAACCCCCTCTCAAGATTCTATGCAAGAGTTTGGGTTTCTAACTACCAGTCAGAAAACAGCAACCAGAAAACTGCCAACTCGGTACCCTCAGTATGAAGAGACGTTGCCACAAACTGCACACACCACAAGAGATTCACGATAGCACTACTACTAAGAAAAGGATCTGTGAACCCCTTCCTAATTAGCAACAACTCTTCCAGGAAAGATTAATATATAGCAAATTTAAAAGTCTTAAACTAAAAGTTAAGATCAACACTGATTTTTAAAAAAAGGTAGATTTCCTTGATATTACATTAGACCTAGTTAATAATGTATTCCAACCCTACATGAAAACAAACACCAATCCAATATGCATCCACAGGTTTTGAATTAAGAGTTGTCCTTCTCCTAGACCAGTTGCCATCCAAAACTATAGAACCCAGTCTGTCCTGCTATTTTCCCATAGCTGGAGGGAGAAGAAGAGGATTCACACCTTTCCCAAGGGTATTAGCACGTAAGTGAATGTAATAGATTTGACTGGAATTCGAACTCGGCTCTCCGATTCCTCAATCTGAGCCAGCATTACTCCACCGTGCCTCCTTTACTCAACCGTGCATATATATATATATATATATATATATATATAGTTTTAAACATTGTTTAATGTCCTTTTTTCTAACCAAGATGCTTTTCAACCAACACTTCTTCAGGGACCAACATTGCCAAATAAATATATATATATATATATATATATATATATATATATATATATATATATATATATATATATATATATATATATTGGTGCAGCAAATTATTATTTAAATATATATTGTTAAATTTAACAGACAATGAATGTCTATTATGTCTGATCATGAGCCATTCTAAACTTTGTAATATTTGCTTTAATTTTCGGATGAAAATAAAGACAAAAGTTGTCCAACATTTGGATATTTTTTTTATTTAGCTGGTCTTTCATCACAACACATTACATTGCTTCTAGATATATGGTTCTATTGTTAATATTTCGGTCTCTCATGTGGTATGACGTCATAGAACTGCATCATGAACTTAATGACCTGCATCTGCTATTCTGTAACCATTATTGTCACAGAGCAAATCTTCTATGTCAGTATAACAGAATATCATCTTTGGTGAATATCTTTGTTTAAATGGCTATATAACCACTCTGAAGATGGCTCATGTGAGCTGAAAGTTTAGGTCAAGGATCAGCTAATAATACTAAAACTGAACTAGGTCTAATCTCAAAATATATAATTAAAAAAATAACCGATAAACTATTAATTACAACCTGTATTAATCTTTGGAAGGATTTGTCAGATACTATCAAATGGTTCACCAATATGAGAGATAAAGTACAAAATTATTAACTCTCATAATAACTATATTTTAAGTAAATTCCATGGGACTTACAATAAACCTGGTATGGGACCCCCTGTAATTGTAGAAACAGTGAAAATTGTCCAGTCGAGGGAAAATGCAGATCTACTAAGGTGATATGCTAAGTAACCATTTACCCCAAAGAAAATAGGTTAAATCACAATGTTTACATTGGAATTTCCATGGGGGAATAGAAACAAAGACTTTACACCCATAGGCATTCTTTTACCAAACCTAAATTAAAATATCAGACAGCTCTTTCCAAAAAATGTTTGGGAATTGAGGGAGAAAGATCTGAACCATCAGATTGACTGGAAAATTATAGGTTCTGCTTATACTCCTAATATTCTTAGGAATAGGTGTGACCTTTTTAGAAGAGAAAATTAGAATAATAAAATTCAATAATCAAAGCAAACTGTTAAATCAAAGGAATGAATTAGTTTTAAAATGTTGTCATAGAAGTAGGTTTAAATTTCTATAATATTTTTTATATTTATTTTTTAATTAGCTAATCCTTCTAATGTTAAACATATTACTATAGTTATTTCTATATTTTGCCTTCTCCATATCAATCCTATCTTATAACCTTCCACTATTTTATGAATTCACTTTTCTTTGAGTACTTCATTTTTTTATCCTTATATTAAAAAGGATTTTTGGGTTTTTTGTTTTTTTTTTATATATTACCAGGCATGGTTTGTATTCTTAATAATTTAACTTATTGTTCAGTATTTACATTAGTCAGACTATTGTCCTCATCTTTGTCGCCATATTTGTCACAACGTTTCGGACGTTGTACGCTCCGGCCTTCTTCAGGTGGTTGGAATTTCGAACCGAACCCTTTATTTCGATCACTGGGGTAGACTGTTCTAGTTCCATGAGCCATGTTTGATGGATGTCAGTTATCAGTTATCTCCTGGTAATTTTCCCTCTGAAAGTTCTCCACTGCCTGAACCGGGTATTGAACTCACACTCTTTGGGTCTGTCACTGGATCTAACTAACGCCTTTATCCACTGTGCCATGTGTCCTCAAGGACACATGGCACAGTGGATAAAGGCGTTGGTTAGATTCCAACCACCTGAAGAAGGCCGGAGCGTACAACAGCTGAAACGTTGTGACAAATATGGCGACAAAGATGAGGACAATAGTCCGACTAATGTAAATACTGTACATAATACCTCATCTCAGAAATATAGACCGACTCTAACTTATTGTTATATAGGAATAAAGTGTCACTGCCAATACTGGAGTTTGAACATGGACTGCCAGAGAGCAAACACAGGCAATCCCATTTTCAATAAATAGATCACATGTTAGTAAAGGTAATGTATATATGGGAATTTGCATGGCATCGACTTGATCACTATTTCTAGTCTATCCTCTATTACTATACGGATCATAAATTCTATATACTATTCACTACACAGATCCCTATTTGGTGGTTACTTTTGGAGCACTTATTATCAAGCAAGTGCTATTAGTGCGAGTGTTATTTGAAGGCATCTGACACTAGTATTGTTCAACAGCGTTACTATAGTTGTATCTGCAGTTACAAAATCTCTACTACAACAAGCATTATGAAAGTGACAACAGGTATTTGTTGACATCACAAAAGTGGCAACAAGTGTTCACTGACATCACAAAACTTATCTTTCAAATTTTTAAATGGCTATTATAATTATTTTTATTTTTTCATTAATTTTTTAATATATTCTTTCTTAATATAAACTATCTAAAAATGATTTATTTTTAATCTTATTTCTAAGCATAGTTTGATAATTTTTAGTGGGCACAAATTTTTTTCTATAATTAATGACAAATTTCATTTTATAAAATTCCTTTATTTGGCCTTCCTTTAGTTCCACTTCATCTTTTTCTTTATAACCACAATTTAGGGTTTTATGGTTAATATCTGGGTTGAATTTGTGTAGCTTCTTTCCATTTAAGACAGATAACTTCTACCCTCCCCTTATCACCTCTCGGGCAGTCCTGTTTGCTGTGTTATGGGTTGGCTCTGTATTAATTTTCAACTGCTGTCTTTGTTAAATATTAAATTTTAAATCTCTAGTTGCGACAATGAATACAATCCCCCGTCTGAGCTGAATAAAGCTGACACATTCAGCATTAGTTGAAATAGTCTATATTCATGAAGTAATTTTGGATTTCTCTGTTATGTAATTTATCTTTTTGTGGATCAGTTTTAATATTTTATATTATTAGGATCCACTTGGATTATATACCAATGGGTTTATTAACTGTACTATATATATATATATATATATATATATATAATTATTTATTTGAATATTACAACATAAATATGTTATAAAATCACGACAAAAGTAGCCATTTTGTTTCAACACTTCTTGTGTCTTGTCAAGTGATAATATAGAATATAGAATAAATGGTTTTAAAAGTTTCAAATTAATCAACGATCCTTAGCAGTATGTGCTTATCTATGTGTATGTTTATGTACGTAGGTCTGTGTATGCGTACCTATTATCCTTATATGTGCCTATGCGGGTGCATGTATTAATTTATATGCGGATGTGCGAGTGTTCAATTATATGTGGAGGTAGTTATTTACTTTTGTCTGTAAATGTGTCGAAAACTATATGTTTTCAAAAATGTATATATGTATATATATGTGTATGTGTGTGTATATGTATATATATATATGTATATATATATATATATATATATATATATATATATATATATATATTTATATATGGTTATTTGTTTAAATTTTTCAAGTTTAAATTCGTTTAATAACATATTAAGCCACGAATAGCTTCGACATTTGACCGTCTGGATCATATTGAATGTAGATGCGTGTGCCTGTGTGTATCGATGTGTGTGTGTAGGTGTAGTGCATTTGCCTATGTGTGGTTTGCTTTTTTGTATGTGTGTGTATATATCTAGATGCGTCCGAGCGTTTGGCATGCCGTTGTTCGAGTGATTTCACGTGAGAGGCGACTAACATGCTGAAATGTAACGAAAAATGTATACATCTATGTCTGGGACTCTAAATACAACTTTCAACTTAATTTCAATGAAAATATAAATTAAATAGCATATATATCTTTTATTTTTATTTTTAGATTTATTTATTTATTTATTTATTTTTTTTTTTTTTTTTTTTTTTTTCTCCTTAGTAATTCTACAATTTAAAACTTAATAGAGATCTGATTTAGATTTCTAAATAGGTAATTTTAATTTTTTACTTTTAATTTTAATTTCAAATTTTATAAATCTTTTAATATCTAGATAGCCTTGCTTAGTTGTCAAATTTTTCGAATCATCCTATACTTGTTTTTTGATTGGCCACTCTGGCTTACGTAACAGCGTTTACTCTTAGCTAAGGATCGTTGATTAATTTGAAACTTTTAAAACCATTTATTCTATATTCTATATTATCACTTGACAAGACACAAGAAGTGTTGAAACAAAATGGCTACTTTTGTCGTGATTTTATAACATATTTATGTTGTAATATTCAAATAAATAATTATATCTGCTCTACTCTGTATTGAGCACTCTTTAAAGAATATTGATTGTTGGTTATTGGATTTCATTCCGTATATACCAATCCTAAACTTGGATATATATATATATATATATATATATATATATGTCTATATTCCTGAGATGAAGTATTATGTACACACTATTTACATTATTCGGACTGTTGTCCTCATCTTTGTCACCATATTTATTACAAAGTTTTGGTCATTGTACACATGGCACAGTGGATAATGGTGTTAGTTAGATCCAGTGACAGGACCCAAAGAGTGTGAGTTCAATACCTGGTTAAAGCAGTGGAGAACTTGGGGAGGGGAATTAACAGGAGATAACTGATAACTTAGACATGGCATGTGGAACTAGAACAGTCTACCTCAGCAAGTGAAATAAAGGGTTCAGTTTGTCATTCCAGCCTCCTGAAGAAGAATTCAATCAACCAACCATTGACAAAACCAAAAGTAGTTCAGAAATTCATCTCTAGGGTGGGAGTGGGGTATTTTCCCTCCCAATACAGTACTTGCCAGCAGCGTGAAGTAGGTAAACCACTGCTTGTGGTGGACTACTCAAACACCATATCACTCCCATTTACAATAGTGTCCAATGTATTTATGGGACATACCTCTTAGTTTTCCGACCTGGGTAAGACGATAAACTACGTCCAACAGCAAGGCCTCTGATCAGGAGGCTTTGAGGAGTGTGGAACCTCTTCTTAATTGCTGGTGTTCCTAGGTCCACCCTAACCTGGGCCGGTAGCACCTGTTAAGGTCCCAGCTATGGGCAAATAGTTAACCCTGAAACTGAAGTAAAAACATTATAAAAGTATAAAAATAGGTTTTAATACCAGAAATACTTTGAAAAAAAATATTACCAGCAATATGTTTTTGAAAAAAAAATATTACCAGCTATACGTTAATTTTTTATTTTGTTTTTGAATGAATAGTGTTGCCAGCTATACGTTTGTGAAAAAATAATATTACTAGCTATACATTTTTGAGGAAAAAAATATTAACAGAAATAGATTTTTGACAAAACAAAAATATTACCAGCAAAAGAAAAAAGAAAAGTTGTTGGCATTAAATGACCCATTGATGTTGATATGCTGTAAATCAAACCAAACCAAACCATTAGTGTTCATAGGTCCGGCATATAACAAAGACACAATTTAGCTAAGTCAGATACGACAGTTTCTTTAATCTCAAACAGAAGCTGGCAAGGTTGTGTGCTGTTACTCCCCCACAAGCACTCCTTTTGATATTCCTTGTTCAAACAGGCTACAGGGGAGATGGGGGACATGTATATCTCTAGACACAAAAAATGGCAACGTGCTCAAGTTAAATGTTGCCGGTCAAAGTGATGAGATGGCTTTATTCACACGAATTCAGTGATGACCTTCCTGTAGTTTGCGAGATCTGATTTATAGAAATCACAATACTCTTCAGCATAAAGGTTAGTCTTAAAAAGATGGTCATCCATTGTCAATCTACATCAAATCAAAAATATCCCTTCATCAGCGTTCTGGGTATGATGATAAATTACATCTGGCAGCAAGGCCTCCAATCGGGACATTGGAGGTTTTCAGGAGTGTGGAACCACTTTTTAATTGCTGTTGTTCTCAGGCCCACCTTCACCTGAGGTAGTAGCACCTTTTAGGGTCCCAACTATGGGCAAATAGTGAAACCAAACAAAAATTAACAGTACATTTCAATGCAACACTAAAAAAAATATAAAAATACATTTTATGATTTCCAAACTATATATATAAAAAACATGGCTTTACTCTGGGAGTATAAAATTATCTACAAAATATCTGGAGCTGGAGCCATGAAATTGCATTCAAAATATTTTGATTTCGGCATTAAATAACCCATAGAGGTGTTGATATGCTGCTAAACTAACTCAATCAACCAACCTTTTTCATCTTGACAAAACCATAAGTAGTTCAGAAATTCATCTCTGGGGTGGGGTATTTTCCCTCGCAATGCAAGACTAGATAGAAAAATAGGTTAGGCTTTTGATCAACCATGTCTAGGGCAATAATTAAAAAAACAAAAAAAAAACTCCGAAAAGACAGTCTTTCTATCTGGTACCAAATCCTGGCTGAATCATATCCTCATGCCATTGACACCTTTTCAAGTAATTCCACCAGCACTGTCTTGAAACCAGTCTGCATTGTCTATACTCATTATTTACTATATTCAAGTTAATAGCAATAATAGAAATTATTATTTTCTGAAAAATTACTATATGCATGATGCATCTACATGTCACTGTGCATGCATGCATATATATATATATATATATATATATATACACACACACACACACACATACGCGCACGTGCCCCCTATCATAGGTTGAGCACTTTGGAAGTATGGGAATTTGTTGGGTTTTGCTCCCGGCTTGAAGCAATCGCATGTCTAGCCACACTGATGAGCAGTGATAAAGTGAAACAGTCTGTTTGTGGATGACATATATATATATATATATATATATATATATATATATATATATATATATATATATATATATATAAATTAATACTAATATAAAATTTGTCATTTAGCAGATTGGTATTACTTTCAACATCCAGACTCCAGAGTTTCATAGATGGACCCTTCAGCAGTCACTCCATCCACTCCTCAGGGGATATCAGCAATTGATTGTTTATATTTCTTGTTTTTTTTTTTTAATATATTTTTTCTCTTATATTTTTCTTATAATGCTAATGAATTCAGATAATTATTGCAAAGGTGTAACAGAAAGTAAAGTAAAGTGCTGGAAATGCTAATCAAAAATGAATAATAATTGTCAGTGCCGCATTTTGAAAAGTTTCAAAGTTCAAATACTACATCATAATGTTCCTGTTCAAAATATATTTGATATACAAGTTGTGTATAAGACAAAATTATATGATGTTTTTTCAGAAATGTCTCTTTTTGTCTGCTTTAGTTGTGTAGATATGTATACATGTGAATGTGTGCCTGGTAATTTTCTTAAATGATACTTGAGAAAATAATTTTAATTGGATGAGTCACAATTTTCAATTCAACAATTTCTCCTCAGAGGTGTAGCAATTTGAGTGCTTTTTTCATTATTATACATTGTTTTACTATCATTATTTTTTAAATCTGTATTGTAGCAATTATCTCACCCACACACCCGACTATATTATCTCAGTAATTATTGCCCACTTAAGTTGATTGCCTGAGTCTTTTCTATTTTTCTCTCTTCCTATTTAATCAACCTCTTCTCTTCATGACTATAGCTGTTACTTATCTTTAATTCAGAAGTCAATAGATTTTTCATGATTTGAAGCTCGCTGTCTACTTGACTTTATTATCTCCCCTTGATCCATCTCTGACCTTATTTTTGTCTCCACCATTTTTGTGTGTGTGTTCTTCCTGATGACTTCTTTTTGTTTTTTTTATTTTATTTTATCAACTTATTTTTTATTCCATTTATTCTGTCTTTCTTTTGAATCCACTGTTTATATTTACCAAATAAAATGAACGCGTATAACAGTAAGCGTTTTACTTTCACAGAATATTTTTCTATTGTTCACTGACATTATAAAACAAATGTCAGTGAACAATAAGAGGAATATCAGCAAAACATTTAATAATAATGAGAGAATCCTAAAGAAAGAGATTAGAGAATAAGTCTGGAAGTAAGAAGAGCCAAAATTAAAGTAATGTTGACAAATAAAGTGGCAAAGATAAATGCCAAGAACAATTATTTAAAAGGGAAAAAGCAAAGAATGTTAAAAATGAATGTAAGTGAAAGGTTTACATTCACTTTACAATCACCATCATTATTAATGTACACTCTTGATTATTAAAATAATTTATTATTTAAAATTAATAAAAATATTAAAACAAAATTTTATTATTTAAATAATAATAATAATGACAAACACAATCATTGCCATTATTATTAATCACCACAGAGATCCTTCCCTGCCCCCCATTAGAATGTCTGACGCTCAACTTCTTGAGAGCACCTCTCTGCGGCTGCTCAGTCTCATGTTGTCTGCTGACCTGAGATGGAACAAATACATTGAGTCAATTGCTTCGTCCACTGCAAGGAATGTTGGCTCCCTGTATCATGCCAGGAAATTTTTCTCCCTGGAATCAATCCTTCAAATCTAGAAATCAACCATTTGCTCTTGCATGGAGTATTGCTGCCATATATGGTCTGGAGCCCCTTCTGTTTGCCTTGGGGTTCTTGATAAGATCCACAGACGGATATGCAACGTAATTGGCCCTGTTCTGGCATTTCGTCTGCAGTCGCTCATTCACAGACGTTCCGTCGCCTCTCTCTATCTTTTTTACAAATACTTTCATGGTAATTGCTCTGATGAGCTGCTTGCACTGGTTCCCAGACTTCATGAATTTAAGCGTCCTACGAGGCTGTGAGGAACTTTGAAATTCACATGATTTTCGGTTGAAGGCAGCACTCGTGATAATTGTGTGCGGGCTAAGGGTCGATTTATGATCAGCCAGGTTTATCTATATAAACGCGCACAGAAATCTGTTGACAGAGTGGTTCGCTCATCTGCAGTCGAGCTGGGTAGGGAGAGGTCAGAGATTGGAACCAAACGCCCGATAACATATTTTGTTGATATAAGTACAAAGAAGAGAATTACTCCTCCAACAATCTAAGACTGCTACTGCTACTACTATTACTACCACTGAAAACGGAAACGTCAAACAATCTACAATAATCAAAAGGTTGTTTTTGGGCTCGTCTGTCGTCGAGTGCAGTCAAGCTGGGTGGAGAGATATCGGAGACTGGAAGTGACATCAGGGATTTGGAACAAAACACCTGCTAACATGTACTGCTAATATAAGTACCAATGCTTCTGCTACCATGAAGATTACTACTACTGTTACTACCGCTGAGGAGGAATGCAACTATAAACTTTAAGCCACGCACAGAAATCTTTATCTCTCCATTGCAAGAGTCATATATCGTTCTGAGATGATTTCACAAGCTAATCACAACCTACTCTCTCTCTGTCTAGAATCCAGTGTATGAGTTTTTACGTCAATTATTTTCTTTTATGTAACCCGTTTCTTTCTATACTATTCTTTTCTGCTATATAAAAGACATTAACAATTCAACCATTGAATCATTGTTCAGCTTTCTGCAGATATTAATTTTTTTATTTGGTGCATTCTAAATTTTTTAGCGCAGACTCCCCAGCCGTGTCTACATCTTCAGTCGACTGTGAATGGATGAACATCACTTCTGCTTTCTGGATCAAACCAATCACAACGTGGGCAGGATTAAACCAGTGGGCTGGTCGAATGATCTACGGATGCTCAGGGGACCTACGGCCGCTCCCTTCGGTTAGGACTGAGTAGACACTTCAAGCATGAGATGTCGGAGGTTGAGGGGTTGGGGCGAAATTGTTAGAAACAGTACTATAGGGACATTAGTCCAAATGTAAACGTTGGCTCCAATGACTGCTAAATGCTTTCCCCTCCCCATTTTATAGGTAGTTTCATAGCCAATAAAATAGGCTGGTTCTTGGTTTCATCTGACACAGTCCTGATTTGTCTTGTCCTGAAGTCAGAACACTACATTCGCTTGTTCAAACTTGTTTTTGTGTGTCAGCACCAATTCTTAGTTTGTGAACATTTCCCATATTAGTGTTGCTTTGCCTTATTGCTGTTAATTTGCCTTCCATATATTGTTTGCTTGCTTTATATTACTTTTTTACCCTGTTCTTCTTTTTCTTGCTTATTGCAAATTTTCTCAGTTCTGTTTGTTGGACAGTTCTGTTACTTATTTTGTATTTGACCATGGCTACTCACTCCACAGTAAATTATGTAACTGCTACGACCCAGAAATGACAATAAACTACATCCGTGTCCAAGGGTAAGACGATAAACTACGTTCAACAGCAAGGCCTCTGATCAAGAGGCTTTGAGGAGCGTGGAACCACCTCTTAATTGCTGGTGTTCCCAGGTCTACCCTGACCCTGGGTGGTAGCACCTGTTAGGGTCCCAGCTATGGGCAAATAGTTAACCCAGAAACTGAGGTAAAAAGCATTATAAAAGTGTAAAAATAGGAATTTTTGAGGAAAGAGAAAAATATTACCAGCAAAATATTTTTGAATGAGAAAAACTATTACCAGCAATACGTTTTTGGAAAAATATTACCAGCTGTACGTTTTTGGAAAAATAATATTACCAGCTATACATTTTTTGGAAAAATAATATTACCAGCTATACATTTTTTGGAAAAATAATATTACCAGCTGTATGTTTTTGGAAAAATAATATTACCAGCTATACCTTTTTGAGGAAAGGAATATTAACAGAAATAGATTTTTGACAAAAGTTATACCGGAAAAAAAAAGTTCTCGGCATTAAATGACTCATTGAAGTTGATATGCTGTAAAACAAAACAAACCAAACCAAACCAAACCAGAAATCCAGATAGAAATAATAATGAAAAACACTGCCACTATTAGTTTACACTTTGTGACTGTTCTTCTTTATTTAAATAATATTAATAACAACATCATTGCTTCTATTGATGTACACTCTCTGCCTGTTCCTCTCTTTATTATTATATATATTCAATATTTAATGACAAAAACTATCATTGCAGCTAATAAAGTTTCACTTTGTCTGTTTCTCTTTATATTTGTATAAGTGCTAATAACAAATATTGTTCTTCTTACAGTGCAATCTCTTTTTTGTTTTTCTCTTTATTATGATTTCTATTCATGAGAATTACAAAATTACAAAAATGTCTGAAAAAAGCAATAATCATCCATTGGATCATGATTATCTTATCCAGAAAGATATAAAGAAAATAACAATTCCAAAAAACTTCAGGCCAATAACATGCTTACGGGTTATGTGGAAAATTCTTATATTGCAAATTACCGAAGAAATCTGTAACTTGTTGAATAGTCAAAATCAAAGACTATTTCCCGAGGAATGAATGTGAAATCATGGAACAAGTGATTTACTATACATCAACCAAAATATACTTAAAGAAGCTAAGAAAAGAAAGAAAAATGATAAGCATTACGTGAAAGATAAACCTTATACAGCAACCTTGAATGATAGAATGTTAGATTTCAAAGAGAAGCAGGGAACAATTATTAACAAAGGCTATGGGAAATTAGAGAAATGAACCTCACTACAAGAAGATGGTTCCTGGCAGAGACAAAAAGAAAAAGAATTGTCTTCCAAGGTAACTAAATATATTCACTACCATTCATCATATTAACGAGATCACTGAATTATATATAAAGGAAATACAAACAAGATTACAGATTCACAAAGTCCCAAGAAAAATGGAATGTTTCATGTTCGTGGATGACGATAAAATTTTGGTCAAGGCCAAAGAAAAGAATCTCTTGTGCAAATAGTCAGAATCATCAACAAGAATATGTGAATAGAATTTCAGAAAAAATTCCAGAGAAACCTGCAATATTGAACATGGTGAAAACAAACAGTAGGAATTAAATCAAGAAACAATTATGATACTTCAGGGAAACGATTGCTGGAAGCAAACACCATGAAACAGAAATAAATGGTGGAAAAATTCAGCAAATAATATCAAAGAAGAATAAGAAAAATGCTCCAGATGAAATTATGCAGAAATGACTTTAAGGGCAGTTTCCTGTATAAGTCACTCCAGGCCATTCTTAAACTGGACAAGAGAGAAATTCAAAAACCTGAACTTTAAAAGAAAACTGATTTTGATGCATAAAGTGCTACACTCAAGAGATGATGTTAAAAGTACTAAGAAGGGGACTAGTTAACATTGATGTCTGTGTTGATATCAGCAGTCATAGAACTTGAAACAAAAGAACTCAAAACAAAACAAGGAAAGGTTTGGTTTGGTTTATTTTGTTTTATGGCATATCAACACCTCAATGGGTTATTTAATGCCGACAACATTTTTAGGATAGATTCATATGAATAGAATATGTATTCTTTGGTTTAGATTGGTTTGGTTTATTTTGTTTTACAGCATATCAACTTCAATGGGTTATTTAATGCCGATAAAATTTTTTATTGCTGGTAATATTTTGTTTTGTCAAAAATCTGTTTCTGGTAATATTTTTCCTTCAAAATTGTATTCCTGGTAATAATTTGTTTCTAAAAAGTATTGCTGGTAATAGTTAACTATTTGCCCATAGCTGGGACCTTAACAGGTGCTACCACAATGGGTCAGGGTTGACCTGGGAACACCAGCAATTTAGAGGTGGTTTCACGCTCCTCAAAACCTGCTGATCAGAGGTCTTGCTGCTGGACGTAGTTTAATGTCTTACCCAGGACGTAAAACAAGAAAAGGCTGTTCGCAACAGTTTAAACATGCAGCAAAATAAAGAGAATGATGAACGAAAATAACAATGTATAAAGCTTTGCACTTATCAGATGACATTGATATAGAGTGTTTGAAAAAGGGAGGAGGAGGGAAAGTGACTTGTCAACATTAAAGAGTAAAGTGTGTGTTTGACTTGAAGATGACATAAAACTTAGCAATGAAAGACAAATTGCAACAACAAAAGTTACAACAGGAAGAATAGGAAGAAAAAGTTGTGTGTTTCCGAACACAGAATTTGGTGAATTGATGCAAAGGAAATTACATGGAGATGGTTACAAAGAGGACATCTGAAGAAAGAAACTTAATCCTTATTGAAGGTAGCCCTACAATAGTAGGCACAAGAACCAATTATATAAAGGCCAAAATAAAAGAAAATAGTAAACTGTAGAAATAGGAATGAGACCTTATCAATCATATTTATTTGTGAATGTAGTAAGTTGATTTAGAAAGTGTAGACATGAGTGGGTGGAAGAGATGATCCACTGGCAACTTTACAAATAGCCAAAATTCAACCTGATAAAAAATGATATTTGCATAAACCAGAATCTGTTTTATGCAAGAAAGAAAACATAAAATTCGGTAGAACTTTGAGATTCAAATGGATTACCCAATCCAGGCCAGAAGAGTGGATCCAGTTATTGTAAATTGGATTCCATCATCTATTTCAATAGAAGCCAAAATGAAATGCAAAGATGGTGTAAAGCTGGACAAATGTTTATACTTTGCAAGAAATTTGAAAAAACAATTTGCAGAGCATGAAAGTGATATGCGGTGCCCATTGATGTTGAACGGCTTCAAATGGTTGTGAAGAGTTTGACAAAAGAGGTTTAGAAGATCTGGAAATCTGAAGAAGCAAACTCATCCAAACAGAAGCCATATTAAAAATAGCTAGAATAATGAGATTGAGTAATGTGAACACTTTCTCTTTCTCTATTTTCTAATCGCTTTGAATAACTCAATGTGTGAAATATAATAAAACCAAAAAAGTCAAACTCCATCATCACTGCAGCCATTAAATTACACTCTCTGTCTATTCCTCTCTTTATTTAAATAATAATAATAATAATAATAATAATAAACTCTATCAAGGCAAACACTGTCATCATCATAATCACTACTGCAGTCTATGATCTTTCCACTTTTCCTTTTTAAGTAATGTTTGTCAAAGTTAACATGCTTTGTGTTATAAAGTAAAAGTTATATGAAAAACCTTTAAATAAACACAAATATATTTTTTAGATTTTTGCTTATAAAATATAATTTTTGCTATCTTATTTTTTTTTTTGATTGGACATTTTAAAATGTTTAAATGGTGACTGACGGCAGCTGTCGGCTAAAACAGAAACAGACAGAAAGACATGTACAGTGTAACCCAGATATAAGAAAGTTGTCAGGACTGGAGAAGAAGTCTCTTATATCCTGGTTTCTCTTATATCCGAGTTTGGTCTACATTTGTTTAGGTAAGTATGGCTCTAATTTGGGACCAGAGAAAATCTCTTATATCCAGGTTTCTCTTATATCCGGGTTACACTGTACATGAAATGCCATGAAAAAATGATTTTGCTTTACATTATGAACCTTTACGGAGACAAAATGAAGTCCAATCATCGTTCTTAGATTTCAATTTGAAATTTTCTATGAATCCCGAATATCATTTGTGTTTGCAATTTTTGATATATCACTTTGCTTCATCGAAGCACTGTTGAGTAATTCTTCTACATATGCCAGTTTTTTTTAGATCAACATCTTCATTTATTTTATTTTTTTTTTCTCTATTAACAAAATCTCAGTAATTGGTATGGAGCAAAAGTGGGAACAAATGCAGTAAGAATTCTGAAAATTCTGAATGGTTGTCAACAACACCTGGTGACAAGATCATACAGACATTGCTTCATTATATAGCAAGATCCTGTGGCATGACAAAAGTTCAAGTAAGTCTTGCTCAAAGTTACTCCTTATTTCCAAATCCCAAATATATGCATAAATTAATAATTTATATACAAACAAACAGTGATTTGTACCCAAAGAATTGATATATAGCCCTAAACAACACGGACGTCATACCTTAGGTACCTTTCGGCCAACACTTTTTCAAAGGTTGGTGATTGGGAATACAAATGAAGACACACTTAATAAAGTAAATGAGGAGGGAAAGGTGGAACGCGATTAAAAGAGAAATTTTAATTACACAAAATTAAAATTGAACAAATTGTCATGCAATGTTGTTCCTTCGTTTATAAGATGGAGGCTATTAATTAAAATTAGTTCCTTCTCTATTGAGCAAGCCTCCATTAAAAATGAGTTGGACAAATTGTTTGATTTTTCACTATCATGTTTACGCTCGTTTCACTTTATTCTAAAAGAAATAGGAGATAAATTGTCATTTTTTGATTACTTTTGTCTCTCTCGTTACTTGATTTTTGTCAGGTTACGTTTAGAAAAATCAGTGTGAGAGAGGAATAACAAATATTTAAATAGCCACATTTCTAGAAGGTTTGGGGTAGCTGAAGATAATTTGAATAAACATATTTTCAACTTTTCCAACATCACTTTAACTGGGATTGAATTGTCGGTTCTTTCTCGTGGTTTGGACTTCTGCATTCCACCTTCTAGAATTAGTAAGGAGTATTAGTATTTTAACTGAGTTCGAGATGTTGTTCTCTCAGTTAATAAAACATGTCCCAAATTCTTCTGAGAAGTTTTCTGCAACTAAGGCAAGACTACTTGAATTGTCTTGAGTTGTCTCCTCAGGATGCTGTCCCTCACACCGCAAGACTGCCTATGCACCCACGCAAGATTATGCTTTGTGTCTGGTGGACAGGTCATCAAGTGGTTCATTATGAACTGCTATAAATGGGCCAAACGATCACTGGAGACCTATACTCGCAGCAATTGAAACGTGTGCAACAGGCATTGTGCCAGAAGGAGCCAGCACTGGTGAATTGCAAAGGTGTGCTTTTCCTCCATGACAAAGCCAGGCCGCATGTCGCACGAGTGGTCAGGGATACCATACAGCAACTTGGGTGGGAGACTTTGTGCCATCCACCTTATTCATCTGACCTTGCGCCATCCGATTACCACCTCTTCCACTCCCTGGATAATCAACTTCGTGGGAAATCCTTCACCAATGAAGCAGACTTGTGCAAAGCCCTCACGGACTTCTTTGTGTCAAAACCCCCTGAGTTCTACCGCAAGGGTATTGAACAGCTGGAGACATGTTGGCAGAAGGTGCTGGATGCCGATGGCAATTACTTCGAAGACTAAATATAAGTTACACATACTGTGAAGCGTTTTCTTTTTTTCCTTTAAAAACGGACAGAACTTTTTTGGTTCCCTTGTACTTAGAAAGCATTGTGCTGTTTGCATATTTACTATTTTTGAAAGATGTTTTGTGTGCATAGTTTCTTTGTTTCCAGTGTCCTTCAGTTACTTTTATGTAAACTTTTTTTTGTTTATCAGGTGATTTTATCCTAGCTTGGTATATTACGTTGTTTTGTAAGCAATTACCATTTAAGGGACATTACTTCTATTCTCCAGTTATATGTGGGTTTAATTTGTTTGGGTGATTTTTTGATTTAAATGTGTTCCACCATAACAGAATATGTCAGCAGGATGGTCATCAACCCCAACAGTTCTGCCCATGTTCAGTCCCTCCATGCCACCCAGAACCTCACCCAGCAATGGTTGGCTGTCAAGTTCTACCACTATAGGTCTTTGAGATATTTTCTCGAGAACCTCTGGGTCCCCATTTGAAGGCTTTGTCTGTAGCCCATCAAAGTGTTTCTTCCATTTCTTGGCCATACCATCCATGTCTGTGAGGAGGTTATTGCCATCCTCTTTCCTGAGAGGAGCCATCTTGGTTGATCTGGGGCCAAATACTTGTCTTATCAAGTTGTACATCTGCTTGGTATTATTTGAATTCAATGCATTCTGTATTTCATTTGTTACCTCTGGCCACCATTTTTCCTCATAGTTTCAAGAGCCGTTGAGCATCTGATTTTGCTACTTTAAACTCCTTGCACAGTTCACTATGTTGACAGGCCTTTTTGCAACATCAAATTTTGTATCTGATTGTTTCTGGCAATGATCTCCTTGATAGCATTTTTATCAAATCAGTCTCAAAGTTTTGCTGGCATTTTACCCAGAACTTCCTCAACTGCTTCGTATATATTCTTCTTCAAAGAGTTCCATGAAGATGTATCATTGATTTCAGTAAGTCATTGTTTTAGTGATATCTGTGTTTCCAAGGAATGCAGTTTTGCGATATTCAGACATGCAAGCGGCTTTCCATTGTTTTGTCTAGTTGCTGTTTTAAGAACAAAATTCATCTTGGCCTCACTAGGGCATTGATCAGTCCAACAATCTGCACCGCGCATAGATCTAACAATATGGACGTCCTGCATATCTCTCTTGTGGACGATGACATAATCAATGAGATACCATTGGTGCGAACGGGGATGCATCCACGTAGTAACATGATCACCCCTGTGCTTGAATTGAGTGCTGGAGATAAAAAGATTAAACTCAGTGCAGAGTTCAAGAAGCATTAAACCAGTGGTATTGATTTTCTCTGACACCATATTTCCCCAAATTACTCCAAGTCTCCCAATCTGCACCCCCTTGGGCGTTGAAGTCACCAAGGAGGACAATCTTGTCATCTTTTGGAATCATGCTGAGTATACTTCTCAAAGATTCATAGAATTGAGTCTTTAAAATGTCGGTACTGTCCATTGTTGGAGTGTAGGCAATAAAGATTGTAGTGTATCATGATCCATTCAGATGTAGGCGGAGCGTCATTAAACGCTCACTGACTCCTTTAGGAAGTTCAGCAAGTTTTGGAACAAGTGTGCTACATACAACAAAACCCACACCAGTTACACTATCCTCCTCAGTGCATTTTCCCTACCAAAAGAAAGTGTAGCCACCTCCAACTTCTTGAAGTTGACCATTACCAGCTAAACAAGTTTCCGAGAGAGCAGCTCCATCTATAGAATATCTCTCTAGGTCCTTAGACACCAGAGCTGTTCTGCATTGAGAAGCATATCCCACAGGATTATCTACAAGAGTCCATATGTTCCAACATGATAGTTTCATCATCAGTTTTTTTAACTTTTGTTCAAGTGCCAAATAGACATCCGCCAGCCGCGCTATACTGGCCAGATGAATGAGACAGGCAATTTGTGGGTCACCTTTTCTAGACCCTCCCAGCAATCTTCTGGTTAGCAGTGCTCTCCTTAAAAGGGCTGCTCAGACACACCCCTGGAAGAACTGAAAGCCACCTCTGTCTCAATGAAGGTGAGGTAGCTACTTTACATCTACCCAGAGGCCGCCAAATGTGCAGGTCAGGAGCTACACACTCTTCTAGCCTATCGCTGCATTACCATCACCATTGTGGTTGGATTGGAAAAAGAAGCTTGATGTACTTTCAAGTTGTGTCATTGTACATCAAGATTTGTCAGTGGACGTTGCCTGTAAAAGATTGATTCTAACTGATGAATGATACTGGCAGAATCTTGCCAACATGGCAGTCACCACATTGCGAACCGAGAGGGACCACAATCAATAAGTGTCAGGAAATTACCACTGTCTTAGTGTATGATGTCCATTGCTAACCTGCTGCAGTTATTTTCAATCTCAGCTTTCCTTTCTGCCAATGTACTGGTTCTGGGTCAGTGAATTCTCACGTTTCACAATCCTTAATGACTGACTTTGCACCCTTTTTGATACTGAAGGCTCGACAGACTTGACAAAGTGCAGAGTCCCCTTCACACCTGGGTAACCACTTTGTTAGTGGATGTTAGCCACCTGACTCTTGTTTAACTTTCTCCTCACAGTAGCACCCACCCACCCTCAGTTGCACAGAATTGGCTCCTTCCCCGTGTAGATCTAACCACCTCTGTGGCTCTCTAGTAAGGCAGAGTCTGCTCATTTTAGACTGGATCTGACCAAAGACTGCTGTTAATGTCTTTTCCTCCTGAGTTGTTTCCCCAGCACTCAGAGGAGACCTACCAAAACTTGTTGCACCAAAAGCACTGTACTTTATGGCGTAATCTGCATGCCCAGTTATCCATACACCTTCTAAGCACACTTGCATACAGTCACTGGCCAAGTGGTTGGGACCAGAGCACTTGCAACAAATGATGTCACCGTTGCACATGTTGATGGAAGTTACTTCAGTGCCTATACATGTTCATTGTACAAATGTAGCAACTGATTAGCAACTGATTCTTTGGATTCTTTGTCATCAGTCATAATGGCATGAGTCTGGATCAGAAGCTGCTCCATTGTATTCATTCTAGATGATGCCTGGAGAAGCCACCTAACATGTGGCAGTCCAGACACATGTGCATAGCATCCATTGCTCAGGTAGCAGTCTTTCAACAAGCTGAGCCAGGCATTGCAACCCTGCCAAAAACTCATCCACTGCTTCCCCTGTTTCTCACCACATATTGATCAAATCCATTGAATAAATCCATTATATATGCAGTCATGAGGGCCCACTTCATCTGCCTTCTGCTCATTACTCATTTGTTAGTATACATTGAGAGCCACACCCTCTCAATCACAGAGGCAGGATGCGTTTGACTTTCTTTATGTTGCAGAGTTCACTGACTGATTCTTCATTTTAGCTCCGTTCCACAATCGGTCACAGCACCGCTAGACTCAGGAATTAACCGGGCATCAAAGACTTTGTTCGCCATCTTTGGAGAAGAAAAAATGCCAAAATAGCTTGTAGAAAATCCACACAGGAACAACAAAAGAACCAGGCTGAAGACAGATCCTTAAGAAGCTCCAGCCAATATCAGTTCCTTGTACAATGCGCCAACAATGACAAACTCCAATAACAATTCTCATAAGGTTTTTATTATAAAAATTTATATTATATCAGGCTGCCGCCAAGTGTTCGCAGAACCAACCAATCCGTGCAGAGGATAACATTTCTTTTTTCTTTACTACAGAGAAATTAAAGGAGATAAAGGATTATATAAAAAGAAAAGGGATTTTTGATAAAACATCCTCAATGCATTAGTTGCTCAATGTAATTTTGATTTAAAAAATGCTACTTTAATTAAAACAGAAAGTAGTTAATTAAAATAAAAATGTATAGAAAGTGCTTTAATCACTAGATCATCTATAGTCCAGAAAAATTTCTGTCCAGATTCTTAGATTTCACCTTGTTTGGAAATGTAGTTTTAAGGTGTGCTATATTTATGGGATAAAGTGCTCAATATCAGAGATAGGGCGTATGTAAATATAAAAGTGAACATTGGATGAATAAATAGCCTTAATTATCTTCCCAGACCAAAACAAACTATTAAATAAGCGACCTAAGCAAATCCCCCACCCAAATTTTTCACTACGTTAATAAAACATAAAAAAACGAAAAGAATAAATAATACAAAATGAAAATGTAAAACAAGTAAAATAAATTAACTCAAACAAATAAATAAACAAACAAGCCACTCCCACAAATAACTGCCAGAATAGATTACCCACAATGTACCACTGAGCCACATATATAAATAGCAGAGGAAAAATCCAGCATTCACGGCCTGACGATTGCGGCCAGCATGAAACAGCCTGTCACCTCTGAATGTTGACTTCAATGTTCACTTTTATAATTTTACATATATATATATATATATATATATATATATATATATATAATGCCCCCTTCTTTTAACTTTCAGAAAAGTGGTAACGTTTTGTTTTTAAATTTCCCTAAAAACACTCATTTTTATCACCAGTTACCAACCATATATATATATATATATATATATATATATATTTATTTATTTTAGGCATATTAAAACATATTAAAAAATCACTACATAATAGCAATTATTTTTCAACATTACAAATGTGTCCCCTTAGATGATGTTAAACGACTGGTGAGTGAAAGATTAATTTAATTTCAAAAGCAGAATACTTTTAAAAAAATAATAAGGCTTGTGGGCTTTGCCGTGATTAACCAATCAAAAGTGAGCTATATATTATAATAATCATAATGACTAACATAATAAGGTTTAAAGTAGACACCTGAGAGAATAGTAATTATTATTACATTATCTCTTTCTCTCTCACACACACACACACAATAAATAAATAAAAAACAAATAAAATCTTTATTTTTCATGTTCCAACATGATGATACACTCAAAATGTATTCTAAAACACTCTCCTATCTTCCACATGTATACAGTGAGCAACTAATGACGAGACTGACAACAATGCTACTCTGATCAAAGGAGAAAATAATTCACTAAGATAAAAAATATATAGAGAGTGCCTTGATTGCAACATCATCCACAGTAATTTGTGCTTTGGTTCTTACAATATTTCACCATTCCTAATAGAACTTCTATTATCACAGTGTGGGATATCTAATAACAAAACTGATAGAGAGAAAAAGAATTTAAATGAAATTGGCTAGATTGTATACCCCCCCCACCCAATTAAATAAAAAATTTCCAGCATCCCTCATTCTTAGGCATCAATGTAACAAATTTAGTCCAATGAAGTCCTAAACGATAACGTGTCGCACAAAAACTTTTTTCGACTTTATCATACATTTTTTCCCCAATATTGTTCTCGATATACAGTGTAACCCGGATATAAGAGAGTTGTCGGGACCAGAGAAAATCTATCTTATATCCGGGTTTCTCTTATATCCGGGTCTCTTATATCCGGGTTACACTGTATAAAAATGTATATATTATTATCTTTTATATATTCATACTTCCACATTCATATGCGCATAGTTCTGTACAAACGATCATGTACACATTCACTAATACACACGTATTCAATAATCACAGACAATCATATCATATATATGCACCCACATCTATATACACATATTTCTACATGCACACATTTGTAAACATTTATTTTTTGTATCTGGAATATTTTACTCATTTGTTTTGTTTCTTTTACTTAATTAAATTTTTAACTTTTGAAAAAATTTTAAAGACTGTCAAAATTAGTTTCTTTCATTTGACGCCTTTTCTTTAATCAAATTGTACTGATTGCAAATGTTTCAAGAGTTCTTGAAGTAAATGAAAATTCAGTGCTAGATGATTCTGGAAACGTCTAGATTCAGACACTATGTGTCTGTTAATTCTGTCTGTTGTCAATTGAACAATAATGATTATCTGGATTTTAACACAAAATCTGTTTGTGTGACACCAAAAGATTTCCTTTGTTTGATGTTTTTGAAGGTTTCAATTCTCCAGATTCAATCAGACCTGAGAATCATATAAAGAACCCTTTGACTGCAGCTGATAGCTGGTTAATTAGTGTGAACAGGCAAATGAAGGAATCTAGATAGGTTGTCAGATAAACAAAGCAAGTGTCAGGGATTTAGGACGACATCTTAATAATGAATAAAGTAAAATGACTAGCTTGCTTAATTCATCTTAATTATTTCTTGTAGGGTTTGTAGAATGACAATTGAAAATGCTTCGCTTATAGAGATGACAAAAAGATAATCTTGTTTGCAATATATTCATCGTTCACAATTTCTTACATCATTTTGTCAGTAGTATGTATGTCTGCAAACAGATATTGAATGACAGAAGACGCCAACAACAAACAAAACAAAGACTTGAGTAAAAAACATATTATTTATTTTCATTAAAGGAAATGAATCATTAAAAATAAGTTTACAGTGCACTCGGCCAGAAATATGTCTGCCTGTTCATGTAGGCAGTGAGAAGAGCATTGTCCTGAGAAGAAGGGTTTTGGTGGTCACTGACAAACGTTATTCTGAGAGGGACAGTTTTGTAGTCACTGAAGAGTGTTGTCCTGAAAAGGACAGTTTATTGCATATCATTGCTGCTGGCAAGGATGGCTGGAAATGGAGGCCTACTCTAGCTGGCTGGAGAAGCAGCTGATGGTGAGCTGGAACTGTGGGCAGGCTGTCGGCTGCAACAACACATACTACATTTTGATCCTAGTCATCTGGGCTGTGGAATGATGATATTCACTAACCGGATGTGGCACAATGTTGAATTTATTGTGGGGTATCCAAGTCCATAGACTTGGCCAAAAATTCCCCATAGACCCTGTAAAAAAAACAGGGTTGGGTAGCTGTCTCCCGAGACAAAACTCTGCCCTTCGATACAGGCTCATCTGGGGGTCCTCTCTGCCCAAAGGCAGACAGTTTGAGCAACACACTCGGAAGTAATCCGTATAGTGATCAATGTGGAATATTTTTTTGATGCTTTGAAGCTTTTTTTATATCCAGAATCAGTTTTACGACAATTGCTGGTGAAGCCTTGTTTCTGGATATGACGTTATTGTAACAAGCAGTAAAAAAAGATGAAACCTCTTCAGCTCGAGAAGACACTATTGGTATTGGTTACTTGCTTTTATTGTTATTTTTCACCAGTATCTTTTGTAAAATCTAATTACGTCTTCTAATTGTGATACAATAATGAATGGAAAAAATAGGAAGATGCTGTACAAGTCCTGTTTATTGTCATTTAACGCAAGTTGCAAAAGTAAACGGAATTCATTAAAAAAATGAGTGATTAACATTTTATTATCTTTGACTAAAATTTCCTTTTAGATTTGTTTAGTTTATTTCGAATCTTATGATTCTTGTAGCCTAAAAATATTTACTGCTTGATTAGTTTTCTCTCATTTTTATAGTAATCTCTTTGAATCTGTCCAATTTTATTGGATCTTTGACAGAGAATTATTGGGTTAAGCAACAGGTTGAGCCTAGTCAGTACCTAGATGGGTGACTGCTTGGGAATAACAGGTGCTATTTGAATGTGGGGGTGGCATAATAAATAACAGCTCAGAATTGGAAAGCAGAGATTGATTTTCAATTCCATATGTGTTCATTATATTCAGTTATGCACAAATATCCTTGAGAAAGGCATGAATCCACTTCATCTCCCTCCCAGCTATGGGTTAATTAGTAGGACTTGTATCAGTAAATCATTACTATCTTCCAAAAATTCTTCCAATCTAAAAATATTTTCTAGCTATGAATAACGTGAAAAAGGTTGATAAGCTGTAAAACACAATCAGTCAATAAAAAATTTATATAACTGGAATTCTTAAATTTAAACTGGAATGTGTATTTTTTCATTATTTTTTTTGTGGCCACAACCGAAATTCTAAGGATTATTAAATTATTTTTGTCCATTTTGCTTTGATTTCTTGACTGAACAAATTTGGTCTCAGCAATAAAACTGAACTTCCATAAAAGGAAATTAATGCTTATCTATTAGACCCCATATCTTTTAGGGCGGAGTTTGGTGGGGGGGATTTCAAACTGAAGGTATTTTCTGATTAAAGCTTCTAATATGGTATTCATGGTCTACACAAAACTTACACATTGAATTTTTTAAATGCAAAATAGGTATCGTTTTAATTCCTTTATTTTTCATTATTGTTTCTTGTTTATTAGTTTAACTTTCCATTTGAATTTCTAGGATGAAGAGTTATTATTATTTATGTTTGGATGAATATCATCATCTTTGTTGAGATTTTATCACAACATTTCAGCCATTGTGCTCTCCAGACTTCTTCAGGTCTCTATTAATTTTGAACTAAACCCTTTAAATAATATATAAGAATAGATTGTTCTTATTCAGCTGCCTAATGATATCTTCTTTTTTTTTTTCAGTACTGTTCAATTATTGCTCATTTTATTTATACTTGAGTCTACTACCCAGTGCAAAGATTGAACTCACAATTATTATGCCACCAAATTCATGAACGAACACTTTAATCCAATAAGCTATTACAATAAATATTGTCATTATATTCTGTGGGTATTTACAAGAAATAAATATGTATAATGACAATAATAAAGATTTTATTTTGTAAAAAAAAAAATAGTCAACAATGGAAATTCTGGAAGATAAGGTTTTAAGGCAGAGAGTCGTCGTAATTTTTGTGTTTGATTTCAAGAAACTGTGTCAATAAAAAGAATAAATTTGTTCACTTACCTTATGACTGTCTTAAAAATAAATGAACAAATTTTCATCATTAGGTTGTTCAAAATCTATTTAAACAGTAATAAAATCAGTCAAGATAGGAACACTGAACACTTATACATTTCTTACATGGAGTTATAATGATTTTTATGCCTTTATGTTAAAAACTCTAAATGTCTTTGTAACAGAATGTTTTTTGGTTATTAATATAAAAAACTAATATAATAAAATTGATAATCATATGGAGTGCTTTTTTATATATTGTTATTAATATAAAAAATTAATAAAATAAAATTGATCATTATCTGGAGTGCATTTTTATATATTGTTATTGATATAAAAAATTAAAATAAAATTGATAATCATCTGGAGTGATTTTTTTATATATTGTTATTAATATAAAAAATTAATAAAATAAAATTGATAATCATCTGGAGTGATTTTTTATATATTGTTATTAATATAAAAAATTAATAAAATAAAATTGATAATCATCTGGAGTGATTTTTTTATATATTGTTATTAATATAAAAAATTAATAAAATAAAATTGATAATCATCTGGAGTGATTTTTTTATATATTGTTATTAATATAAAAAATTAATAAAATAAAATTGATAATCATCTGGAGTGATTTTTTTATATATTGTTATTAATATAAAAAATTAATAAAATAAAATTGATAATCATCTGGAGTGATTTTTTATATATTGTTATTAATATAAAAAATTAATAAAATAAAATTGATAATCATCTGGAGTGCTTTTTTATATAGTGTTATTAATATAAAAAATTAATAAAATAAAATTGATAATCTTCTGGAGTGATTTTTTTATATATTGTTATTAATATAAAAAATTAATAAAATAAAATTGATAATCATCTGGAGTGCTTTTTTATATATTGTTATTAATATAAAAAATTAATAAAATAAAATTGATCATGATGATTATCAATTGTTTTTTTATTAATTTTTTATATTAATAACACTATATAATTAAAGCACTACAGATGATTTTCAGAAAAAAATTTTTTTTTTTTATTTTAAAAAAATCTTGGTGTGTGGGTATATTTTATTTCGGCTTCCATATGGAGTAATTAAACAATCAATCAATCAAACTATATAATAATTATCAATGTCTATTTATAGACTTCATATGTATTTATTTATATATTTCCTGGCCCATCTGTAGTGGGAAGGGAGGTCAATCCTTATGAGTTTGTAAATGTATGAATGATTACTTCCTTTAGCCATCTCAATAATCTATACAAATAAAATATTTATCTGCATTTAAACAATATTAGTTCCTGAGTAAAATGAACAGTTTAATTAATTAACTTCTTTACTCCTACATTTATTAGATTGCAGTCTTATTTGTTCAAGCCTTTCATGGAAGGCACTCAGATACTGTTTTCTTTTAATTGATCATCTTGCTTCAAGTTGGTCTTGAAATTGCCTTTGTCTTTCTGCTGCTAATGTTTTTCTCACAAGAGATATTTCTATTTCACTGTTATATTAAACAAATAGATTTTGTAACGTGAAAAAACATTCAGCAAAAAGCGATTTATATAATACCAATTATAATCAATCAATCAATCAATTATAGATAACCATTGAATGTTTGAAAAAAATTACATAAAGGGAGCGGATTAATTAAATAGTTCATTGACCTCTGTTTTAGCTGTGAATTCTTTATTTAGGCTTTATTGAATCTTGATACATTGTTTCAAGACGTTTGTTTTCATTGCCTCTCACTATTAAAACTTTCTAAAAATTGCCGTTGTACAGCATGAGTACATTAGTCTATATAGAAAATTGGACCAACTTGTACAAAATTAAAAAATAAATTTTTACTTGTGGTCTGGAGTGCTTAACCTATTATATATAACAAAAAAATATGACAAGTAGTATAACAAAAGAAATATGACGAAAAACATTATTTCTGGTCACAGTGATGACTGTACAACAACTCTGTTTAATCTTGGATAAACATTACAATAAAAGAGTAAATGAAATATTAAATAACAGGTGCTTCGTTGTGTAACAATTGTTAATAATCTCATGTCGGAGATGATGTATTTTCTTTTAATATTAGAATAACTTCTACAATATTTATTATTTATATGACAATTTGAGTTAAAAATAACTTCTTAAGACAGAGGTTTTCGTTCAATCCAAACCATGATGCTGATCAAGTCTGTTTCGGCATGGCAATATTCATTTAATATGTCAGACTTGAAGCTGAATTTATTGAAGTATGTTTTGTTCATCTTTGCTACATGTCTCGATTTCCTGTAGAATAAATCTAATTCCCCCCCCCTCTACTCCACCATTCTTCGTTCTTTTTTGGTTTTGCTAAGACGAAAGCAGTGATCTAGAAGTTTTCACTTGAGGCCCACGATTCACGACCTCCCACCATTTGATGCAAGCATCCATCAATAATACAATCTGCAGGATCAGCAGCAGCATTAGTAACTGCCCAAGCGAGACCTTTTATCTGTCGGAGATGAATTGAGATATGATGAAGGTCTCAGGTTTGAGAAGCCAGAGATGACCTATTTGACTAGAATTAAAAAAAAAAAAGAAAAGAAATCTAGCAAGAATGAAAGTGAATAGGTCAGTAAGATAAATTCCTTGAAATTAAAGAAAATTTATTTTTATTTATTCAAATCTTGTTAAGTCCTTAAATGTTGCCTGTTTGAATTATGCCTCAATCCTATGCCAGTCTAATCCGTTCAACCAGGAATAATCTGATGGAAAACTATTAGATTATTCAGGCCTGAAATTGCTGCTTATTTCCTCCTGGTGACTATAATCCTTGTTCAAAGCCATGTAAAATATATATATATATATATATATATATATATATATATATATATATATATATATATATAGTATATACAATGCTGATTTTCAAGGCAGGTTCTCTTTTTACGCGGAAATGGAGTGCAACAGTTCCTCACAAACAATTTGGACTTCTGCCAAAGTATGTTTTTTTTTTCTGTTGAGTGTCGGTGATAATGGCTCTTCACAGCTTCCATTTCTTTTTTTTTTATATCTGTAAACTGTCCATTATCATGATTGTCTTTGAGGAAATATCAGAAAGTGGTTTCCTGTCATCTTCTCCATGATTCTAAATACATGCCTTATCTGCAATTTAACTGATGAAAAATAAAATAATTTAAATAAACACTTATATTTGGACAAGATTGTATGTTTTGTGGATGAAACATTTGTGTCTTTCCCCTCATTGCATGAGGTTGGTGTTACTTCCCAGTTAAAAACTGAGATTTTAAGTACTGATTTTATCGTAGGCAAGCTTTCCACATTTTTTTTTTATTTTTTTACAATAATGTTCACTCTGTACTAATCCCAAGAGCCACTCAAGGTAGAGGGTTACAGAGTAAATGGCACTGTTTAGAGGAAAATGTAGGGAAGATAACGGTTAACCCTAAACTTGAACAGGTTAAGATTGTAGTGATCAGGAAAGCATAATCTTGGGAGAAAGTTCCACAAAGCAATGGTCTGTGAATATTGGCACCCAATTCCATTCTTTTATTCTTGTTCTAGACTAAAGCCGAGTAAATGTCTAGATTATCAGGTGGTAAATATTGTTTCAAAATACAAAAAAAGAAAAGAAAATTTATTATTGCTGCAGAAAAATAAATGAAATAAATATGAAATATTTGGATTCATGTAAAGAAGATATTTTTGCAATTGAATACGATGACTTTAAGTACTTGAACAACTTTTTCAGCAATAAACCCTTTCAGAATGAGGCAGCTGCAGAAAAAACTTTCGGGGAGAAATTCTGGAATTGGTGGAATAGAAACAATATTATTACAAGTTGGCAGAAGTTTGTTGAAGTCTGTGGCACAGACATTGACCTAAATCTTTGCTTGACACAAGTGCTTTTCACTTTTCCATTATTTCAGCCAGAAACATTTATTTCAATGGCAACCTAATATGCCAATCGACATGAAAATACTTTTACCCGGGCAACCAATTTTTCTTTTTAGAATTGCAAGATTAAATGCAGTAAATTTTATTTAACTGAAAAATGAAGTGGAATTATTTATTTATTTTTTAAACAAAGTCAATTAATACTACCATAGTCATAGTAGTGGCTGATTTATTTACAAACCCTATCACCAGAGTAAAACTCAATAAATTTTTCAATACTCAAAATAGACACACAATCCTTTTTACTTGTTTTTTTTTCCCCAATTTGTTTTCATTTTCTTCTACCCCCCCCCTTGTGATTTAAAAAATATAGAAGTAAAAAAAAATGTGTGTGTAAAAATTCAGATGTAAGTAAAAAATATATCTGTAAAAAGACTAATATGAATAAAGACAAAAGGAAAACTTTTCTGTAGGAACACATTTCAATTTGTCCTCTAATGGACATTATCAAAGCAAATGTATGGATTTTATTTTACAAGTATTTATAAACAGAAGTAAAAATGTTGTTAGGTTTTCAAAATTTTTAAATTTTAGAACATTCTAAAATATTCTTAAAGTTAAATGTGAAACTCAAGGTAAACTATGGAAGATGATAAGTGTTGTAATTTAATGCCTAATAAATGAAAGATTAAAAAATGTTGAATTTTTTTTAATATTTATAATGTAATTATTTATTATTATATTTTAATTTGATAAAATATTTATTTATTTTAAATAATGGAAGGTTTTGAATTTAATTGATGTCTTAACTTAAAAAAGAAAAATTATGGTCATGTACACTACAGTTTTAAAGTTTGAAGGCACCCCTAGAATTAGCATGGGATGAACTTGACAGAAGAGTGAAAAAAAAATGAAAAGAGCTTTTAGAGACATTGGAAAAAGAATGGAATCAATTATCAAACTTTGAGAAACTTGCAATGAATGCCAAAAATTTGTGCTGCAGTAATCAAGGCTAGAGGAGGATATTTTGACGAGAGCCAAATTTAATCATAAAATGTTTTTTTTCTTTTTGTCATAATAAAATTTCTAATAAAAATCATGTTTTACTTTTTTTAACCATATATATATATATATATATATATATAACCCACTGAAATTTTTTTTTCCCTTTGATTTAAATTAAATTTAAATTTGAACAAGGGAATGACTCCTATCCAAAATATAGAAGGAGAAAGCCATAAGATGGAGGTGACATAGATCAAAATGGGACAATAAGGACATCAATTTGAGCAAGAAATCACACAACAGAGGGTAGTGCCTTAGAATCCATATTTTCAACTGTCATATCAGTGTTAAAATCTACTCATCAATTCATTCAGTCCAAAATATAGGAGGAGAAATCCAGAAGATGGAGGTCACATTGGCAAGATCAAAATATATGGATGTCAAGTTGAGCAAGAAATCACCAATCAGTGGGTAGTGCATTACAATACATATTTGTTGTGATAATTCAACTGTCCTATCAATACTGGAATTTGCTTATGAATTCATTCAATCTAGTATTGCATCAAATACATATCAAATGGGTCAGATGAAGCTGTTTTAGCACAAACTCTCCCACTGAAATTTTTCCCCCCCTTTGATTAAATCAAATTTAAATTTGAACAATGGAATGACTCCTATCCAGAATATAGAAGGAGAAAGCCAGAAGATGGAGGTCACATTGGCAAGATCATTGGATAATACTGAAATGCATCATTTTTCTCCACAAATTATAACAATGATTTAAAATCAAACATCATTTTCTTACAAAAAAATGTGTAACCTGCATCAAGACACAGATAATTCATCTAGTGTATTAAAATACAAAATTACTTTTTGGGCCAATTTAAAAAATTACTGGGGGTGGCCTCAAACTTTTGAACTCTAGTGGATGTTGGCATTGGAAAGGTGTGTATCTTTTAGGAAAGGATATATTTGAAAAAATCTGAGATACAGATTTACATTTTGGCAAGATTTGATAGTGGCACATTGAAGAATTTTCCATCTAAGTAAGTTTCACTTTTACTTAGACACAAAATTCTTCTTCTGAAATTCTCTCTCTTGCTAATGTGTGTATGTGGACACACATGGGAACATGGTGGTTACAGTCTGTTTCATGCTTCAATATAATCTTTAGGCCATGAGGATTGCATTCAAGCAGGAAACAGACTGTTGCCACTAAGTGTTGATTTCAGTGTCCACTTCTGTATTTACACACACTCTATCCCTGATAATGTGTACTTTTACTCATAAGTAGACATTGATCTCAACACCCAGTTGGCAACAGTCTTTTTTATGCTTAAATGCAATCTTCAGGCCATGTGTGTTGTGGTGTGGCCTCACTATTTATGTATGCTGGTTAATGGTGCATTATGGGTAGAAAGTCTAAGCATATATGGGAAATTAAAAACAAAAATCAAATCATACCAAATCATTGAAAATAAGGACAACAGAATCAGCCTACAACAATAAATCCAAAAACTAAAAATAGCTATAATTACCTTCCCAGACTAACACAAACTACTAAATAAACAATCAGAACTCATCTCAAAATGCAGACACAAAAACAAGTTTTTCCTACAAAAAATAATAATACATAAAATAAACAAAAAGTCTAAATTAATAAATAATAAACAAATTAAGAAACTACAAATTCACACATAAACATAAGTAAATGTAATAATAATCAACAACAAATAAAGTAATTAGTAATAAATGAGTAAATAAAAGTTGACAAGCAAAATACTATTAAATAGCTACAAATAACTGTATTTGGATACACAACTATTTCTACTCTTTAGCTTCTAGAACAATTTGAAACATAACCATAAAAAGTGCACCCAACAACAGTGAATATAATATGATAGACCTTGATACCCATAATAAACCATTGACTAGCATATATAAATAGCCGAGCTAAAACACAATACACATTGCCTGAAAATTTCATTTAAGCATGAAACAGTCACCACTTGATGTTGAGCTCAATATCCACTTTCATATTTGCATAGGCTCTATCACTGATATTGGGCACTTTAACCCATAAATATAGCATACCATTCAAATGGTTTTTTTGACGGCTTAGTGGGAGAAGTTTGGGCTGACGCAAATTCAGTCGGGTTTCGATCCTAGCTAGAGGCAACCGGACGTCTAGCCACACTGATGAGCTGTGAAATGGCAAAACAGTCTGTGGATGACAAAAATATATATATATATATATATATATATATATACATATACATACCTGACAATTGCATCTAGCATGAAACAGACTGTCGCCTCTAAGTGTTGACTTCAGTGTTCACTTTTATATTTACACACGCTCTATCTCTGATATTGAGCACTTTATCCCATAAATATAGCACACTTTAAGACTATATTTCTTTATATATATATATATATATATATATATATATATATAGATATATAGAGCATTTTTTCTTAGTGTCCAGAGCGCCTAAGTCTATGGACTAAAAGTTTGGATGTTTAGTCCTGAATATTCCCTTAACATCAACTCTGAGTGTAAATCAAAGATGATCTGCACATTTGCCATAACATATCTTCAGCTTTGTCACATTGTCTTCTATTCATATTTGGTACTACTGTGGTCATGTGATTGAAGTTTGAGCTTGCTTCCGCCAGTTTTCTTGCTGCTGTTACAGTGCAAACATGGCCGCTCTGTTAGTAGTGTGCACCAAGGAGGAACAAAGTGTAATGATCCAAATCTGCAGAGAACATGCTACCTCATTGTTCACCATTACCATATCATTAATTCTTTTTAGAACATTTTACATGGATAGACGAGTTGCCTTGTTCCATGTGCATTTGTTGGGGTTGAAAGAATAAAAGTTTCTGGAGACAGATTTGAACGAACTAAAGCAAAATCTGAATTATTGTAATCATTTCTAAATTGAAGAAAGAAAAATATTCAACATATCTGCAAAGTTTAACATGGAATGTTTATTCCAAGAGTCATTTTGTTCAAGATTGTACCAAGCACTTAAATATCAATTTTGTTAATGCCATCTCGAAAAGTGAAATTTATTTTTTCTTCATGATGAATCTTCAGGTATGACTGCGAATTATTATTTGACCTTCTCTTCCGCCTCCTCCTCTTTCTCCAATTCTTTATCCTTTTCCTTTTCCTTTCCTATGAAAAATCCTCATTTCCCTTCTCTTCATTTACTTTAATTTTATCAAATATTGATATTTATTTTTAATTCTGAGAAGTTAGTGTTGTCAGAAGGTTTTTTTTTTTTTCATTAAAAATAATAAAGAATTTCAAATATGAGATCAGGTAAAAACAATACTTTTAAAAATTAAAGGAAAATAAAACACAATAGAAATGTAACAAAATTAGTCTGAGATATGACAAGTCAGTTAATTGAAGCTTTCCAAGCATTAGTTTCAAAATCAAGTTTAGAAAATATATCTGTGTGTTGCTATGGAAACACAGAGCTGATGATACAATCCAATCAACTTAGTTTTGGCTCCTCTGCAGAGATTCCAACAAAGTGTGGTATGTTTACCATTTCCTCATCTCACTTTCTCTCCTCTCCCTCCTTCCCCATCTTTCTCCTTCTCATCTTTAAACGACTACATGCTAAAATCCATCCAATGAGAATAAGACTCCTCACTTCCATCACAAAATGGCCGATGCTCTCGTATAATTCAATTTCGCTCCAAGATCAATTAATGAAGAAAAAGACTTGCAGGGCTAAAAATATTTTTAAAAGACATTTATTGATTTTGGGAGTGGGTTGGTTTTCATTTATTCTTTCCCCTTTCCATCTTTTTTTTTTTTTTTTTTTTCATTTTCCAGTAAATAGTCTTTATTCTTGTTGTTTTAGGTCACCATTACAATTGACCCCCCCCCCCCCGGCCAAAAAAATGACTTTAGGTCACTTAGATTTAATCTTTGTAAACTTTTAAATGAAGCCCCTAATATCTCTACTTAAAGAGTATCTATTGCCATGGAAGAGCGCTCTCCAATGTACTCGTTCTGCCATTGCTATGCCTTTTCTTTATTTCGTTATGATTGTGCCATCTTAGGATTTTATACATCTTGCCGCAATTGTCCACCTCTTAAAGTGACACAGGAAACAGAGAAAGAATATTAAAGTTGGTAGAGAATAGGGAGCAGATCTGTGATTGCCATTAAATAAATGGCTACAATACTGATTGCATAACATCAAAATTAAATTGATATTTTTTCACTGTTTCTTTTATTTTTGTCATTTTTAATAAAACACTAAGTTACACATGGATTTGTCCAAGAAAAAAACCAATGTAAGCCTAGATTCTGTTACCCACTAGAAAGCAGGGATTAGAAAACTAATTTAAACCCCCACCCATATTAAGGGATGATACAAGGTCATTTGAGAATTTTTGCCAATGGGACTGTAAAATTCTCAATATCTCTGTTGGGATACAAAGGGCAATTATCTCCCTTTGGTCAAGACAGTCATGTGATGACCAGTTAATGATGTCACTCTATACAATGATGAGACATAGTAGATGAATCCAGTCTGCTTCAATTTACAGCAGCCAAACCGAAGGGTTGCTTCTTTTTTTTTTTTTTTTTTTTTTTTTTAACTCAGGCTAAGGTTAAATCTTTTTCCTCCAATAAATGCTACAGCTTATAAGTACATGGTGCGGTTTCCCCTTGGGAATATATCTTCCCAAGATATAGAAAGAAACTCTGGCTTACAGTCCTCAATTTGGGAAAACCCAAGACTTGCTGTTTCTTGTTCACGGATTATGTCCTCACCTGGGACATAGTAGATGAATCCAGTCTGCTTCAATCTGGAGTCCTAAATATGGCTTCTCTAGAAACCGAAGAATCTCCATATATGTAAGACCCTATCTTTTCACTATACTTGCTGTGTAGATCTATGTGATATATTTTTCTCTGCATTAGATGTGTGTGTATATATATATATATATATGTATGATGTAGCATTATAAAACTCTCTGAGAACAAAGCAAGTTTGTAATTGTAACAAAGAAGTTGCCAAGAGAAGGAGTTATTCGCCTGTCACAAAAAGAAGTCATGTGACAACATGCATTGTTTATAGCTGTAAGCTGAATTAATTTTGGTGCAATTCGAACCTGAGCCTCACTTTAACCAGTTCAGTTAACTTATCTGAGTAGAATGAATGTGCAATAGGCAAGCATATGCAAATTCAATCCAAACACCCAGATCAAGTACTTTGGGAGAGAATAACAGAACGAATGAGATTGACACCAGGTGTTCGGGAGAAAGGCGTTCTTAACGGTGTTTCTAAGGACAGCCAGGGTGAGCAAGAAATTGATATGAGTGACCGTGTTTCTTTCCTTTTGTCTTTTAAATCACTTTCTTTTCACTTCAAGCTATTTTGGTGTGCTGCCTATATACTGACTTCCCCAAAATGGCAAAGGTGAAACTCGGCAGTGACATCATGAAGCTCTTCTATGGTGACAGAAATGTGCTGGCATGGCCCAGGTGTGTCCTGGTGGTGAGTCTCCAGAAAATAGAAGATGTGGCAAGTCTTGTATTTGGAGGGAGATGCACTCCAACTCTATTTGGAGATGGATGAGAATTAGCAGGCAAACATCGACCTGATTGAAGCCGAGTTGGAGGAAGCTCTTTTTCGGACTGGGTATTCTCTGCTTGTGCAAAGTTTAGACTGGCTGGGGGGGCTGAAAAGCAGGTGGGTGTTTACACAGGCATACACAACAACAACTTGCAGGGATGGCAGGGTTCACTAGGCGCAGGCTTGAGACTACAATGAAGCTGGCATTCATGACAGGCTTCCCTCAATGACATCTCAATGGAATTGCAACAAGCAATGGCCATTGAAACGTTGACCAGAGGAGATTTGCTGACATGGACAAGGGTGCTGAAAAGAGATATGACTGAGTTACACAGTTATACATTGAAGTGAGTTTGAAGTTCTGCTCCAGGCAAATCCCTAAACATGCATCACCTGTTATCAGTGCAGAAGCCAAGGACACATGGCCAGAGACTGTGCAATGAGACGGCCCAATGGGACGAGTACCAGGAAATCGTGCCAAGAGATGCAATACTTCAAGTGCAATAAGATCAGCCACTTTGCATCAGAATGCCAAGGATACGCCTCAGGAGAAAAGGCGTCAGTGCTAGTCTCCTTCCCAAGCAAGTAAAAAAACAAAGTGCATCCTGTCATCTGCATACATGTTGACAGATGACCATGCACGGCCCTAATTGACACCGGCTGTTCCAAGACACTGATGAGCAAATCAGAATGCTGCCAGTGAAAATCTAAAACCTTGAAGTGTTAACTGCAGATGGAAAGATTCTGAGGTGTCATGGAACGAGAGCCAAGTTGAGTCCACCCAGCATACGTATGCTGCTTCTGCAAATCGGCTGAGCATTCAGCAAATAGTATGTATCCATCAACAGAGCAGACACTCTGGAATAAACGCACGTTCTATTTTTCCAAACGGAGAGACCCGACTGTTTCAAAAGCCTACATACGAATGGCAGTGAAACAGCCTCACTTTTTACCAGTGAACAGGTGCAGGATCAATTGACTGGCATGCTCCACACTGGTGAAAAGCGAGGTTTGACGTGAAGGATAATTGGAGCAGGTTAGGAGTGGACACCACTCATCATAACAATGGCCATTATCTGACACTTATTGAATGTGCTCCCTTGCAATTTGCCGTCTGGCGCACACTGACTCAGCAGGAATCAGCAAGTGTCATACGCTGACTGAAGTCCATATTTTATGAGTGTGGCCCCCTGCTGAGATCCTGACTGACAACAGCATCACATTTAATGGCCAACACTTTCGGTAGTTTATGTGTAACTGGGGTATACATCTTCGATTCCGGTGTGCCTATGAACCATCGGGAAATGGTATAGTTGAGAGAAGCGTGGCAACATGCATTGTTTGTAGCAATAAGCCGAATTGATTTTGGTGCAATTAGAGTCTGAGCCTCGCATTAACCAGTTGAGGTTGATTTATCCAAGTCGGATGAACGCACATAGACAAGCCAGAATTTTAGGAGAGTGAGGCGATTTGCATATGCTTATGTAAATTTAATCCAAACACCCAAATCAGGTACTTTGGAAGAGAATAAAAAAAACAAACGAGCTTGACACTGGGAGTTCGGAAGAAAGGTGTTTTCTAAATGGTGTTTCTAGGGACAGTCAGGGCAGGCAAGAAACCAAGATGAGCGACTGTGTTTTTTTCCTTTTGTCATTTACTTTCTTTTTACTTCAGGCATTCCTTTTTCCTTTTAACCCTTTTGTTCCATTAATGGGAGAATCAACCATTCTTCTATAGCTCTATTCCATTACATCCCTAATATCTAGTACCAACAAAAATCAATTCTTTGTTAAGAATCGGCCTCAGCATTTCAATCATATTGGTTCTCAATCCACAGGTTTTTGGTCGGTTAATTTGTTTTCTATAACTTATCAACCCTTTTGAGGTCATTTAAAGCCAGAAAATATTAAATTTTAAGATATTTTTTTAAGACAATAATGGTTTAGTGATACAAGTTTTACTAATTAACCCATAGCTGAAGAGTTTGATTCATACCTTTCCCAAGGGTATTTGCATATAAGTGAATATAATGGACCCAACAGGAATTGGAACTCTGCTCTCTAATTTCCAATTTCAAGCCATTATACATGACACCACCCACACATCAAAGCTTACAACACCTGATATTCTCAAGCCATCACCTATCTAGGTACTGACCAGGCTCAACGTAATTTAACTTCGGTGATTGTACGAGAACTGGTATTTCAATGTGATGTGGTCATAAGGCTAAATTTTAGTTTTGATTCCTGTAACTGTTCTGATGAGATAATCAGGTTGAGAAGATGATAAAGAGAAAAGTAAATTCTAAGTTCTCATTCTTTGCAACAGATACTTGAAGGCTGAAGAATATATAGGCTAAAAATTTATTAAAAACAACAAATATGAAAAATGTGATATTGAGTGAAAAAAAATGTAAATTTAAAAAATTCAGAAAAAAAACATTGCCAGGTGATAAGAAATAACATCTGCTGCTATATTTTTCTGACATGAACTTTATTAAGTGACAATCAATGAGCAATGGGAAAACTTAAAAGAAAATATCCACAACTAATAGAAAAAAATAAACAAAATATAGAAGTGAACTATGGGTAAAATAGGAAGACTGGGCTCTTTAACCTTTAACAGGGCAACTAAAATGCAAACCTACTCTGCCAATATATCACAGGTGTGTTGTATGGCAGGGTAAAATTAGGGTCATATTTGACTGACCTTGAGGAAGGCCTGAATAAATTGCTGACATAAAATCATATATATATATATATATATATATATATATAGTCATTCACAGACAGACTGTTTTGCGGTATCACAGCTCATCAGTGTGGCTAGACATCCAATTGCTTCAAACTGGGATTGAAACCCGACTGATTTGACATCAGTCAGAGATTCTACCCCCAAGCTATTATCGCATGGCAGAGAGTAAGGGAAACTTTAACATCTTTACTATACAAAAGACATCAGTGACTAGGAGAGCTTGATTCTAGTTGAAGAGCATTGCATTAGCAGCAGCAGCAGCCACTGTTAATAAAATCACCCCTTCCTCTCCGAGAGCTCAACCGAATTATTTCAGGAGCATATATATATATATATATATAATTTTAATATATTGTTTAAACTTTATTTTTAATGGATACCTATATTTGATTAGATGCTCTGTTTATTTATTTTCATCTACCAGCCTAAATATTCAAGAAATCTTATTAGAAAATATCCATTCCCTGGTAGGATTTATTTTATCTGATGTACCATTGATCTCTTGGCCACAAAGAGCCTACTGGCCAAACCAAAAGCCCAAATAGTGCTTTTGAATACAGAACTTTCCAGATTCTCGAAATACACACCTGTGCTCAGTTTCATATCCTAATGTAAACAAAGACAATGATTGTCCATTAAAAATAATGTTTAAGCAATACATTAAAATATGTCAGGTTAATTAATGAAAGATCTAATCATTCTGAGTATGACTGCAAAAAACTTTCTCCTCCCCAATTTATAGGCAGAAGCTCACAAATGTATGCTGGGATTGCATCCTTGCCAGTAAGATAGGCCACTTGTCAGTGTCGTCTGATTCAGTTCCAGTTTGTCATGCTTTGAAGTCAGAATGCTACAGTCACTTAAATATAAAATGTGCATGATTAGTGCAACTGTCGGAGAAGAGTTGGTAACTATTGTTTAAATTTGACCTGAGTTTGTTATATTAACTTTTGCACAAATTCCCCTTTGCTATGGATTAAATAGCAGACTGGGTGCTCTCATCTTGGTTAGCAACCAGTCTAGGAGAAGGAAAACTCTGGATTCAAAACCTGAGGAAGACTGTAGACTTTCTGGCACACTATGCTCCATTCCTTTGTTCTCAGTTCTTTCAAAGTGTGTAGCTTTCACCACTATAACCAAATCACCTGTGTGGGTTGTCTGCTGGTTCAGTTGGACCCTCATGAGTTGATATTTGATGGGAGAGCCCATTATGCATCAGCAATTAAAAGTGTCTTTAATTTGACATTGTTATTTATTCCTCTAACAATAAACATTATATTTATAGAGTAAATGTTTCTGAGTAGACATCTGTTATAAACAGTATAATCCTTGCCTTGGGTTTTTCAAAGACGTGTATCCACCAAATAACACTAACACACTAAATATAGCATTTATTGTCAAAAGAAATAATGTGGAATGGAAAAATCTATTAATTTTTTCAAAATTGTTTTGTTTATGTTTTAGGTATAAAGATAAAAGTTATTTGAAAACTTGCAGTAAGTAATGTGCATTTCTTAAAAATGACTAATTGGTTTTGCTTTGCTGTGAGGCTTCTCGTGGCTGAACAGGCAAAGCACATTTAGTTTGAAAGTGGTTTTCCCAGGATAAAGAGAACACAGGTTGCTGAGAGGCAAATTATCATTAATAAGATTTTTGATGCCTCAGGCCAGTAGACATCAGTTTTTCTGTTTAAACAAAAAATGATGTACAGTATTTACATTATTCGGACTATTGTCCTTATCTTTGTTGTGATATTTATTACAATGTTTCAGCTGTTGTATGCTCCGGCCTTCTTCAGGTGGTTGGAATGTCAAACTGAACCCTTTATTTCGCTCACTGGAGTAGACTGTTCTTTTTCCACGTGTCATGTTTTAATAATATCAGTTATCTCTTCCCCTCTCCAAGTTCTCCACTGCCTTAACACATGGCACAGAAGATAAAGATGTTGGTTAAATCCAGTGACAGGACCCAAAGAGTGTGAGTTCAATACGCAGTTAAGGTTCAACCACCAACTCCTAGTTTGTGAACTCTTTTGCCTTCTTAACTGTTGATTTGCTTTGCATATATTGTTTACTGGCTTGATTGATACAATTTCATTTTTGCCCTTTTTTTTCTTCTTTTTATCGCAAACTTTATTAATTCTATTCATTGGACAGTTCTGTTATTTATCTTGCAATTTGACAACGGCTTCTAATTCATCAGCTGATCAGACTGATATTTAGCCATAAAGCAATACAAGCACCCCCCACCCCCCAATAAATGGCCTATTATCAGCTGCATGTCATCTTCAAACTGTGAGAAACAAGATCAGCATCATCAGCATAGAGGAGTTCACAAATAATCAGTTGGAAAACTTTAAACTGTGCATTGAATCATCTCAGATCAAAAACCTTCCCATTTGTTATCAAAGATAAAGGCCAACGTCCTGCCTTGTGGGGAGGCAAGGTAAATAACGTCAGTCCAAATCTGCTTTATTTACTAGACAGACTTACTGTGTTCACTTGTCCAACCTTCCTTTTGTGTGTAAGCACCAAACCATAGTTTGTGAACTCTTTAGTCCTCTTACCTGTTGATTTGCTTTAAACACATTGTTTGCTTTGCTCGATACTATTTCATTTTTGCCCTTTTTTATCACACACTTCATTAATTCTGTTCATTGGGCTGTTGTGTTATTTATTTTGCATTTTGACAATGACCTCTACCTTATCAGGAAGCTATAATGTTAACTAATAATAAGGTGTTAGTAAGTAGATTACCGTAAGAGTAAGGGGAAAAAGTACAATATGATATTTTCTTAACATGAATAGTACTTACTAATTATGGTCAAAGACTGTACTTTCAGTGGGCAGTTTTATTCTACTTTTAATTTTCCTAGTTGCTTTACAAGAGTCTTTGAGATAGTTCCAAGCTTGTCAATAATAATGAGTACAAATGTCACCATTTTGCTTTTTCTTTGGCATCTTGGCCTGGGGTAATGACTAGTGAGGCTAGGCTGGTTGCCTGAGTAGTGAATTTAATTCTCACTGAGGGCTCCATTAAAATACTAAATGACCCAGCAAAGGTTGACATGTAAAACCAACCAACGCAGAGAATAAATTTTTTAAAAAAGTGAATAAAAATACAGAAAATTTAATATTAACATCTATATATCTTTTTGAACAGTTTTTAAAAATCTTTTCTTTATGTACAACTCTAAAACCTCAAAATTTTCTGTTTTATACGATAGAAATTAGTGATGTAATTTGAAGAACTTAAGCAATATGCAAAGCCTAGGGAGTTACAGCATCAACAAATAAAAAACATACAAGCTTACTGAATACACAAAATATGAAGAATTGGTAATCGTTGATATGATGCCTCATGGCAGATATGATTTGGTTCAAAACCCATAGACATTTTCTACTTTCCTCTAGGCAAATAACACCACAAGAATCTAATCATCAATCTTTTCATAATGAAAAGACAATCAATGTACATCTTGTGTTATTTATGCAACAAAGACTAGGGTTAGTAAACAAAGAGCAAAATGAATTCAGGGGATGTTTAATCATAAAAAAGAAAAACAATTGGGCCAATATTCAATTGGGCTAATATTCAATTGGGCCAAACTAATTTCTGATTGAATTTCTCTTTGATTTTTTTTGATTTTCTCTTCACTGCATCCAATCAGCTTCTCTAAATCTCTAAATACACATTTTTATCATTTACAGAATTTCTCTATTCTGGGACACTTTGTTGTCATTCATGAAAATTGTTAGCTAGATGAATGTATCTTTGAATGAAGATTTTACAAGACTGCAAAGGAAGTGTTATCACTAAGTTTCTTTATTTAAAGGATTAAATATGAGTGTTCTTCATTAATCCATCTTAATCTGTTAATGGCATTTACCTCTTTGTGACTGGTGCCTTGGCATTCAAAATCATTCCAGACAGATAAGTGTTGATGTGGAAAGGGGAAATTCTATTAAACCAATAAAAACTCTTATCAAACATTCAAGACTCAATCTGAATTTTTTTATTAATAAATGAAAGTGTTTAATCTTAGTTAATAGAGGCACAGTTAAGTTTTGATTAAAAAAAAAGGAGAAAGCTGTTCAGTAATGTTCTTTATTCATTATGAATATCTTATTAGTGTATTTCTCTCTACATAAAGCTTCTCTAAAATTACCCTTGTACCTGATGGCTGGATAACCAGTGCCAAACACTTATTTCTGGACACCCACAAGATATATATATGATTATAAAGGATTTAAGTAGGATTACAAATTAAAATAATGTTAAAAGGGGAAAAAAAATATATATTTACTTTTATTATAAGAGATTCGAACAAAAGCCTGTTGAAATCACTACACAATAGCTTTTGTGTTTTGGCAATTTTGTGCCTCTTCAGGTGTTGGTAAGGAACTGGTGATTACATTATTTTAAAGAAAATTTCAAAAGCAAAGTGTTACCGCTTTTTTCAAAAGATAAACGGGACGGTAATATAACACAAGGTCAGAATTAAAAATAGACTTTGTGGGTGTGTCTTGTTCAACCAATTAAATGACTGGTCTAGTCTAAGTATGTTCATAATAGCAATAGTATAAATATTTATATATTGCTCTTCTTTGTATTGGGCACTTTTTTGAAAAGTAAATGCTACGAACAGTGGAATTTTACTTCATCTGTTCTTTCTCTGATTTGGATATATATATATATATATATAGAAGAAAAATAAGTCAAAAACGGATATTAATTTACAGGAAGTAAATTGTTTCAGTTTTAAAAAAATTATGTATACATATATATAAATGAAAAATTTCTCAGAGTTAACCTGTAGTAAAAGACTATTTCTAAATGTAAAAGACAATAGGCTACCGTTACAGTTTTCCTATTGTCATTTACTTATATATATATATATATATATATATATATATATATATATATATATATATATGAAAAATTATGAACTGAAGCCAAGTTAGTAAGGCTCCTTAACTATCATAATTCCAAAAATAGCTAAAGCCAAAATCAGATTTTTAGGCTCAAATCAAAATATTTGAGATATGCAAAGAAAAAGAAGTTGAATTGGTCTTTCCTAAAGAAAATATCTTTTTCAAGACTGTCAGATTTGATTATGCAATTCAATGTTTTCAAAAAGAAATTGGTATTAATCCACTGAAGTTGGTAAAGGCTTTATATGAGTGAAATATATCAGATCAGATTCAGCTTATCTCTTGCCTTTTTAAAAACATTAATAACTTGTTTAGAGGGGGTACCTGGTTTTATTATGGAGTGAAATCTTAATCTTCTTACTGAAAATTGTGCCTCTGAAGTGGCTAATTGTGAAGATTCCTGTCAGAAAAACAGATGTCTCTGGGGACTACCAGAGAACAAAACCAGCAGTTGCAGCCTGGTTCACCACTGGCCACTAAATCCACCACCACCGCCGCCGTGACCATCACTGCCACCTCTCAACATGACCATACCTCTCAACATCCGTTACCACTCCTAGGCTTGACTAACCACCTTGACTATGCAGCTTCATGTTGATGACATCTCAATATTGTTACCTCGACAAACACCAGCCATGAACAGCCGACTATCCAGCTTTGACACCCCACCCAGCTACAAGCCTTGATCGTTGACAACGCTGTCACCTTGACAAATACCGATGTGATAACATCTCAACTTCACCTCCTAACACTCATACCCTATGCATTGACAAAGTCAGAGTCCGGACTTTTCCCAACCCCTAATATTCGCATCCTACGCATTGGCAAATTCAGATTTGTGACACTCACCGACCCAATGCCATCACCTCGGCATAACCAACATGTGCAGGGCATTTTCTTGCAGCTATCACCATGGCCCCATTCAACAGAACAGGCCTACTGACCATGCCAATATGACGTCACCCCCATTTCAAAGAACAAGCCTACCAACCAATGAAAATGGCATATCACCATGACCTGGATCAGCCAATATACACTGATCATACTCTGTGACCTCACACCAAGCCCACACAGGAATTAAGTCAACTCCTGGCGCTACCCTTACACCTGACCACCATCCTGACGACTGGCCACTGAAACAGACATTGCACCCATCCTACATCTCTGAACAACATGCCAACAATAAACATTGTTGAAATCTCATCCTCATTATTCCTTTCTCTTGCTACCAAATGCTTAATATAACACTGTTCAGTTGCTATAGCCCACAAAAATCACTTTTTCCAGTTATACCAGCATGATATCTCTGATCACAATAGACACCTCTTTGTGTATGCTCATAAAAAGTGCAAATATGTCCTCAAAGAAGCTGAATAGTTGTTCACTGATAGCGTGAGGTACTATATAGCCCCTCACAAGTTTAGTTCTTGTTACTATTCATGGCTCTGTAAGAATGAATTAAATAAGGATTTAATCAATTTGAAGTGCTATCATTTTCTGCTGATGGAGCAGAATGCTTTGCTCATAAATTCTTTTCCAATTTTGCTCTTGAATCATCAGGAATGCCGTTGCCTAACTTTCCACTTATCACTGAGTCTCTACTGTGTGATAAGCATTTAAATCTGTGCATAGTTTCTGCTATCATATCCAAACTTGATCCCTCCAAAGCAAGTGGACTCAGTGGTATCTCTGCAATTGTCTTTAAGAAATGGGCCCCCTGAACAGGCCCCTGTTCTCCCCAATCTCTACAAAAGATGCCTTGCCACATCTTGCTTTCCAGATTGTTGGAAATCTTCTCTGTAGTTCTCACTCTTACAAACTTGGGTGAACTGTTTGACCCTTTGAACTGTCGACCTATTAGTCTTCTACTTCCCTTTGGTAATATACTAAAGCAGTGATTCTTAACTACTGTTCTATAGCACAAATATATATATAATTTGTGTGTGCGTGTGTGTGTGCGTGCGTGTGTGTGTGTGTGTGCGTGTGTGTGTGCATGTGTGTGTGTGTGTGTGTGTGTGTGTGTGGAGGAAGTAGTAGCAATGGTACAGCGTTAGTATCCAAATAAATGAACAAGTATTAAACTATTTTTTCCAAATAATTCTTTTCACTATTCTTCAATTATATTAAGTTAATATTTGTTTGTATATTTTTTAAAATCTATGGTTTTATTTCTTAACATTTAAATGTATACCCATTAAACATTTTACCAAGTGTGCCATGATATTTTCATTTATTCCTAGGTGTGCCATTGCTTAAAAAGGTTGAGAAACATTGACCTAGTGGATTAAAGTATTTGTTCATGAATTTGTTGGCATAGTAACTGTGAGTTCAATCCCTTGGCCGGATAATGCAAATACAGACTGAGTGGGAACAGAATGAGCAATAACCGAGCAGTACTAATTCAAAATCTATGGTTTTATTTCCTAACATTTAAATGTATATACCCGTTAAAACATTTTGCTAAGTGTGCAATGAATGATATTTTCATTTGCTCCTAGGTGAGCCTTTATTAAAAAGGTTGAGAAACAATGTACTCAAGGCTCTAATCAACACTGAATTAATTAAGAATCTCACCTCACAGGGTCTTCTTTCTGTTAAACAATATGGCTTTCACTCTCTAGTTATTGCTGAAAGTATCTATCAAGCTCTATCGTTGAACCACCTCTGTTCCTCATTTTCATCAACAGCCTGTATCAAAAAAGGTGCGGCTGTTTGGAGTACCAATTGTACCCTGTCTTTTTTTCAATCTCAACTGGTGAGACTACCACGAAATGCCCCCCACAGAGCATGACCACTTGACTGATCAGCATCTGAATCTCATCTGATGTTCTCTCACTCCTATTCATTTTATAGAGTGGCTGAGGCTCAGAAATTTGCATAAGCCACAAATTTGTCTTGCAAAATCTCTAATCTCTGAGATCAACCTACATTCTGTTGTTAAAGGGGGCAAGAAGTGGCTTGTTAATATCTGTAAAATGAAACTGTTTTCTATTAATCACATCTTAAAGAACCCTTTTCACCTCCAGAGTAGCAAAACTCATAACACATTCTTGGTCACACATTTTCTACTGACTTCAAATGGAATGATTATATTGAATCAATTTTAGCAATTTCTGCCACTAGGAAATTCGGTTCTCTATGCTGTGCTAGACAATTTTTCTTTCCAAAATACCATGTATTGAATATTCTTACATCTGTCCTGGTGCTTCTGCTGTGTATTTATACATTGTTGACAAAATCTAAAGAAGAATCTGCAATGTTAATGGCCCTGACATGGCATCTTGGCGTCTGTTACTTTCCTACCACTGTAACATAGCTTCCCTGTGCCTTTTCTATAAATATTTTTATGGTAATTGTTCTGATGAACATTCCTCTTATTTATTATACCCCTTTAATGTTTATGCTTTTAAAATAAAACATAAAAATAATATAAAATTTTCGCTGCACCAAAATACTATTGTATATATTTCTACTAAACTAGCTAAAATTCCCATATGTTCATCATATTTTCTTAATATTATTGTTCATTCAATACAAGGCCCAAGAGCCACTCAAGGTAGTGTTATTGAATGAACCACTTTTTGTTTTTGTTGTGCTATCTAGAAGTTGGATTTGTCACTCCATCCCAGCTGAGTAGGCTGCTTAGAATGTGGGAGGAGGAGAGAGATTAGCACCACCTATATGGATCTGTGGTATGAGGTGAGGCGTAGAGAAAGTTGGAGTTGGGGGGAGGGCTTGATCCCTCTGACTACTCTCAAAAGTAGGCTGGACAACCCCAAATTTGGTAAACCAGTTGAGTAAATGTATTTTTATATTTGGAAATTTAGAAAAGGTTGATGCTTAGGGTAGAAGACAACCAAACCCAGACCCTAGTCAACCCCCCACCCCTGCTGGAGGCTGGACTCCATATAAGCTGGAGATTTTGCACAGCTGACAGACACACAGAGAGTCACCACACTACTGCTACTGGAATCTGGATCGTGTGCTGAGACCTCCTGACCAAAGACCTTGTGCCAGACCTTAGAAATTTAAGTTACTACAAAAACAAACTACAGACTCCAAAGCGGATCCCAATGTCATTTGATCATAACAACAATTGGGAAGGGTTAAAACCACCGTATACAACAAATCATATATAAACCAAATTGTTGTTACATTTTTAAACAGAGTTAATTCTTTATTCCAAAGGATTCTTATTTTTTTGTGTAGCTCCCAACTTGTTGAACCATATTCACTTCAGTTTGCTTCATCAGCGATCTTCTCACCCTCTGAGATCAAAAACACAGCATGGCAGAGGAGTGAATCGTTGTGAACAAACACCAGATAGGTCAAGTGGAAACATGAATACCGTCACGATAGCAGTGACAATGAGTTATGCACTAATGAGTAAAGAATCGGCTGAATGGTAACCAACAACTGGGTGACATTATTGGTTGCTGCTGATAAGGAACAACTTTTGGGAGTTCAAGAAAGATGCTTTCCAGAAGCTAAGGGACTAAAGGATTGAAAAAGAATATCAGAAATGAAGATTAAAATATGTTAGAGACTGTGCTGTGTAATGCCTGTTTACTGACAGGGTAGTGGATGCTGGGTAATTCCATTACAAGTGAAAAAGACACTTGAAGTAGCAAAGTTGTGGTTCTACTAATGAATCTTGTAAATGCCATTAGCAGTGCGTACAAGAAACAAGAACGTTTTAAGATGAATAGAAACTGCAGAGAAATTGTTACAAGTAATCTGAAAAGATACAACTGAAATACTTGGGGCACATAATGAGGAGTGAAGGCTTGGAGAACTTAATACTTCCAGGGCATATAAAAGGCAAGAGAAATGGAGGAAATAGTTTATAAGATAAAGATGAGTCATAAAGGAGAAAGAAAAGAGGAAAAGAAAGAATAAAAAGAAAGAAATGGAGAAATCGTAGATGTGATGAAAAAAGAATAACAAAATCAAAGAAAGAAAAGAAAAAGGAAGAAAATGAGAATCAATAGATGTGAAGAAAAAAGAATCGGGGAAAGAAAGAATAAAAAGAAAGAACAGAATAAAGGATGTTATGGAGAGACATTATCACCTACAGTCAGAAGGGACATTTGCCTAAAGAGGGAAAGAGAGAGAGAGCATAAATATATGTCATGATGAAATACGTTTTGCCAACAATTTCCAAATATTTCTTTAACATGAATTGGAGATAAAAACACATTTTTTAAAAGATTTTTCTTTTGTCTCTTTTCACCAAAATACATATTTAATAGAAAATAACGATTTGATTTCTTCTGATTGGTTTCAATTCACAGGTTAGCAATCAATTTTCACTCCAGTCATCTCTGAAGATTTCAGGAAGAGTTGTAGATTAATTGGCAATGTTGGTTTCATGTTGTATGTAGGCACTTTGAGTTTGAATCGTAGCCAATTTCCTGGGAGAAAGATGCACAAGACAAAGAAAGGCAAGCAGCAGCAGCAGCATCAGTGATAGTTGTGGGAGTTGGTTATGACAACCATTGTGAATCTGGTGGCGAGAGTGGACAGAGGGAAATTTTACAAGTCTGCAAAGTGTATCAATTGTAGTAGAAGAGCAGTTGTGTGATAGAAGGTGAGGGGGAACTGACAGGAGTATTTGAGGGGAGGAAAAGGTGAATAAAGACTGTCAGTGCAGGCTGTTGTGTCTCTAAATGGCCAAGTCATCAAAATCTAATATGGTGCTAGGGAAAGCAAGATAGCAGAAGGAAAAATGGAGAAAATGAATAAAGGAAGATGGGGAGACGTGAGAGGAAAGGTAAGAGTGGAAGAAGGAGGAGGAGGAGGAGGAAGAGAAGAAGTGATAGAGGGGAAGATGTGGAAAAATAGGAAAATAGAAAGATGTCATGAAATTTAAGAAAAAAAGAAGAATGCTTACATGATTAATAAGAAAGAAAGAAGAAAAAAACGAAAAATAAATTCAAAGTAAAAACAAAACCAAAGTCAATTGAAATATTGAATTAACTTAAAGCGATCAAAGAAAAGGAAAATATTAATTTGGAAAGATAAAGAAAAATAGAGTAGATGTGACGAAGAAGAAGAAGAAGAAAATCAAAGAATAAAAAGAAAGAAAAGGAGAAACAGAAGATGTGAAGAAAAAGTATAAAATCAAAGAAAGGAAAAGAAAGAAACGGTGAAACAGTAGATGTGAAGGAAAAAAATCAAAGAAAGAAAACATGAAAAGAGAGAAAAAGAGAAACAATAAATATGAAAAGAAAAAAGAATAAAATAAAAGAAGAAAAAGAAGGAATAAAAATAAATAAAAGGAGAAACAAATGTGAAGAAAAAAAGATGCATGCACACAGCCAATGCTAACATGTGTACGCAGAAACTAAGGGAGTGGCATACAAAAAAGGATCTGATGTCATTATCCTTGAACTATGTCAGGGCTATCTACAAGGGCATATCCACAAGTCACTTTGGCCCTTTCAAACTGTAATCTTCAAGGGGTGAAGATATTGCTTGACATGAGTGGGTTTCAGGTTGAATGTTGTAGCAGTCATAATGAAGGCCATTGTTGATGCTGCGTTATCGAAAGACAAGTCAGTTTGACAGGCAACCTCATCATATATTGATGATATTTATGTTGATGAGAGCATGATTTCAGCAGATCACATGAAAAGGCACTTGGCTGCTTTTGGTTTGGCCTGCAAGGATCCAGAGCGGTTATGGAATGGCACTTGTGTGCTGGGTTTGCATGTCAAGCAGGATAACAACACATTTATTCTATCAGTTCTTGAGGTCCTGACATGATGTAACATCTTGTGGTGTGGAAAACTGGTGGGTCATGTTCCTGTGTTTGGTTGGCTTTCTGTTGTTGCATCAATTGTTAAACACAGAACAGTATTGATCATGTCTGGCTGGGATGACAAAGTGACAGATGCTTCCCTTACGAACACGATTGAGGACATAGCATTAAGAATACACCAGAATGACCCTGCACACAGTAAGCGGTGCACAAGCAGACACATTTATGAGGGGGTGGATCGATGCAAGTTCTCTCACCACTGGGGTTTTGTTGGAGGTTGACAGAAACGTTGTAGAGGATGCATATTGGCTGCTGCCTGTGAAAGACACACAACATGTCAATTTATCAGAATTGGATGCTATTCTGAAGGGCGTCAATGTAGCACTACAGTTGAGCACAACGGAGCTGTACCTCTTCACAGACTCCATGTGTGCATCAGTGGGTGTCAAACATGCTTACTGGCAAAGCTACAATACAAACTAAGGCGGCAAGTGAGATGCTGATCCAGAGTCGTTTGAGTATCCTTGAAAAGCTGATCCAAGAGTATAATTTATTGATAATGATAAGTTTAGTGAGAATCAAGCAGATAAGCTTACAAGAGTACCGCAACAATGGTAAGACTTGATCAAGAAGGAGATTGAACCAGCACAACCTATATGTGCTTCCATGGTGAATGAAACCTCTCCAGATCAAATAAGTGCCATAAATTGCCAGAGTGGACATCCTGGTGTCAGGCAGATGCTGTATTTTGTGAGATGAGTTTACCCTATGACATCCAAGGCAGACATCAAGGCAGTGGTCAGAAAATGTAAGGAATATTAGTCGATAGACTCAGCCTCAAGTCGTTGGCCACAACTGGGTGTGACTGGAATCTGGACCCGCTTGGGAATGGATATTATGTATTACAGTGGACAACATTACCTTATGTTGATTGACTGCAGCCCAATTTGATTTGTGATATAGCGACAAGCAAGACTCAAGAAGTGTCATCCAACAGTTGGAAACTAATTTTTTTGAGTGAGGCCCACCATCAGGAATCCTAACCAAAAATGTCACTGCATTTTGCAGTAAGTCCTTTAAAGATTTCTTGGATGATTGGGGGGAGTTCAACTTCGTTTTCATCGCACATATGTTCCTGAAGGAAATGGTATAGTGGAAAGATCTCATCAGAGCATAAAGAGAATTGCAGCAAGAAAGCAGTGTTCGATAATGGGGGCAGTATACTGGCATAATATCACGCCTGCCAATATGATTCACTGTTACCAACTGAAAGTGAAGGGAATTACTACAACATTGTAATAACCACTTTATATGCAAATTTGGGAATAGTGTGGGTGAAAGCTCCCCATGGCCAGTGTACCTCTAGATATCAAGTGGGTCACATGATGGACATTGTAAGTCCACAAACAATAATAGTTGATGGGATGCCTCATCTTAGCCTTTTCATTGAATCTGGTACATTGATGTGCGACTCCGATGATGATTCATTGTCTGAAAGTGATTGGATAATTGAGATCTGTGAATCCGATGCTTCCACAGACACTGAGATTACGGAAACTTGGGATACACCTGATGACTCCTGAAGGGATGACTCTCCAACACACATGAAGGAGATAGTTCGATTACAACGAAGCACCAGAGTAAAGAGAGCCACTACAAACTGTTCGATTTGTGATAATGAGATCGGGAGGAGCGTAGTTAAGAAAATAGTGAATTACCTTGTCAAAACAAGTGACAGCGTGTCATGTGTATTCTACAGCAGAAAATGTGAGGAGAAAGAAAGTTACTTACCGAGAAAAAGGGTACGTATTCTGCAGGATAAGCCAAAGATGGGTTATCCAAATTAGAAACAAGTCAGTCACAGGAATCGCCATAAAAACATTTTGGATATGCCATTATTATGTGTCCTCTCCCACTTGTTGACGAATGAAAGAAATGTTCCATTAATAAAAGCAGTTGATGTTCTTGAATTGGGGAGGGAAAAAAATTTGTTTATTTTGCAACCGCATTCATCAGTGATGGTGTTATTTTTCTGACTGTTTATGTGCATTGCGATTTGTGACATAGAACCTGCGATCGAGATTTCGACATTTCTTTCCACACCCGATATTCGAGTTTGGACTTGCAATTTGTTTTCTTCGTTGTGAAAGTAATCTGTGACATCAATTTCTGAACAGGAATTTTTAGTTCAAGCACGACGAAACTGACTACCAGGAGAAACAGTAGATGTGAAGAAAAAAGAATAACAAAATCAGCAAAAGAAGAAAAGAAAGAATAAAAAGAAAGAGTAAAACATAAACGTCCATAATTAAATAATATTTAAAAAGAAAGGAAGGACTAAGAAAACAATATGATAAAGTAGAAAAATGACTAGAAAAATTTTTAAAAATATATAAAAGTTAAAAATTTGAGGAGGAAAGAAAAACTAATGTGACAAAATGGAAGAGAAAATAGTGCAGCCACAAGTGAACATCGGAATTAGATGAGAAGAAAATAAAGGAAGATGGATATTTTAATAAAGAGAAAGAAAACAAAGATGGAAAGGCAGATGACAATGTTGAAAAATGAAAGAATTGAGAGAGAGAAAAAGAAGAATCAAGGAAAGAAATAACGAAAGAATTTAGACCTGAACAGAAAAAAGAAACTTACAAAATATGTCATCACTAAACAAAGAAAAAAGAAAAAGCTGAGGAAAGTTTAAATAATTGAAAGACTAATGAACCAAATGAGTAAAAGAAGAACGACAAAGGGAGATAATAATGAAACAGATGACAATTTCAGAACGACAAAGGGAGATAATAATGAAACAGATGACAATTTCAGACGAGTGAAGAAATTAAATACAGAAAATCTTTACTAAAAGAAACAGAATTAATAAAATTGATAAATGCTGACAAAGTCAAAAGAACTAAAAAAAGAAGAACTTGAAAGATAAACTCAATAAAAAGATGATAAACTGCCAATACTGAGACAATATTAAAAAACAAACTCTAAAAAGAATTTATATAAATGTATATTTCTAAGTATTAATGCTTGTATACATATATGAATACTTATAATTCTGTCTATTTAGGTAGCAAATGATCTTTAAGACAAATATTATTAAAAACAGCAGACATTTTTCTGTCTATCAATTTCAACTTTCCCAAGTTACAAGAAACTCTTCTTAGACAAGGAGGAAATTCTGTTAGAAATTGTCCAAAGTTTATTTCAGAGGAAAAGTACAGGAAATATGGTCAAAGCTTCATACAATTTCCTCCTTATCTGAGAAAAATTAATCGACACAAAATGTCTGTCGTTTTTAATTGTATTTGCCTAAAATAATACTTAAAGAATACTTATAAATGCACATTTATACTTGCACACGTGACTATCTCAAGATAGTAAATCACAATAACTTCCTCATTCCCCCAAAAACTGTAGCCTTGAGCTTTCTTGTTAATATTTGGATCTTTGGATCATAATGATGTAAATATGTTTCATCAACTGACACAATTTTCTCCAATAAATCATTACTAGACTATAGATATACAACATGAGCCATTGACCCAAAAATGATTATACCATATTGCGTCTTCATTCTTGTTCACATTAGTGTGTATCAAAAGCCGGGACAGGCCCACTGCACGTTCACAAGGAACAGAAGACAAAAACAAATACCATATTGAAAAATGAGGACTCAAACCTTATTTTCAATTATATAAAATAAGTTTTTTCTTTTAGGACTTTCCCTGCTTGATCGGTGGGGGGGGGGGAGAAGGAACAATTTCTGTTATGTCGGTCTCATAGATCAACTCTTCCCTCCTGCCAAAACCATGCTCCCCTACACATCATAACAATATGAACCTGGCTGTATTGGGACAATGCGAAGGATAGTCTGTACTTCCACCAAGGGTAGACCAGCTCTGACTTCCTAGGGTCCCAACATTGATTGTTAATATAGAGTAGCAACCAGAAATCATCAGGATGTGGTTTGTTGTTGCTTTGTCCCAAAAGTCAAGTGGATGCCACCAAGAAGTCATCAACGACCCATTCAGCAGAAATACTCGAGACGGAAATAAACACACGCTATCCCCTTCTACGTGAATGTTATAGTTCTGTTGCTGTCCACTCAAACACATTTCTCATTGGCATTCATACATTTTGGCATCCAACTTCGTGACTGCTAATTGCTTACGAATTATAAACACAATACATTCACTTGATATCTGTAGATTAGAAATTTAGATATGAGAAAGAGAGGAACCAATTTATTAAAATCTGCTAGAATACTGAGGAAAGTTCTGTTTTCAAGAGGAGGTTGCTGTCACTTCATTTCCTGTCTAAGCCACCAGTTACTCCTGATATTAACACTCAATAACAATAATAATAATTTTTGTGAGAGGAGTTATGGAAATACAAAACAAAATGAGAGTATAAAGAAATTAAAAAGATAACGAAAAGAGATAAATAGAAAAGGAGAAAGAGGAGTAAAAGAAGAAAATGAAAATGGTAGTAGGGTAAGGGATGTGAAAGAGGAAGAAATAAGTGTAAAAAGAGGTATAAGAAAAAGTGGAGGAGGAGGGGAAAAAAGGTAAGCAAAAGTGGAATAGATAATGTGAAAAAAAAAAGATTAAAAGGTGGAAAGTTAAATTCTCTAAGTTTAGGTTGTGCTTTAATTTACAAAAATCAAATTGACCTCAAAATTAAGGAAGAAATCTATTAGTATAAAATTTGATTGATTCTATTGAATATAAAACCTTCTATTGTGTATTTTCTGAAATTTTTATTGTGTTTATTAGACTTGGATGTATAATTCAATTTCTCACTCTTTTCTCTCAATTGATCTCTCTGTATATAGGTGTACACATGCACACACACACACACACACACAATTGTTGCTAGTCTATAAGATGAATGTTTTATATTTCTTATCATTACACATGTTGTCTGTTTATCCTTTCATAAGTCCATTATAGTGAATTTAATGTAATATTCAAACATTTTCAGGCATATCTTACTGGGCTGCAGATAGGAAAATTTTAAAGTTATTGATTCAAATCCAAAATTTGTTAAAATAATTTTTCTGAATTGAAATCAGAAACTATTGCAGATAAAATGGAATCCTGTAATATTAGACCAGAAATATGAGATGGCATTACGAACATTTCATTTTAACTGATTATTCTTTTATCAATTTTAATTGTATTGTGACAAATGTCAGATAAGTGTTTTTTGAAAAATTGTCAAAATTTGCATATTTTCTTTATTGATTTTAAAATTTAAGATGGAAGAAAACAGCTAACCTTTTCAGCATATAATTAATTTTAATTTTAAGAAAGGTAAAAATGCAACTCAAATGCAAAAATCATATTTATGCAGTTTATGGAGAAGGTAATGTGAATGATCAAACATGTCAAAAGTGGTTTAGTGGTTTTCATCTTGAAAAATATTTCATGATCAAATTGACCAACTGGTTGATGATAATCAGATTAAGACATTATTTGAGAATAATCAATATTATATAATGTAAGTGTCATACTTAAAATATCCAAATCAAGTACTGATGATCATTTGCATCAATTTGATTACCTTTAGTTGCTTTTAAGTGAAGCAAAAAGAACTACCAGATGCTATATAAACATTTAATCTTTGAAAAAAGTTTTGACAGGTGATGTAAAGTAGATACTTTACAACAAAGTAGAACATAGGCCAAACCACTAGCCAAATGAACCACTACTAACTGCCATATCAAATGCCACTCTTCATCCAAACAAGTTGGTGTTATGTCTATGGTGAGATTGTAAGTAAGTCTTTTATTAGGAGTTCTCTCTGGAGAATCAAACAAAAGATTTCAACAAGTAATTCTACCAAATAGAATAAATGAAAGCAGAAATTGATGAAAAGCATCCAGAAATAGTTACAAGAATGGACCTAATATTCTATTTGGTGACTAGGCAAAAGTTGTTACTACTTGGCTGGGAAGTTTTCACTCATCTTCTGTTGTCTTGTGATAGAGAAAATAAATAAATAAGAAGAAGACCAATATTTCACCATTTCTAAAAAAACAGATGGATAGTAAAATTTGTCAGGCAAACAAAGCCATAGTTTGTCCAACCAATCAGAAATTATTCACAACCAGGATATAAGGTATCATGCTAATGAGAAGTGAGCAACCTTTTCAAAATGAAGCTATAGATGTGTAAATAAACAGATGGAAAATCAGCCAAAATCAGAGTCAATAAATTAATTTTGACAATCTTCCAATGTTGTAGGCATCATAACATACCCAGAGATGAAATATGACATTTGCATGACTAGCTGGTGTCCTTAGATGGCTAACCCTATCTTTGCTACATTGAAAACATACATACCTTCCTTCACCATGTGGACAAGTGACGGCTACTACATATAGATACAAAATAACTATACATTTATATTTAAATTCACTCCCATGTGCATCTACAAACACAGCCACTATATTCTGCAGAAATTGCGCACCTTTAGATTAGCATTTATTCTGGTCTTTACAGAATTCTCTTAATGAAGGAAAAAAATGAATTGTTTTTAAGATTAAAAAAGATATATAGAGAAGTTGTTTGCTAAGATATTCCTGACCTCAGCAGAGAGAACAAAAATTTGGAGAGTTATCAAAGCAAATTAACTAAAATTGAAATATCCAAAAGGCATGGTATGTGGAATTAGAACAATATACCCCTGTGGACTGAATAAAAGTTTTGGTTCGAAAAAAATATCACCTGGAAAAGAGGCTGAAGCATACATCAGGTAAAACATCATGAATGTAACTATAAAGATAAGGACAACAGTCCAAATGTTGTAAATAGTGTAAATAAATAAAATATTCTGGGAGGAGGGAATTATGAAATTGCCTCAAGGACAGTGAAAATAATGCAACAAAATCAGTCAGCTATGTGCCATGCATGATACACGTTTAGGCGATCATGTATCGAAAGATACATGACTGACAAGGCAGATTTTTTCCCGCAGTAGGTTGCCATTTCTTTTTGCGGTAGACCAGTTGCCATCCAAGAACTCGGCCTGTCCTGCTATTTACCCATAGCTGGAGGGAGAAGAAGAGGATTTATACCTTTCCCAAGGGTATTAGCACATAAGTGAATGTAATGGATCTGACTGGAATTCGAACTCGGCTCTCCAATTTCTCAATGCCGAGCCACTATCCATTACTCCACAGTGCCTCCTCAACAAAATAGTAAAAATAAATAAAATTAATCTTGATAATAAAAAAGTTGTCTTTTATTAATAATACGAAAGGAGCATTCTCTGTAATCCAATTCAGATTTCATGACAATCCAGTTAAGTTTTGAATTTGCTTGAACCAATAGACTGACCAAGAGGAGCAGTGAATGGAAATTCAAAATTAAAGAAAAACTGAGACTAAAAGAGAGAGTAAAAGATTGTCTAAGAGGCTGCTGAAATATTCTTATCCCAATTCAATTTACAAAATCTGGAAGCATCATAATTCCAATGGAAAAGGCTTTCTTGATCAGCCTAAAAACTTTTCAGCACTTCCTCATAAAATAAATAAGAAAGGCAGAAAACTATATAGTATAATGCAGTCTAATGTGAATGAAAGAAAGTAAATCTGTTACAGTGGGTAGGAAAGAAAATGAAGGAAGACAATAAAAGAGACAGCAAAAGAAAAGAAGAAAAAAGATGAGAAACAAAAAACTCAAAAAGAAAAAAATGAAATTGATTAAAATAACATGTAATTGATATATATATATATATATATACATGTAATTGATATATATATATATATATATATATATATATATATATATATATATAAAATATACCAAGATAATTTTCTTAAAAAAAAAATAAATATTTAAAGGATTAGCTTGAACTGAAGCCAACAAAATAAACCAAACTCTGCAATTGTTGGAATTAAATAGAACTGATTACAATTCTCTTTTGCAATTTCTTGAATCTTTTATGTGAAACCCCAAAATATCAATGAAGTTTCTTTTCTATCATATCTTAATTCCTATGGTTTTACATTTACAACAAATATATATTGATGGTGGACAGTGGAAAAAGCTTATTTTTGGTATCACTGGTTTCTCTTTTAGCCGAAGTAAAAGCCATGATTTTGTATGTTGTTTTTCAAGATAAACAGTTACCCATTTTCTGTAAAAACAGTATGACACAATCTTTCTCTACACTATCTGTCCCTTTCTCCACATTAAGCTGTTCAATTTGGTAAGGATTTTGTTTTCATGAGATTACAATTAAGCAGTTTAGTTCCATAAATTGTTTTAATCATCATCACTGTAAAAGTGTAATGGTAAAAATAAATGGACAATTCAAAATGGGGGAATTGAGGAAATCTGGGATCACATGGGGAGCAATGTGATATTAGGCTAAGAAACAATTATCTATGTAAAAACTTTAGTTTAAATTTTTTTCCTCCCAAATATGAAAGTAAAAAAAGTTCATTTCTTACCAAACTAATATCAGATGCACACACACACACACACACACACACACACACACACACACACACACACACACACACACATATATATATAGTTTTAAGATGTGCTATATTTATGAGATAAAGTGCTCAATATCAGGGAAAGAGCGTATGTAAATATAAAAGTGAACATTGAAGTCAGCTGTCAGAAGCAACAGACTGTTCCATGCTTGATGCAATGTGTTCTGACAAATGCATCTTGCATCAAACAGTCTGTCACCTCTGAGTGTTGACGTCAATGTTCACTTTTATATATATATATATAAATAAAAGTTTACCCTGAATATCCATTTAGGTGAATCCTTGGTAGGTAGTTTCTGGCTTACTAGGATTTTTTATACACTGTTCTACTTAGTGTATTGAGTACTTTACATATTTTTCTTACTTGATTGGGTTTTTTCTTTTGGCTACGCATTGCAGTGTTGGTTTTTTTTTCAACCAACTCGAATGTTTTTAGTCTTTTCTTTTTTTTTCCAATTTTTTTTCCCCCAAATACCAGTTTGTTTAAATATATTTTTATTTGCAAATTGTATTATCTGTTTTTTTTTTATACCAGTTGAGTATAGGTATTAAACATTATATATATATATATATATATATATATATATATATATATATATATATATATATACCTGGTTTTGTTCATGTTGAAACTTGCCAAATGCCTTTTTCACTGAGCACACTGATTGCAACACTCCTTAAAAAATAATAAAATTCCTTCCTTTGATTCCTTCATTATTTTTGGAACCTTTTTCAATAGCCTATCAGTTTCTGTGCTGTTAAATCAAAGAGAGTTTTTTTCTTCTTTTTCTTTTTTCTTTTTCACATAATACTGTAACAGAATTCTTTCTTTCAGGTGATGGACCGATCCTGAATTTAGGAATTGTACAGAATATATATAACGACCTTTGTTCTTTTGGCCCAGGTCAATAAAATATTGTCATACAATCAGTGTACTGTTAAAAGCTACTTAAATATCCAATCAAATTAAACCTTCAGGCAGACATCACAGAAATGTTGAGGCTCATCTGGTAAACATGTTGATTGTTGTTAAATCACAATCTTTAGGTTTGGGTTTCAGAAAAGTCTTCTACAAATTGTATTCACTGTTCTTAATCTTGTTGATGCAAGTACACAATATTTTTAGTTCATTTTTTACTGTAAAATTAAGGGTTAAATTTTAAGAAAATAATTACTACTTGTAAAAATGAACAGCATAAATATGGTGCTGAACAGGGACTTTGAATACAAGAAAACAATTTTGATGGGAAAAAGTTGCCCAGCACTAATGCAGCCATCACCATAAAATCTGATTTAAAGATACAAATAAAATTTTAAAAGAATAAATAAATTTTGATGTCTGGAGTACAATAAAAATTAATTTTGGAAAGCTGAAGTTTCTTTTTACAATTTTTCAATCATTCAATTCTCTAAATTTGCAAAGTGAATAAACATTTCAAAATATGAAAAAATAAGCAAAAAGATGAGGACTGACTGCATTTGAAATGTTTACATAATTTCTATAAATTTGTGTTTTCCCAGAAAGTATTCATGATTGCAAGGTTGAGTAGCTAGAGTTTACGCTTTTTTAAAATCTGTTTTACACAATTCACTCTGTTATAGAATTTTAAAATGCACATTTCACTGCATTGCGTTTAATTTTAATTTATTTCAAGAGCACTTCTATGGTTTTCCTGGAAAGTAATCAATATTTGATTAACAATGAAGATCAATTTCATTTATATTTCATTTTTCTGAAGATGATTTCAATAAACATTGAAATATCAATGAAATTCATTTTTTCCAATGTTTATCAGTTATTGGTAGTTTTTGGATTTCCTTCCAGTCTTTTTTATTTTAAAATTATCCAATCAAAAAAGACACGTTCAAATATGTATAATAATCAGGGCTTTAAATCTCAGTTTTTAATCTAATGAATTTCTATCATAATAGATTGGGTGGACACACAGACAGGTGCACAAACTTTATATATATATATATATAAAAAGAGAAAGAGAGAAAACAGTGATACTTAATTCTCTAAGCAGCATAAAGCAAACACTTATCAACAATAATTTCTGATACCATGTTATTGGAGAAATAACATTGGCTTTATATAAATATATATATATATAGAGAGAGAGAGAGAGAGAGAGAGAAAACAATGATGCTTCGTCATACAAACCAGTTCAGCAGACTTTTGATAGGGTAGTAAGTTTGATTCTCACCAAGGGCTCCACATTTGTGACCTTGTGCCACACTAAGATAATCTTAGTAAATATAGACAACAATTATGATATATTTTTCAGTATCATATATAAAGATTATTTTTGGATTGCTAAGATAATTTTTGGCTGAGAAAAAAAAAGAATTAAACAAATTCTTTGCCTTCTCTTCCTTCTCCTTAAAACGATTCATCAACATGAAATATTTAATAAGCTTTGCTTTTTATCTTACATTTAAAAAAGAAGCAAATTTCTCTCCTTTTTTTTGTAATGAAGCATTGATACTTGTCTACAATTGTTTTGGACTAGCATTCTCATCTTTGTTATTTGTTTCACATGATATTTTAGGCTTTGTATTTAAGCTGGTCATGGGATTATCAGGTGAAACATTATGATAAAATCAAAGATAAGGATGTTTTCCCAGGAAGAAGCATTAACTAAAAGAGAGAAGAATATTCTTTTCTTGGTAATCAGGAAACTCTCCAACCCAACAGCTGAAGAAGGAGTCCTATTTTTCATCAGTGAATATCTTAATAACCAGATCAATCTGCAAGTTTTTTCCTTGCCTACATGTCTAAGGTGTACATAATGCTTCCTTATTCTCAGTACCATGTATTTCCAGAAATGAGGGATCATGACTCTCCACAGCTTCCTAACATCCTTTTGCTTTAAGTAATTCTTGTTCTTTTAGAACCCACTTTGTCTTCGCTATACTTGTCCTGTTAAAGATTTACTCAAACTTTTCAAGTAGGTTACTAATTCTTTTCGCATGCTTCAGTATGCTGTGAGTGTTAGATTTTCTGAGCCTTCTTTTCTCATTGTGTTTCCTAGAAATTTCAGCTGTCTCTGATTGTCAATAGCAGGCTTGTTTGTAGTTCCTGTTTCGTATTCTGTGTCCCTGATGTTCACAACATATGTGTGACTTGAATTTCCTTTATCAACTGTGAAGAAATCACCCAGCATTCACTGCCATATACAAGATTTGTATATTACATATTCTTTTCTTTGTTTCTAATGTTATTTCCCATCCCTTAATATCTTGGTCAATTTCAGGAAGACATCTGTCACTATTCCTATGTGCTTTCAGATTTTAGCATCACACATTCTGTTTTCTATTACATTTCTACACCTATTTGATTTTGACATCCCTGATATGTAACTCAGACCTTGGACTGTCCCTTTTGCTGACAGCCATTCATTCTGTTTTCTTATAATTAATAGTAAGTACATTCTTCTTGCTTTCCTTCACTAACTTATTTGAGAGTAACTTTAATTTTATTTCTGAATCTGCTATGAAATGTAGTTGTAAAGAAAAGAAAAAAAACTGTCAACTTATAGTAGCAATAAACGTCTGCAATAGATTTCTTTTCTCTCTCTTGAGCGCAACAAATCACAGTTTAAACGATAGTCTGTTGTCCAGCAGGCAATGTAGAAATGACAAAATGGGGTCACAAATACAACCTTTACTTCTCACCAGCAGAAACGCGTGTTTGTCCACCAAGCTTAGAAAATCAAATCTTTCATATAAGCAAGAAACAACGGCTCTTATTCACTGAGAGATTTTTCTGATTGGTCACGCCATTCAGGGGAGGGAAGTATGTTAGCATAGATTCTGGTCCTTAAAGTAGATTTTTGCTAACTACTTTTTGGTAATTTTTCTTTGGCTGAGAGTACACAAAATGCAAACTCTTTTTCAAGGTAACTTTCACTACATGAAAACAGTGTCATTTCCATTGCATATGTTGTTAGGATTTTATGTCAGCCAATAATAAATTCTGAGAGATTTTCCGCATCTCTTAGAATCATCCTACTATAAAGGATAAATAAATCTAGTGATAAAATTTGTTTTAATCATATATTATCATGTATCATCAACTTTCTTTCTTTTGGATATTATTATTACATTCATCAGTATTCTCTCTTCTACAGCTCTTTCACATTGTCCATTCTTCTACATAACTTTCATTATTATTATTACATTCATCAGTATTCTCTCTTCTACAGCTCTTTCACATTGTCCATTCTTCTACATAACTTTCATTATTATTATTACATTCATCAGTATTCTCTCTTCTACAGCTCTTTCACATTGTCCATTCTTCTACATAACTTTCATTATTATTATTACATTCATCAGTATTCTCTCTTCTACAGCTCTTTCACATTGTCCATTCTTCTACATAACTTTCATTATTATTATTACATTCATCAGTATTCTCTCTTCTACAGCTCTTTCACATTGTCCATTCTTCTACATAACTTTCATTATTATTATTACATTCATCAGTATTCTCTCTTCTACAGCTCTTTCACATTGTCCATTCTTCTACATAACTTTCATTATTATTATTACATTCATCAGTATTCTCTCTTCTACAGCTCTTTCACATTGTCCATTCTTCTACATAACTTTCATTATTATTATTACATTCATCAGTATTCTCTCTTCTACAGCTCTTTCACATTGTCCATTCTTCTACATAACTTTCATTATTATTATTACATTCATCAGTATTCTCTCTTCTACAGCTCTTTCACATTGTCCATTCTTCTACATAACTTTCATTATTATTATTACATTCATCAGTATTCTCTCTTCTACAGCTCTTTCACATTGTCCATTCTTCTACATAACTTTCATTATTATTATTACATTCATCAGTATTCTCTCTTCTACAGCTCTTTCACATTGTCCATTCTTCTACATAACTTTCATTATTATTATTACTTTCATCAGTATTCTCTCTTCTACAGCTCTTTCACATTGTCCATTCTTCTACATAACTTTCATTATTATTATTACTTTCATCAGTATTCTCTCTTCTACAGCTCTTTCACATTGTCCATTCTTCTACATAACTTTCATTATTATTATTACTTTCATCAGTATTCTCTCTTCTACAGCTCTTTCACATTGTCCATTCTTCTACATAACTTTCATTATTATTATTACTTTCATCAGTATTCTCTCTTCCACAGCTCTTTCACATTGTCCATTCTTCTACATAACTTTCATTATTATTATTACATTCATCAGTATTCTCTCTTCTACAGCTCTTTCACATTGTCCATTCTTCTACATAACTTTCATTATTATTATTACATTCATCAGTATTCTCTCTTCTACAGCTCTTTCACATTGTCCATTCTTCTACATAACTTTCATTATTATTATTACATTCATCAGTATTCTCTCTTCTACAGCTCTTTCACATTGTCCATTCTTCTACATAACTTTCATTATTATTATTACTTTCATCAGTATTCTCTCTTCTACAGCTCTTTCACATTGTCCATTCTTCTACATAACTTTCATTATTATTATTACATTCATCAGTATTCTCTCTTCTACAGCTCTTTCACATTGTCCATTCTTCTACATAACTTTCATTATTATTATTACATTCATCAGTATTCTCTCTTCTACAGCTCTTTCACATTGTCCATTCTTCTACATAACTTTCATTATTATTATTACTTTCATCAGTATTCTCTCTTCTACAGCTCTTTCACATTGTCCATTCTTCTACATAACTTTCATTATTATTATTACATTCATCAGTATTCTCTCTTCTACAGCTCTTTCACATTGTCCATTCTTCTACATAACTTTCATTATTATTATTACATTCATCAGTATTCTCTCTTCTACAGCTCTTTCACATTGTCCATTCTTCTACATAACTTTCATTATTATTATTACTTTCATCAGTATTCTCTCTTCTACAGCTCTTTCACATTGTCCATTCTTCTACATAACTTTCATTATTATTATTACATTCATCAGTATTCTCTCTTCTACAGCTCTTTCACATTGTCCATTCTTCTACATAACTTTCATTATTATTATTACATTCATCAGTATTCTCTCTTCTACAGCTCTTTCACATTGTCCATTCTTCTACATAACTTTCATTATTATTATTACTTTCATCAGTATTCTCTCTTCTACAGCTCTTTCACATTGTCCATTCTTCTACATAACTTTCATTATTATTATTACATTCATCAGTATTCTCTCTTCTACAGCTCTTTCACATTGTCCATTCTTCTACATAACTTTCATTATTATTATTACATTCATCAGTATTCTCTCTTCTACAGCTCTTTCACATTGTCCATTCTTCTACATAACTTTCATTATTATTATTACATTCATCAGTATTCTCTCTTCTACAGCTCTTTCACATTGTCCATTCTTCTACATAACTTTCATTATTATTATTACATTCATCAGTATTCTCTCTTCTACAGCTCTTTCACATTGTCCATTCTTCTACATAACTTTCATTATTATTATTACATTCATCAGTATTCTCTCTTCTACAGCTCTTTCACATTGTCCATTCTTCTACATAACTTTCATTATTATTATTACTTTCATCAGTATTCTCTCTTCTACAGCTCTTTCACATTGTCCATTCTTCTACATAACTTTCATTATTATTATTACATTCATCAGTATTCTCTCTTCTACAGCTCTTTCACATTGTCCATTCTTCTACATAACTTTCATTATTATTATTACATTCATCAGTATTCTCTCTTCTACAGCTCTTTCACATTGTCCATTCTTCTACATAACTTTCATTATTATTATTACTTTCATCAGTATTCTCTCTTCTACAGCTCTTTCACATTGTCCATTCTTCTACATAACTTTCATTATTATTATTACATTCATCAGTATTCTCTCTTCTACAGCTCTTTCACATTGTCCATTCTTCTACATAACTTTCATTATTATTATTACTTTCATCAGTATTCTCTCTTCTACAGCTCTTTCACATTGTCCATTCTTCTACATAACTTTCATTATTATTATTACTTTCATCAGTATTCTCTCTTCTACAGCTCTTTCACATTGTCCATTCTTCTACATAACTTTCATTATTATTATTACTTTCATCAGTATTCTCTCTTCTACAGCTCTTTCACATTGTCCATTCTTCTACATAACTTTCATTATTATTATTACATTCATCAGTATTCTCTCTTCTACAGCTCTTTCACATTGTCCATTCTTCTACATAACTTTCATTATTATTATTACTTTCATCAGTATTCTCTCTTCTACAGCTCTTTCACATTGTCCATTCTTCTACATAACTTTCATTATTATTATTACATTCATCAGTATTCTCTCTTCTACAGCTCTTTCACATTGTCCATTCTTCTACATAACTTTCATTATTATTATTACTTTCATCAGTATTCTCTCTTCTACAGCTCTTTCACATTGTCCATTCTTCTACATAACTTTCATTATTATTATTACATTCATCAGTATTCTCTCTTCTACAGCTCTTTCACATTGTCCATTCTTCTACATAACTTTCATTATTATTATTACTTTCATCAGTATTCTCTCTTCTACAGCTCTTTCACATTGTCCATTCTTCTACATAACTTTCATTATTATTATTACATTCATCAGTATTCTCTCTTCTACAGCTCTTTCACATTGTCCATTCTTCTACATAACTTTCATTATTATTATTACTTTCATCAGTATTCTCTCTTCTACAGCTCTTTCACATTGTCCATTCTTCTACATAACTTTCATTATTATTATTACATTCATCAGTATTCTCTCTTCTACAGCTCTTTCACATTGTCCATTCTTCTACATAACTTTCATTATTATTATTACTTTCATCAGTATTCTCTCTTCTACAGCTCTTTCACATTGTCCATTCTTCTACATAACTTTCATTATTATTATTACATTCATCAGTATTCTCTCTTCTACAGCTCTTTCACATTGTCCATTCTTCTACATAACTTTCATTATTATTATTACTTTCATCAGTATTCTCTCTTCTACAGCTCTTTCACATTGTCCATTCTTCTACATAACTTTCATTATTATTATTACATTCATCAGTATTCTCTCTTCTACAGCTCTTTCACATTGTCCATTCTTCTACATAACTTTCATTATTATTATTACTTTCATCAGTATTCTCTCTTCTACAGCTCTTTCACATTGTCCATTCTTCTACATAACTTTCATTATTATTATTACATTCATCAGTATTCTCTCTTCTACAGCTCTTTCACATTGTCCATTCTTCTACATAACTTTCATTATTATTATTACATTCATCAGTATTCTCTCTTCTACAGCTCTTTCACATTGTCCATTCTTCTACATAACTTTCATTATTATTATTACTTTCATCAGTATTCTCTCTTCTACAGCTCTTTCACATTGTCCATTCTTCTACATAACTTTCATTATTATTATTACATTCATCAGTATTCTCTCTTCTACAGCTCTTTCACATTGTCCATTCTTCTACATAACTTTCATTATTATTATTACATTCATCAGTATTCTCTCTTCTACAGCTCTTTCACATTGTCCATTCTTCTACATAACTTTCATTATTATTATTACTTTCATCAATATTCTCTCTTCCAAAGAATTTTCACATTGTTTTTTCTTGTTCCTAACTTTATTATTATTTTATTTCCTTTGATTTCTGGTGTGTACACATTTCTTTCCGGATCCCGCTCAGGGATCTAAGGTTAGAAATGGCATCATGACACTTTCTACTGACAAAAAATAAAAACATATTTTACATAGACAAAGCCCTTCATAAGGTTTGGGCTGTACTCATGAGAACAATTTTTTATATTCCTTTAAGGCATGGACTTCCAGAAATCCCTTCAATTAGTCTACTGGAATCTTTTCCAACCAATCCGAGGGCTCCAACTACAACGGGGATTGTTGATGCTCCCATGTACCACATTTTTGAGATTTCGATTTCCTTGTATTTTGATAGCTTTTTGAAGATCTTCAAAGATACATTGCAGTCTACAGCGACTGCCATATCAATAAGGAGGCACCTTTTTTGTGTGCGATCTCTAGTAACAATGTCTGGGCAGTTATTATTATTATTATTGTTGCTGTTATTATTATTATTATTGTTGCTGTTATTATTATTATTATTGGCTGAATGCAATTTTCTTATATGCATTAATGCCTAATCTATAGAAGCCAAGATTATCATAAATATGAAATTGTTTTGTTCAGGAAAGAAATGAAATAGATTTAATAATCCATAGTTTCCTTAAATAGACATTTAGTATAAAATAAATAAAATGTTAAAAAAATAAATAGGAAAAGAAGAAAGAAAATTCAAATATTATTTCAGGTAAAAATAAAATCAAAATTTTCATATGGAGTCAGTAAGTGATTAGCCAGGTGAGAGAGTCTGAGAAATGTCTGAAAGGTTTTCAGATGCCCTTGAACCAAAGTCCAATCAGAAATGATTCATTGACTGAGTGATGAAGCTCAAGGCATAGAGGGCTGTGATCCTTTTAGAATAAATATGAGGGAGGGCAACTGTTAGATTGTTTGCTGAGAGGGGACTGGTGATTAATACCTCTGCAAAACACATACATATACCACAGCCATGTATTATACATATACAATATACACATACATACGAATGCATATACATCCACATATAGATAACTTTGATATCTCACACACACACACACACACACACACACACATATATATATATAAATACTTTCTTATCACAGATTTACTTTATTCTAGTGTGTGTTGTCAGTGGCCATCTCGAGAATGCAATTTGATTTATGTTAATGTTTAAACATGAAAAGGAAGAAGTAAAAGGAAAGAATGAAAGCAAGAGTTTGAAAGAAAGTAGGTGAATATAGAAATGAAAAAGACAAGTAGAGAATGAATAATAAGAAGAAAATTAAAAATGGAGAGCTGTAAAGAATAAAAGGAAAGAAAGCATTAAAAGGGGAGTTGTGAAAGAGAAGAAGAAAATGATTAAAATGTAGAGAGGTTGTGAAGAAGAAAGAAAAAGAAAAAGTCATTAAAAAGAATAGAAATAGTGAAGAAGGAAGAAAATGAAAAGTCATTAAAGAAGAAATAGTGAAAAAAAATGAAAAATTAATGTCACTAAAAAAGAAGAGAAGTTCTTAAGAAGAAAGAAAAAAGAAAAATCATTAAAAAAGTTGTGAAGAAAAAATGAAAATGTAACATTATTACAAAAGACAAAGTTGTGAAGAAAAAAGAAACAGAAAAGTAATTAAAAAAAGATGTGAAAACTAATGAAGGAGTAGTCATTAAAAAAGAATAGAAGTTGGGAAGAGGAAAGAAAAAGAAAAGTCATTGAAAAAAGAATTTTTGAAGAGGAAAGAAATCATTAAAAAAGAATGACTTCTTTTTCTTTCCTCTTCACAACTTTTCTTTTTTAATGAATTTTCATTTTCTTTCTTAAGAATTTTGCTTCCTTTTTAGTGACATTACTTTTTTGATTTTTCTTCACACCTTCTCTTTTTTAATGACTTTTCTTTTTCTTTCTTCACATTTTAATGCCCTTTCTCTTCCTATCCTCTTCTTTTTAATGGCTTTTCTTTTCTTTCTTCACAATATCTCTTCTTTTTAATGGCTTTTGTTTGTCTTTCTTTTTCACAACTTCTCTTCTTTTTTAATGACTTCTTTTTCATTCCTCTTCACAATTTTTTAATGACATTTCTTTTTCTTTCTTCTTTGTGAAGAAAGAAAAGTCATTAAAATGTAGAGAATTTGGGAAGAAGAAAAAAGAAAAGTCACAAAAAAAATTGTGAAGAAGAAAAAGAATGAATAAAATATAAAAATTGAGGAATGTTTGTCAGCAAGTATGCAAAAGGAAATAAAACAATAGATTAGAAAAGATGTAAATAAAAGGAGGAGGAGGAGGAGGAGGAGGAGACATTGAAGCTGAAAAGAAAAAAAGAGAGAAAACTGGAGAAATAAAGAAATAATGAGAAGACTAATTGGAATGAAAACTTCTTGGGAAGAAGAAAAACCAAAGAAGTAATTGCTGAGGAAAAGAAAAAAGAAGTAGAATTGAAGTAGGAGAGAATATCTTATACAATTTCTTGCAAAGAAGAAGAAAAAGAAAAAAAGAAGGCGAGGAAAAAGTCAAGAAAAGGTAAAGAAGAAATAAAAGGCATTTGTAAGACATTTTCAATCAACAGATACAATTGGTGATGGGGAAGGTGCAAGGTATAAACTAGAATCCATTTTAAAATGTAATTTTTGATTCACTCAACTTTGTAGATAATTTGTTGGATGCCAAAGGCTAATAGGAATGGAGAATGGAATGGAAAAACATCCTTGGATGGAAAATTGCTTTGGCCAAAGAAATGTTATTACAAATCAGCGTATGGTTTGGCTTTCACTCAATCATTCTTTCACATTGACAGAAACAAACAGTTACAAATCTAGTCACTCCCAACTCTCTCTCTCTCTCTCTCTCTCTCTCTCTCTCTCTCTCTCTCTCTCTCTCTCTCTCTCGCTCTCTCTCTCTCTCTCTCTCTCTCTCTCTCTCTAGTTATCATTATTTCCACTATTTACATATTTTAAGAAAAAGACAAATAATCCCAACACTATAAGTACAGACAGGTGCACGCACACACAAACACACACTATGAAAACAAAGTGCATATAAAAAAGAAAAATAAGGAGTATAAGCAGTCAATTGCTGATAGCCTCTGATGAGTGGATGGATGAGTCCGTCTATGAAACTCAGGAGCCAGGATGCTGATAAGATACCAGAAGTGTTGAAACAAAATGGCTATTTTTGTAGTGATTTTATAACATATATTATAATTTTTAAATAAATTATATTTGCTCTACTCTGTATTGAGCACTCTTTTAAGAATAGTATTTGGGGATTATTGGAATTTATTCTGTATACACCAATCCTATACTTGGGAATATATATATATATATATATATATATATATATATATATATATATATATAATACACACACACACAAATACATAAAAAGAACATTATTTGATTATGTAGCCATTATAACCTGTTGTATACTATGTGATTTTCAAAGTTGGTGTTTGTTTCTTTTGGACTCTCTCCGTACACAGATTGCAATATGAGCCCCTTATCCTCCCCTAATTATTTTTTCTTTTTTGGAAGAATAAAGGCCGAAATTGCAATCAATGTCCAGAAGAGGAAAAACTGAAAATCGTAGAATACAAGAATGGATTAACAACCAGAAGGTATTAAATTATTTCGTACTTTTGGCATTTCGTGCGGATGAATTTCTTTTGAAAAATGTGACTCAGGTAACTACAGAGCTTGAGAGAATTCCTTCCAAAAAAAGAAACAAACACACTTTTTGAAAATTGCACAATAGAAAACTGGCACTTAATGGCTACATAATAATAAAAGTTCATTTTTTGTGTATTAAAAAGATTTCTTAAACTTATAAAATAGAGCACTCTTATATACATAAAAAAAAGAATATACAAATCACATATGAATAGATAGTGTAATGTCTAACAGTTCAGAAAGAGAAATTGGCAAAAGCCATGTTTGAATTTCAACAGAGATAGTTGTGCGCCTTTTTACATGTTGAGAAATTTCTCTCCAGTTACATGTAAAAAAAAAGCAGAACAGAATAAACTCTCCAAATTCATTTCACAACTGGTTTAATGACAATTTTGTATTTAAAAACCTAAGGTGGGCTATTTAGAAACCTTGTGGTACACTGTATACCATTTCTTTCTTATCAAGTTTTTCAAAAGGAAAGGTATACAGTGTGTCACAAGGTTTCTAAACCTTTCTGGTTGGTTCTACACAAGTCTTCATCACTAGATTCGCATTCTATGTGTGAATTATGTGGTGGCTCAGTTCTAAAACAACAGTCGACTGTTTGGCTTGATGTAAGAGTTCTCTACATATTAATGAATAGCTGCTTGTTTCCAAGCTATGGTTTATACTGTAACTATGTTGAGCGGACCTTAATTACAGATTCTGTAAGAGACAGAGAGCAAGACCAGTACATTCAAACGCTTGGTCATGGTGACTGGTGACTTCATATTAGCACAACCATCCACAGCTTTTGAATAGTTTCAAATAAACAATTCCACTGATAAAGTTTGGGTCTGGTTGTGATATGGTTTCCAGTTACTTCACAATGATGCTCCACACTTGACTGTCCTGGGTATGACGATAAACTACGTCCGTGTCTTGGGTAAGACAATAAACTACATCCAACAGCAAGGCCTCTTATCAGGAGGTTTTGAGGAGCAGGGAACCACCTCTTAATTACTGGTGTTCCCAGGTCAAACCTGACCCAGGGTGGTAGCACCTGTTAGGGTCCGGTTATGGGCTAATAGCTAACCCCCGAACTGGAGTCAAAACACTATGAAAGTGTAAAAATAGGTTTTAATACCAGAAATACTTTGTAAAAAAATTATTACCAGCAATACAGTTTTGAGAAAAAATATTACCAGCTATACATTTTTGAAAAACAAATATTACCAGCAATATATTTTTGAAAACAAGCTATACACTTTTTGAAAAAAAATATTACCAGCAAAGGAAAATTATTACTAGAAATAGATTTAAAAAAAAAAATATTACCAACAATGAAAATTCTGTCGGCGTTAAATAACCCATTGAGGTTGATATGTCGTAAAACAAAACAAACTGAACTTAACCAATTCACACTGGAATTGTCTCCCTGAAGCCTATATTATGAAAAAGTCACCTTCTTTACAAATGAATCATATTCAGATTTGAACATGGATTTCATGGTAGGCACACTAACATTCTAAACATTTGGCTATATGCCCGTAATATTTGTGTAGATGCTGTGCACATTCAAGAGATTTAATAATGAGAATGTGCTCCCCAGCTCTGTTCAATATTGTGACCCCCTTTTTAGGAGAAACCCACTGTGTCTAATCCCAGAGTGCATTTTAATCTCAGGAAGGTTAAAAGAATTTGCGCATTTTTTGAAAAGGTAATTGAATCTTGCTAATTTGTGATATTCTCTATGGCTGATCAGTTTCAGGTATGCTCAAGGTGTGTGGTACAATAGGTCCACATCAGCTGAACACACAAAGTCAAATGATGCTATCAGAGTGAGAATTGTCAGGTTTTTTTTAATGGCTGGAAGATCGTCTTTGAAGTTTAGGATGCAAAATGAATATTCAGGTCAGTAGACGAAAATAAATAAATGCAGCGTCTACTTAAATAGGGTATCCACTAAAATAATGTTTAAGTAATATATATATATATATATATATATATATATATATATATATTTATTCTGTTTATACATTATTTAGTAGAAAGAATTTATGTAAGTAAATGCTGTGTTTTGTAAATAAACAATATTAATTACATTTACTGGCCTGAATGTTTGAAATATAATGTGTTCTCTGACAAGAATCAAACTTGTGTCCTATATAGAGCCATCAATTGACCTGACATGCCATACCACTCAGCTAATCCATTTCATAATATGTTGTCAATGTTTATGTTAAAGTATGTTTCATGAGCAGATGTGATCATTTGGGAAAGATCATTGAATGTTTCTTGATTATGAACAGTAATTTGTACTTTGTTAACCAGACGCTTCTCTGTAGCTAAGTGGTATAGCACATCAGATCAGTTGACGGTTCTGTATAGTATACATTCTTGTTGGAGAATGCATATTTTTTATAAAATTTCTCAAACGTTCAAGCCAGTAAATGTAATAAATTATATCTATTAAATAACGTATAAACAGAAAATATATTAAATAATTGATGGACTTTTTAATCCATATAAGAGAATTGCAGGTGGGTGCAATGGTGGTCAGCTCAGAAATTGGTGAGCAGAGTTCGTTACTTTCAATTTCATGCAAATACCCTTGGGAAGCATGAATCCTCTCTTCTCCCCCTCCCCCAGCTATGGGTTAATGGCAGACTCTACTCTCTAGCCATGGTTGGCAACAAGTGTAGAAGGAGGATAACTCTGAATTCAAAATGATATGTAGCCCTAGTGAAGCACATTATATACAGCATAGGAGAAGGTCATGAAGTTGCTAAAGATTCTATGATCTGAAATGTGTTGATGGATTTTTAGTATTATTCTCTCAATATGTAATAAAAACGTATTAAACAATGATGTAAAATATCAGAATGTAAGGTTGTGTTAAACAAATTGTTATATATATATATATATATATATATATATATATATATTAAAGGAATTTATATTTAAATTAACAAAGTCAATAAGAAAGAAAATGGAAAAAAGCTTACTCTATTCTTTCAATTTTCTTCAATATATCTGAAATAATAAAAAAATGTGAAAAGATTTTTAATTAACATAAAAGTTAATGAATGTTTCTACAGAATTCTTATTTTAAAGAATCCATTATACACAATGTCTTAATTAAGAGAACATTAAATATTGATTAGTTCTTTATTAATAAGAATCATTTTTATATTTTACTTTGGCATTCAATAATAATGTCAGATGTAATGCTTATCTGTCTCATCTTTAAATAATACAAACTCTGTAGACAAAACATGTCTCCTTCCATGTCCCACTGAAACATACAAACACACACACATTCAATTTTTCTGTTATTCTTTGTTTATACAAATTTAATCAATTACTTCAAATGTTGAGATGAATATATATATATCAATTGATCAATTTGTTTATTTATCTATTTCATGTATTAGTATGGGATAGAAAGCTTATTTAAGAGATTTTGAATGCAACATGGTCATTGATAGCAGACAAGTGAGTTTGAGTATTTCACAAACTGCTGATCTACTAGGACTTTCATGCATAAGCATCTCTAGGGTTTACAGAAAATGGTCAGAAAAATATTAAAAAATTCCACTGAGTGGCAATTCTGCATGTGGAAATCCTTTGTTGATACAAGATGTTGGAGGAAATTGGTCAGACTGGTTCAAACTTTTCCTCCTTCCCACATTTTTTTTCTTTTTTCATCCTTGACCCTCCACCTATATGAGTTTCACATGTGCACACATATCAATGACACCACATACACACCAACACACACGTCTAAAAAAAAAATAAATAAATACCATAACCGGGGGTGGGGGTGGGGGTGAACAGGTCCTAGATGTTAGCCAGGTATCACCTGTAAGTAACAATGGTTCAGGGTACTCCAATTCTGTCCCCTAGTCGAGACTCCATTGTTGGATATAGTTTTAGGGCATACCCATCATTACACGTATTACTTGAAAAAAATATATACTCCTTAATTATGAAGAAATACATACAGACACACATATACAATATATTTGCATATACATAGGGTCACATATATTTATGCCAATACACACATACACCCTCTCCCTTGACAAGCTTAGACAGGTGTTACTTTTAACAATTCAAATTATTACATTAAAAAGAAAACAATCTATTACAAGAGAAAATTGATTTCATTTGCCAAAAATAAATAAAATCAAAAAAATATAAAAGATAATTTGCTTAAAATCAAAAATATTGAAAATAAAGTTATGAACAAAAAATCAAAAGTAAATTTTAATCCCAACCCCAAATTATTGTCCATTAAATGGATTTTTGCCTTGTTTCAAAAAGTTAACAAAAATTCAACAGAGTATATTACAGTCTCTTTGAACAAGTGTTCTTAGATTTTAATTTCTTCATAATAATCTCTTTCAAAAGTTTGTTCAATTATTTTCAATATACTGATAGAGTCTTATTATAAACCAACAGACATTTTTTATCTAAAAGTCATAAATTAAATATTCATCATCATCATCATCATCATCATCATCATCATTATTATTATTATTATTATTATTATTATTATTATTATTATTATTATTGATGCTTCTGCTACAGTTTATGAACAAATTACTACAGGTGGACCATCCATTTTCTGTTGACCAATCCTCAGGCACCTTCTTTAATCCAAACAGTATTTTGAGTGTATTGCACAAGACTGTAAACCAACCAGAAGACTGCAAAATTCTTCTTCTTCTTCTTAACATCTGTTCAGCCTGTCCTAGAAGTGAATTGCTCTTTAAGAATGACATTGAAACAGCATCTTGGTGTGTCATCACTTCAAGATAATGACAATCACATTACTTGCTCTCCAACTTATTCACGAGCAAGTAAAACACATTGAATGAGGTGACATTCTTTCATTGATACAAATTCCAGATTTTGTGCTTATGCAGCAATTGAAAAATACTTTTGGCAATTGTCTAACGTGGGCAATCTGGCCAGTCCCTATAGCAAAACATTCCCATATACAGCAAGGATTGATGTACTGTGTGTTGCGATACATTCCTTTTTTCTTGATTAAAACTATCTGAAATTTGTGATACGATGGCCGTTCTGTTGACTTGCACTTAGTAGGAAAGCCTGCATATTTTGCATTGATGCCTTTGTTCACACCAAGCTTTCTTTGTGGGTAGTAATCACAACTGAACGTAAACACCCCACAAGTTGTTCTGTTTCAGATCACTTGATCATAATTTGTTTTTTATCATAGTCATTCAAATCATTCTTCTTCCTCATAACTGGCATTCATCACAACATAATATCCAAGGCCCATCTTACCTGCTTTTCTTTCTCTCACCAGGATGCACAGTTGTCATTCTTGTCAAATGTCATAATGCTTTGACACATAATTGAAACTATAGGATAGAAACTATATTTCAGTAATATATACTTATGCATACACCAAAGAATTATGTGAGCTTTTAAAGGAAGGTTTAAAGTTACTTTGCTGGTCTAATATTGACAATGATAAATTTAGCTTTTACTGGAAACCAGATATATATACCATTACTGAAAAAAAAAACAATTTTAATGACTGATTTCTCTTCTGTGGAAAATATTTCTATGAATTATTCAAAAGTAATATCTTAATTGTCCTAATCAATATATTTCAACCAATTTTTTTCAAAGTATTTTTCATTTCATGGCCTATTCAGACTAATATCCTCATCTTTGTTGGTTTACTCAATTTCAGCCAATATCATCTTCAGCCTTCCTGGAATTCTAAGATGAAGATTTTTCATTATTCCATGAATTCTTTGTTTCAGTTACTGCATTTTGGCTGGTATGGATATGCTTGTAACATAGCGATTATCGGCACAGAAAGTAAGATTGGCATGTCGAGTTTAAATTTCAGCTGAGACAGTTGCATTAACTTTTACACAAATGCCATTGGAATGAATCCATCTCTTCTGTATGTTGCTCGGGGTTAAATAGAAAGGCAGACTGGACTCTTTAGCTTTGGTTGGTAACCAGTCTAGGTGAAGAACAACTCTGAAATTTAAAAAAAAAAAAGCAGTTGAACATCAGACTAGCAGCACCACCATGTAAAAACCTATTTGCTATGAAAACTACAGAAGCAACACCTAGTGTGGTGAGGCTGTGGCTTTATACCCCCCACCCCACCCCCAGCAGAGTCTATAGGGTTAATATACAACATATATGTTTTGGCTGATACACTCTTGGGCCTTCCTCATATAATTTTCTAGATGTTATAAAGTAGAATAATATGGAAGGGTAGAAATAACACCATTCAGGAATAAAGGAATGTGACAGAAAGTCAAGGAGGTCATTCAGGAGTAAGAGATGCCGGTTGGGGGTGGGGGCGTAAAATGATTTAGAATATGGAAAGAAATTTGACTCTATATAGCTGAAGCGAGAATTTCATAACTTCTCAGGCACAATATTGATAAACCTCTTTTAATTTTTAATGGAGAAAAATTTGCAAGTAAAACACACAAAACTATCAAGTTGCCACAAAAGGTTAAAATATATAATTTGTAATATACTATAATAATTTGTAATATACTAATATCAAAGAAAATAGACTATAAACAATCTGATGATAATTCAATCAGTTAAAAAGAAGATATCTTTAATACTACTATAACATTTGATTATGGCCTTTGGAGAGCAATCCAAGTATATGAAGCTATACTATTTTATGTACATGTGTAATTTTAAGTAAACCATTTGTGTTTTGATACACTTAAATTCTTTCATTCCTTTCACCGTGAGAATGTCTAATCTGCCAAAGAAAATCTCAAATTTGCTTTCAAATTTTCATCAATAATGACATTGGCATTCATCCACTTTCAATTTCGCTTGGACTTAAGATATCAGCACAAAGAATCCAGAGTTATTTTCATCAGGTTGAGTCAATTCATTGTTCAAGGCCATACCTTTGACCAGTGCCATTGTTCAGATGTATACACGATCTGTTGGACTGGACATTAGGCCAATAGATAGGAAATGGGTTCTCTTTTGACTTGACAGATTTGCTTTTGCAGAGACAGGAAAGGAAAAGAATTCCACTGCATTCTGTGGCAAAAGAAAACTATACAAAAATGAATGAATGTGTGTGTGTGTGTGTGTGTGTGTGTGTGTGTGTGTGTGTGTGTGTGTGTGTGTGTGTGTGTGTGTGTGTGTGTGTATGGGGGGGGTACAGTGGAGTAATGGATTACGGCTTGGATTGAGGAATTGGAGAGCTGAGTTTGAATTCCAGTTGATTCCATTACGTGCTAATAGCCTTGGGAAAGGTATGAATCCTCTTCTCCCTCCAGCTATGGGTAAAATGCCAACTCTAGGAAGGTGGGAATAAGGCTGTAGATCCTAACCAGGCCTAGGGGAGATTACCGCATGATTAATATCATTCTGGGGGTATATCAAAAACAATTTTAGGGGAAAATTCATATATGTAAAAAGTGGGAAAATTGAAAACAAAAAATATCTGGTGTATATTTCTCTGAATGTCTGTCTTTTGAATGCAGCTTCATAAACCTTTTTTTTACTACTTGAAAGAAATATGAATTTTAAATACTGATTATGTAATCTCAAAGAGAATTGTATAAACCTTTTTTTTACTACTTGAAAGAAATATGAATTTTAAATACTGATTATGTAATCTCAAAGAGAATTGTATAAACCTTTTTTTTACTACTTGAAAGAAATATGAATTTTAAATACTGATTATGTAATCTCAAAGAGAATTGTATAAACCTTTTTTTTACTACTTGAAAGAAATATGAATTTTAAATACTGATTATGTAATCTCAAAGAGAATTGTATAAACCTTTTTTTTACTACTTGAAAGAAATATGAATTTTAAATACTGATTATGTAATCTCAAAGAGAATTGTATAAACATTTTTATCTTATAAATAACATTTTAAGATAATTTCAAAACTTTTAGTGCTGGTTCTTGATTTGGGTAAGGGGGAGATCAATGACATCCTACCCAATAAAATAGGATTATCTAAACAAAATTAACCATTTTTTAAAAAATTTACTGCAAAAATATTAAACTGGTCAATTTTATTTTACATTTTTAACAACAATGCTAGTAAAGTTCAACATACATTTTTTTAAATACCAGTAAATAATTCTTTTTTTTTTAATTCTAAGTCAATTTGTTTGTTGTCATGAAAAATAATATCATAGAAAAACTATTAAACTGTTATTCAAATTCTTTTAAATGGGCAAATTTCTGCATAGTACTTTGGGAAAATTAGCCATGCAAAAAGTTACATTCATTCTTTTGTTTTTTCACAAGGACAGTGTCAATATACTTCACGTGTTATAAAGAAAACCCAAATTCCTTAAAATAAATTCCTTTTATAATTAAGATGTTCATTATTATGAAGAATAAGAATAAAAAGAATTAAATTAACTTTCTCTGGCAAAATTCTTAATAATGACATTTGTTTGTGAATTTTGTTGTTTAATAAAAAATGTAAAAAAGAGGAAAAATGGAATTGACACGATTACGTCTCCTCTTTTAAATTTTTGTCGTATATTTTTAAGAGCAGTTGCAAAATATTGAATTAAATTTTTGACATTAATTTTATGTGATATATTCTTCATTAATTTAACAGTGAAAAATGTTACATTTTTAATGTCCTTTATTTATTTTTGAAGTACAGAAAAATTCAGCATATATTTTCTTTTAACTACCTGTTTGTTTCATTAAAGAAAGCAAATTATTCATAAAAAATAATTTTATCCTTGATATGGTCATTGTTGAAGAACAACTGCATAGAGAAAAATATTAAATTTAAATTGACTTTATGTGATAAAATTCTTAATGACACTTATGAATTTCACACTGAAATGTTTGTCTAAAGATAAAATATACAAAAGTTCAAATAAATAAACATTATACTTCAGTATCTTCTATATAATAAATGCGAATGTCAGTGTGTCACACTTTTTCAACTTTACATCTAGAGGTCATAGCCCAACATGTCATATCATTTTGGAATCAGGCTCACTCTGTGAACAAATTATAACCATTCTGGGTTGGATCTGGACCCCAAATGCTGAAATTTTTACAGTGATTGTTTACATGATATTTTTGCAACAAATTTTTTGTAGAATAACAATTTTTATAACTTGGAAATAAATTTGGGAATAATCGAAATTAATTGCAAAATCCAGGGAAAGTCACCCATGAAATTAAGGACCTACGTACATCAAATTGTCTTTAATTTAAGTGGTGGCAAAAGAATTATCATTGAACTTTTAAAAGGTAAGCTTAAATTTTAATGCAATATTTAGATGCATTGATCAATGTTGAGTTCTTCTGTAGTTTATTGTTGTCCATTGCATCTATACCTCCCTACCTATTGTGATGAAGGTCCAATCAAAGCCCTCCACAGGAGCTAGCTTAAATGCCGCCTGATAGGGCAGCTTTTAAGTTAGTAAATAATAAACTTCAGTTAATCCAAAGGTAAAAAGTAAAAATTTTGTTAAAAAAAATTAATTTCTTAATCTAATTCCAGCAACAAACTTTTGTGTGTTAACTGTTTACCCCCAGCCACTGAAGATCTAAACATGGTATAGAGGCCTGTGTTAAGGATCATCTTGGTTAAAACACATGAAATTATTAGTAGCAGTCAGTTATTGTTAACTGTTGTTACTATATCTACATAAGAAGCATACGTTAGCAATTTTTAGCTCACCAAATGCTGGGGGTAGGTTGATGTTATTTGTTTATGAGCTTATTTCACTCCAGACCCCATAAAGGATGGTGTAAGGTTGAGTAAATGTTGTGTTATGCCATTCTTCTAAACCAGGAAGATTTGCAATTATAAAACTCATCTGATCTAAAAATAAAATAAAAAAAACAAAGCACTGACCACTGATTGAAATGCATGACAGTCTCAGGTTCAAATCTCAACAGCAGTTAATGCTTGATTGAAGCATATTGATTATAATAAAATTAATAAATTTGAAGTGAGTTTTTGAATATTTTATTTATATTATCCTTGGAACCTCATCTTGGTTTTCAGAAATGTCTATTTCCTAGGGACAGAACGTTTGGGAATTACATTCCAGCAAATCCAGTTGTGATTAAATTAATAAAATCGAATCACAAAAACATTTGAAAATGTTTATGTATGTGTATATTTAATAATATACATAAATATGAACAATGAAAGTTTGGAAAAGTCTAACTGGGTCAAAAGGCCAGTTTTTCTCTTGACACCACTATTGCTGTATACTTTCTTGCCTCCCTCAGCAATTTTTATTGTTTTCAAAGGCTATGTTTAGAATTTTAATAACAACAAAAATGTTACAAACTATTTAATTGTTAAATTGTTTATTTACAAAATTAATTTTATCAAGGAAGTATACAGAGAGATATGTCAAAATAAAAAAAAGTCTTCCTTTTGACACATTGTTTCTCTGCGGGTCACCATAGGTTAAGCATTGCCAAAAGTTCTTTAATTGTTCCATGGTTCAGATCATTTTTCTGGTTTTGGAGTTCATTGATTGATTTTTACAGCTTATCAACCCTTTCTGGGCTATTTAATTGAATTTAAAATTGAAACACATTTTTTAATTGTATAAGAATAATTCTTTTGTTTGCAAGTAAATATTTGTATTAACAAATTTTGGGATAAATATAAATTGTATAACAATATAGCCTGTCCTATAGTCTGGGGGGTGGTTTCTGAGGAGAATTTGCCCAAAATTGTCCAATGTCATCTAAGTGCTCTTAAGCTATCATTAAAGAGAACTTTTGTGGGTTGATGAATCTGTGTCTAAAAGTATGCATTATGTTTTTTTTGGTGGTTTCCAAGTATCATATCATTACACGTGTGTGGGTGGCATGTTCATGCATTAATTTCTGCTGTGGTGTAATTTTTTTTTAATTATCAATTATATTAAAATCTTAAACAAAATGACATTGTTTGTCTTTTATGGTTAAGGTTTCTAGTATTTGTAGTCATTTTTTATAGTTTAGTATTTTTGCATTATTAATAAGGAATTGTTACAGTTCTTATTGTATGCTGATGTATTGTTTGTTATGTAAAGATACAGAAGACAATTATCTCCCTTTTGACAGGAATAATTTACTGAAGTCTTAAGAGTCCCTTAACAACACATTGGTGAGAAGAGTCAGTTATTGCTTTGGTTTCAACAGAAGACAATACAAGTCTGATACATTCTAAAGAGGAACCAATGACATACCACAAAGATGTACTGTGCTTCACTTGGGGGATGTATTACAAGTAAGAACTTCTTTTTATGTGACCCATTCAAATACTGCTTGCTTTCTCACAGGAACTTAAATTTCTCTGTGTGGAAAAATTTCTGATTTATATATATGTATATATATAAAATAATAATATTATTTAAAAATATGTTTTCATCACGACACAGAAATTACTGTTTAAAAATTAAAAATTAAAATTAAAATTTTTGTTCCATTTTCAAGCAATATTGAATAACTTCAGAAAAAAAATGTTTACTTTTTTAAGCAAAGTAGTATTATATTTAAGAGTTTAAGTTGGAGTGGGAATGAGATTTCAAAATTTTAAATGGGTGTTGTCTTTTTTTGACAAATCAGGAAACAGGTCTAATCTAAGATGGAAAAGTGAAAAATGTAGGTTAAAGGTTTGTTGTGAGTATGTAATTTCTGCTTGCCAATACGGACTTTCGAATATGAGACATGTCATCCTGTCTCCCATTTTGGGACATATATAAGATACATAAAAATACAAGGGGTCATTTGTATCAAACCATGGGTTAATTTTGGCATTTTTATTTATTTATTTATTTTTTTTTTTTTCAAATACATTAGTGCTGTCTTAAAGGGGCTTCAAATATGATTAAATTATATTTTATATTTTTAATTATAAAGATCTAAAATGCTATATTTATTATATTTAATGATGCATTAGATATGGCATTGTTAAAATTAAAATTTAGGAATTAAGTAGACATTTTTTTATTTGTAATCAAATAATAGATATATAATTATGAAAGTTTTATTAATTATATTTTAAAGTGAACTTAATCGCAGCTGCTCACTAAAGGCGGAAGAGAACAGGGCATTTTTCAACCTTGACCTTTCCATCGTGATCCCTACATGCTTGTAATTTCGTTTAGAGATGAACTAATTCCCTTTTTAGTTCGCTGTTATTACGAACCTAGTCGTAATACACCTCTAAGCGTTTTTACACCTTAAGTTTCGCATAGCAAATCTCTACTCAATTTTTAGAGAGATTTTTGACATTTTAGTGCTAGCATTTTCTGTCGTAAGGCACGCTGAACATAACACAGTGACTCCTACAAAAGACAATTATTTCTTTTCATTGATTTAATAAATCTTCATTTTTAAGAAACTTAATAAAATATAACTTTTTATGTAGGCTCAAAGGACATGGGTCATTTAAAGACCTACAAGTTTTCATTTGTTTTTTTTTTAATAATTTCCATTTTACTGTGGGGGGGTTTATTTGTTGCGTTTATATGCCAAAATATTTAGATAGAGATGTTTGGTTATGATACTCATTGTTTTTGAAGGAAGACAGGTGCTGGTACCATTTTTATTTGAAATAATTTTTAGTGCTACGAATATAAACTTCTTAAAAATTTTTTAAATAATAATAATATTATTTTTAAATAATTTTATATTTTTAAATAATAATATAATATTGTACTTTATTTTGTATCAAGTACTTTTTTAAATGCTAAAGAACTGTATTATTAATCTGATTGTTCTTTCTTTTTATTTTGATATATGTGTACATACACACACACACACACACACACACACACACAATAGGTTAAAAAAAACAAATATTATTTTGATATATGTACACACACACACACACACACACACACACATATAATAGGTTAAAAAACAAATAAGAAATGTTTATAAATTTAATGTTTCTTCAGAAATGAAATATGGTGGAAAAAAGAAAATTCTGGTATTTTTAAAATTTTTGTGGTGTTTGTTTTTCATTGGGTTAAATAGTACATTTTAATTGAGCTATTATTGGATAAATGGTAAGTTAGCCAGTGCAGTAAATGACGTGAGGGTGACACATTCAGTCAAGGCAGATATTACACCAACAGAGAGCTAAATCATGACACTTTTAAGTAGAGGATATGTAGCCAGACTTTGATTCTGAACAGAAGACCTATGCATAAATATTTTCATTATTTTTATGGGTACTATGCTAGTATATACATAAAGAATGAGGATAACTTCCAAAACCTTCTAGAATGACATTTATCTGCACACACACACACATTTATGTATATAGCTAATCATTTTTATTTACATTGTTTGGACTGTTGTCCTCATCTTCATTGCCATATTCATGACATTTTAAGTCAACTTTCCAAGGTTAGTTCACCTCTGCTGTAGCCAGGTATTGAACTCACAGCTCTTTAGATGAAGTTACTGGATTCAACCAACTCTTTTATCCACTATGCCATGTGTCCTTGAGGACACATAGCACAATAGATAAGTTGAGTTAAATAGAGATAACTGATATTGAAACATCCAGAAGAGGCATGGTATGTGGAACTAGAACAATCTACACTGGTGGACGAAATAAATGGTTCAGTTCGAAATTCCAATCACCTGAAGAAGTCTGGAGCAAACAATGCCATGAATATGGCAATGAAGATGAAGACAACAGTCCAAACAATGGAAATAATGTAAATAGTTACAATACCTCATCTCAGAAATATAGACAGATACTAACCATCTTTGTCCAATGCATTTGTGTGTTGGTCTGTAAATGTAGCACTTTCACTTTAAGTGATTGAGTAAAGAATAAGGGGTTGTAGTGGTCAGTCTGTCCACACAAAATATAATGAGTCAATATTATAGAACAACAATCAACTGCAATAGTTTTCTGTCTGAAACTTATATATAAACTTATATATAACTTTCAATAATGTAGACATGTTGATTTAATCTAAAGGTTGTTTACAGCTAATGTGAGTGAACATTACAAGCCAAATGATATTTTTTTCTTTCCTGCCAAATTAGAGAGTTGTGTCCATTTAAATTGACTTTTCATCATTAGAACTTATGTTATGCATATTTGCATAATACAACTTTGATTATGGTAATAGCTGCATAATGTTATGATGTTTGGTATCATGTTTGACTATTGTGATACGTATGTGTTGTATCTATTTCCAGTGATGGTAGAAGGTTTTCAAACACTCACTTAAAATCGACATAATCGTCTAGAGTTAGGGAGAATGATTGAAACAATGAAATGGAATAGTTATTAAATTTGAAAATTCCCTGAATTTGTACAGTTTTTACCACAGTTTTTGATCCTTTCTTCAATTTATCAAAAGACCTTGAGGTTTCCTAGTTCCACCAGGAGTCATTTTAGTGATCCCAAAGTTTATTTAGTCTTCTTCAGTTCTTCAATGCTACTGCAGTGTTTGTCTTGTCTGATTTTCTAAGTAAATGTAAATTCCGTTGCTGAGAGCGCGTTCTTTTTTCAACTGAGAAAAAAAAGCTGGTGTTATATAAACTCTCTCAGTCCTAGACCCACGCTGACTATTGGCTAATAACTGCACTTGTTTGTATACAAATTTTGTCAAATTTTCTACTCTAAGTAGAATGTTCTCTCTCAACATCCCATTGTGGAAGGGGACGTAACTCCTGGTGCTTAGTGCACCCCATGCAACCAACTCTGAGTCTCTTATCGGGTTGACCCAATTCTCCGTTAAAACTACAATGTTGAAAAACCTTACACAGGAGCTACTATTTTTTTTTTTAAACATGCTCGGAAATGACCAGAGGTTGAGGATTAAATAAAGTCTAAAAATATCGTAAAATAAAAACTTGTGTTAGGCAAAGTCAAGGTCAGTTTGTTGCCTTGGGAGTTCTTTCCCTGGGCATATGTCCACTATATAAGTCAAGGTCGATTCTGAAACATTGGCTAGCCAACAAATATGAAAGCCAATGAAGGTTTATACAAAAAGAATTCCTTTTGTATGGACAAAAATTCGTAATACAAACAATTTATGATTCTTGCCAAAAGAGATAAGAGATGGGAAAAATGTCATTAAATATGTTGTTCTGTTTAAGCAGAGCTGAACTAATAAATTCCGATTTTATTACCAGTTAAATTGTGGAATAAATTTTTTGTTAATATTGATTAGAAATATTTAATAAATGCTTAGAAAACAATAAATGTATACAACTTGTGAAAGACAGTTATATTTTGTGATGCAACAATGTTGTAATTGAGCTGAGTCCTAATTACAATTCAAGGGAAATAACTCAACAAATATGTCATACTCATGAAGAATGTAACTTCTTTTCATTGGTATATATAGTTAGTGGCAAACTTCATTTAAATTGTTTACAGAAAATTAATCATTTTTATTATAGATTAACAGGCATTAAGAGGTGGGAAGATGTCACCAATGAGAAAAATCTCTGGAGATGCGATTCACACTGAGGATCGGAGTGAGTAAAGGAGAAACAAAGGCTTGCCGCCAGGAAGAAGCATGCTGGATGGAAAGAAAACAAGAAGGCGACATCAGGGGAGAGTGTCTTCACATGCATTCATTACAGTCAAGACTTTAACTCTCATGTGGGTCTGTACAGCCATAACAGATACTTTGCTGCTGGTCAGCAGCTGAGGCATTACTCTTTGTGTGCAGAGTTTCTCAAAACTGATGGTGCCACATCTCAAAAAAATAGGCAGCAATGTGGTGATTTTGATGCAACTTTGGTTGTTGTTGGGTTGAATCTTATAATGTTCTGTGCCTAGGATGAATGCCAAGAACAGATTTCTTTCCACTATTTGAAAATGTGATGCGTATATGTGTCATGGTGCTTCTAAAATCTTACTTCGCTTTTACAAAAGAAATCAACTTAATTACAACTTTTATAGAATGTAAAATTGTTGGTATTTTTTGTGATTTTATTTTTTTCCGTTGACTCCTGTGGTGAACAGTCCCATAGAAGGAAGCAAGCCAGAGTGGCTTGCATCTGGTGCATAGGAAAATAAGGGTCTTACCTTAACGGGCGGCACGTGACATCAGCAAGTTTGCCCTGTGAAAATGGCATTACTCTCCCGTCTAGCAGCATGTGCGGTAATGAGGATTTTTGTACAGTTTGGCATGCTTCCACCAATAGCAAGTCGTGTGCTGATTGGTTGAACTGGAGGAGGCTATTTGCCTGGGTAACTGAGAATAAAAGTGAAGAACGCTGATTGGTTGGTCAACCACGGTGTTGGCCTGATAAAAGAGGGGGGCTGAAGCAGTGAAAAGGGGTGAACAAAAGACGGATTTACATTGTGACGGGTTCAGAAAGCAAGAACGGCGGATTAAACCAGCGGTAGCTTGATTTGTACAAGTGACGTCGTAGTAATAGAGACTCATTTAAACTACGATTCCAATTCCCTATGTTCTTCATTTTTAAACATTGTCCACACAATTTACATGTTTGTCCTCAATTGGCTCCAATGAGTGAGGATCGGAAACCAGTTATCCTCTTTTTTGTTGTTATTATTTCAATTCACCTCTGTACACTGATTTATTTTATTACCCCCCCCCCCCCCGTTTGTTTTTTGTTTTGTTTTTTTCATATTTATTGCTGGGATATAGTGCTATATAATCTCAATATGTCAATTTTTATAGCATTAATGTTGGTATTTTACACATTTCGGTTGTATTTTAGGTATCATTGCACATTTAATAAAATTTGGCAGCTTTATAGTTCTATATACATTTAACCAAATTCGTTCAGATATACAACAATTGAGTTAATCATTCAGCTTTGTATATGGGATAAAAATAGTTCTGTGAAATCTCTGCACTTTTTCATTCCATGAAGAAGAAATTTGTATTTATTCTGTTAATATTATTGTTACTCGTACCTTTTGTAAAGGTACCTTTTGTAAAGGCACCTTGTCTCAACTGGCTAATAACCAATATATTGAAAGATTTCCATATTCATTTTAGAAAGATAAACATTTCTGTATCTGTCTATATTTCTGAGATGAGGTATTGTAATTACATTGTTCAGACTGTTATCCTCATCTTTATTGTCATGTTCACAACATTTCCTCAAAATGATAAGATAAAAGCATTGATTGGATCCAGTGAATTGACCCAAAGAGTTTTGAGTTCAATACCTGCCTACTGCAGTGGTGAACAAAAACTTGGAGAGTTGAGTTAAAGGGAGATTAAAGAGAAACAGAAGAGGCATGGCACGTGAAACTAGAACAATCTACCTCAGTGGACGAAATAAAGGGTTCAGTTCAAAATTCAAATCACCTGAACAAGGCTGTAGCGTACAACGACTAAAATGTTGTGAACATGGCAATAAAGATGAGGACAACAATCTGAACAATGTAAATCATGTAAATAAACATTTCTGTATATTGATGTTGAAGTACAGGTTCAATGGCTGCATTGTTGCCATTTAGAAATAGAATCCAAATTATTCCTGTATTTTAATAACACAGAAAAAGAAAGAAATTTGTCTATACTTTTAATGGCTTCTCCAAGAGTAACGCAATATCAAGGACTACGTTTAAATGGCCAAAATGGAATTTTGCGGAATACACGCAGCAGAGTAATGAAAATATGAGAACCACTTGAAACGGTGCAACGAGAGATAAAAGAATAGCAAACATAAGAACAGCTATGAAAAGAGGAAGGAAAGAAAAATAAAAAAAGAAAATTCTCCATAGATAAACAAATGGGAACATGATTATGGAAATGCACCTGAAAAAGGAAACAGAATTCTGTAATCATTTCAGTCTTGAACAAATGCACTCAGTGGCAACAGGCTGTTTCATGCTAGACGCAATCGTATATATATATATATATTTATACATTACTTTTATAGATACTTTAAGTAAATGCTTTATTTATAATAAACAGTATTAACAATGGCCTGAATATTTGAGAAATCTCAAGGAAAATTTGTGTCCTCTGACAGGAATCAAATCTGCTTAAAATCAGTAATTTAACCTTGTTAACCAGATGCTTCCTCTGTAGCTAAGTGGTATAGCACATTAGGCTATATGACAGTTCCGTGTAGGATACAGGTTTGATTCCTGTGATAGGATACATATTTTCCTTGAGATTTCTCGGACATTCAAGCTGGTAAATGTTGTTAATAAATATTGATTATAAACAGAGCATTTACTTAAATATTTGTATCTATAAAAATAACATATAAACAAAAAATATATTAAAGTAATTATTGAACTATATATATATATATATATATATATATATATATATATATATATATATATATAAAAAGACAAAAGTAAAACTTGCCTTAGGTGTTGCATTTCATCTTCTGTGGGATTTTATCAAGGCAAATGGAAGGATTTTATTTTGTAACAGGTATTTATATACAAGAGCAAAAATGTTATTAGTTTTTCATAATTTTTTGAGTTAGGAATGCTCATAAATATCCATCAGGTTTGTTGAAACATCAGGCAAGCTATGGAGGACAAGAAGTGATACAATTCCTAATAACCAAAAGTAAGTAAGTGATGTTTTGGAAATTTTTTTTTTTCAAATACAACTTTTCTGGGAATTCAACTTCTGTGCGTAATAAAACTAATCCTTGTTGTCTAGGGTAGCATAGTTCACATTAACAAAAAAATTAACGTTGTATATTGGATGGTATATAAAAATGATTAGGGAGTTTGTCTCGGGATTCTACCAAATATATAGGAGTTGGTATTGCACTGTAGAGAAAAATCACATGAGGAAAATATAAATGTGTATGAGTTTTATCACATTGTAGGAGTAGAGGTATTTCATTGTGGAGTCGCCACGACTGTTACAGTTAGCATCAAACACCTGGCAGCTGTGTGGGGCTGTCTCCAGTAATCAGTATATAGGTGTCGTCTTGGCCAAAATGGTAGAGGGACAAGCAAGCAATTATGTTAGCTCAAATGAGTCTTCTATCTCTCGAGTCGAATTGATAGAAGGTTTATATGGTGTTGGAGTTGCTTAGAAATGAACTTTTGATTGAAGCTGCATGGATCTGTGATGTTAATATCAATAGGGATGTTCAGATCCCCAAAATTATAATCCGAGGTTGTAATTCCAAGGGTCAAAAGTCAATCTTGTAGGTTTGTTATGGGACCTACCTTTATGGACTAAATGGACTCGTCCTATTACTATATATACGGCGAGATTATGCCTCTCAAGAGAGCTGTCTACAGTTGACGACTTGACTACTGTACTTAGCCGTCAGTCGGACGTGCAACACTTTTATATTCGTTCTTTTGTTTGATAATATGTTTTCGCTAAATTGCTGAGTTCGAGTTTTCTTTCGGACCTAGTCTGGGTCCACAACAAGGTTCAACATCAGAAAATACCAGAGACGTAAATCAAAAGAGTAAAAAATTCACATCGCAACGCATAACACACACTAAACTCTTCCATCATGAAGAGCCAAGCAATCCTATGGTTCAAGGGTAGTAATTGTTTTTATTGGGCTAAAGAAAAGTTGTGATTAGTCAAAACTGGTAAGGGAGCACAAACAATTACCATATTTTAAGGCTTAGTAAAGTTCACCTGCTCTTGTCTTTGATTTTTTTTTCAACAGATAGAACAAATAACATGAATTCATTTCCAAGTTAAGATTGTTTTATTTTTCCTTCGTCATTACAATCTGATTGGTCAAAATACAATTTTTTTTACTTTTCTTTTTTTGTTAGGGGAGTCAATGTTCAGAGCCTGCTTAATTCGATAAATAAATATCTAACTCAGCTGCCATGGAGTATTTGTTTAGCAAATTAGTCCCACAAACCATTGGTTATCAAGTGAATTCAATACCTACTAAGCTGTGTTTAAGTCAATATGATCTTAATAACTGTTTACAATCTTAACTTGTGAAAATCCCAGGCTTGTTAACAACTAAGAGTATCCATTATCTCAGGTTTCTACTCTTTTCTATCCCTTTGTCTGTATCTTCTCATTCCCTCCCTTATCCCTTTCAATACAAGTACGGTCATTCATTATCTCATGTCCCTGAGCTTTTCTCTCCCCATTTACCTGTATCTTCTCATTCTCTCTCTTATCCCTTCCAATATTCTTCCTTCTCTTCTTTTCTTTACTCCTCTTTTATAATTTACAATGGAGGTCATCAATTTTTACTTTCAGATGTATGGCTTTATTTGTGTGCATTTATAAGCAGAATCTTCCTGTGCAATGTTTTTCAGAAAATCATAAAATTGTTTAACAAAAAAAAGCTATCTTCAGGCAAATATACAAACACAAAAAGATGATGATTTGTAAAGAAATCCAATTTTACAAAATCTTGATTTTGGGAAGTCGTATCACTTCAGGTTTTCAGCACAAACTTATACACAAACAATAAATACTTAATGTATTGCAATTGTCGTAAACTCAAAATAAATGTCACCTTCTCAAGATGAAAGAATAAAATGTCCTTGCTTTTAATTAAACTTTTATTTAATAATTTGGCGTCCATTCTTGCAAATGAAAACAATTTTTTTCTTGAAATATTATAGTCTTTTAAAATATCATTTTGAATGAGTGAGAATGAAGAAAGAATATTGAAGATTAAGAAATGGAGAAAAGGTATGAGAGTGAGAGAGAAGGAGGGAGTGGATCAGATAGAGAGATGAGAGAGAAAAAAGAAATAGAGAAAAGGTATGATAGTAGGAGAGAAAAAGGAAGTGTGTCAGAAGGGGAGAGGGTATAAGATAGGGTGCTACGAGAGATGAGAAAGAAAAAAGAAATAGAGAAAGGGTATGAGAGTCAGAGAGAAGGAGGGAGTGGATCAGATAGAGTGCTAAGAGAGATGAGAGAGAAAAAAGAAATAGAGGAAAGGTATGAGAGTAAGAGAGAAAAAGGAAGTGTGTCAGAAGGGGAGAGGGTATAAGATAGGGTGCTACGAGAGATGAGAAAGAAAAAAGAAATAGAGAAAGGGTATGAGAGTCAGAGAGAAGGAGGGAGTGGATCAGATAGAGTGCTAAGAGAGATGAGAGAGAAAAAAGAAATAGAGGAAAGGTATGAGAGTAAGAGAGAAAAAGGAAGTGTGTCAGAAGGGGAGAGGGTATAAGATAGGGTGCTACGAGAGATGAGAAAGAAAAAAGAAATAGAGAAAGGGTAGGAGAGTCAGAGAGAAGGAGGGAGTGGATCAGATAGAGAGATGAGAGAGAAAAAAGAAATAGAGAAAGGGTATGAGAGTCAGAGAGAAGGAGGGAGTGGATCAGATAGAGTGCTAAGAGAGATGAGAGAGAAAAAAGAAATAGAGATAAGGTATGAGAGTGAGAGAGTATCAGATAGAGTGCTAAGAGAGATGAGAGAGAAAAAAGAAATAGAGAAAAGGTATGAGAGTGAGAGAGAAGGGAGGAGTGGAGCAGATAGAGTGCTAAGAGAGATATGAGAGAAAAAAGAAATAGAGAAAGGGTATGAGAGTGAGAGAGGAAAATGAAGTGTGTCAGAAGGGGAGAGGGTATAAGAGGGTGCTAAAAGAAATGCGGGAGAAAAAAGAGATAGAGAAAGTGTATGAGAGTGAGAGAAGAAAAGGAAATGTGTCAAAAGGAAGAGATGTGGGGAAAGAAAGAAAATTTTGCAGAAAGACAAAAAGGAAATAAAATGTATTGAAGAAAAATAATGAAAAATGAAAGCCAAGAAAGAAGAAAAAGAATGAAAAATGAAAGCCAAGAAAGAAGAAAAAGAATGAAAAATGAAAGACAAGAAAGAAGAAAAAGAATGAAAAATGAAAGCCAAGAAAGAAGAAAAAGAATGAAAAATGAAAGACAAGAAAGAAGAAAAAGAATGAAAAATGAAAGACAAGAAAGAAGAAAAAGAATGAAAAATGAAAGACATGAAAGAAGAAAAAGAATGAAATGTGAAAGACATGAAAGAAGAAAAAGGAATGAAATCTGGAACAATAGTGAAAAGGAAACACAATTTTTTTAAAATTAATTAAAAAGAAACAAAATTAAAAAGGAACAGAAATTAATTAATAAAATAAATGAAATGGGAAGAGGAAATGCTAGGAAATAAAGAAAAGAAAGGAAGAAAGTTTAGAGAGAGAAGATAAATAGAAAGGATTGAGAAAAACAGAGTTATAAATAGAGAGGGTGAGATAAAAGAGAATGTATAATGGAGAGAGAGGGTGAAATGTAGAAAAGGAGAAAGAAAAAAAAGAGAAAAGTAAGTAATGCAGAGAGTAGGAAGGAAAGAAAGAAAGAAAGAAAGATATAAAAATAATAAAGAGAGAGAAAGAAAAAGTGGAATGAATGAAACAAAAGAAAAAACAAGGAAAAATAAAGAAAAGAAAGAAAGAAGCATTTGATAATTTGGTAAAGAGTTAAAAAGAAATGCTAGAAAAAGAGATAGAAAGAGATAGAGAGGAGAAAAACAGAAAATATGGTATTGTGCAAGATTGGAAAATAAGAAAAGAAAGAATGAGAGAGAAGAGGGGAAAGATAGAGAAAATAAGTAAAGGGAAATAAAAACATGAAAGAAAACAGAAAAAAGGGATAATAAAAAAAGAGAAATGGCAAGGAAGATTGAAAGAGTTAGAAAAAGAGAAAAGAAGGATAACAGAGAAAATGAAAGAAAAGTGGAGAGACAAGGGAAACATGAAATAAAATTAATAGGCAGCAAAGTGGAAAAGAGAAAAGGGGCAAGAAAAAGAAAATCAGTGAAAAAAAAAGAGTGAAAATAAATAAGAAAGAGAGAAAAGATAGAGAAAATGATTGAGAAAAGGATTAAAGAAAGGATGAGAAAATATGAATGAAAGAAAAAAGAAAATAAATAAGAGAGAGAGAAAAGGAAAGAAAATAGTAGCATGATTGTCAGAAAAGAAAAAATGGATTTTTTCATTGGCCACATTTCTCTTAAGTTAAAGAAGAAAAGAAAAAAAATGAAAATGCAAGTCATTTCTTCTCTCCATTGAAAAACTCATCTGATGTCATCATTTTGGAAGAAAACCAGAAACATGTGAAGAGGAAGAGCTATTCTTGAGAAAGAAGCCTCTGGAAAAACAAAAACCTTTCTTATCAGTCTATTGCAAGTGTTGCTGCCATTCAACTCACCTATACTGACCCAAAGCAGAAGTAGAAAACCAAAATGCTATCTTGTCAATGACAGTAGCTGGATTAACACGCTTACCCGCAAGTCTGAAAAGATATTTTGATACAAAATGTAGAATTTGCACAAATGACAAGACGTTAAAAATCACTTAAAAAGAAAATATATAAAAATATTCTGGTGAAATGATCTGATAAATAAAACAATATATAAGTTTATACATACATGGAAAGACGGAAATATTGTTAGACATGTTAGGGTAAATCCAATAAGTCCATAGCCTGACATGTAGCTAAATTTTTATCTGAAATTTTCATTGTATAATGTTTAATTGATATGAAGTCACTCCTGAATTAAGTGTATTAAGAAGGAAAGAAATTATGTTAAAAATTAAATATTTGTTGTTCTGGGAAAATAGTAATGGGGAATCTGAAATCCAGGGTTGTAATTCCAAAGGTCATCAGCCTTGCAAGACCAAAGTCAAAAATACTGAGGTTTTAGTTAAAAAAAGTGTATAATCTGTATTTATGACTCACAACATACAACAGCCTACTTCACCCGTGAATAACAAAGTATACTCCTCTCATCCAAAATAGCAATTCTTTTATTGGAGTAAAAAAATCTATGATTGGTCAAGACTGATAGCCAAGCACAAACATTTGAGGCCTTACTAAAGTAGAGCCTATTTTGAATTTCTTATTTGACAGAGAATGCAAATTCTTTTTCAGGTAAAACTTGGTTTTCTACTTTGTCACCACAATTGTGTAAAATATTTTTTTGTTTTATTCATTAGGCTATTAAAATTTCAAATTGTATCAAAGAACACACAGCTTACATTCAAGACAGGCAAATTTTCTGCTTTATAATTTTGGCCAAAAGTTCAGGCTAGCCTTGCTGTTTGAATTCAAGTTTTAATCAACTTTGATAGTATTAATTACATTACCTTACCACACAGGGAGATAGGAAAGGCTGTTAACTTGGCAAGGAAGAAATTGATTCAATAATAACTTCTTTTTTAAAAATTTTACTAAAATGAAAAGTTTATTTTCCACAAATAATTCGTACCTGACCATTTGACCCAAACTATTGAATGAAGCTCTACATGTGAACACAGGAATTGTCTTCAAATGAGAATTCAGTATAATTGATGTTTTCTTGACATAGATTAAATGTAAAATTAAACAATGAAATTGGATCTGTTGGAAAGGAGAAAAGAGAAACAAGGAAAAGAGTACATGATACCTGTCCTCCTGTATCACAGTGAACACTGGACAATCTTCTCAAAAATGAATCAAGAAATGTGGTTCTACAGAAGGATGCTGAGAATATCACGGTCCAAACATGTGAGCAATGACAAAGTTTTAGAGAAAATGGAAACAATAAGGAAACTGACTTAACATCGGGAAGAGACAGTTCAGGTTTCTAGGGCACATAATGTGGAAAGAGGGCTTGGAAAATTTGATACTCACAGAACAGACTGAAGCCAAGAGAGACAGAAGGAAGCAACACATAACATAGTGAGCTTGAGTAAATGGATCGTGGAACAGAGTTTAGGAGAAATAAAAGACAAATTTGATTAAGAGCTATAAGAGACATGATCACTAAAATCCTGAGAAGACAACATGATGTATAAAGAAGACATTAGACTACAGATTTATTGATGATATATTAAACAATCAAAATTAGAATGTTGTGTAGAAAAATGATATGTGTATGATGGTTGCTCTGAAATAAGGCATCCTATTCTGTAGGCTTATAACATTGAAGGTCAACGTTTGGGGTATAACAATAGAAGTTCAACCTTTCTCCCAATAACAACTTTTTTTTTGCTTTGTTATAGATTACAGCTGAGTGGTAGTCTGCCAAAATTATATCTGATATGAAAGTGTGTGTACGTCATTTAATTCCTAAGATTTAATTCTGAAAATATTTCACTTATTGACATTCATTGATACTTACTCAACATTTAGAGAGACCAAATAATGTATGTAAACACAGGTGGTGGGCAATGTGTATGATAAGTCATATCCATGAGCACACCAATCGGGCTTTTGTTCATCACTGATGTAAATGCATAGCCAATGATAGTAACAGGAAAAAATAATGTTTTGTAGTTGAAAACTTGCTCTGTCCAGTGGTGTTACTAATCTCCCTCTGTATCTTTTCTTTCTTCCATGGAAATAAATAGGAGGCATTACTTTTGGGGCATCCTATTATACACATATATTATAACATCTATTATACACATATATAGCAAGTACTTGTTGGCAATTCATTTCTGAGTATACCAATCTACTTAAGTGGTTAGCTAATCCCCATAGCTGACACCTGATCAGGCACATTTTGTGTTTTTTCAATACTCACAGAGCCGAGCTGTAGTTCACACTACAACGATGCTGAACAGATCTTATCATCTGGTGTGATCAGTAGTTGAACAGGGCCAAACTCTTGGTCATGACGGCTGTCAATGATGTTGGGTTTGTAAAATTCATCTGCACCTATATATAAAAGCAGTCTCCCATTGGTTAATAAAACCACATGGGTTCAGAAAAAGCTGACTACCACCAGAGAAGGACCGGACATGCTCCGAAGTAACACACAAGAAATTCTTTCTGCTGCCAAGGGTTTTAAATGTTATAGCAAAGAAAATGGCGACTTACCTCATCAAACCAAGCGACAGCGTGTCACGTGTATCCTACAATGGAAAATGTGGTGAAAAAGAAAATTACTTACCAAAAGAAATTGCACGTATTCCACATAACATGCTGAAGACGAAATATTTAAATTAAAAAACAAGTCCGTCACAGGAGTCGCTATACAAGTATTTTGATATGCAAAAATTGGGCGTCCTCTCCCAGCCGTCGACGAATAAAAAAAATGCTCGGCTGATAAAAGCAGTTGGTGTTCTCGAATCAGGGAAGTTGGTGTATTTTGGCTACTGTGTTCATCGGAGAGTGAGTCATATTTCTGACTGGTTACGTGCACTGGGATTTGTGAGAGAGTACCGGCGAATTGAGTTTTCAGCATTTCTTTCTGCTCCCCAATATTCAAGTCTGAACTTACAGCGATTTGTTGTCTGCGTTGTGGAATTAATATGCAACAAATATTTCCTTTGCTTTCAGAATGCTTACAAAGGTACAAGCTACCTAACCCTATTTCACTTCACCAGATGGGTAAGTCCATCTGACATATCCTTTATATATAGGAAAGGATATTGTGATTATATTAACCATTGTATTTATGTTTAGGTGTAAATATCTTTATTGCATGTTGATAAAGTATTGTTCTTATTTAACAGTTTTGTCAAAACAGTTTCATTCACAAGGCTTGGGTCAACATTATTTTCAGGTTCTTCTCAATAGTGCTGCATTGTGAGATTGTCTTCCCCTGATTGATATTCCGTCCTGGGTATGACGATAAACTACATCCGCGTCCTGGGTATGACGATAAACTACATCCGCGTCCTGGGTATGACGATAAACTACATCCGCATCCTGGGTATAATGATAAACTACACCCGTATATTGTGTAAGACGATAAACTACATCCGCATCCTGGGTAAGACGATAAACTATATCCAACAGCAAGGCCTCTGATAATACATTTTTGAAAAAATAATGTTGCTAGCTGTACGTTTTTGATAATAATAATATTACCAGCTATACGTTTATGAAAAAATAATATTAACAGAAATGGATTTTTGATAAAACAAAAATATTACCAGAAAAAAAAAAGTTGTCGACATTAAATGACCCATTGAGGTTGATATGCCGTAAAACAAAAACCAAACCAAACCTGACTGATACTATCAAGAATTCAACCCTTGTGAGAATCAAACTTGTGCCTCAAGGTCAGCATGGTAACATTCTAACCACTTGGCCATGTGTCCACACACACAGATATATATATATTCAGTAAACTTAACTTCATCTGGCACAAGGTTATAGTCATGTGGCACTTATTGAAGTCACAATAAGATCAAATCACTTCTGACCTTGTTAACCCTTACCCAGCAGGAAAGATCCATATAAATATTTACAAGGGGGTGCTGAAAACTTACAGGCCCACCCAAAAAGAATAATCTGAACCCATGGGGACATGCTATTCTATATATCCATCACACATTTGGCACATTATTTCTGACATTTCATTTACCCTTTCCAGCAAAATTCTGGTGTTTAGTCATTGAAATCCTAATTTGGCAAAGTTTGTAACGCTCTAGTCAGTGGTAATCAATAATGTACCGTTGTCGTCTACCCTAGACAGCGATAACCAATTATGTCCCTCAGTTGTTGGTCTTCAATTTCCTTCAGATTGCTGTGGTTACCATTGGGTTGACTTTTCACTTGTTAGCATGTGGCTCGTTTTGCCGCTAGTATCAAGGTTGGTGACATGGTTCCACTCAATTAAGCTGGCATTCATTCCTCTGCCATGTTATTTTTTTTAATCTAAGATGGTGAGCAGATCACTGATGAAGCAAAACTGAAGTGAAGGTGTTTCGGCAATTTTGAGTTACACAAGAAAAACAAGAATCCTTTGGAATAAAGAATTGGGTTAAAAATCTAAGAATGATTTGGTTTATATAGGATCTGTTGGTGGTTTTAACCTTTCCCACTTGTTATAATCGAATGACATGGGATCCCCTTCTTGTCTTCATGTCTTTGGTAAAGAGGTCTTAGTAAACAATGCAGATTCTGGTGTGTCTCTCTTTTCTGTTCTCTAATCCCAACTAAACTGTTTTTGAGTTCAAATCTACAGCTTATATGGAGTCCTGCATCCGGCAAGGGTTGGGATTGACTAGTTGGGGTCTGCGTTGCTTTCTACCTTAAGTATCAAAGTTTTTACAAATTTTCATATAGAAAAATACATTTAATCAAGTTGGTGTTACCCAGCCCCCTTTTGAGAGTGGTCAGAGGAATGAAGTCAACCCTGAACTCCTACTCTCTCTTACACCTTGCCTTCATACCTTCACTTCTATATAGACAGTGCTAATCTCTCTCTCTCTCTCTCTTTCTTGCTCTCCCTTCCTTGATTTTCTCCCTCCTCCTACTTTCTCAGTAGCCAACCTCAGCCCACTTCTAGATGGCGTAATAGCAAACAAAAGGGATTTTTAGTCATAAATCTTTTCTTTATCAGCTTTTGTCCCATGCTGTGATTTCTTTCAATCGACCAAACGACTCAAGAATTGGAGGAAGAAAAATTCATTTCCACTCTCCTTAAAATGAAAGTTTATCTTTTCTCTGTCTTTATGATTGACAAAACCACACAGTCTTTTTGTCCATGGTCACTTCAAAATATTAATAAATTTTTCCTTACTATTCATATCTAAGGAAATCTGAATTAATGTTTGGATATAAAAATTTTCTATAGAAAAATGTTGCTGAAATTATTTTTTCTTCTGGGTGGTTAATTCGTATAGCAAAGAAAACGGCAAATTACTTCATCAAACCAAGCAACAGCATGTTGTGCGTATCTTACAGTGGAAACCGTGGCGAAAAAGAAAGTTACTTGCCAAAAAAAAGGGCATGTATCCTGCATGATATGCAATCCAAGAACTCTTACAAGCTATTTAGTTGATACCTGGGTTTGATGGTTCAATGACCAGACAAGCAGTTACTGAATGGATTGAGAAGGCAGAACTTGTTTGTGACCTGTGTGGAATTAACAAGGTTGAATGTGTTCTTCCTTTGAGGTTGACAGGCGGAGCATTTACTGTTTACCAACAGTTAAGTTCAGAGCAAAATGCAGATGTTGAACAGATAAAACGAGCTCTGTGGATTGCCATTGCGCCGGATCATTTCTTAGCTTACGAGCAGTTCCTTGAATAACGACTGTGCCTGGACGGGTTTGTCGATGCGTTTCTAGCTGATTTGAAGAAGCTAGAAGGTCTATTTGGTGGGATGTCCCAGCAAGGATATAGCAGGCTTACCAGCGCACATCAAGCAACTACTGCACGCGTCTTCCAGGATGGAAGACATGATTACAAACCAACTGTTGGACCGAGCAGGGGTCATAATGGAAGTACAGCGAAGAAAACGGGGATTTACCTCGTCAAACTAAGCGACAGCGAGTTGCGTGTATTTTACGACGGAAAAGCTGGCGAAAAAGAAAATTAATTACCAAACAAAAGGGCACGTATTCCGCATGACATGCTGAAGACAGAATATTTCAATTTAAAAAAAAAAAAGTCTGATGCAGTCGCAATTAAACGTACTTTGATATGCAAAATACTGGAGATCGTCTCTCAGCTGTCGATGAATGGAAAAAAAATGTTTGCCTGATAAAAGCAGTTGGTGTTCTCGAATCTGGGAAATTCGGCAATTTTGCCGACCGCGTTTGGTGGAGAATGAGTTATTTTTCTGACTGGTGGTGTGCATTTTGATTAGCGAGATAGTATTTGCGAATCGAGTTTTCGGCATTTCTTTCTGCCCCCGATGTTCGAGTTGGAACTTAGTGATTTATTCTCTGTGACGTGGAAATAATCTGCGACAAATATTTCCTTTGCAATCCCAGTTTACTTACAGGAAGATCAACTTGCAACTTGCAACTAGGATTTTTACCATTGATGTGGAATCACATTTCTACGTACTGTGTGCCTGGTTTGATGAAAAGATGCCAGTCAGCTATGCAGGGCCATGCGCAACAATGCATCGCTTCTGGTGTCAAGGGTTAGGCCACATTGCTTCATTGTATCCGAGGAAAAAAGGAAGGGGACAAGACATTAGCGCCGGTCTCTTTCCCAAGTGAATTATGATTGAGGCACTACCTGTCTTAAATGTTTACTTGAAAAGAGTCAAGAGTTGGTACTGGTAGACATGGGCTGCTCACAGACACTCGTGAGTAAGTCAGCTTGTCAATCCTGGCAGGAGACGAAGGTGGACGTACTCACCATAAACAGAAATACCCTCAAATCTTGCGGAGTTGGAAGTATTTTGACCTGATTGACTCCATTTAAAAACTGGGCAGATTCCAAATAATGGAGTGTCATAGTGTACAGTTTCCCAAGTGTGGGATGGTCTGTTGCGCCACCATTAAAATACAAGAACCCGATTTCTGTGCTGAATTCGACCCAAGCAAGAAGAGATGGGTTGCATCATGGAAGTGGTCAAATGGTCAATCACCAGAGAGTTTGCAAAACAGGATGCCTGAGTACCCAATACTAACAGGAGTCAAGGAGGAATACGACCGTGAGCTGCAGACCTGGCTTGATAACGGTTGGTTGCAGCCTTATCCTGAAAAGGAACTTGGTTCCCCAAGAGGTTTAATTCCGTTGATGGTAGAGAAACAAAAATAAAGTGCGGCCAGTATTAGACTCTAGAGAGCTGAATGAGTGTCTAGATGCACACACACAGCCAATGCTGACATGAGTGCACAGAAACTGAGGAAATGGCATAAAAAAGGACCTGATGTCACTATCCTTGATCTACGGCAGGCCTATCTACAAGTCCATAAGTCACTTTGACTCTTTCAAATTGTAATCTTCAAGGGGCGAAGATATTGCTTGACATGAATGGGTTTCGGGTTGAATGTTGCGCCAGCCATAAGTTCATTGTGGATACCGCGTTGTCAAAAGATAAGTCAATTCGATGGACAACCTCATCATATAGTGATGATATTTATGTTGATGAGAGCACTTGGCTGCATTTGGTTTGACCTGCAAGGATTTGGAGTGGTTGCGGGATGGCACACATGTACTGGGTTTACATGTCGAGCAGAATAACAACATGCTTAAGTGGAAATGTGAAAATGGCATCCCATCAATTCCTGAGGTCCTGACGTGATGTAACGTCTTCTTGTGGTGTGGAAAACTGGTGGGTCACATTCCTGTGTGTGGTTGTCTTCGTGTTGCTACATCATTTGTTAAACACAGAACAGTATCGATAATGTCTGACTGGGACAACAAAGTGACAGATGCTCCCCTTAAGAACATGATTGTGAGGACATAGCGGAAAGAATACACCAGAATGACCCTGCATATGTGACGGTGCACAAGTGGACACACTTATGAGGTGTGGGTTGATGCAAGTTCATTGGAGGACGCATGTTGGCTGTGGCCCGTGAAGGATGCACAACATATCAATTTATCAGAATTGGATGCTATTCTAAGGGGCATCGATCTACAGTGGGGCACAACAGTGCTACACCTCTTCACAGACTCTGCATGTGTGCACTGGTGGGTATCAAACATGCTCAAACCAGAATACGAACCAAAATGGCAAGTGAGATGCTGATCCGTAGGTGTTTGAGTACTCTTAAAAAGCTGATCCAAGAGTATAATTTATTGATCAGGATAAGTTTAGTAACGGTGTGTGAGAATCGAGCTGATAAGCTCACACAAGAACTGCAATGATGGTATGATGTGATGAAGAAGAGGGGGTCAAACCAGCACGCTTTATATGTGCTTCCATGGTGAATGAAACCTCTCCGGATCAGATAAGTGTCATTCTGGCGTCAGGCAGATGCTGTATTTTGTGAGACAAGTTTATCCTATGATATCCAAGGCGGCCGTCAAGGTAGTGGTCAGAAAATCTAAAGAATGCCAGCCAATTGACAAGATTGAAGAGGTTATACTGTTATTCTCTGTTCTTTAAAGATAATTAAACTTGAATATTCTTTATTCAAGTCTGATTCTTTACCAATGGCCACTTAAAACTGCTGACATTATCAAAAAATTTTAAGCGACCAAAAATCAAAACAAGCAACGACACAAAAAAACGAATGGTTGCATAAACTCCTGGGGGTTGATTTATTTTCGAACTGAAAGTGAGCAAACTTCTGTTAATTTGTCGCTCCTAAATTGATATGCTTTTAGATGTGCAACTCCCTCCTGGTGCAAATACTAAAGATGGATAAAAATGCACTTAAAAGAGAAAAGTACAATTTAATAAAACTTTGATTTTTATTATTGGTTTATATCTTTGTAAAAATCAATCTGTGATATTTCTTATTCATGTCCACTGTCAAGGTTGGCTATAGAGGTAACAGAATTTTGCTGCTACAGTCTGTACTGGTATGGCAGTTATTGGAAAGTGCTTTGCCCATGTGTTCATTCACCTACTCCCTCCTGTATCAACCATAGCAACTTGCTGTTGTTAAGTTATTTTGTCAAGACCTTTTGCAATCGGACAAAGCACAAGGAGAAATAAATTCATACCTTTCCCAAGTGCATTAATGTGAGCATAAGCAGCAGCATCCAAATTTGAACTTTGTTTCCTATTAAAATAAAATCTGGACTCTGCTTCCTATTAAAATAAAATCTGGACTCTGCTTCCTATTAAAATAAAATCTGGACTCTGCTTCCTATTAAAATAATATATATATATATATATATATATATATATATATATATATATATATATATATATATATATATATTTTTGGAAAAAAAACTATTGCCAGCAATAAAAATCTTGTCAGCATTAAATAACCCATTAAGGTTGATATGCCATAAAACAAAACAAATCAGACCACAATACTGCATGCTACACTTTGATCCAAGTCATTTGGGCCACAAAAGGTACTTTTTTTATGCTTCAAGGCTTTTTTATACAGGGTGTCCATAAAGTTTGTGTGCACTTTAAAAAATTTATAACTTTATTTGTATTAGCGATAAAAATAATCTATAAAGTTTAATGTACCTAAAATAACTAATGTGATTTCAGGCATTACTGTAAATCAGTTGGCAAATGTTTTCTGTGAATTGCAAAATCGTATTACCCTTTGTATTGCTAATGATGGAGGACATGTGGAAACTTAAATAAAATTTCAATAAACCTTAAAAAATATAGATTTACTTCTTTCTAATCCTTTTTACAGGGTGTCCATAAAGTTTGTGTGCACATTAAAAAATTTATAACTTTATTTGTATTTATGATAGAAATAATCTGTAAAAAATGTCATAAAGTTTAATGTATCTAGTTTTAAGTATAGCTAAAATAACTAATGTGATTTCAGGCATTACTGTAAATCAGTTGCCAAATGTTTTCCGTGAACTGCAAAATCGTATTACCCTTTGTATTGCTAATGATGGAGGACATGTGGAAACTGAAATAAAATTTCAATAAAACCTTAAAAAATATAGATTTACTTCTTTCTAATCCTTTTTACAAATTATTTCTATCGCAAATACAAATAAAGTTATAAATTTTTTGAAGTGCACACGAACTTTATGGACACCCTGTATATATATATATATATATATATATATATATATATATAGATAGATAGATTTAAAGTGCAATTGAACTTTATGGACACCCTGTATTGTGGATCAGTTTTACAACAATCGCTGATTAATCTTTTTCTTTCAGTTGTTTTTAAAAAAAATTGGGAGTTGCCAACAAAATATGACAGATTATGATGCACTGATTTATTCAGATTGATGTCTTCATCCATTATATCATTTGTCAATCTTCAATTGCTTTTTCTATTTGATAAGCTACTATGAACTTTAACCCTTTTAATTCCGCTAAAGGTCGTGTCATTGCACTGCCTATGCTAGGGGCTCTAATCTCATATTAGTTCATTTCTATTTGTCATGCTACTTTGGCTTTTCCAATGAACATTTGATGACATGACCCAGGGACTAGAGTCCAGGTCACCCAGTAAGATACATAAAAATGTTTCCTAAATGTAGTTTATCAATAATCAAACATTATTTCTTATAGATTTAGTGGATGCACCATGTTTGAATAGACGTCTCTGTTTTTTTTTATTTCGTTTCTTATTTTCAAGCCTTTTTAAGAAATGTGTGAAAGGTTCCAACAGAAGATAATCATTTCTTAAAAAGGGTAATTGAGTTTTGCTTTACTGTGACTTCTTTCATGGCTGAGCAGGTTAAAGCAGACCTAGCTTAAGGACAGTTTTCTCCAATTGTTTCATGCTCACTCGGTATGGTCACCGACAATAAGCAACATGACAAGACTTGTACATCATCACAGTAGTTCACTTTATTTAATAAACTGCACAAAACTCCTACGTCACACTTAGTGTACATAAGCAATGTCACACAAAAACAAGTTCTCATGAAACACTAATAAGGTGTTCAAACCCAACTGAACCATATTTCTTTATTAAGACTCTCAAATGCCCAGATTGGTAGATGCCAATTAAACTGTTTAGAAAAAGAAAACAAAACAAACAAAAAAAAGCAGACGTTTACTTAAACACATGCATCCACTAAACATAATATTTCTAAAAAGAAGAAAAAACCAATGAGACCATCATGGCAATCAAGTGGCAGAATTTTGTAGCCTGAAATCTAATGTCCATTCTTTCCTTATCAAAGACTCATTTGTTGTTTGACTTGTGCCAAATTAGTTATTAGAGCATGACATATGTATTGATTGGTTTTCAAAACTTGCTCTCCATCTATAATCTTCATTCTGCATGGATTAGTGAGTCATGTATTATATTCAACTCTGAGTACCCCACAATTATAGCCTTGTACCAGACTATACTAAACTTTGTAAATATCATTGCTGAATCAACACTTAATTATTGGAGTACTAACAAATTTTTTTTCTCTTTAAAAAAAATTTGAGAATATTTCAGTATTACACAGAATTAAATGTATCAAAATTTTTCAAGCAAATTTTTAGATATTAAAAAAATTGAATGTAAATTCTTATTAAAAATTATTAAATTTGAAATTAATCTTTTCAAAATTCTAATTTTCATAAGCATTCAATTAAAAAAAAATTGTCATTTTAGATTTATTTGCCAAAATACATGTTCTTAAAAAAGCCCAAATCAATTTTTCCATTTTTTATCGTTTTTCTGATTGTGTACAAACAAATTTTTGTTTTAATCAGTTTTGTTGACTGACATAACTTAAGTATATCGCTTCAGGCAGAGATCAGTGCAGAAATGTTTGCCTTCAGAGGATAGCAAGCAGTTGGGAAAAAAAGAGTTATTTCCCTTTTTCTTCCTCTCCAATAACTGATTTTTTATTCATCTACAATCATCTCCTATGTTCATCCATAGTTTTTCTATTAATTACTCTCTCTCCCTCTCCAACTATATGATTTATTAATTCATTTCTTTGCTGCTACAATTATTGAATAATTTGTTCTTTTAATGAATGCAAAGACAAAAACATTGCCTTAATTTCCATTACCAATCTACAACTGCACAAAAGACTGTATGCATATATATATATCCTGAAATTTAAAGTTGACTCATAATCCATGAATTATTCTGACTTGTCTTCCCATACTTTATGTTCTTATCTCACTGTTTTGGTTGACGCATTTTTTTAGCTTCCTTCATTGTCTGAACAATTGTCAGATTTTTATCTTTGCTTTTTTTATCCCTATATTTCATCCGATACCTTCTTTAGCTACCCTCACACTTACAATGGGATATGGAAAAGTTCTTAGACTTACTAGTAAGCCATTAAAAAACAAGACAAATTCAATCTCAAAGTATGATATCACAAGATGTGACATGATAAAAAACCTAAATTTAATATATAATGTTAAAACTACCAAAATAAGGCCTATGAGAAGAAAAAAGATCTGACAATATTGAAAACAATTTCCTGATGGCCAAAATGGCTGAAAGTATTTTGGAAAATAAAGTCAGGGAATACATGCCATAATCTTAAACAATCAATAAAAAACACTTGTAAGATAATAATTCACATGCAAAAAAAAAAAATTATTTTTAAATTCCAAAATATGTTTTGCCTTTAAATAACCCACAAGGGGTTGAGAATCCATAAAAAATAACAAATCAATTAGTCTATCAATCAATCAACAACAGCAACAACTAAAATGGATATCACATTTAACTCACAGAAATGACATAATCTAGATTTTTGACGTTCCACACTACTTCAAACAAAAGGTTAGGGAGGAAACCCTCATCAATATTGAAAAGAGCAATAAGAGTAACTGGACTTTAGAAACCTATTTTCCTGAACAATTGTTTTTGATGTGTACATGAAATAAGCATTGGACTAAAATCTTTAAAAAATGAAAATACTTTTGATACACCCAAATATATAATAATAATAATAGTAATAATATATTGAATTCAAAAGTAGTCTTTAGATGTGTATGTGAATTAAACTGATAAGTAAAAAGTGAAAATACATTTGTTCTTTATACGTATACATTAAATAAACTTTACAAAACCAAAAATATTTTTCATGCATCATAATATTTGAAACTAACTTTTATCATTTCTTTTCATCTAGTTTTTGTTATCTGACAAATGCATTGAACTGACCTCTAAGTGAATACTCACTAACATCATCCACATGTATGAACCTAACATGTACTCCTGTCAAACTGTTGTCTCAATGACTCAGCCAAAACGAGATTTTTTCTCAAAATAGTAATGTTTTCTATTGCTATTTTACCTCTATCTTCTTTACATTGTGACTATACAGCCATTCCTTAATAGTAAGTTTAGTACCTCATCCATGGCACAAAGATTTAATATTATTTGTTATAAAATAATAATAATTTCTATCAGCTCTCAGCATATTCCTCTGAAACATGTTTTCTTTTTCTTTTCTTCAGTTACATGATTATATTTCTATAATATTTTCTATAATAGACTATGTCAAAATTTGATTCATTAGGTTCTGTTTTTTTTTTTTTTCATAGCAAAAAACATCCACTCAGAAATGATTTGTGAAGTCACTGGCTTCAACCCCTTAGACCTCAATAACCACTTCATAGATGTTATCAACAAAAGACAGTTTTTATTCATTTTATTAGAGGAGACGAACAGACATGATGGCATTGATTCTAGGAAGCAGGACTTCAAGGGAACACATGTCTTCTCATTTACTCTCTATGCGTGCCCAGGGGTGTTCAACATATTTTCTTGGAGGGCCACTTTCAGAAATTTAAGTGACAAAGACAGCCGGTCATCTCCTCCAAAAATATGACTTTTATTAGACAGAACATATATTTTTAGCATAAAAAGATTGATTGCAACAACAACTTGGATAGATGCATTTTGACATTTTTATGAAATAAATAAGCAGGAGAATGTATACTTTGTTTAATGTTACACTTGATATTTTTTGTCTTTGCACAAAGTTTTCAATGTCAGCTTTTACAGTCTTAGTGGCAACATGTAGCTGACTTGCCAAATTATCATCAGTAAGCTGAATTCAGCATTTGGTTTTTGTAAGCTTCATCCTTGACAAAAAACTGATCACAGCAGAGTATGTGCTTCCAAAAAGAGAGATCATTTTAATGGCATCTTGTGTCAAATTAGTATATTTTCCACCTCCATATACTTTGAATAAAATGTCATCAGATCATTCTTACTGTATGTATTTTGTACAAGTGAGGGTCAAGGATCACAGCTTTTCTTGCTTCTAGGCAAGGAAAATGGGGTCACATGCTACTTTATTCAGTTGTCATTGAAATAGAACCAATTTCTTTTCAAATAAATTTGTTCATTGACTTTTACCCTCTGTAGCTTTTTACATCTAAATCGGATAAGTGTTGTGAGATACGAAACAAGAAAAAAGCATTCAACCAATTATCATCCTTTAAATAGACAACATCCTATTTGTGTTTGATGAATGTTTTTATCTCATCTCAAAGATTCCAGAATCTCTTCAAGAGTGGTACCTCTACTAAGCCAATGCACTGCAGAGAAATACGCAACATCAGGACAATCAGCGTCAATTTCTTCTAAGAAAGTCTTAAACTGGCGATGATTCGGTTCCTGTGAATGAATATAATTCACACATTGGACTACATTTTTCATAATTTCAGCAGAGCCCAATAGTTTTGCACACAGATTTTCCTGATGCAGTGATTCACTACAATGCCATAAGACCCAAGAGTCCAAAAGTCCATTCATTTTGCCAGTCATTGATGGTGTGTCCATCAGTTGTAAGTCCACACAATTTTGAAGAATTCAACTGGATCGTCTCCATCAACCTAATCACTTCATCACTAATATTTTGGCCACTAGTTCTTGAAGACATAGTTGCCATATCCAGAAATTCCTCAATGATTTCCAAGTTGCCCATCACACTTCTAATAAATACAACCAATTTAGATGTGTCGTTCACATCAGTACTCTCGTCCAATGCTAAACTGAATGCTGCAATCCTGTTTATCCTATATCCTGTCTTTTAAGTTTTCTTCAATATTGTCTGATAGATTCGGTAATCCTATGAACCAGAGTAAAGTGAGAGAGGCTGGTTTGCTGTACTAAATGCGCCTCTTTTTGGGATATGCAAACTCTGTGAATATTTCCATGGAATTTTTCAAATATTCTCCATCACTGAAAGCTTTACCATTTTCAGCAATCAATTCACATACTTTGAAACTCAACTTTGTAAGAAGTTCTGAGTCTCTTTTATAATGAGTGAGTACACCTTGTAGCTTTTATAATGAGTGAGTACTCCTTGTAGCTTTTATAATGAGTGAGTACTCCTCGTAGCTTTTATAATGAGTGAGTACTCCTTGTTGCTTTTATAATTAATGAGTACTCCTTGTAGCTTTTATAATGAGTGAGTACTCCTTGTTACTTTTATAATGAGTGAGTACTCCTTGTTACTTTTATAATGAGTGAGTACTCCTTGTTACTTTTATAATGAGTGAGTACTCCTTGTAGCTTTTATAATGAGTGAGTACTCCTTGTAGCTTTTATAATGAGTGAGTACTCCTTGTTACTTTTATAATGAGTGAGTACTCCTTGTAGCTTTTATAATGAGTGAGTACTCCTTGTTGCTTTTTAATATATTTTTTCATCTGTTCAATTTTGTCAATTCGTGATTTGACAACAATTGCATCATATTGTGCAGAAGGTTTCATCACACATTGTGGCACTTAATGTTGTACTCTTTCACTACCAACTGTTGTCCATTGGCAGATAAGACAAATAATGCTTCCATTATGTTGCACCACAAAGGATTTGTGAAGTTCATTTGTTATTAAAAATTCCTCCCTCATCGTCTATTTTTCATTTCTTAGCAGCAGACATTTTTAACTATAAAAAATTACATTCTTAGGATCTGATATGGTAAGTAATTAATCAGTGAACTGGTACATACAATACACATTTTAAATTACAAGACAGGTAATCTTTGTAACCGGATCTTATTGTCCAATGGTATGATACCTGTTTTAATATGATAATTATTTATTCTTATTTTTAAAAAATCTACCATTTTACAAGTGGTTTTAATTTGACCCATATTTTCTTTCAGTCACTAATTGGTACAATTAATGGCTTATATTCAGTCATTACATCACCCTAAAGGTCAGTGAAAACTGGGCTACTAATACAAAATTGTGTACTATTCAAGTCAGGTATCATGTCCCTATCACTGAAACAGATGGAGATACAATCCACAACAGCAGGTACTATCACCCACACAAACAATGAAATGTATTACTGTCCTTTACTTTTGCATGTTACTACAAATAGGGCAAGAAAACCAGCAATGATGAAATAAAGGATGAGGGTGTCCATAAAAATGCTTGAACTCGAGACCTTGTGCTTGGCACCCCACTCTGCTCCATGGTCATTACTGTTGCCCTTGTGATCATGCATCCGGCATCAGGTCATTGATTAATTTTTGACTTATAGTCTACCACATAAAGTAATTGTTGTTCAATGGACCATGGATAGCAGATTTTCTCTCAAGAAACCACACAAACCAAAAATTCTGTCTACCATAAACATGTGCACTTGGACTGATGACATCAAGCACATATTGAACAATTCAATACTCGTAAAACTTCTCTGTTAGTCAGAAAAGGTTGGAAATCATGTACTCAGGTAAGCATAACAGTTGACCATGGTGGGCCACACTGACAAGCCACAATGTAGCCTGCGAGCCACCTGTTGCACACCCCTGTCTTAGCCTGTCTCAAACCTGTTTGTGCAACTTTGAAATTCCTGCTGCCCTCTTTTGACTTCATGCCATTTTGGTTTTATATCCAAAACTTAGACAAAGGTAATCTATCCTGATCAGAATAGCATGCCCATGAGAAAGTATGATGAATCCCTGATCATGTTGGCCCAGCCTCTGCATTCTGCCAAATCTTTGAAAGTTGAATCTTAGCCAATAACTAAAATTAAACATTCTGTGTATCTAATCAATTGATTGTTACCAATCAGAATCTCCAGGTTGGCTATAAACAGGTTATATTTTGCAAAAAAATGAGGCAAGAGGAGGTTTCAAGTTCAGTTGGTAAAATTATTTGAAGAAAAATTTATTGCATTGGGAACACAATTTCCTTGAAAGGGATACATCTTTGTAAAAGAATTAATCTAAGCCAATCAAAATTGATTGGAGTTTTCTGTATCTTGTATTGCAATTTGATTGGTTGCTCATCACCCAATCAGCATCTCTAGATTGTAGTTTGTATTTAAATAGTTTATGTTTACTGTAAAAGAGAGAGAAAGAGAAAGGTGCCTCTATGTGCTTTCATGGTCAGCAAATTAATCTTTGTCAAACATTAGTAATGAGTTTGATCCTCACTGAATTATGATCAAAATCACCATATATTTGTGACCTTGTGCCAAAACTAAACTCTGCTTAATAAATAACTGTAGGTGTAAGATAAGAGGAGGAGGAGTAGATAGATGGATGAATTATTGTGGAGTAATTGTTAACAAGCTAGCATCACAAAGCATTGCTACAATAGTAAGTTTAATCCTCATTGGGTACCCTACATTTAGGCCTTTGTGCTAAACTAAAGTAAGCTTAGTAAATGCCTATAGGAGAAAAAGAAGAAAAGATGGAATAGGGTCATTTTTTATATGGCTCACTCAGAAATGTGTCTATGGTTTCGTATGATTACAAAGTCTTCTGTCACATTTCATAAGCATCGATCACACAAGTCCTGTAACCCATTAAGTTTGCAGGGGCATCACATGCTACTTCAGCCATAGCAGCAGTGGTGTAGCTAAGGCAAGATAGCTTGATAGAATTTCAAGCTGTTTTTTTAATTCAGAATTTTCTTAATCCTAGATTAGTTGGGCCACCCCAAGGCAAGAGAACTCTTGTCTGCTTTGCTATTTAAACGATAGCTGGGGTGTGGGTAGTAAAGAAGGATTTATATCTTTCTCAGGAATGAAAACTCTGCTGTAATTCAAACTTTTCTCAAGAAATTAGAGGATATTTCTTTAATTTATATTGTTTCATAACAGATTATCTTACCGATTATTTAAATGTTGGATTTCAATTTTATTGATCAAGAAAATCTGTCAAATAATGTTCATTTATATTCTGAAAAGAAAAACATGTGTGTCATCTCAAATCTTTATTTAGTTAATTCTTTTGAAAGTTTAATATTGCTGCTTCCAGGTGCGTCTTGAAATCAACCAAATTAATTTCACTCTGTGCTGATGTTAATTTGCCCCTAACACTAATCGACATAAGCATGGGACGGAGGCAGATTAATATGAAGAGAAAACAGATCTGGTCTGATTTGATTTAGTATACTTAAAGAGGTTTGGCTTATTTTACTTTCATTTTGCCCTACCTATCTACATGATACTATATTTAATATAGATGAAAGCCAGTGGTCAGGTTCAGAGTTCACCAATCCAGTTTGTCCCCTAGAACAATAACCTTGTAAATTAAAGTGCTAATTCATGAATAATTATGAGTCCAATGCTTGATCCAAGCAGAGTGTCCTTGAACTTGGACTTAGTAGAAACAGGGCAAGTAATAACTAAACAGCACTAAATAAGAACTGTTTAAGATATTGCTAGACATGGGCAGTGGAGTGAGAACAATCTACCCCCGGAGATTAAATAAAGGGTTCAGGAATTCCCTGAAGATTACACGGATCAACAAGTATCTCATAAAGGCAGGAGGTTACAATGGCTGAAACTTTGTGATAATAACAACAAAGATGAGGACAATAGTTCACATATAAATAATGTAAATAAAAGATAGTGTCTGTTGTATTGTAATACACACAAAGCATGTTGCATTATATTTGTAGATTTCTGACCCCCTCTGTATGATGTAAGTCTGCTTAAATTCATAAGTGTCACATAGGACAGCTGAAGTATGGATGACAAAAAGTGATATTGTTCACAATGTCATAGGTGGTACAATCCCAACTCATCATCATATGACAAGTAACACTCCAGTTGATTATCAAACTTCCCTGCATTCAGAAAAGTGCAAATTAACATCAGTAAAGAGTGAAATTAATTTGGTTGATTTCAAGACGCACCTGGAAGCAGCAATATTAAACTTTCAAAAGAATTAACTAAATAAAGATTTGAGATGACACATGTTTTTCTTTTCAGAATATGAATGAACATTATTTGACAGATTTTCTTGATCAATAAAATTGAAATCCAACATTTAAGTAATCGGTAAGATAATCTGTTATGAAACAATATAAATTAAAGAAATATCCTCTAATTTCTTGAGAAACACACCTTCCAGCAATGAATTTAATCAACTTTTCAATAAAATGCTTTCATTCAGAACATTTTTGACAAAACCAACTGATAACATCAATTTGTAGCGTTGATTTTTCAAATCTTTAAATGTGATGCTAAAAAGCAGCAAAATTCAGCTGAAATTTGAAGTTCTGTGATGAAGTAATCAAGCTAGTATCATTTTCTTTGCTTCTTTTGTGATTAATTTTCACCTTATGTACTCTCCAGCCTCTTTACTGAGATAGTAAAATGTTATTATTCCATAAATGATTCAGATTAACATCTTCATTTGTATTGTTTTAATTACCTGCACATTCTTCGGCCTTCTTCAGGTGTTTGCTGTATCTGAAGAGCTCCAAGAAATTCTAAACTGAACTTTTGTTTTATGTTGTTTTTTGTTTCCCCCTCCCCGTGATTCCAATAAGAATTCACTGATCTGTGCAAGAATGAGATTTTCAAAAATGTCTTTGCATACAAAAATATAATGTCAACAAAAATAAGAGACTTTGTTCAAAAGTTGTTGAAAATAATAAAATGCTATAAACACCTGACAGGTGTTGGCGAATGCACTCACAGTAAGGGAAACAACAAACATGAGAATATTTATTGAAAGTGCATAAAGTAATGACAATATTTCATCTCAGAACTTTAGACAATACTAAGAATACGAGGCAAATTCTTTTGTAGGCAATGAACGATTCATAAATGAGTAAGTCTACTTGATTTAATATTTCTATATATCATTAAAAAAAATAAAACAAATTCTTGTTTCGCATTATGAAATGGACAAAGTCTGACAATTATTTTAAGACATTTTTATGTTTATACATTCTTTTTATAGATACAAATATTTAAGTAAATGCTCTGTTTTATAATAAACAGTATTTATAACATTTACCGGCCTGAATGTCTGAGAAATTTTAATAGAAAATATTCGTCCTCCGAAAGGAATCAAACCTATATCCTATACGGAACCGTCATATAGCCTATATATATTTCATAATGTGTTTACATTTGGTTATGCCATGAGCAGGTATGAATGTATGTGAGAGAATCATGGAAGATTGTAATTTAAAGACAGTAAAATCGACTTTGCTAACCGAACGCTCCTCTGTGGCCCAATCGGTTAAGGCACGTCAGGCTATCTGACGGTTCTGTATAGGATACAGGTTCGAATCCTGTCGGAGGACGAATATTTTCTATGAAAATTTCTCGAACATTCAGGCCGGTAAATGTTATGTAATACTGTTTATTATAAACAGAGCATTTACTGAAATATTTGTATCTATAAAAAGAATGTTAAACATAAAAATGTCTTAAAATAATTGTTTGTTATCTGTATGTTACTTCCAACCATGTTTTTGAAGCTATACCTTCTTCCTTGTGTGTGTGCTTTTTTAAGCTAATTCGCCAGAATTTAAGTACATAAACAAATGTCTTACATTGTGAATTCTGAAAAATCCTCTTTTTCTGATGATTCTTTCTTGTTTTGGCTTCTGACTAGAATATTTTTTATAATTTGACACTGAATCTTTTTTTTAAAATTAAGATAAAAAAAAGAATAAATCTATAAAACTTATTCATTGTTTTCTTCATAAAAAGAAATTTCAAAAAATGTCTCACCTTAAATTCTCTCCATAAAGCTGACCTGAAAAAAAAAAAACTTTATTTCTGAAAAATATTTTTAATATTCCCAACAGAATTTCCTTGATTTTAACCAAATCTAGATGCAATTGTACAGGGGGTTTTGTCCTTTTAATTCAAGCACTTAGGAAATCATAAAAATAACAACAGAAAAACCCAACTGAATTTTCATTTTTAATATTTAGAAACTTATTTTACTGTTAAGACGTGCCGTGCCAAGCATATTATAGCAAACCACCATCACTCGCTTCATATTCCATTGGTGAGATGTAAGTTCCACTTGAGCAGCTTTTTCCCGTGAACTGTTGCTTTGCAGAATTGACTCTGAAAATGATGTTTTTCCCATTCACTCCTATCTTAACCTGTTCAAGTCTTGTGTTAACTGTTATATCTCAGATCTCCATAACCTGTAACACTCTACTTTGAGGGGGTCTTGGGCCTTGTACCAAAAAATGTTGATATATTTATTATATAATATTACATTTAATTCTCATTTATAAGCAAAAAGAATTCAGAATCTGAGAAATCTTATTGATTTAAAAAACAGAAGAGAATTAGAGGAATAAGAAAATAGACGAGTTTGAAGTAATTGAAATTTCAGATCTCAATACTCGATAGATTTTTTAATATTAAACCAGGAAAACGGATAAATGGCTATTTTTATCTTTTTTCTTTCTTCTCTCTTCTGCTTAAAGATTAAAAATCTGTTGAAAATCAAAATTCAAAATAGAATTGACTTTCATTATAAAACTTTTTTTGTCTTTTCATGAACAAATTGTCTTTGTTTCTTCATCAGTATTTCTTTATATTTCTTCATCAGTACTCACTTTTCATTTCTTTATATTTCTTCATCAGTACTCACTTTTCATTTCCCTATATTTCTTCATCAGTACCCACTTTTCATTTCCCTATATTTCTTCATCAGTACTCACTTTTCATTTCTTTATATTTCTTCATCAGTGCCCACTTTTCATTTCCCTATATTTCTTCATCAGTACTCACTTTTCATTTCCCTATATTTCTTCATCAGTGCCCACTTTTCATTACCCTATATTTCTTCATCAGTACTCACTTTTCATTTCCCTATATTTCTTCATCAGTACTCACTTTTCATTTCCCTATATTTCTTCATCAGTACTCACTTTTCATTTCTTTATATTTCTTCATCAGTACTCACTTTTCATTTCTTTATATTTCTTCATCAGTACTCACTTTTCATTTCCCTATATTTCTTCATCAGTACCCACTTTTCATTTCCCTATATTTCTTCATCAGTACTCACTTTTCATTTCTTTATATTTCTTCATCAGTGCCCACTTTTCATTTCCCTATATTTCTTCATCAGTACTCACTTTTCATTTCCCTATATTTCTTCATCAGTGTCCACTTTTCATTTCCCTATATTTCTTCATCAGTACCCACTTTTCATTTCCCTATATTTCTTCATCAGTACTCACTTTTCATTTCCCTATATTTCTTCATCAGTGTCCACTTTTCATTACCCTATATTTCTTCATCAGTACTCACTTTTCATTTCCCTATATTTCTTCATCAGTACACACTTTTCATTTCCCTATATTTCTTCATCAGTACTCACTTTTCATTTCTTTATATTTCTTCATCAGTACTCACTTTTCATTTCCCTATATTTCTTCATCAGTGCCCACTTTTCATTTCCCTATATTTCTTCATCAGTACTCACTTTTCATTTCCCTATATTTCTTCATCAGTACCCACTTTTCATTTCTTTATATTTCTTCATCAGTACTCACTTTTCATTTCCCTATATTTCTTCATCAGTGCCCACTTTTCATTTCTTTATATTTCTTCATCAGTACTCACTTTTCATTTCTTTATATTTCTTCATCAGTACTCACTTTTCATTTCCCTATATTTCTTCATCAGTACTCACTTTTCATTTCCCTATATTTCTTCATCAGTACTCACTTTTCATTTCTTTATATTTCTTCATCAGTACTCACTTTTCATTTCCCTATATTTCTTCATCAGTACTCACTTTTCATTTCCCTATATTTCTTCATCAGTGCCCACCTTTCATTTCTTTATATTTCTTCATCAGTACCCACTTTTCATTTCTTTATATTTCTTCATCAGTACTCACTTTTCATTTCCCTATATTTCTTCATCAGTACTCACTTTTCATTTCTTTATATTTCTTCATCAGTACTCACTTTTCATTTCCCTATATTTCTTCATCAGTACTCACTTTTCATTTCTTTATATTTCTTCATCAGTACTCACTTTTCATTTCCCTATATTTCTTCATCAGTGCCCACTTTTCATTTCCCTATATTTCTTCATCAGTGCCCACTTTTCATTTCCCTATATTTCTTCATCAGTACTCACTTTTCATTTCTTTATATTTCTTCATCAGTACTCACTTTTCATTTCCCTATATTTCTTCATCAGTGCCCACTTTTCATTTCCCTATATTTCTTCATCAGTACTCACTTTTCATTTCCCTATATTTCTTCATCAGTACTCACTTTTCATTTCTTTATATTTCTTCATCAGTACTCACTTTTCATTTCCCTATATTTCTTCATCAGTGCCCACTTTTCATTTCCCTATATTTCTTCATCAGTACTCACTTTTCATTTCCCTATATTTCTTCATCAGTACTCACTTTTCATTTCTTTATATTTCTTCATCAGTACTCACTTTTCATTTCCCTATATTTCTTCATCAGTGCCCACTTTTCATTTCTTTATATTTCTTCATCAGTACTCACTTTTCATTTCTTTATATTTCTTCATCAGTACTCACTTTTCATTTCCCTATATTTCTTCATCAGTACCCACTTTTCATTTCCCTATATTTCTTCATCAGTACTCACTTTTCATTTCTTTATATTTCTTCATCAGTACTCACTTTTCATTTCCCTATATTTCTTCATCAGTACTCACTTTTCATTTCTTTATATTTCTTCATCAGTACTCACTTTTCATTTCCCTATATTTCTTCATCAGTACTCACTTTTCATTTCTTTATATTTCTTCATCAGTGCCCACTTTTCATTTCTTTATATTTCTTCATCAGTACCCACTTTTCATTTCTTTATATTTCTTCATCAGTGCCCACTTTTCATTTCCCTATATTTCTTCATCAGTGCCCACTTTTCATTTCTTTATATTTCTTCATCAGTACTCACTTTTCATTTCTTTATATTTCTTCATCAGTACTCACTTTTCATTTCTTTATATTTCTTCATCAGTACTCACTTTTCATTTCCCTATATTTCTTCATCAGTACTCACTTTTCATTTCCCTATATTTCTTCATCAGTGCCCACTTTTCATTTCTTTATATTTCTTCATCAGTACTCACTTTTCATTTCTTTATATTTCTTCATCAGTACTCACTTTTCATTTCTCTATATTTCTTCATCACAATTCCCTTTTCATTTCTTTATATTTCTTCATGAGTACTCCCTTTTCATTATATTTCTTTATCAGTACTTCCATTTCATTTTATTGCTTTATCAGTGCTCCTGTTTCATTTTATTGCTTTATCAGTGCTTCTGTTTAATTTTATTGCTTTATCAGTGCTCCTGTTTCATTTTATTGCTTTATCAGTGATCCTGTCTCATTTTATTGCTTTATCAGTGCTCCTGTTTTCATTTTATTGCTTTATCAGTGCTTCTGTTTCATTTTATTGCTTTATCAGTGCTCCTGTTTTCATTTTATTGCTTTATCAGTACTCCCATTTCATTTTATTGCTTTCAGTGCTCCCATTTCATTGTATTGCTTTATCAGTACTCCCATTTCCTTATATTTCTTCATTAGTACTTTCCTTCCATTTTTTTACATTTCTTCAATAGTAATTTCTTTATATTTCTTTACTAATACTTGCTTTTACCTTTTTCATAAGTGGTTTGTTGGGACCAATCTGCCCAGGTTTTTGTTTTTATCTGTGTGTCAGGATACCAAACATTTAACAACAACAACAACAACAACACATCCTTTAAATGAAACCTGAAAAAGTTTATTTTCTGGAGCAAAATTCGAAGCAGAACGTCAGTTGAAATAATCTTTATATATTCTTTTTAGAAATATACAATAACAATAAAATATTCAAATTTTCTTGCAGTGCAGTTTGTTTTATCAAGTAAATATGTGGTTCCTATGGAGATTGAGGTGTAGAAAAAGAAAAGATCATTCCCAGACGTAGGCATGGATAATAAATGCCTTAAAGCGCACTTTCAAGGTGGAGGTTTCATTCAAGTGTCGACCGAAAATGTCGATACTCAATTTTATTTTTGCATATTGATTTTATTACTATTTCCTTTGTAGTTTGAGGCGTAGAAAAGAAAAGATCATTCCCAGACACAGGCATGGATAATAAATGCCTTAAATCGACATTTGGAGGGGGAGGATACAGTCAAGAGTCGACCAAAAATGACGATTTTCAATTTTATTTTTGCATATTCATTTTATTACAGTTTCCTATCTAGTTTGAGGAGGAGAATAAGAAAAGATCATTCACAAAGGCAGGCATGGATAATAAATGCCTTAAATCTCATTTTGAATGTGGAGGTTTAAGTCAAGAGTCGATAAAATGACTATTTTCAATTTTATTTTTGCATATTCATTTTATTACTGTTTCCTATCGAGTTTGAGGTGTAGAAAAAGAAAAGATCATTCTCAGACGCAGGCATGGATAATAAATGCATTAAATCGGACTTTGAATGGGGAGGTTTCAGTCAAGAGTCGACCGAAAATGTCGATACTCAATTTTATTTTTGCATATTCATTTTATTCCCGTTTCCTATGTAGTTTGTGGCGTAGCAAAAGAAAAGATCATTCCCAGACACAGGCATGGGTTAGGGGTTAGGGTTAGGGGTAGGGTTTAGGGTTGGAGTTGGGGTTAGGGTTGGGGTTAGGGTTTAGGGTTAGGTGCAGCATGAAATTTGTGGACAGACTTACTTTATGACAATTAGCCTAATATGTTTGTGAGTTCAAAGACAAAAGGCTTACTTGGCAGGTGCTGGCTAATCCCTTCTATTGTGTACGTAGAGAAGGCCTCAGTCGACAGCTGCTGACTGTCACCCCTTCCATTGAGTGCATGTGTGTGTATGCACGTGTTGATCAAACTGGCCTCTGAAATTGTTTAGTGCCCCGAGAAACAGTATACTTCTATTTTGATATCAAGAATGGATATCCAAATATCTAATTTCACATAGAGATGTGAACTTTTTAATTACAAGTTTTCATTGGACAGAAAATAATTTCACGCTGGATCACAAAAATTTTTTTCTCGAATTTACAGGAATGGTGAAGGGAGCTATTATTGTTATTTTCTAAATGGTCCAAAAATAACACGTGGTATGTCTATGTCAGAATTTGTTCTGGTAATGATTGTTTATCCAACAAATCTTCTGATGTGATTTTATTGGTTGAAATATATATATATATATATATATATATATATATATATATATATATATATATATATATCAATTTCTATAAGTTTCTTTACATTTCTTCATCAGCAATACTGATGATAAAATTTAAGGAAACAACTGATGTAAAAATGTAAAGTAGACCTACCACATGTTATTACTTCATATTATTCTGTTGCCGTTTCTTGTTTTACCCAAACTATTGCAGGCACCAATAAATTCTCCGCAGTCACACCTAGTAAACACAACTCATTTACATCTAGCCCTGGAAGTGTCTGGGTAGATACATCCATGCAACAATTCTGATATCTGTTAGACTTCGCCATGTCACCACCATTATCCAGGTAAACAGAGGAAGTATATGTTCTTAGGTAACTGTCCTTAATTTTTGTCACTTCACCTTATTTAGTCCAGTAGACAAACACACTCATCATTCAAGACATTGAAAGTTAGTTTCTCACTGAATGTACTATAAATTTGGCCTTGTACCAAACCTGATATATCTCTGAACTTTTGAGATATTATATATATATATATATATATATATATATAGCTGAACTTTTGAGATATTCTCTCTCTCTCTTTCTCTCTCTCTCTCTCTCTCTCTCTCTATATATATATATATATATATATATATATATATATATATATGTGTGTGTGTGTGTGTGTGTGTGTTAATAAAAATATAAAAAATAAGCAAATAAAAAAAATAAGTAAAAATTAATCGAAATAAATGTACAAATTAACAAATTGCTCCCGCTAAAATAACCGTTAAAAGTAATAAAAATAAACATAAATAAGCAAAAACGAGTAAAAATAATCTAAATAAATAAATAAATAAAATAATAAATAAAATAAAAAACTGTCCCCCACCAAAATAGCAGAATAGACTACGGCAATCAATCCAAAAATTAGACGAATAAATAGCTTTATCTTCCCAGACCAAAACAAACTATTAAATAAGCGACTTAAACAAATCCCCTTAAATTTTTTTACTGCGTTAATAAAACAATGAAAACCGAAAAGAATATATATATATATATATATATATATATATAAATTAACCCAAAAAATAAATAAGCTACTCTCACCAAAATAACCACCAGAATGGATTACCCACAATACAACACTGACCCATATATATAAATAGTTGAGAAAAATCCATCACTTGTGACCTGATGATTGCGTCTAGCATGAAACAGCCTGTCACCTCTGAGTGTTGACGCCAATGTCCACTTTTATATTTATATACGCTTTATCTCTGATATGAGCACTTTATCTCATAAATATAGCTCATCTTAAAACTATATTCCTGTGTGTGTATATATATATATATATATATATATAAGAACTTTTGAGATATTCTACTCTTATTACATTCTCATTCTTTTATACTTTTATCCCCATGTTGGTTGTTTTTATCACATTGTTTCAGCCACTGTACACTTCAACTTCATGTGTATTGGATATACCAAATATGAGGGTCATTCAATAAATAAGGTGAATTTTTCGGGATAAGGACTTCTAATACAGATAGAAGCTGATTGCTGTTCCTAACTGGGAGTTAGGAGCTCTAACTCTTATGTAGTGTCTTGAGCGGCTGCTCTGATCAACAGTTGTATAATATTGGAGTGCTTGTAGTGCCATGTCACGCTTTGAAGGGTGTCCCTGCACACACATCCAATGGGCAGCCCCAAGGCCACATTATGTTGCAGTCTGCGCCAACTCCTTTCTGTCCATGTCACATATGATGACCTTCTGCTACTATTAATTTAGACCCTTTTCATTAACAACATAACTCAACATGACCATAAACCATCATAAAAATAAACCTAAACCAGCTCTAAAAAAATCACCGAAACCCTTTAACATTTCCCTTTCCAACATCCGTGGCATTTGAACCAATTTCCCCAGAGTGTGGAATCATTCCTCATTGAGAAGTTTCCTGATATACTAGCTCTCTGTGAGACCAACTTTAATTCATCAATCCTTTCCTCTGATTTTTTGATTCCTAGCTACCTTCATATCCTTAGAAAGGACTCCATAACCCACATGCACTGCCCGGGAGTTTATGCCTTGGACCATTTCCTACTGGCTAGGGAACTCTCTCTTGAATCTCCAGACCATTCATATATGTATCTCATTCTATCTCTCCTCATTTCTGTAAGCTATCTCTTCTTTCTCTATCGTTCTCTTTCCTCCCAAGACTGTGGTGTACTCGATAGCATTTCCAATAATATAGACAAGGTCATCTCTCTACATCCGTTTGCACACATATTTGTGTTCAGTGACTTTAACGCCCACCATACCATGTGACTTAAACACTCTGTAATTGACCCTCACTGGCATCCTTAACTTTTCAATCGCTCAATCCCTCACGCAAGTGGTTGACTTTCCTACACATTTTCCCAGCAACCCTGATAGTAATGTTTCCCTTCTCAATCTCTGTTTTATCTCCATCCCCGACTCTTGTTGTGCATCGCAGCTCTGCCCTCTTGGCAACTCTAATCATGCTGTAGTGTCTGTTAACATCTTTTTCTACTCCTCCCCCAGGAAAGAACCTCCTACTACCAGAATATCTTTCTGTAATCAACAAGCAGACTGGGACTCGTTCTGTGATATCCTTCGTGATGTTCCTTGGAATATGGTTTTTAATCTCCCCATTCAAAAATGTGTGTCTGTGGTATCCAGGGTAAAAGTTGGAATCAAGGTTTTCATCCCTGCAAGAAAATATAAAGTTAAATCATGCTCATCTCCTTGATCCTCAGCTGCTATAGCCCACAGGAATCACTTCCTCTGTCTGTACCGAAGCAACATGTCTGATTGCAACACACGTCTCTTTGTCTCTGCCTGTAATGAGTGCAAGCATGTCCTCAAAGTTACTGTTTGCTGAAAGAATGAAATAACATATTGCATCTTGCAAGTTTGGTTCTAAAGATTATTGGTGGCTCTGCAAGAGTGTGCTGAACAACAGCAAATCAACAATACCTCCTCTATTCAATCAATTTGAGGTCCTGACTTCCTCAGATGATAAGGCTGAATGTTTTACTTGGAAATTCTCATCCAATTCAATACTCAACTCATCCAGAGTACCCACACCTGATTTTCCCCCTAGAACTGAGGCTCTTTTGAGTGAGATGAACATAACTCCATCAATGATATTGGACATCGTCCCTAAATTAGACTACAATAAAGCTAGTGGCAGGGATAGGATACCAGCCATAGTCCTGAAGAAACGTGCTCCTGAACTGGCTCCAGTCCTCTCCAAACTATATAACTATTGCCTCACTGACTCTTGCTTTCCAGCCTGCTGGAAGTCCTTATCTGTTCCTGTTTTTAAGAACTCTGGAGACCCTTCTGACCCTACCATCCTATCAGTCTCCTACCACTCTTCAGTAAAGTCTTTTAGGCTTTAATCAACGCTGAAGTGGTTAAGCATCTTACATCCCATGATCTGCTCTCTGACAAACAATATGGTTTCCACTTTGCTTGGTCTACCACTGACATGCTCACGGCCATAACTGAATTTGTATGCCAAGCACTTCACAATTATGGAAAAGCTTGAGCTGTGGCTCTAGATATCTCTAAAACATTTGATAGGGTTTGGCATGCTGGCCTTCTTTGTAAGCTTCAGCGATATGGTATTACAGGACGATTATTTGACTTAATACAATCATTCCCTTAAATACGGTGAAATGAAGGTCGTCCTAAACGGGTTCTCCTCCAGTTCTTTTCATAGGAATGCTTGTGTTCCCCAAGGCTCTATCCTGGGATCTACACTGTTTCTGATCTTCATCTATGATCTTCCTGATGTCATCAGTTCCCAAATAGGCATCTACACGGACGACACTACTATTTACTCTTGCCTCAATAGTAAATCCGGCATCAGTGTTAAGACTAATTTGGCCATTGGTCTCAAAATGACCTCCAATCTGTGGTTAACTGGGACAGGAAATGGCTTGTAAACTTTAATGCCTCCAAAACGAAACTGCTCTGTTTTACTCACCATAGAGAACCCTCTCTGCCTCTCATCAGAATGGATGATGCCCAACTTCATGAGAGTGCCTCTCTGCCTCTGCTTGGTCTCGTGCTTTCTACTGACCTGAGGTGGAATTACTACATTAAATCAAGTTTCATCTACTGCAAGGAAAGTTGGTTCTCTGTGTCACGCCAGAAGGTTTTTCTTGCCTGAGTTCATCCTTCAAATCTACAAATCTACCATTCGTCCGTGCATTCAATACTGTTGCCATATATGGTCTGCTTCCCCCTCTGTTCATCTTGAGTTTGTCAACAAAATCCAGAAATGGATATGCAATGTGATAGATGGTGATCTGGCATCTCATGTACAGTCACTTTCTCACAGACATGTTGTGGCTTCCCTGTCTTTTCTACAAGTATTTTCATGTCAACTGCTCAAACGAGCTACTTTCACTGGTTCCCAAACTGCATGAATTTAAGTATGCTACTAGGTTTGCATCTCAGTGTCACCCTTTCACTATTGAAACAGTTAAATGTAGCCATCTCTTCTACTCCAACAGCTTCTTATCTCGCACTTCCCATCAGTGGAACTCCCTTCCTCTTATTTGCTTCCCTGATAGCTATAATCTTCAAATATTCAAATGTAATGTCAATCAACACCTTCTGATGCTTTGATCTTGATCCCTGTCCTTCTCTTTATCCTTTCTCCAAACACCCCCCTCTTTACACTTGCCAGTGGCACTCCCACCTTGCTTGGGGTGATATACTTTAAAAAAAAAATCCTATTTTGAAAGAATTAATTATATCTCATTAGATTTATGATGATTGCTCACAATAATGAAAAAAAAAAATGGTTTCCTCCAAGTAAAACATCATATGAATGAAAGAGTTTTAGCTGAAAACCTACAAGAAATGAATTTGAAAAGATCTTGTTTCAAATATGAAAAATATTTGACTTTTGGGCTATATATAATGAGTATAGAAGAACAGGGGAATTTGAAACACACCCAAACTATATTGAAGGCAAGAAGGAAACATCAAGTGACCCCCCTTTTACCTAATGTGTTTATGTAAAAGGATTGCAGAACAAAGACTGAGACGGATAATAAAAACGATATGAAGTTATGCTGAGCTATAATTACCTACATCATGAATGGACACAGTGCATAGATTGAAACAAATTTTTTTTTATGGCTTGTCAAAACTTTGTGGCATATTCAAAGCTGAAATATATTTTAGATTTATGAATAGTTCTTTTTATTTTTTGTGAGTGTGTTGCATTAACATTTTTTTGAGAATAACAATAATTTTTTCCAGATTCAAGTCTTACTATTTAACCCATAGCAGGGGAGGATCAATTTAAATCTTTCCCAAAGATATTTGTGCATCAGTGAACAAACAAACCTGACTGGAATGCAAGCATGATTCTCTGATTTCTCCGCACGTCCTTCGACACACATTGAAGAAGTTTTTCACTTACCTAAATAACATTAAAGGTTGCCATTTAGCAACACCTTTAGAAAAATTATGATTTTTTATCACCTATAGAATAGAAACATTAAACAGACATCCATGGGCTGATGGCACAGGTGACAGATTTGGCTTACACAGGAAAGATGAAGATAACACTAGCAGCTGATGAATAAATATAACCATTTACTTGGTAACCTGACATAATAGGGGTTTATTAAAAGTGTATACATTGTAAACTTTCTCAGAATAGTCTGCTTGTCACAGAATATGTATTCTAAAATTAAATTTTACTTGATAAGAACTGAGTTTCGGTTGTTGGTGTTCCTAGGTCCGCCCTGGCCCAGGGTAGTGGCACCTGTTGGGGTTTCCCAGCTATGGGCAGGTGGATGGCCCTCAGGCGGATTGGGGCACTGTGTAAGTGCAAAGATGGGTTTAAATGCCAGCAATGGTTTTTTTTTTGGGAAAAATGATTACCAGCAATACAAGTCAAAACACTAAGTTTAATACCAGAAATACTTAGTAAAAGATTTTTTACCAGCAATACATTTTTGAAAAAAAAAAAATATTACCAGCTATACATTTTGAAAAAAATATTACCAGAAATAGATTTTTGAAGAAAAAAAATAGTACCAGCAATACATTTATGGAAAAAAAATGTTAAAAGCATTTGTCAGCATTAAATAACTCATTGATATGCCATAAAACAAACCAAAACAGCAATACATTTTTGGAAAAAATATTATCAGCAATAAAAATCTTGTTGGCATTAAATAACCCAATGAGGTTGATATGCCGTAAACTAAACCAAACCTGAAAAGATTCATAGATATTCTCTTCAATTTAACTTATTACTTTTGACAAGTAGGGAAAGTTTTCTTCTGAAAGTTTTGACTGGGCAAGAAAGGACTTGAAAAATAACAGCTTCTTTCTAAATGAAGAAATTTTTTTGTCACAAATCATATATTGATTTATTTCTGCCTTGTAAAAAAATATTTAATTCATTTTACTTTGTCATTACAACGCACACAAATGCAGAGAAATTTTGTATCTGATAATTCATAAAACTTATTGTTTTCTTTGGAAAAGTCAATTATTTGCTCTCATAAAGATAAAATTTTGACCAATAAGTGTCCTTGCGATAACTGGCATATTTTTGAGTGATAGGGCAAATGGACACTAATTACCTGGTCATCTATCATCAACATGTTTCGAAACTGATGATGCCTCATGACATTTGCTCGTATATATTTCACAATACTTATAATCTTTTGTAAGGTATTATTTAAAATAGCAGATTTTACACAGAGATGTTGCTGGTACAGAGTGCAATGAAAAGAAATCAATGCATTTAGAGCTGTGGTTTCTCTTTTTAGATGTGCAATGAATCTTTCATTTTTAGCCATCATAGCTAGGGCATCATCAGTACGCACCAATTTAGTAAGATTCAGCCAAACCCTATGGCATTTCTCTTTGAAGTTACTGAAAATATCTATTCCTTGTGGCATCCCTTTAAGGCAAATAATTCTACAAATAATTGAAAATCATCAGTTATTGCATGATTGAAATACAATACTTGTGCCAAATCAGTGGAATCTGTCAATTCATCCAAAGCTAAGGAGAAATATCCATTGTTTTTTGTTTTTTTATTATATTTTGGAGCTGCCCTGTTTTTTGAAAGAGGTACATTTTTATATTTGTTACCTTTATGTGAATCTAAACAGGCTGACAAATTCTACAATGCCTTCCTTTATGACCTCTGCATGGTTTGCCTTCTTATGCAATCAAATATGCAACTTTATAGTTGGCTTCTGTTGCAGCATTTTCTGAATTTAATACAGAATGGAATAATTGTCTCTGCTTTTGCTTTCCATCCTTTACATTCTGCAGTGGAATGCTTCAAGTTTCACCTTCCAATTTAGCAGATTTCTTGTCTTTATTAACAACATAATGTTGATGCACATTGTAATCTTTTAACTGTTGAAATTGCAAGCAAGACATTTTACCACCGATAAACACTAAAAAATATTGCAATTCCCATTCATCATGGAAGGTCCTATTTTCTTCTTTGGACATAATGGTATAAAATTAACAGAGAAATGATTTTATTCTGAAAAGATGAATAAATAAATATTAGCAAAATGACAAATAAATATAAGTAAACACAAAGAACGGGGCTTATATGATATGGCCAGCTCGGCTCGATCCGGGATCTCTCCCATGCTGGTCAGTATTGGCACCGGTCCAATGCTGGTTATATGTTGACTGCTTCGTTCTTTCATCTGCTCTGTTATACATTGTGTTCTTTGATCACAGTGCGGTGAAGATTGAATTTCTGTCCACACTTAAGCACTGAATTGAGCTGGCGGAACCCTGCTATGAAAATGAACAAGAATATTTTTGCTGATGAAACCATAAATATCATAACAGATAATGAAGAAAGCTGCTGGGTTAATTTTCAATGGATTTACATAAGCGTTCATGCAATGAAATTAACCCTCCCAATTTGATTCTCTATCGTGACACAGTATGTCTTGCTTCTGAAATTTGGAACAGGTTAAACAGGCACACAAGATGTTAGATTGGCAGGACTTTGACGGCAGATCACATAGGTTCAACAGCTTCTTCACTGATGCTGATTCATCTCATCCTTCTCTAATGGCGGCTCTTAATGCCAGCTTCAACTAATCATTTGGTTTATATGCTTTTCATCTAACTCTTACTACTCCTTCAAGCTCATTACGTATTCATCAATTAATTATTCTCTCCAACCTTCGAGTCATGACATCGACCCTAAAATAAAGCAGTCTGGCATTCTAAAATAATAAACTGAGTTTTTACATTACACTTACCCAACAATTATGGTTTATGTTAATGAATTTTTATGTTTAAAAAATTTATTTCAGATCGACAATTTCTTTTGGTTGTCGATGTACCAAATCCTGGCCTTGAGAATTTTTTGTTTATTTTCAGAACACACACATTACCTCTTTTGTTTCCCTTTTGTTGCTTTTCTAACATTTGCTTCCTGATCTTGAATGATATTCATTTAGTCACTACAAGAATTCCCCTTGTTTGCTGAATTCTAATACAACCTAAATATCTCCTGCAACAACCAGCCATTCTTTATCAAAACAAAATTTATTTATTCCAAATCAGCAAAACAAAATTCCTTTTAATGTTTCCATTACAGCCTTCATATTCATAACAATTTTTATTCGCATTTAAAATATATATATATATATATATATATATATATATATATATATATATATATATATATATATATATATATATATATATATATCAGATCGCCCGATCTTTCGTCAGAAATGAATTAAATAACTGTATTTAGAAGTTTGTTTTCTAGTAGTGTCCGTCGTGGTGTGGAATGCAACTGTGTTTGAATATTTCTAACGTAAATCTAACGATATTTTAGATGTTGTTTAAAAAGGGTTTTTTTAACTATATCTAAAGAAATTTTTTAACTATTGAAATATTTATGTGATAGCCATAACATAATCTACTATCTATTCTGCACAATATGTCCAAATAGTGGATATATTGGCGAATCTGGAATTAATTTTAGATTTCGCTTCAACAACCATAAACTATCCATACGTGAAAACAATCCGTATTCCCCCATAGCTGAACACTTTAATCAATCAAGACACTCATTAGACAACTGTAAATGTTTATTGATAGATTCCGATTTTAGTTCAACATACATATGCAGAAAAAAAGAGAAATACTGGATTTTAAAATTAGACACATATAAACTAGGGTTAAACAAAGACTTGGGAATTTTAAATCTGACAAAAGATCAGGGTGATCTGAAATATCAAATATATATATATAAAAAAATATAAATAAATACTTTCATGAAAAAAACATTCAATTTTTTTTATTTTTAATTTGCAACTTTTCAGTTGTTTTCTCCATATTATATATATATATATATATATATATATATATAACATTTCTTTTTTTTGTCACTTCATATTCCAATTCCTGGTTCTTACTTTACAATTTCTTTTTTCAGCTTTTCCAAAGATCCAATTCTATATGAGGTTTTCACATGAACTCTTTTAAATCTAATTCCAAACAACCAGTGTCATGATAGTGTCACATTCCTTTCAACTACTACCAGTGACCCTTTCTAGTGTCACACTTATACATAATCAAAATTAGTAAAGTTACTATGAGCAGTTAAAATATGTGTGCATCGTCATTAATAAAGTTGTAAAAGTTGTAATTAATAAAGTTGTAAAAGTTGTAATAAGAAAGGAAATTTTTATGTTGAAACGGGAAATATTGATGGCTTTCCTAGGGAAATATGGTTGTGAGAACCACTGGCAACACTGCTCAATAGCGCAGGGCCTTTGGAACTGGCATCTAAAAATCTTCAACTCCAACATTTTTAAATTTCTGCTTTCCAGCTCTAGCCAGTCTCACAGTAAATGATTGATTATACGTTTTACTGAAATTGGACCTTTGCTCATTGCTATTCATATAGGCCATAATAGACAGCTATTAATCTAAATTCTAATGAATATCTCTCTGCCTTTGTTAATCTCTTATTATTGATTATCGATAACAACAAAAAGTTAGCAAACCATTTTAGTACAACACAATTATCATTTGTTAACTATAAGTTCAATGTCTCAGTGAAAATGCAAAGAACAAATAATGTTAAAAATATATAAAGTTCATTGTTAACTGAAGTGGTGTGAGATTACTATTTGAAAGGTGCTAGATGAAAAAGAGTTAATGTTGAAAATATTCACTCACTCAGGTTGAGAAGAGTAGGTAGGCCGGTGGCAAGATGGCTTATAATTTTAGAATAAAAGAGCATTTTTCACTGGTTGAAGGGAACGGAATTTGATTTTCTTATATTACAGCAGTCCTTTGGTTACAGTTCTTCTTGTGTAGTAGAGGTTTTTCTTTGTAAGTTGAGTCATAGAAATAAATTTATCATCAATATTCTGAAAGGCTAAGTTCAGTTACATTTGCATCCAATGTCTAAGTTTCTCCTATTCCTAGCTCAGGAATTTCTTTCTTTTATTTTTCTGTAATTTCCCAAAAGTGATGCTTCTCAGTGGTTGAATATTTATTTCTAACATAGGCTTGAGAATTTCTTTCTTTGTTTCTGTAGTTTCCCCAAGGCAAAGCCTCTCATTGGTTGAATATTTACTTCACACGTAATTGTGAATTTCTTTTCTTGAATTGGCAGTTTCACTGGCCAAGCTAGGGAAGTTTTATTTTTATTTTTTTATTTTTTGCTCTCCACAATACCTACGGTATGAAAAAAAACACCGATGAAAGATGGTTTGAATTTTGTAATATTCTTTCCCCGGTAAAAGTAAATGAATTTTTTTTCATACAGTATGTACGATTTTTTTTTTTTTTTTTTTTTTTGCTTAAAATATTTTTCTTCTCATGGAGAAAGACAAAGAAGAAAATGAAGACAGCCAGCTGAAATTGTTAGTAAGGGGAAAGGTGAAAAGTGAGCCAAGGCATAATCAAAAAAACATGTCACCAAGTTGCTAATGAAGATTGTTGTTTACAAGCAGAATAATATTAGTGTGATGATAAATAATTTTGCTATAAAGATCTTAATGGTTCCAAATTAAAAACAGAGAAAAAACCTTAACCAACTCAAACTACACTAGTAATGTATTTTTGATCATCAGTAACACAAGCTCAGAATGATAAATTTAATTATTACTGAGAAAGAGAAAAATATATTGTGAACTTTTAGTTTAGGGAGCTGTGGCTTCAGCTCCGGCTCCAACTTTTCAAAATTTTCTGGCTCCACAGCCCCAGCTCAAAAGTTGAAGACGACCACATGTGATGAACCAGAAGGCTGCATGTGGTCTTAAAAATGCAGATTCCCCATCCCTAGTCTAGTGGATTAAAGTGTTGGTTTGTGAATTTGGTCCATTAGTAATTGTGAGTTCAATCCCTGGCCTGGGTGGTAGAGGCATAGACTCAAGTGGAAAACAGGGAAGAGTAATAACTGAGCAGTATTAAATGAGAAGTAAATATGAGATATTCAGCAGAATGTGAATAATCTAGCTCCAGAGATTAAATAATAGATTCAGTTTGAAATTCTCTGAAGGTCGCCTGGATTGATGGGGGTTGGGGGAAGAAAAGGAGAAGAAGGTCAGAGAGTACAACAGCTGAAATGCTGTGATAATAACAACAAAGATGAGGACAATAATTGTCTAACACTTTCACCCCAGCCCCTCAACCTCCAGTGTCTTACTCTCTGGGTTGAGCTGTTTACTCAGTCCTAACCGAACTTAAGGGAGTGGCCATAGGTCCCCTGAGCATCCGTAGATTATTCGACCAGTCTGCTGGTTTAATCCTGCTTCCTGCCCACGTTGTGATTTGTTTGATCCCGAAAGCAGAAGTGATGTCCGTCCATTCACGGTCGACTGAAGATGTCGACACGGCTGGGGAGTCTGCGCTAAGAAATTTAGAATGCAGCAAAAAAAAAAATTAATATCTGCAGAAAGCCAGACAAATGACTATTCAATGGTTGAATTGTTAATGTCTTTTATATAGCAGAAAAGAATAGTAGAGAAAAGAAACGGGTTACAGAAAAGAAAAGTATTTCACGTAAAATCCCATACACTGGATTCTAGACAGAGAGAGAGTGTAGTGTAATTAACTTGTTGTTAAATCGTCTCAGAACGATATATGACTCTTGCGATGGAGGGATAAAGATTTATGTGCGGGGCTTAAAGTTATAGTGGCATTCCTCCTCCCAACACTTGCTCGGGCCAATTCTGTCTACTCTCTTCAAGAATTTTATCCAGTCTCTTGCATATGAACGATGATCAACAAAACAAAAGAAAATACTTTGTGTAATTTCGTTAAAGGAGAGAGGTGGCTTCATTTTAACCCTTTTTAATTACTGTAGCTTGTTCGACGTTTCCATTCCCAGTGGTAGTAATAATAGTAGCAGTAGTAGTCTTAGATGTTGGGGAAAGTAATTCGCTTCTTCATACTTATATCAACAGCACATGTTAGCGGGCGTTTTGTTCCAATCTCTGACGTCAATTTCTTAGTTCTTCGAGCATCAAACTCAACTCTGCTCACTTTCAATCTCCGACATCTCTCCACCCAGCTTGACTGCACTTGAAGACAGACAAGCCAAAACTCTCTTTTTCAGCATAACTACGCGTTAGATAAACCCGGCTGCTTATAACTGACCCTCGGCCCTACTACTTCGCAATTGATTATCACGGGGTTCTGGCTGCTTCAACCAAAATCATGTGAATTCCAAAGTTCCTTCTAGCTTACTCAGCTCTATTTCAATTTTTAATCGATAAAAATTATTTCGACCATTTCCATTGTCTTCTGATGATCCAGACTCTAGATTAAATTTCCCCATTAGTAAACAAAATGTTCTGATTTAATTTTGTTATTCAAATTTACTCCAATTTCAATAAAAAAAATATATATACATGCGTGTGTGTGTGTGTGTGTGTGTTCCCCAGACTCTCTCTCTCTCTGTCACAATTGTAGTATAAATAATGTAAATAATTAAATTATCTTCTCTCTTATTTAGAGATAAAAATTGATTAAACATCTTGGCACTTGAGAAATCACTTTAAACTCCTTCACATTCAATTTTCTCTATCACAATCACAAATTCCATAACTCCTGAGGATCATTGGAGCACCACATCTACTGCAACCATAGCAGCAGTGATGTTTCATGAGCCAGACAGCCTGATGGAGCTCAACTCTCATCAAACTGGTTTGAATTCAGTATTTTCCTTCTAGACTGGTTGCCAACCAAGGCTATAAGGCCTAATCTGTCCTGTTGTTAGCCCATAGCTTGAGCGAGGAGAGATGGACCTTACCCAAGGTTATTACATGTGAGTGTAACAAACTTGACTGGAATTCAAACTTGGTTCTCTGATTCCTCAATCCATTATCTATGACAACCCCCCCCCCCCCACCGCGCCTCCACTGAAGCTATATATTTTTGTCTTTTTTTCATAAAACTGTTGAGATGGTTGGTATTTAATATCTGAAGGTCTTAATTATTTTAGCCTTGTACTGTGTCTAGAGCAATTAGCTTTAACGAACGATGCCTGTTGTTCAGTCTCTCATTTGGAATTGTTTGGGATTTCAAATGCTTCCCATTCCTCTTTGATTAGGTTCTGTTTTTCATGAATGTTTCCTAGACAAACATGGAGCCTTCAATGCAAAGGCAAAGAACAATGTTGAGCAAGAAAATTAATGATGGAATTGGTGCACTTTTTTTTAAAGGTGAGAGAATCAGTAATTATCAAGAGGGATAAAAAAAGAAAGAAAGAAAATAAATACAGGTACGCATTCGTGACCTTCTCAACCCCCCCCCCCCACCCACACACACACACTTCCATTAAAAACTAAAAATCTACAAAGAATTACAAAAAGAAAAACTTTGGGAGAATTGACAATATGGTGATAATTTAGATTTTTATTCTGTTTTCTGTGATTTGTAATCTTCCAATTGGTTGCTCTGCAAGAAAGGAATGTCTGAAAGACATAAAGAAAGAAAAAAGCTTCCTCAGCAGCAGCAGCAGAAAGTGGAAGAGGGGAAGAAGAAAGAGGAAGAAGATGGAAAAGAGGGGAGAAGAAGAAATAGAAAGGAGGAGGAGAGGAGGAGAGAAAACAAATGGAAGGAAGGAACATAAGAAGAAGGAGAAATGAGGAGGAGGAGAAGAAATAAGAAGAGGAGGAGATTTCAATTTATAAAGACAAAGAATAAAAAATATATCATTTTGGAATGAGAAAATTTCAAATCAATTTTGGAATTGGATTTTTTTTTTAGCATTTAACATTTTCTTTTCTGAACTGGAAATTGATGTTCCGATGTTAATAGCATTTGTGTAATACAAATGTCACAAGGAGCGATCAAGAATGACTGACTGCTATAGGCTTCGGTTATAAAAACTGTCCACACTGCAAGATGATTGCTTGAACCAAAGTTTAAGAACCGACCAGAAGACCCACACTTTTTTAGAATTGATTCAATGTTAGAGCACAAGACTACTTATCTGATATTTAATTTTTTTACTGTCGTCTTTGATGTGTGCGTCATGCGACAGTGATCAGCAAGGATAAATGGGAATCAGAAATAAGATCAAAATCTGGTTGAGATTGTTGCATTACCTTTCTAAAAATGTCATTGGGTTAAATAGTAAAGCAGACTAAACTTTCTAGCTTTGGTTGGCAGCCAGTATAGGTGAAGAAAAACAAGGTGTTCAAAACCATGTAGAAGACAGAAATCATTCCACTAGTTTTTCCAAGAACACTCATTGTTCTTCATAATTTACAGATATTAAATTAAAGGAAGTTATAGAGAGCCATGATCACTTACATCCTAAAAGAACACCGGCCTGGGTATGACAATAAACTACATCCACGTTCTGGGTAAGATGATAAACTGCATCCAATAGAAAGGACTTTGATCAAGAGGTTTTGAGGAATGTGGAACCACCTCTTAATTGCTCGTGTCCCAGGTCCATCCTGACCTGGAATGGTAGCACCTGTTATGGTCTCAGCTATAGGTAAATAGTTAACCCCCAAACTGTAAAAATAGGTTTTAATACCAGCAATGAATTTTTGAAGGAAAAATTTTAGCAGCAATACATTTTTGAAAAAAAAATATTACTAGCAATAAAAATCTTGTTGGCATTAAATAACCCATTGACGTTGATATTCCATAAAACAAACCAAACCAAACCTGAAAGAACATGGTTTTAAAAAAATTCATTATAATGGACTGTTATATTCTTTTCACATTATGCATCATTCATCAAACTAAATTGAATAGTGCCTTGTAAACGCAAATCTTTCTCAGACCCTTGAAACACTCGTATCTGCTCAGTTTTGTATCCTAATGTAAACAAAGCAGCTTTTAAAGAAGTGATGGATTGAAAGATTTTATTACCGAAATTTTTAGTATTTGAATAGACACTTCATTTATTTATTAAACAGTGTATTTATTTATTTTCATCTACCAACCTAAATATTTGAGAAAACGTTTTAAAGATTTCCAATAGACAAAAATAAATATACTGTTTAATAAATAAAGAGTTCATCTACTCAAATATAGGTATCCACGAAAAATAATGGTTAAATAATAAAATCTGTTGGATTAATAAATATGAAACTTAGCAGATATGAATATTTCGAGAATCTGAGAAAGATTTGCATTTATAAAGTGCTATTGTTTCCTTACCATGAAAATCCATTTACATATAGATAAGCTGGAGACTTTTCTATTGGTCAGTTTATTCTTATGTAATTGTAACAGAAGAGATCTATGGAAGAAAGGTTTCCCCCATTATGGGCATTATCATATCTGTGATATAATAATACTGTACTTCACGGACAACAGAATGACTGAAAGGAAAATCAATGACAAACATGCTTTGTTCTCAGAGAGACTTTTTATACCACTAAGGCATACACAAAATCATATATATAAATATATACACATGTCCCAAGTGGAGGATAATATATCACGTATATCTACACAGCAAAACAGATTCTAACGAGAGACAAGAAGGAAGGGTCTTACATATAATATGGAGATACACCTGCGTCTGGAGAAGACATTTTTAGGACTCCAGATACAAACGGGCTGGATTCATCTATGTCCCAGTGTAGCTTAAATGAGTCTCTACTACTACGACGTCGCTTGTACAAATCAAGATACTGCTGGTTCAATTCACCGGTCTTGCTTTCTGCACACTTCACAATGTAAATACGGGTTTTCTTCTGCCGTTTTCACTGTTTCAGCCCTCTTTTATCAGGCCAACACCACGGTTGACCAACCAATCAGCGTTCTTGGCTTTTACTCTCAGTTACCTAGGATAATAGCCTCCTCCAGTTCGACCAATCAGCACACGACTTGCTATTGGTGGAAGCATGCCAAACTGTACAAAAACCCTCGTTACCGCACATACTGCTGGAACTGCTAGACGGGAGAGTAATGCCATTTTCATGGAGCAAACTTGCTGATGTCACGTGCTGCACGTTAAGGTAAGACCCTTATTTTCCTATACACCAGATGCAAGCCACTCTGGCTCGCTTGCTTCTATGGGGCTGTTCATCACACTCCCCCCTGATCTCATGATCAAAAAACATACAGTTGCGAGCCGGTCGCTTTTGCTGAGTACTTCGCCAAGGGAGTGGAGCAGCACAAGCTTCATCTTCAGATGAACTGTCATCAGGGGAGCTAGCAGGATGTACCACATTAGTATTTTGGACGCTAACAGTTGGGGAGTCGTCTTCCCCGTTTGTGTCGTCTGTAACAGATTCAGTATCAAGAGAGTGAACGGGGCTGTTCACCACACCCAGGTAAGGACATATTCTGTGAACAGGAAACAAAGAGTTTTGGGTTTTCCCAAATTGAGGACTGTGAACTGGAATTTCTTTCTATATCTGGGAAAGATATATTCCCAAAGGGAAATGGCACCATGTGACTGAAGGCTGTTGGTCTGGTGGTGGGGGAATTTAGCCTTAGCCTGGCCCAAGCTGAAATAAAGCAACCTCATATAGTTGCTGCTGTAAACAAACTGAATATGGATGTCATTTTGTCACTGTATGGAGTGACATCACTGTCTGTCATGTGACTTGTCTCCATCAAAGGGAGATAAGCACCTTCTATATCCTTACGAAATTAACCAATCAAGTATCTATGATCTGAGGTTTCTGACTTTCTCTTATTAGATTGTGGGATTTGTTTATGGTGAGTGGAATATGTAAAATAGCTTGTCATCAGGTTTCCTGAATGGTTGATGTGTATCATTTTGGAGGTTGAAAGTTCCATCAAAGAAATCTACTTCTTTTATCAGGCTAACAGCCATATCATGTTGAAACACCAAAGTTAAGCAATATTGAGCCTGGTCAGTACCTAGATAGGTGACTGATGTAAGCTTGGATGTGTGGGTGGTGTAATAAATAATGGGCTGGGAAGCCCACAGTTCAAATTTCAATTCCAGTTAAGTTTGTTATATTCGTTTATGCAGAAATACACCTGGTAAAGATATGAATCCACCTCTTCTCCCCTAGCTATGGGTTAATTAGTAAGACTTGTATCACTAAATCATTATTATCTCCAGGAAAAAAAGAATTCTTACAATCTAAAAATATTTTCTGGCTTTAAATAACCTGCAATGAGTCGATAAGCTGTGAAAAATGAATGAATGAATCAACTTCTTTTCAGTTTGTTTAAATGTTAATATTTTCTTTTCTGATTTTATGTTTATATGATTCTTTCTTTTTCCATATCTTGTTGGGACTTTTACTCGTTCTTGTTGAAGTTCCAAAGTGAAAGGTGCATTCCTTAAATAGGTAATTAAAACCTTCCTCTATCCAGATGGCCTCCCTGATGTCAAATAAGTTCAAATAAGAAATATATATCAGCTTTGTAAATAATTTTTTTTTATGTCAATAAATAAGTCAATAAAACACCACAATTATAATATTTTGATCAGCTATATCCCACAATTCACATGAATTGCACGAACATATACAATAACTTAATTATCATAATGTTTTGAAAAGGTCTCTTTCATTTTTTTTTTCAGCTTATGAAGGTAACAGACTAATAAAATATGGGATGAAAAATTCCGTCTCATCCAAAGCTCCTTTTCATTCTGAATTATTGACAGAATTATTTGGGAGATAGCACAAAGTCACAAGTCATTGTGGCTGAGGCTTTGAGCATACTGGCCTTTTTCAGACTATTGATCACACTAGATAAACTGTAACTAAAGTCTGTTCAGCAGAGTTGGAGTATAAACCGCAGGTGGGCTCTGTGGGTGTTGAACAAACACAAATGTGCCTGACAGGCGTCTGCAAAAGGGATTGGCTAGCCTCTCCAGTAGACAGGGATACTTGGATATGATTGGTCAGCCATTACTTCAGTATAACTGAAATAGAAAATGGATTGGATAAAATAAAAAACAATAAAAAAATAAGTCTAATCCATGAATGCACCATTTTAAAATGGCTGCCACCTGTTCATCATTGCTATTTCTCCATCTGTAAATATCAGTTTGAAAATGAATGCATTTTAATCTATTTTTATGTTTATGATACAAAACAGATAAAAAGAAAAAATGCTGTCCATATTCAACCTGGAGTTTTCACTGTTTCATCCCCCCATCCTCAACACTCTGCCAAATTTGCTTGGTTTTTGATAGAATTGATAGAAGTCTAGAAGACAGTCTGAATCTTCCAGATTAATAATTCCCTAAACTTAGTAGAAGACATCATGGAGTGAATCTGATAGGCAATTAAATCAGGCCTCAGTTCACAAATAGTTTAATGTGAAAATATTGTAGGGATAAAGAAGGTGATTATCTCCCTTTGAGAGACAAGTCCCATAGCTGCTTCATACAGTGACTAATGTGGAAGTCAAATTTTCAGTTTACTTACAGCAGCCATTATGTTAGGTTGCTTTATTTCAGCCTGGGCCAAGGGGCTCAAGATGAGGCTAAATCCCCCCTCCACAACAGCTTACAAGTTCATGGTGCCATTTTACTTTGGGGATATATCTTTCCCAGATATATAAAGAAACTCCATCTTGCAGTCCACAATTTTTGAAAACCCAAGTCTCGCTGTTTCCCATTTGTGGAATATGTACTTGCCTGAGACATAGATGAATCCTTCCTGTTTGAACCTGTAATCCTAAAAATGGCTTCTCCAGACACAGGAGTATCTCCATATTATATGTAAGAACCTTTCTTGTTTCTTTTTGCAGTCTGATTAGCTGTGTAGATATATATGATATATTATTCTGTGTGTGTGTGTGTGTGTGTGTGTGTGTGTGTGTGTATGTATATGTATATATATATATATATATATATATATATATATATATATATATATATATATAGACACACACACACACACACACACACACACACATACATACGCACATGTCCACATGTCCTTACATATAATATGGAAATACTCCTGTGTCAGGAGAAGCCATTTTTAAGATATACACAAAACTATATATATATATATATATATATATATATATATATATATATATATATATATATATGTATGTATATATGTATATATAAATAAAAAGGAAAGAACAGTAAGATATAAAATCCGGTGTTCTTATAGATATTTTTATTTTTACACAATAGTGCTCTATGTAAATTTAAATTTACAGAGCATTAATATTATAAATTAATAGATTTAAAATATGGTTTTACCGCTACACAGTGATGACCATGTTTCAGAAATGGAAGCTAAAGCCCCTGAATTTAATTTTGTTATTAAACCAAAGACAAAGATATATATATATATATATATATATATATATATATATATATATATATATATATAGTTTTATGTATATCTTAGTGATATAAAAGTCTCTCTGAGAACAAAGCATGTTTGCCATTCTTTTTTCCTTTCAACCAATCCCTTCCAGCCATGAAGTATGGTGTTATTATATCACAGATATAATAATGCCCATAATGAGGAAAACAAATGGGTGAAGAAATCCTTTATTCCATAAACTCTTTCTCATTAAAATATAAATTAGATATGTATTTGAAATCCTATCCTCAAAATTAATTAAATAATAAGAAATTGTCAATAAAAGAATTAATCTCAGTAATTCCATTATCATGGATTCTATATTTCTCTTCTCCTTCTAGCTTAACCTCACATTCACAATTTAAGATTAAATTTTTAAAAAAGTCTAAAGTTTCAGATTTGAGTAATATCACTTAAGTATAAGCAATAAATCTGCCCACGCAATTTTATCAAATGATACAAGGATTTTTTTTTTCTAAGTAGGAATATTCCTCTGACTAAATGACAAAGCACAACAGAAATTTTATTCAGTGTATTTTTTTTTTAATCTTTATATTTCATGAGATATTAAATAACATATGAAGAGACTGTTTCCAAATAGCATTTCCCCACTTAAGAATAAATAAATTTAATAAGCTTTTTCTTGCCATGTAATATTTTAATATCAGTCTTCTTTAGGACATTTATAAAATTCCTTTTTCCCAAGTGACTTGGGAATTAAAATAATTATAGATTTTGGTTTTAATTTTAATCTTTGTCTTTCTATAAAAATCTTAAACAATGCATACAAAAGGGTAAATAAATCAACAGAATTCAAATATAGCATGTAAAGTGGATAGTTTTATAGTTGTGTGGGGCTTAGCGTTAACACTTGATTTATTGATGCCAAAATTAATGATAATGACAAGGAAACACACAAAATAAGGAATTTATTCATTAATTTACTTTTTGTTCAAAGTAGATTATTTCAGGAAAATAAATCAGACATTTTTAAAACCTGTAGTTTTAACAAATTGTGATGAAGAGGAAATGTTCATACAACAGATTAAATGATCCAACAAAAAATAATATACAAAAATGTTTAAGACAAAGGTAGGAGGAGGCACGGTGGAGTAATGGATAGCAGCTTGGATTGAGGAAGTTATCTGAATAAGGCTGGAGAGCACAATGGCTGAAGAGTTATGATAATAACTACAAAGATGAGGATATTAGTTTGACTGTAAATAATATAAATAATCCAAGTAATCTAGAAAATCAGCATTCAAAATGCTGGCTTTTATCTAGACATGAAAAACAAGATAAGGAATTTATTCATGAATTCACATGCTTCAAGTAGTAGCTTGTTTCAGGAAAATAAATCAGAATTCTTGAAGTTCATAGTTTTAACAAATTGTCATGAAGAGGAAATGTTCATACTACATATTAAATGATCCAACACAAAATAATATACAAAAATATTTAAAAACAAAGGTGAGTTTGTCATTCACAGAAGAGATATATGTTTGTATACATTCAAAAGTAGACAAAGAGAGATAGTTTGAAATACTTAGCTTTCATAGACTGTTGAAGAAAGATTTTTTGAAATGCCACATACTTGGTTAATTGGCAAGTAATTTGACACTGGTAAAAACTTCAAAACTGGACACAATGAACAGAAACAGAATTTTTCACGTGATTTCAGACACTCTTCTTATATTAATTTAATTTTTCTCCTCATTTTATATCAAATGAAATTTCACATAAGCTCATTATTTTATTTCTGTGAAGATAAGATTTTCATTGGTCCAAAATAATTTCACTTAGGCTCACGTATTTATTTCTATCTTCATCTCAGTTCGTCAGTCAATCTCTGTTAAGGCAAGGTTTTCATTGGTCCAAAATAATTTCACTTAGGCTCACATATTTATTTTTATCTTCTTCCCAGTTCGTCAGTCAATCTCTGTTAAGGCAAGGTTTTCATTGGTCCAAAGAAAATTTCACATTGGCCCATGAATATATATTTTATATAATCTTTCTGATATATTCTTTATTAATGTGTATAATGAGTGTCCAGATAATTTAATTTAGTGTCTTTACCTTGAATTTTTGTTGAGTGCTAAAAGATAAATGTTACTATTATGGCATGAAAAGGAAAAGGAGACAAAGTTTTCATTGACGCATGTATTAATGACCTGTCCATGTGAACTGCTTGTCTGATAGTGAGAATGTTATGTGTTTGTGTGTGTAGAGGAAAAAAGTGAAATTGATTCTCATTGGTTTAGAATGAATTAATGATAACTATGATTATTATAATTATTTTTGACACTCTAATTAATTTTTATTTATTTACATTTTTATGGACACAACAATGTGACAGTATAATTAATTTTTTATTTATGCATTTCTTTGTGGACACAACAACATTCAACAAAGTAAAATAATGAAAATCATGAGATGTTTGCAGTACAATCAATGAAGAATGTCTTTTGAACCCTGAATGAGATGATCACTGAACGAGTGATCTTCTTCATCAGTTTGCATTTGTGAACTTGATCAAAATATCTGAAAATTTCTTGTTTACATCAAGAAAACAATTTTTATGCCAAAGTTTGAAGAAATGAAATGATCCACAGTTCCGAGAAGACATTAAATAACATCTGCTTGTGTGTATTTTAATTCACTTGTTTCTAAAACCACAAAAATGTCACTTGGTTTGCTTGCAGCTCTGTGACACTCAAAACAAAACTCTTTTCTCATTGATCTGATTTTGTTGGGAATGAATAAAAAATACCAACTATTATTAGATAATTATTACCAACCATTATAATTACCAGCCATTATATTACCAACCATTATAATTACCAGCCATTATATTACCAGCCATTATATTACCAACCATTATAATTACCAGCCATTATATTACCAACCATTATAATTACCAGCCATTATATTACCAGCCATTATATTACCAACCATTATAATTACCAGCCATTATATTACCAGCCATTATATTACCAACCATTATAATTACCAGCCATTATATTACCAACCATTATAATTACCAGCCATTACCAACCATTATAATTACCAGCCATTATATTACAAACCATTATAATTACCAGCCATTATAATTACCAGCCATTATATTACCAGCCATTATATTACCAACCATTATAATACCAACCATTATAATTACCAGCCATTATATTACCAACCATTATAATTACCAGCCGTTATATTACCAACCATTATAATTACCAGCCATTATATTACCAACCATTATTAAATGATTACAGTTTAATTTCTGGCATGAGAATTTATTGTAATCCCCATTGCCCCGTTTAAATGCATGAGAGAACTGACAAACTGCAAATTATGTTGAAGGATATTTTATTCCATCAGATACATATGCAGTTATGAAAACTGCAATTAAGACAAAGGGGTTGCATCAGTACAATGGGGACAATGTACATAGGGGCGAAAAAGCAAACATTTATAAGGGAACAACACACTTTACATAGATATACAGCAATATTGTGCTAGCCCCACTTTACTTTGGGACTGACATGAATAAGAAGAACACTTTATCAACATGTAACTTGTACCATTGGCAGTGGAGAGAATTTCTTGTGTGTTGCTTCGAAGCAAGTCTGGTCCATTCTCTTTGGTGGTCAGCATTTTTTGAACCTACATGTTTTTATTAACCAATGAGAGATCACCTAACATCATATGACCAGTCTGGTCATATGTTGCTGGGTTTGTAAAATTTGTCTGCTCCTATCTATATATAGGAGCAGACGAATTTTATAAACCCAGCAACAACAACATGTTATGCAGATTACACAGAATAAAAAAATTTCTAATTAAGATTTACAAAACACATATGGTTAATATTTAAAATCAGCAGGGAAATATTTATGCCTATAAAGTTACAAAGACTAACGTTTAACTTAAATTTATTTTTTGATTCATGAAAGTAATAAATTGCACATTAAAAATGATTTTCAGGGTCTTCAAAGTTATTTATTTTAAATGCATAAATGATGTATATGACTTATGAGAAATACTTGGTTTTAAACTCAAGTGTACAATTTGAGAAGCATTAATAGCATTCAGCTCATTGCTACCATGTGGCCAAGGCGATTTGACTTAAAGCATTAGTATTGAATGTACTGAGCATGATGAAAAACAGGTTTGACTGCTCCCAAGGTCTCCGTTCGAAAAGAGTCAAAGAAAGTTTTCTGCACATCTCTTGCGTAGGGACCAAATTCCTGGGCATTAGAATCAGAGGACATGCTAACTTTTAGGTCATTTTTATCACTAGACCTTTAGTGTGCTTAAAGCTCCATTTTTAGATTGTCTACTGTTTTTATCTTGACTATGTAATATTTCACTTATTTTCTTTCTAGAAATTATAAAAATACAGGAACTATTTTGTTTGGTGAAATTGCCCTGAGAGTAACCAGGTGTCTGGTGGTCTCAGACATGGGGTGGGGTTGGTGAAAATGATTTTACTAACAAGTGTGTCTGGTGGCAGCCACATTTAAGCAATAAGTGAGCAGGACTGAAATCAAGAACTAGACGAGAGATAATCCCGACAAGGTCAGCAGAACAAAAACAATATGTAGGAAATTCAGTTGTCCAATTTTTTTTATTAAAAAAATCTTTAAAAAATCCAAACTAATAGAATAAAAATAAAGAAAACCTGGGTCTGCCTGGGAAATAAATCATTTGTATTTACAAACAGATGTCAGTCAGTTATGTGCCGTGCATGATACATGTTTAGGCGATCATGTATCTTTTGATACATGACTGACGAGGCAGATTTCTTTTTCCCACAGTAGGTTGCCATTTCTTTCTGTGGTAGACCAGTTGCCATCCAAGGCTACAGAAGCCAGTCTGTCCTGCTATTTACTCATAGCTGGGGGGAGAAGAAGAGGATTTATACCTTTCCCAAGTGAATGTAATGGATTTGACTGGAATTTGAACTCGGCTCTCCGATTTCAATCCGAGCCGCTATCCATTACTCCACCGTGTCTCATTTACAAACATATGTACATGAATTTATAAGGGTTAAAAAGTATTAAAAATAGTATTTTTGTTAAAGTCTTTCATCTAGAAAAAGGGCAACTCTGAATTCAAAATCTGTGGAGGATCATTTGGAGACCTTGTGGCATGTTGTGCACCATGTCTCTGTATTTGGCTCTTCAAAAAGTGTGATTGGTTCTGCACAAAACCTTCACCATTATGATCAAATCATATGTACAGGTGTCTGGCAGTCACTTTCTAGGAAATGAGCTGCTTGACCCTCATACGTTGAAAAAACAACAGGCGAGCCCAGTTCAATTGTTTGGGTTGTTGGTACACAGAAAAGAACTGTGATTGAAAAAAGACTTTTATTGTTAGCAAAGATTCAGTCTTTGTTGTTGTTGGAAAGGATTCGTTTGAGGTTACAAACTGGCTGGCCATGCTGTTGTTGTAGCTGATTCATTTGAAGTCACCGATACATGTTTCTTTCAGCACAACCTGCATCGACGCAGTCACATATCTGCTCCTGAAAGTCGAAATCTGTGGGGTTTTATAAGAAATTTTTTCAAAAGTGGGCTAGAGAAAAGTAGTCTTTTAGTTTTCTTTGATTGGTCAAGTATTTCATATGGTGATGTTAATTTCTAACCAATAGACATTTTGCTTTAAACAGTTTGTGTTGCATTGTGGAATCTTTTTGGCATGTTAGTAAATATTGTCTGTTATTGGATAGAAAATAAAGTTTGTGCATGTATTCATAATGTATGTATGTATGTGAGGATATAATTGTGCTGGAAATAGACTTTATTTGCTATAAATCTACTCGCATAGATTAAATAAAGGTCAGATTGAAATCTCCTGAAGGCCAGAAGAAAAACGTGATAAAAACAACAAAGATGAGAATAATAGTCTGTATGTAAGTTCTCTTCCTTGATCTTCTAAGAAATTCCTTCGATTGACTTTGTCCCATCTGTACAGAGAATGCCTGATGTATACCATTACGTGTCACTGTGGACAGCTCAAAGCTTGACCATGGGAACTTAATAAGTATGACCAAAGGCATCTTGCTAGAATTGTCTGTAGTAACGGACAAGCAACGCTGGCTTAAATCACGCATACATATAATGCAGATTGCATCAGATGTGTATATCCAATAGGTTAATGCAATACTCAGTTCAATTTCCATGATGTCCGGGAACAGATGATTCACCAGGGTGTCTCTGTTAAAGCCTAATTCTTTGCTGAGTTAAGTTTTATTTGATTACAGAATTTATCCCTAAAAATAGAAAAAATAATTTACTTGCTTTGATGCCCAATTAATCAGTGCAGTTAATGATAATGTCTTTTAGAGTGTAAGACTAAAAAATCTATCTCTCCCTTTTATATATATATATATATATATATATAATCTTTTCAGCCCAAGCAAGGCAAATAAAGCCACTAAGATGTAAGGGGTTGCTAAGACTGAAAGAATCTGATAAAAATCATTATTAAGGAAAGAGGACAATAAAAGAACAGGAATTAATGAAACAGAAGATGATGATTGGCAATACATTTAAATTTTTGAAGATCAAAATTGACTGGAAAGTAAGAAGCTGGAAGAGAGTTCCGGAAAGAGAAAGTGCAATAGAAGAGACTGTTAGCATAGAACTCATGGTTACATCTAGAAATTTGAACTGTAAAATTGTAAGACCTATCTGCCAATCTAGTACTGAGCTTAAATTTGTAAAGTCAAGGTACCAAAGAGGAAAACTCACCAGAACAGTTACCATGAGATTATTTATAAAAAAAAGGCACAGGGAAGGTACATTATACCAGTAGGAAAGTGACTGAAGCCAAGATGCCAGGTGAGGACTAATAACATTGTATATATATATATATATATATATATATATATATATATATATATATATATATATGAGTAAAGAAAGACAAAAGGAAAACTTATCTTAACCAATGCATTTCGTCATCTGAGGGACTTTATCAAGGCAAATGCAATGATTTTATTTTGTAACAAGTATTTATATACAAGAGCAAAAATGTTATTAGCTTTTCGAAATTTAATTTTAATTAAAATAATTTATAAAGTTTAAAAATCTTTTAAAATTCTGTATTAATTTGTACCAATTATGTGATAGTGTTATTAAGTCAAAACTGTATTTGTTAATCATAAATAGAAAAGCATACTACAATTTGGTGACCCCAGCCCCAGTAGTTAAAAATAAATTTTTGAATTTTTTTTGCATGTGCATAAACATGCTGATTTTTGTAAATACGGACATTCATACACAATGTTATCAGAAAATAAGAGTGGTAACTTTAGTAAATTTAAAGCCACAATACCTAAAATTCAATAAAACACTAGAATATTTTCCAAAATTTTCAAGATTACTGTGTAGCTACAAAATTAAAGACGTTCATGTTATATTCATCAAGTAATTCTTGTACAGACTGCAAGGAAATTGTCAAATTACATGATTTGAGATTTTTACTATTTCTTGATCATTTTATTTATGCCTCAGACATAAAAAGGAGAACATTTGAAAACTAAAATTAAAGTAGCATTTAAACATTTCTTTTCAAAATCTAATATTTATTCTTTAGAATGAAAGGAATTAAATTTTGATATCAACAAAGAATGTGAACAAACATTTGGAAAGAACAATTACAATATTTGAAAGCAATTTTTATTAGATTTTAGATTTTTTATGATTTTGTTCAGGTTTTATTAAATCAGAAATATAATTTTTATTTATACTATAAAAATACTAGTGTCAGCTTACGCCATTTGTCTCACAAGAAATTTCTGCTAACAACTGCTATATTTTTTTTTTAATTTTGTATTGTTTTGCACATGTATTTTTGGAGGCAGTTTTACACCGTATTTGGGGTCTCAAGTGCTCAGGGAAATGGAATATTTCTATCTATTAGATCATCCCATAAGTTCTGTCCGAATTTTAACTTTTTGTTAAAATGAACTAAATTTAAAGAGTATTTTATAATGTCTAATGGAGCTGAACATTATTTTTATGTTTAGATGCATTTAAACTGATCAAATTTTATTTCAGAGAACAATAAAATTAAATTTTGTTTGATTAAAACCCTGCTAACATGGAAGTACCCAAGAATCATTTGAGGCACATAATGCTTTATGAGTTCAAGAAAGGAAACTCAGCAGCTGAAGCGGCTAGAAACATTCACTCAGTTTATGGAGAGGAATGTGTGAATGAAAGAACTTGCAGAAGATGGTTTGCAAAATTCAGAAGTGGAGATTTCACCCTTGAAGATGAAGATCGAACTGGATGTCCAGTTGAGTTTGATGAAAAGCTTCTAGGAAGCAGCCGTTGAAGAAAATCCTGTTTTATCAGTTGAGGAATTGGCAGTGGTTCTCAGTTCAAACCAAACAACTGTTCATCGTCATCTTCAACAACTTGGAAAAGTTCCTAAACCTGGAAAATGGGTGTCTCATGAATTGTCTGAAAACAACCTCAAATCCCGAGTTGACATCTGCTCTTCTCTCCATTCTTTTTTTGGATAGACTTGTGACTGGCGACGAAAAATGGATCTTTTATCGAAATGTTAAACGTCGTAGACAGGGGCTTGGTAAAAGGGAAGGATCACAGCCGAGAAGGGAACTCCATGGGCAAAAGGTTCTTCTTTCAATCTGGTGGGATTGCCAAGGAATAATCCACTTTGAATTCTTGCCATCTAATGCAACAATTAATGCTCAAATATACTGTCAGCAATTAGAGCGTTTGAACCAAGCTTTGAGGAAAAAAAGACCTGCTCTAGTGAATTGAAAACGGGTGATGTTTCATCAGGACAATGCGCGACCACACACAGCAAGAATCACGTCACAAAAGATCGAAGAACTTGGTTGGAGAAAATTCCTCATCCACCTTATTCTCCCGACTTTGCTCCTTCAGACTACCATTTGTTATGTAGCTTACAGAATCATTTGGAAGAAACAGCTTTTGTAACACAGGAAGAGGTTAAAACTGACATTTGTGAGTTCTTCGAATCAAAGCCAAAATAATTTTACAGTAATGGAATTAGTAAGCTTGTTAATAGATGGAAGGAAGTCATAGATAATCAGGGAAAATACATTGTTGATTGAATCTGTAATTAAATGTAACATTTGGTCACTTGTTTTCTTTATTCAAAATTCGGACAGAACTTATGGGATGACCTGATAGTAAAGAGCAGAGAACTTGTCCACTATCTTGGACACCCAACAAAATGTAATGGACATGGCCTATCTCCCTGAGAAAAGAGACACAAAATTATCTGTGCCATACACAGTCATGTAAATTACCTAGTGACTGAGACACAAATAAAAGCCAGTAGATTTTGTCTTTGGGAGAGAAGGTTTACGGACGGCGAGGAGTACGTTTGAATGAGCAAGCTGTGAGGTTCAAGGACAAAGACACGGCAGTGAGGAATGTGAAACAGATTACTACAGATACTATTTCAGCACTATGACTGACCAATTTGACCCAAAACTAATACCAAAATTTGACGGCTCTCATCCTGAACAATCTTTTATCAAATGGGTAGAAAAGGCAGAATTAATATGTCAGCTGTGCACAGTGAAAAATATTGAGTTTGTAGTCCCAATGCATCTAACAGGTGTGGTGCAAACTGAGTGAAGAAAGAAAAACCAATATTGGTTGCATAAAGGAAGCGCTCTATATACGGCCTTTGCTGCTGACTTGCTTGCAAAATATGAACGATTTGTGGCATGATGTTTACACCCTGAAGAGTCTGTCGATGTCTTTCTAGCAGAGCTACATAAATTCTCAGTTTTTATGTCTTTTATGTCCAGAGAGTGTCAAGTCGCTTCTCCGTGCATCCTGCCGAATGGACAAAATGGACATTACACAGGTGCTGGCGCTCATGCAAAGGCAAAACATTAAAGGGTGACCCCCAGTGGGAACGGCACTAGCCGCAGCAGGTGTTAAATCATCAGTGGAAAGAATTGTGTGTGCATCAACAAAATGTTATGTGTGTGATGGCCCAAAACATATGGCTTGTGGCTCCCTCACTTGACACAAGAGACCGAAAGACTACTATCCTGAAAAAAAAAAACCCCGAAATAACCTCACATGTTTCCAGTGTGGGGAACAAGGTCATTTGTTGTGGGATTGTTTGTGAAAAGAGTCTAGAGAGTCTACAGTGCCAGTCTCGTTCCTCGGCAAAATGTGAATTCAGCACTGGTGTACATGTGTGGGAAGAGAAGTGCTGCGTTGGTGGATTCTTGGTGTTTATTGTCAGCAAAAAGATGTGCCAGATATGGAAAAAGAAGGATGCTGAAGTGATGACTCTTAGTGGATAAACGTGCATTAGTGGTGTCTGGCAGATAGATCTATGGGTGGACGAAGGAACTGTACAAATAGAGGCTTTGGTAGCACAAGAATATCTTGTTGGATTTGATGTACTGATTAGTGTGGATGCAATCAAGGCCCTGGGCAGGGTTTCCATTTCAAAGTCAGGAGAGGTGCACTTCCTCTGCAAGCAAACCTGCATGCATGATAGAAGTAGTCTCCATTGAAGAACCTGATTTTCATGCAGAATTCGGTCAGTGACGAAATGAGTAAACTTCATCATGGAAATGGACAAATGGCAAAACAACTTGCAAGCTGTGAAACTGCATTGCAGAGAACGTCATATTGATGAAAGTTAGGAAATCCTATAAAAATGAATTGTGTCAATGGGTTGAAAAACGCTGGCTTATTCCCTATGATGAATGAAGATTTGGACAAGCAAAAGGACTTCTTTCGTTGATGGCTGTTGTGTAACAAAACAAATGCAAGGTGTGACCCATAATGGATTACCGAGAACTTAACATTCATGTTGATGCATATACAGCAGGTGCAGACGTTTGCATCAGAAAACTAAGAGATTAGAGACATCAAGGGTCAAACATTGCAGTAGTGGACCTCAAATCTGCCTACCTACAAGTGCATGTTAATGAACAACTTTGGATGTACCAGTTATTTTCCTAGGCAGAAGTTACTGCCTGACTAGATTGGGTTTTGGGCTGAATGTCGCCTTCTGATAATGAAACCCATTGTCAAAGCAGTTCTGTTTCAGGCAGAAAACGTCAAAAAGGCAACCTCAGGATATATCAATGACCTCTTCATAAATGAAGATATTGTGTCCTTAAATCATGTTGCAGGCATGTCAGAAACCTTCCATTAAAATCCTTAGATGGTTGCAGGTAGCAATCAGCATCATCAAGTGAAGAGCAAATGTGGTATTGAAAGGTTGGGACGTTTAAACAATGTCCCACTTATAAGAATGTTAATGGAGACCAGTACCCAAGTGAAACCGGTGTGGGTGTGTGGATGGTAAAGAATTTACTGTGTGGGTTGACGCATGTTATTTAGTGACCAGAGTTACAATGGAATCTGGTGGGTCCATTGTTCAAGATGCATGTTGGTTGAGGCCAGAGTCAGACACACAACATATTAACCTTGCAGGATTTGATGTGGTTATTAGAGGAGTCAACCTAGCCATACAATGGAAGGCAAAGACCATACATGTAAAAATGGACTTGCTATGTATGTATAATTGGCTCACTGATATGCACGCAAGGTGAACACCAAAACTGCGGGTGAAATGTTGATCAGAAGAAGGCTGCAAACCTTCTTGGAACTAGTCAAGGACTTTGCTTTGGAACTAGTCAAGGACTTTGCTTTGTCAGTAGACATTATCCTTGTCAGGTCGAACCAAAACAAGGCGGACAGAGTTGGCTGGAAATGAAAAATGTGCAACTTGTGCTTACAGGTATGTGCTGCAACTGGCAGTGGAATGGAGTTGAGCCAGATTAAGAAAATACACCTGCACTGTAGACATTGTGGTATTAGACAAACAACCTACTTCATTAGGAAGATCTCGCCCTATCCAAGAGAAAAGAGACTATGAGATCAGCAGTTATATCCTGTTTGAAATGTCAATCAATTGATCCAAAACTGATCTGATTGGGACAGCAGGTGTAGGGCAAAGACTTGGGGTGGACATCACCTATTATAGAGGCACCCATTACTTGAACCTCATAGATTGTGAGCCTTCCCGGTTTGCCATGAGAAGATTCTGCTGCTGTAATCCAGCATCTCATGGCAATCTTGCTTGAAAGGGGCCACCTGAGGTCCTGACGGACAACGGCACAGTAGTCAACATCAGGAATTTCAGGACATTTGCTGAAGATTGGGACATCGGCTTGCAATTCCAATATACATATGCACCATCTGGAAACAACATTGCTGAACATTCACACAGAATCATAAAGCGTATTGCTGCCAGGAACCAATGCTCTGTCCAGGAAACAGTGGACTTGTACAACTGCTACACCAAAGAATGCTGTTCACAGTGGCACTGCTCTAGCCAATGTGTTGTACTCCTACAAACTTCAGGTGAAAGATGATGTGGAAAACTGGAATTACAGCAGTTTTCTCCATGAACCTGTGTTTTTTTTGTTTTTTTTTTCCTGGAAGATCTACCGCTGTGGGCTAGGGACGCCCTTCTTCTCTGGGCTCAACATCACAACTGTTCTTCATCACTCTATCCTCTGATGTCATTCACTGGCCGTCATGTGATCCTTGTGCTTATCTTAATGGAAGTCAAAGAATTGCAGTTTGTATCCTTACACAAGCAATTAGCAAATTTCTCATTTAAATTTCAGATATTTGAATAAATTTGAATAAATTTCTGTTGATAGAAAGACAATTCCAGTATAGTTTGCAGCAGTGCTTCTCAAACTATCTGATATGGTGGACCAGCATTTTTTTTTCTCAATGTGTCACATATCAGTAATATTTTGTGGTAATATTAATTTTTGCAGGAAACGATATATATAATGAATATAATAAAAGTTGACTATTTTTTATCTTCCATTGATTTTGAGAAAAATAATTCAATATCAAAACATATAAAAAATAATAAAAAAATAAGTAATTTATTAACACAAAAACCAAAATTATATAACCTTAATCTTTACAAATGATTCCTTATCATTGCCTGGACACTGGCCGCGAACTGGTTTGTGTACTGGCACTGGTCTGTGGACCACCATTTTGAATAGCACTGGCTTACAGCACAGTGAAATTATAAGAAAATTTCAAAATTAAATTCTTTATAAACAGTGCATATGACTAATACAAAATCTTTGTTATTCTTTGTTAGATAAAATTTGTTTAACAAAATTTGTAACTAAAGTTTATGCACTGAATATAAACAAATCAAGTTTAATATACTCATTGAAATGTGGCTTTATTGGAGTGTCTCAAAATATAACTTAGTAAAAGGAAGCAAGAAGCAATGTTTTCCAGTTTAAATAATCCACAACAGAGCAGAAAGTAAATTTGATACAAGAGGAAAAATTTGTGCTCCTTTAAAAATTTAAATATGTTGGGGAATTTAATTATGCAACATGAAATCTGATAGAAATTTACTTCTCATGAATGTAAGAATTTAAAAGTTCTTGGTTCCATGATTATAAGTTCATTTACAAAAATGTAACAAGATTGTGACTAAAAATACAAGACTATATCATTTTAGAAATGGGATTTTATTTAATCTTTATTAATTCAAAAAAATGATTTTTATTTTTCAGAATTAAATGTTAATATAAAAATTAGAAAAAAAATCTTGTTTTTATTTTGTTTGTAACTTTGGTTATTTTAAAAAGACACCATAAATATTTTTATTTACCAGAAGAAGGTTGAATCATATAATAAAGAACAAGGAAATTAGCCAATGTTTGGACTGTACCATGTTGTGGAAATACCTTTCTTTTTTAAACATTATTTGTATTGTCAGCATTATAGAAAGTATTTCAAAGGAAATATTTTATTAAAACTATGATAAAAAAATATTTCTTTATTTTTTTTTTATTGTTATTAAGGATCTGAATGTGTTCTTGAGTAAATCATTAATATGAAGTATTAAGAGGTTAGGATGGACGCCAGTACAGAGACTGGCTATTAATGACGGTCTTCATAGACCTACCTGAGAGGACTCTCCTAGCGATGCTGTAGTTGATCAGTTTGTGTAGGAAAACCTTATCAAAGGCCTTCATGATATCTAGGGTGACAACTCTTGAGAGATTTATTATCAAACAATTCTATCACTGATTCTATGCATAACAGTTAAGACATCAGTATGGACCTTGAAGAATGAAAGCCATACTGTTTGTTGCTCAGGAGTTTGTTTTTGTTGAGTTTAAAAACATTTTTTGTTTATGATTACTTCAAAAAGTTCACTAATGACACTAAAGAGGTTGATGGGCCAATATAGTGATGTGGAGGAGAGTTCACCTGCATTTTTGAACATGGGGCAAACACTAGACACCTTCCATAAGCTTGAGAGAAATTTCATCTTAAGGCAGCAGTTGAACAATTTTCAAAGATTGGAGACAGTTCTGGGTCAAGGTATTTGAGAAAAACTACAGGGATCTTGATAAGTCTGGAAACTTCCTGCGCCGATAGAGAGATATCACAAATCTTGTGCTTCATCAGGTTGAGGAAGTTCAGTAAGGGATGGTCTTTGCTGTCTGACCTAAAGTCAGAAGCAAAGTTTATAGCAAAAAGCTGAGCCCTATCTGACAAAGATAAAACAAACTCAGGGTCATTTATAATTGCGAATACACACTTTGCTGCTACTGAGTATAGTATTTGCAATTTTCCAGAATCCACAAGATAAAAGTTTTTTATTATCTACTTTGGCTTGGACTGCTTGTGCATAGCTGCTTTTTGCATTTTCTCGCGCTCTCTTGCAATGATTACATGCCGCTGTAAATCGGGCAAGGTTCCTGCTATACCATTCTCTTTGATGAAGTTGGTAGTAACGATTCCATTGGATCAACACCACAACACATTCAGCTCTTTGGCTTTTTATAGTATTTGTTGTGAAGAATACTGCTTTACTGAAATATAAAACTATCATTTTCCAGACAATGCAGATCTCGTTAAGAATTTCGCATTTTTAGTGTAATATTCTGCAGATAAAAACGCATTTTCGTTGAATATATAAAAACTTCTGCAGAATGATTCCACCGTGTCTGCCAGTAGACTTCTGTTAATGTCTACTACGTTGGCATTGTATAAAGCAGAATAAAAAGAAAGGCCCCAAACCCTCTGACTCTTCTTTCACTCTCCACCCACAGGATACCCTAGTGACAAGACATGTCTCGTTTCCCCTCTGGGATGACTTCTCAGTACCAACCAAACCACATGTCATATTGCATACAACAGACTACACTATCTCCTGTCTAAAATAACTCATGCAATCATGTTAATATCTCCATAACAACTTATTATATAAATACTTGTCTCTCTCCGACTTAAGAAAATATCTCAGTTTAACAAACAAGTCAATGACTTGATGCAACACTTGATACTTCCAAAATATTTCACTTATTTCCTCTTAAGTGATTCAATAAAATGCAAAATTAAATTAACCACTTTAATGATGCATTTATATCAAATTTTATTTGGAACTTCAATTTTCCCATTTAATATGAAAGATTAAATTAAAAAATAATACTGGGTTAAATGTTTACTGTAAAATATAATCTCAATTCTAATTGTGAATTGGATATTTTCATAAGCTTCATTTCCTATTTATAAGCAAATATATCTGGAAGTCATCCGAAATTATCTCACTGTCTAAGATCTCAAAAAAAAAAACAAGAAGAATTTAATTAATGATGTCAGATTTTTTGTATATTACTTTTCAAAAGATAAATTGAAAAATGTTCTTAAACAATTTCTTACAAAAAATTTTGTAAAAGATAAAAGAAAGGGAATGAAACTGAAAAATTAACAAACATTATTTATTGATTTTTATTTTGAAACAATGATTCAAATTAATAGATTATTTTTTTCAGTTTTCATATTGTCGTTTATTCAGTCTTGATATTTGTTGATAAAAGAATTTCATGAAAATCATTGCTCACAAAAAAGAACTCATTTTAGTTGTTGAGAAATTCAACACAAAACAAACTGAAAATCATTACGATAAGTCTGTGTTTTAAGAGTCTGGTATACAATGAAAAGGTGCTTTTTTGTAAAATTCTGTTTTATTTATTTTAATCTAAAAACTTTTTTTTTAAGTTTATTTTATGCAGAACTTGATGCTTTTTATTTCATGAATATTGTCTTTTATTTCAGTCTCTTGGTCATTAATAAAATATTGTAAATTACTTACCACTTTTCTTTTTAATTTTAATTGTGCCTAAAATAAATCTTATTTCTAAGAACATGGCTTTCCATGATAAATTTTACAGAAGATTTTGGGTCCTCACTCCAAAAGTTTAAGGAAAACTGAATTTCACTGTCGAAAGTATTGAAGATTTTTTCACATTAAAAAAATATTTAAAAATGGTATGTTACATTCTGATTTAATGTTCTTTTACACTTGACAAACACCTTTTGCCTCTGATTAATCAAGGGTTTAATTTACTCAGGCCATGAAATTAACAACCCCAACTTAACCTGAAAGATGATACCAAGAATACTAATTGGAATTCTTGATTTATCTTCACCATTTTCAAGACAAAGATTAGGAAGATCAACATTGACATGGTGCCTATAAAAATGATGAGGAGGCTGTAAAATTGGATTTTTGTAATAGACTCCTCTTCCTCATGTAAAACTTGTATATATGACCCATTGTTAAAGATGTTAGAAAAATGCTTGGTTCCTTTTATTGCTCCAGAAGGTACCAGATACCTCTCGCCATGCTTTAACTTTACAGAAGCTAGATCAGAACAACAATTTAGTATTGCTGCCACATGTGGACTGGAGCATCCCAATCCTTGCTTTTCAGCCTTGACAGGGTTCAAAAGCATTTACACAGCCATATGGGTGATGAATTGTTTTAAACCCTACAACTCTTTTCCACAAATGAAACATTGCTACTCTCTTGTTACTCTATAGCTATTTCCATGGCAAATGTTCAGACAAGATATATTCCATAGTTTCACTGGTTCAGAGCTTTACATCTACAACTTACCATGTCACATACATTGGGACAATCCATCCCCCCTTTTCCTTTATATTCCATTAGTAAGGAGGAAGTTCTACTCAGACAGTTTCTTTACCAGAACTATTACTTTGTGGAACAGACTTCTGAAGGGATGCTTCCTCAATGATGACAATCAAGTGCAGTGTCAAATGTTGTCTATCCTTCATATGCTAATAATATGCACACTTTCTATTTCCTCTGTAGTGGATGCCCGGGGGTGGGGGCGGTGCTATATAACATGGCCTGAGTGCTCAAATAATTATGTGTCACAAGAGGCCCACTAACATTTTAAAAATAAATGACGTGAAATCTGACAGGCCAAGAGGAAAACAAATGACAAACTTAAAATTTAATACAAAATTTATTTAGAATATAGACCAGACTCTTTGTAGGTTAAGTTGGCAAATGTAAGTCCACAGTTGGAAATGTTCACATGTCTGGTGAAAGTGTTGAAAAGTTGCTGGACAAGTCCAATGATGAATGTATTTTAACCAAAGTCTATGGAGTAGGTTATTTGAAGTCTGAACGATATAGCCAAAGAGAAGAAAGTTCCATTTAAATGTCTGGTGCTGGCGTTGTGTAGTTGCTGGTCAAGTCCAATGGTGAATCTTCTGTAGTATTTTAACTGAAGTCTACAGAATAGGTTGTTTGAGTCTGGACAATGTGCATGCAGCAATTTCCTAAACTATTTGAGTTAGGTTAACAGGAAAGCTGGAAGCAAGGACCTAATGTAGCCAGAAGTTCAGGGCTGTTGTAAGCAGGTCCATTAATGCCGATCAACCAAGTGAGGTCGAGAGAAGTGTTGCTGGAAGTAGGGAGCTGTGGTAGCCAGAAGTAGTAAAAGCTCAGAATGCTGGAAGTAGGGAGCTGTGGTAGCCAGAAGCAGTAAAGGCTGAGAATGCTGGAAGTAGGGAACCGTGGTAGCCAGAAGCAGTAAAGGCTCAGAATTCTGGAAGTAGGGAACTGTGATAGCCAGAAGTAGTAAAGGTTGAATGTTGGAAGTAAGAGTCTGTGGTAGACAGAAGTAGTAAAAGGCTAGGAATGCTGGAAGCAAGGGTCCAAGGTATCCAGAAGTAAATAAGGGCAAGAATACCAGAAGTAAAAGTGGACAGGAAAACCTAACTAGCATCCAGTTGGCAGACAAAAATAAATGGGAATGTAACTCAATACATAACCCATTCAAGCACCAAGGCCACAATAGCCAGGAGCTTACATTTCTCCTCCTTCTCGTCTTTGAGTTCTGCGAGAAGTCGCCAGGTTATATGGAAAGGGAGTGTAAATTTTAACTGGTCCTGCAAAGTACTAAAAATGCCAAGAAAAATAAACTGAGATGTGCTATGAAATATAAATGTATAAAAATGTTCACAAAGTGTATTTCGACTAAGTTCTTAATACTGAAAGAACTATAAAGTCATGAGGCTTATTATAAATTTAAATTAACTTAAATTGAAGGGTGTGTGGTGACACAATGAAGAAAAGGTCATAGCATCTGCCCCATGTCATGTGAACGGAGTACCTCCTTTCACACCCTTCAACAACCTCATTCAGTAATTCTCTACATTAAGTGACTCTTGAGCCTTGTATTAAGTGAACAATAATATAAAAAAGAATATGCGGGTCAAGGAAAGAGAAAATGGTTTCAAGTTGATAATGAGAAATTTTAATGTGAAAGTAAACATTCACAACGATCGATATAAATGTATGATGGGGGTGGATAAGGAGACAAGGAATAAGGGAGGAAAATCAGGATTTGCTTGTAGACACTTCTGTGTAGTAAAGAACTTGGTCATTTCCTCCAAGGTCATTTGTTGATCCTCTGACTACCTTACAAATTTGGCAGACAGTCAGATGATCACTGCAGGATAAGAGAGACATGGATGCATTGTGAGACCAGACTCTCTGGTGATAGGGTCACACTCAAGCTTCAGCTGAGCAATGTGCAGCAGAGAAGAATTGCAGAATACGCTAAATTGAAGATAGTTTAAAAGACAAACCAGGAAGCAGCAGACAGGCTCAATGTTTCCAAAAGATTCAAGATCCTAGAAGACCTGTGCAAAGATAGACATAGAACTGAAGACAAAGCGGGAACAGCAAATCGATATAGATTGTTACCTGCAAGGAAGTTGTAGGTAGGAAGACCATATGACATAAAGCCTGGATCATACCTGCTACCCAGGAGAACATGCCAATAAGAAAAAAATGCAATTGTAAATGACAGATGTGGAAAAAAGCAAAGACAAAAGTCCAGGGAGAAAGCAGATGATAAGAATAAACAGAAGAAGCTGTAGTGACAACTTTTGGTAAAGTGTAAACAGGCAGAAGCTACAACACAAAGGAACCTGTTCTTTTATTGTCCCACATGTTTCTTTCACTATCAATAACCCCTTGCACCTTAGTAGCTTTATTGCTTTGCTTGGAGTGAAATGATTAAAAATCAAAGGATATCACTCAGAAGTTGGTTGGAAGATGCCAACAAACAAACAGACAGACACGGAAAACCTCTCAACACTATCCAGGAACAATTTAACAGATAGACTGAGCAATTTGTAATATTAAAATGACCAGTGACTGAACACAAACCCAGGCATGATTGGTTTACACTCCTTCCATGTCTTTTGAACAGGAGTAGAGGTTTATTCCTTGTTTAGGATTGGGTTTCTGGTTTCTTCTACTAAATTCTTCTCATTTCCTTTCAAATCCATTAACCCCTTGCATCTTGGTGGCATTATCAGGCTTGGTATGAAATAATTAAAAAGAAAATGCTACCGTCAGAAACACTTGTGCTAATCAGTGGTGATGAGTACGGAAAATTAGTGATAAAGAAAGCCATCAGAAATGAAAAGTAACCAATTCAAAAAACAGGCAGAGGCTGTGAAAACAAATCTGGACATGGAATAGTAGCACTTGGCCCTGGGATTCACTTGGACTGCAGTGTTTTGAGAAAGAAGAAAAAAAAGAAAGAAAAAAAGAAAGAAAGGCATTAAGTGATTTATCTAAAGAAACAAATCCACTTGAAGGAAAAACATTGGCTGAAATGGTTCATTAAAAACAAAAGGTGTTGATAATAAATTTACATCATTCGGATTGTTGTCCTCATCTTTACTGTCATATTCACAACGTACCGACCATTGTATCCTCTGGCCTTCTTCAGGTGATATACATTGGAATTTCAAACCAAACCCTTTATTTAATTCATGGGGGTAGATTGTTCTAATAAAGGGTTCAGTTCGAAATTCCAATGTATATCACCTGAAGAGGGCCAGAGTGTACAGCAACTGAAATGTTGTGAATATAGCAATAAAGATGAGGCTAACAGTTGAAATAATGCAAATAGTTACAATACCTTATCTCAGAAATATAGACAGATGATGTCAATAATAGTTTTAAAAAATATATGAAATGATAAACGATGCTTTATCTCAGAACGTCAGAAAATAGAATAAAAAAAGGATGTGAATGGAAAATGTTTAAAACACTGAAGGTGACACGTTTGTCATTATTTTGCAGGTGAGTAAACGAATGACAAATATACATAAAAAGCTCAGATATATTAAAAAGGTTTCAGACATTTTGTTGCCATGAGAGATGCCAAAGTATCACAATTAAAATTCTTGATTCTTATTTAGCTATAAGTATTTTACATATGAAGTAAGTATTCTACAACTCGTAAAGATTGTTAACAATGCTTTGCAGCTGCATGTACAAGAGAAATAGATATTTGACTTTTTCGAGATGAACAATCGTTGTTATTATCATATATTGATTTATTTCAGTCGTTGTCATCCATCTTGGTAGTGTTTTGGTCGTTGTACCCTCTGACCTTCTTCCAGTATCTGTTGTAATTGGTAAACTTCTGGGAATAGGAAACCAAACCCTTTATTAAATTCATGGTGGCAGATTGTTCTCATTCTACTGTATCTTAATTCTCATGTCTTTTCTTGTAATATTTTTTGTCACTTCCACTGAACCTAAGTATATAACTTTTATTGAACTACCCAATCCAGAGATTGAACTCGCAAACATCAGATAACTTGATACTCTTACTTGGTCTGGTGCTTCTGCAGTACATCTCAAGGTTCTCAACAAAATCCAAAGAAGGATCTGCAATGTTATTTATCCTGACTTGGCATCTTGGCTTCAGTCACTTTTTTACCCACATGTCAAGATTTCCCTCTGTCTTTTCTACAAATATTTTCATAGCAACTTCTCTGACAAGCTTTTTATCCTTGGTGCCCCAACTACATGAATTGAAGCATGCTACTAGATTGGCATTTAGGTCCCACCCTTTTACTGTTGAAATAGTTAAATGCAACTGCCACTTCTATTCCAACAGTTTCTTTTCCTACATTTGCCACCTGCGGAAATCCTTTCTGATTTCTTGTTTCTCTCATGAATACAATCTTCAAAAATTTCAATGCAGCATCAATTGCCATCTTCTTTTCTCCTTTCTTCAATCCTCCCTATACTCAGTCTTCTCTCGCACTTTCATTCTCAATAACCTCCTGTTTACTAGTAGCATTATTGACTTGCTTGAGATGAAATGTTTTTAAAAAAACAAACAATGTTTTTATTCACCTGGCCATAGAAATGAATATTAATTGATAGGATTTCTATTGAAACCAGCTTTTTGGGGGGGTTATGACAGACACTGAAAGAAAAATAGATCTGTCTGTCATTTGTGGGTGTGGCTTTTTATAGAGTCATGGTGAGGAGCAAAAACAAGACAAAGCCATCAATTCTTCATAATGTCTTGTAACTCAGGGATTTTTGTTTTGTGGAATAAATGCTGTTAAAATTAAAATATTCATAAAAAAAAATCACGTCATCTGTCAGTCTTGTGCAAAACCAACAAATGATGAATGCTAGAAAGGTGGAACAAGTATTCTTATGGCATCGATCAGGTTTTTGTTTGTTTTTTTTAAATGCTATTTTGTTATACATTAAAATATAAAAGATGTAACGTTAAAATTGTATTTTATTTCTGTATTCATTAATACTATTATCATTAATACTATTATCATTTCTTTTAAATGACCGTCTGAGACAAACTTGCTTTTTATTAGAAATAAAGACAGAACATTTCGGCTCATCCTTTTACTAATGACCATGCATTCTGTCTTCTTGTAATTTATGCTTAGTCTCTTCTTTGCTACCTTCTGTAGGAGATTTTGTAATTTCTCTTGCATGTTTGCTATCAGTACTGTGTCATCTGCGTATCTTATGTTGTTACGGTTGTGGCCGCCAATGCTAAATCCCAGTAGGGTTTCCAATTCTCTCAGAATTTCCTCGCTGTCTAGGTTGAACAGGTCAGGTGAGAAGATGCATCCTTGCCTTACGCCCCTTTCTATTTTTGTATATTCACTGAACTCCTTCCCTATGCGCATGCATGCTGTTTGCTGCCAGTATAGGTTCTTCATTATTCTGATATCTTTCCCAAATATATCAAAGTTGCTGAGCAGTTCCATCAAATCCTTGTGGCGTACTTTGTCGAAGGCCTTTGCATAGTCTATGAAACATTAGTACACTTTTTTTTTAGAAAGTCTTGGTAATTTTTTTTTTTTTTTACATCCATTACCCACTACTTACTTAATTCTATGAAATTTCAAGAAATTAAAATTCAACCTTCTTCATATTTATATTAGTTAAAAGCAGCAGTCCTTGAAGAATTTAAAATCATCAATTTCTGTTTGACAAATAGAAACACCATTTACCAAAAATCTACTGTGAATCCTAAAATAAAAATTTCAATAAAACTATATTTATAAAAGCAATTAAAAGCTTTTCTAATAAAATAAGATATATTAAGGACACTATTGTCTTAAATTTTTTTTGTGATGAATAATGAATTTTTACAAGATTTTAATTTTTTTTAAAATTTGAATTAGAAAAATTCATTAAGTTTTAAATCTTAAAATTCTGTATTAATTTCACCCTTTTAGATGATATTATTAAATAAAAACTATATTTACTAATCATAAATGCAAAAGCTTAATACAAATCATCAAACACCAATATTTTTAAAATTTTTTTACATTTTTTTGTATGTGTATAAATGTGCCAATTTTTGTAAGTACAGGCAACCATACATGACATTATCAGAAAATAAGATCAATAACTATAGCAAATTTAAAGACAACATTTCTAAAATTCAACAAAACAGATTATGGAGAATATTTTCCAAAATTTTAAAGATAATTGAGTACTTAAAAATTATAGAAAAAAGGTGCTTACATCTTCTTCAATTATGTTTTACAGATAAAGTCTCCATAGGACATCAGATCTGTCAACACAGATACTGTTGGGTTAAAAAAATGTATTTTTGCAATATTTTAAACTTAAAGTAAATGATATTTGTTTCAAGTCAGATTAATTATGCTTTAAATCAGCTAATATTCCTCAGACAAAGTTTCAGAAAAGTATATTTTATTTTTGGAAGATTTTTAATAAAGAGAATTACATTGCAATGAAAGACAATTAAAAAAGGGTGCTAATCAACTATTTTAGAAAAATAAAAAGAAACTCTTTAATCTATTTGCTAAAATAAAAGCGTCAAGAAAGATTTTTTTATTTTTAAAAATTTGTTTTAAATCTAAGCTATCGCGTTTTTTGTGAGGGACCTAATTTAATACCACATTTCATTCTGTCAATAAATTTATTTCCGCCTAAGACTAAAAATATAGTAGACATTTCAATAATGCATTTTGGAAAAATTTTAAGCAAACAATGAAAAATTTTCACATTTTTCTGTATTATGAAAGATATGAAAATGAGAACATTTTGTCCAGTCTTTAAAATGGTATTTTTATAATAAAAATAACTTAAGTTTCATTTAAATTTTAACTTTTTTTTTTTTTTGTTTTGATTTGAAGAAAGTTACCTTCAGGAACTTGTATTGCATGTTTACAAGTAAAATTTATGACCTAACTTATAGAATAGATAGTATATACTTTCAGTAAAATTTAAAACATTGGTAGAATGCAGTGGAAAAGGAAAATAATAAGGTAGATTTAATGATGATGATGACTAACTGATATGAATTTAGCATTTGATGACTCAATCAGTGAGAAGACAACTTTCAAATTGACCTTTTCCCATTTTTATAACATTTGAATTGTGACCTTATCTAAAAAAAATAAGTAGAAAAAAACAAGTGTAAAAGTTTTATTTGGTTTATTAATTTTTTGGTTCATTCATTCATTTGATTGTTTAAAATGAAGGGTAAATATTAAAAAAAAAAAACAAAAAAAAACTTACAACGAAAAAAAAAAAGCCATCAGTAAAAGCTACCATAATAGCACCATCATGAACACTGCGCTTTCGTGTTTGTTCTCCACTTAAATATCTTGTTGTTGTTGTTACATACAAAAAGCAAAAGAAGAAAACACCACCAGCAAACACATCATTTGTGAGGAAAGAAAAGATTCCTGTTTCATTCTTCTTTTTTTTTTTCAATACTTTATTTGATTATTTTTAAATATTTAGTCATTGTTTTCCATCTATACACATTTGTAGATGTATACACACTCACACACACACAGACATATACAATGCACAAAGTGGGACAGAAATGACCCTAGCATACATTAAAACAAGTCATAAAAGGTGAGAAAAGAGACTGGAATACAAGAAATTTTACAAAGTTTTTAAAAAAAAAGGATACAAATTTGTGTTTTTACATTAAGCCTGCACTGCATGACCTTTTTTTGTTTAAAGAGAAGAAGAAGAGAACATTGTGAGTCAAAGAAAAAGTCTATTAACAATAAAATGGTGGAGAAATTTCAAAAACACAAAAAGCCACTGAAATCATTGAACAAGTAAATGGAAATGTGAGAAACATTTTAAAAAAATTGAAGATAAACAGAATTAAAGTGACCTTCACAGACTTTATTTACAGATATGAACCTGCCATTTTAATTTTCAGTCATTCCTGTGTTGAGAAAAGAAGAAAATGATTTTGCCTATGTTAATGACATCAAATGAAAAGTCAGCCTGATATAAATTTAAATAACTTCAGGTTTTAGTGTTGACTGGGATAAAAATTTCAATTAAAATAAGAATATTTCAAATGAACACATTTTTAAAAAAAACTTTGAACGAGATTTCTGTTTATAAAGAAACTTTATAAGTGAAACTCTTGTATTTGCAATCCCATTTTGAAATTTTTCAAAATCTGTATATATCATTTTTTTTTTTACAATCTTTTTTCCTTTTCCAATGTTTATTAATTTTCAAAAGATTTCTTATTGACAAATATTTTCCAAATTTTAGAACAAAAGAAAAAAGTGTATTATTTCCTGAATAATAAGGATCTTAGCAGCCATTTTGAAACGCTTGATTTAGAGATATTTAAAAAAAAAAAAAATACAGAGGTATCCTTCAACATTAAGATTGTACTTTTTTTCAGAGTTCAACACAAACTAGAATTATCCAAAACATTTGAAATTTCTACCAATATATATATATATATATATATATATATATATATATATATATATGACTTCACTTTTATTCTGATTAACTATAAATAAAAGTTTTACTTACAATTTTATCCAAACATTTTATTTATAGCTTATCAACAAGTGATTTGAAATATATTTTTGCAAAACACAAGAGTTTCTTCACAAAAACATATACTGATCTAAATAAATTTTACAATAGATAACATTCATTTTTATCAGTGACCATGACTGCAAGTGAGCCCCCCCCCCCACTTCTTTGAACCAGTGCTGAGATATCTCACCTGAAACTTAATGAGCCAACTAAAGGTTGTTAATATTACATATATGTAAATCGAATAAAAAAAAATGATATATAAAGAAAATAGATTAATAAAAATGATTTTGTAATGGTATACAATGAAGAACTTTGAAAAACTAAATCAATGAAAATTTTCAAATCTTTTTTTATATAATTATAATTGAAATTACATGACATTTCGTTGTCTTAAAGTTTGGATTATTTTAAATCTTTTTTTCCCATTTTGGTTTTCTGTAAACTGCAAACAAGCATAAATTTGACACTTAAAAATACTGGCAAATAATCCATTTCCAAAAAAAAAAAGCTAAATATATCACAAAGTTTCAAATATTTAAAAAAAAAAAAAAAAAAAAAATTATTAATATTTTTTTTGTAACAGATGAAAACTGTCACAAAGAAAATAGTAGAAAATTGTTGACTGATTTTCAATAATCAGTTTAGATAATGAGATTAAAAATAGAATTAAAAAATATTAAAATAAAATTTTTAAAAATGGGCCTTTGATGTTTAAATGGCCCAAACCAGCAGCAGAAATCCTTTAATATTTGCCTTCCTTGTTTCTGATTTATAAAGAGATAAGCAAATAAATAAATGCATTAAATAAAAAGCAAACATTATTTTCTATCCCCACCCAACTTCTTGATTGCAATCAGCTAAATTTGTTTCGAGGATGTCTTCCCCATCCAACATATATATATGTGTGTGTGTGTGTGTGTGTGTGAGCATGAAAACTGAGAGTCACCATGCAGTGTTGATTCCTATATCCATATACATAATGTAAAAGCATAAAAAAAATTCTTGTATGGACAAGAAAAACAAAAATAAATAGAAAAAATAATTTATTTTCATAAGATTTATATTAGGCATGTGCAAAATGTTCCAGTAAAATTTGTCTTTCAAGTGTGTTGGGTTTCTAGTTTTGAAACAAAAGTTCTGGAAACTTTTGCATCACCTCATATATTTGTGTGTTTTTATAGACATGTTGCTGCAAAAACCAACAGGTGTGCTGTCAACAAATCCTTTGTCCAATGCTAACCCTGTGGGAGCTAAATCATGAGTATCATAACCCCCAGTAGTACTTTACCACCAGAGGGTGTGGCAGTGAAAATGTGGCCACCGCAAATATTTTTGTATTCACAACTTTTTGGTTAGTGTTTGTGAGTTCAGGAAGAAAAAAAATGATTTATTGACATAAGCTCTGAATTAACTTCACCAACTGACAAAAGCAACGTAGTCACAAACTCACAAATTTATGTTGTTAAGTTCTGTTATAAAGGCCAAATTGAACTTAATTAGTAAAACGACTCTTTGAATTGTAAAAGAAAAATTCCAATACCTTTACATTAAAAAACAAAACAAAAAAAAAAACAAGGTCTCTATGAACTTTTGAAATGACCTTTAGCCATTCAGAACCTTCCAGATTATTTCCATGGAAGTATAACAATAATTAGAATGACAAGAATTTTCTTACACTATCATTGTCATTTCTATTAAAAAAATATCAATATTTTCTATGAAAAGACCAATTATAAATTAATAATTTTCTTACACTTTGTCATTACTATTAAAAAAAAAATATCAATATTTTCTATGAAAAGACCAATTATAAATTAATAATTTCTTGGTCAACCAATACACATTGTATAAAATGATTTTCTATGCATTTATTTGATACTATTGAATAGCAAAGTGTTTTGCAAACAACAACACCATTATGTCACTGATTTTCCCATAAAAATCAACAGAATTTTAAATAAGAAGTTCCTGAATATTTGTTGTTTGCTTTTTAAATTTTCCAATCCAATTGTCTTCATGAAATACTGTGAAAACTTCTACTGTTCCAAGAAGAGACCAGTTCGACCTGCGTTTTCATGATAGCTTCAAGATTCTTGGTGAGAATAAAGTCAGGTCGTTCCTGATCATTTATCAAATTCATCTTTTCCAAATTGAGCGTGACTCTAAAAAGTCAGCCATCATTGTCCCTTGGGAAGAGGAAAATATTTTTTTTTATGTGAAGCTCATGTAGCATCCACAAATCTGAAAAGACTGTGTTTATAACTCAGTCTCATTCAATTCAATTAAATTAAAATGCACCCACCTGGAAAAACAAGGCTGGGAAGATGACATTAGGAGACACCATTTATGGAACATTATATATAGAATTTTTCCATAAAACAACAGAATAAACTTTATGTGAAATCTACCACTTTTTTTTTCTTACAAGGGTGATAACTTCTATTTAGAAAGCAATTTAATCGACTTTCTCATCTTGAAGCACTATCTCTTTCCTCAAAGCCAAATTACTACCATTGATAGATAATAAGATGGGGCTGATCATTTTCTAATTTTATGGATCAGTTCAATATCCTGGATCCAGTCTGTCCTTCAGATTGCAGGCTCATCATATTTTTGTATATGAGCTTTTCTTTTCCCTTTTTGACTGCAAACTTCGTCTCCCGCTACTTTTTATGTGTGGCTGATAGGGAAGAATAGATTCCACAATTAATTTTTAATTCAGACTTGTCTTAAACTGGTTGCCAACCAAGGCTAGAAAGTCCAGTTTGCCTTACTCTTTAACACATAACTGGGGAGAGAAATGACGGATTCATGCCTTTTACAAGTGAACATAAACTGTCTCAGCTGGAAATTGAACTCTTGACTATTTTCTGCATTGTTAACCCTTAAACTACTTGTCCATTACATCAGTTCAATATATTGATGACACTTGAAAGCCATATTTATTACAATTTTAAAAAAACTCATTGGTCATAAGAAAACAAATATTTCTACAAAATGTTTACAGTTTGAAAATGGCAGACATTTTTTGAACCAAGTATGAAAATAACTCCAAGAAACATTTTTGCAAGTAATCAATATTTGATTAACAAAACACGAGAGGCTGTTAGTCACATTTCAATGTTTATTAACATCCTCCTCATTAAAAGTTGACTGGAATTGACAAAGGGAAATCTATATAGGCAATAGGAATTCCTTTAGTCATAAAAATCAAATTTCTTGATGTGTTTCTAAAAGGGCATAAGTGTATTTTTTGTAAAATGAGAATTTTTTTTTTAAAGGGCCCAACTCAACATACATCCTATTTGTATAATACAATGTTTTCAAAATTGGGGATTAACTTCACAAAAGGACTTTGTCTCAAAATAGTTTGTCATTTTTATAGAGATCAGTTTATTCATTTCAGAAATGGAAAACTATGCAAAAAGGGCAAATGTCAAGTTACACCCTTTTAGACTCACGTCAACGAATTATGAAATGGGGAAAATACAGGAATCAAAGTATCGACTAAACAAACCTTTTTTGAATTTACTAATCAATTTTTTCAGAATTCTATTCATTCTTTATTTCCAAGTCTAATTATTTATTCTCAGAATCTACATTTCAATATTTACAAGTCAATTGGCCATTCTTGACAGAACATGATTTTTTTTCCAATTCTGAAAAAATCAGAATCTGAATCCTTTTAAAATTTAACTTCATTTATTTAATTCTGAAAATTTGTTTCTTTTTAAAAATTCAAACATAGTAAAACCCTCCCCGAGTAATATAAACAAAAAAAATTCAACTTTGAATAACATTGAGTAATTTTACAATCAAATTGAATCAATATTGTGACAAAGAAACAATTTTGCTTTCTCAATCACTTGATGTAATTAATCACATGCAACAGCTGGATACAAATTAATTTTGTATTTTGAAACAAAATGATCATATTCATAGAAAATACAAAATCTTAACTTTTCTCATTATTTCCAGATTTCAGCAGTAATCCACAAGCACCAATGAAAAAATAGATCAAGGGTTAATTAAAAGTCTGGGATTTGGCTTAACCAAAATGAAGAAAAAAGACTTAAGGAAAAAAAATCAATTGGTTAATCATATATATATATATATATATATATATATATATATATATATATAATAGCTAAATAGTTAGAAGAAAAGCATCCAAGAAATGGGCAAATATCAGTTTCAGTAGTGATTGTTCAAAGTGATTGGTATATTCTACTCACCTGAAAAGTCTAACAATAGTAAAATGTTTGGTTTTCATTGTATGTTTGTTGTGGTGATCTAAAATCATTGAGTTTAGTCTCATATTAGATAAGTTATAAAATTTTGTTATATTTAATTTTGCTGGTTAGTCTTTGCCTTTTAAAGGGATTGATACAACCTACTCAAATCTTAGAAGTGCAATCCTTATTAAAAGGCCAGAGTGGATTATCACAAAAAGACTGAATATGAAAGGACGTTAAAAACATACTCAGACTGGCCCACTTCATATAATCACAATAGTGATGATTGTTCAGAAAATAGTGATGATTGTTCAGAAAATCCAAGGATCAAGGATTTTTCAGCACCCCCTGACAGAAGTAAACAGTATGCAAGAAATTTAAACTCGTGTTTTAAAAAATGATTTTCATATATTAAAAAGTAATGTATTTTCTAATTGAGTTAAATCATTTTGAAAAGGACAAATTATGGAAACATCTGTTCATCTTTGGGATTTGAGAACAAGAATTATGATTTGATTAAAATAAATGTTTTTCAACAAAACTCCTTTTTCTTTCTATCACTGTTCTTTGCTGTATTTTCAAACCTGCCTAAAAATCTTAAAAGAAATTTTGTTGGATTTTAATTTCCTTTCATCATTAAAGCTAATATAAAAAATATTTTCTAGAAAAATTTAGTGTCTTTGGATTTTGAAACAGATTTATTGGTCCCCCACTCTTGCTCTTGATATCTGACTGATAAGTTGTAGCAGAAATTAAATGCAGATGGAGCAGCTAACTGCTACTGATAATGAGACAGATTTTAGTGTGTTGTTTCTGCAGAAAGAAGGTACATGACTGCCCTGCCAGAACAGAGTCGGTGAGAACCCCAGGGTGTCTGGTTATGTAGAAAGTGTCTACCAACTTCGCCATGAAATAGTTCAGACAGTGAACTGCAAATGATTCCTTTTGCTAGCCAACTGCTAAAGATTTAGGCTCCATAAAAGCAGGCACATTTTCTTGGAAAAGGCAGAGTGTGGCAACGTGCTATGTTGGCCATATAACATGATTGCTGTGAATAACTAAGAATTGCTATTGATGTTATCCAACATCGTTTGAAATTGTTCCACCTTGTTTGTGTTAATCGTGTCTTGCCTGTGTTCATTCCATACATGTGGTGTTCCTGTGTGGAAGTCTGGTTCATGCCCTGCTCCTTGTGAGCCGGTGTTTGAAGCCTTTAGACTTTCATTCTGGTGCTCCTGAGTTTTCGGTCTCTTCTCATCAGCAGATACCCAACTTAATAAGCAGAAAATACTTTTGCGTACAAATGAAAATTGTTTCTAAAATCTAACACTGGATATATTAAATGGTTATTTTCTGATTATATGAAGTGTTTAGTAACATTAGACTAAACTTATAAAAAAAAAAACTTTAATGAAATTAAAATCTATGGAAGCAGATGATTTATAAACAGGAAATTTCCCAAGCCATTTATTAAAGAACTGACGCAAGAAAAAAAAAACTTTTTCGTCAATAAACAAATTTCAGTTAATTTTTATTTGACTAAAACAATCTAAACTGAATATGGAATATAAAATATGAACATTAAGCTATCATATTCTATCGTATCAATTAAGCTCCAAAAGATCACAAGAAGTTTAAAAAAAATTAAAGTTATACTTTTAAACCATACTGTGACTTAAAACACTACATAACCCCACCTAAAAAAATATACATTTTATATTATAAACTAGTTGAGATATTTGGCATAATCCACATTTTTTTATTTAAAATAAATATCAGTAGTTTTCAACTAAACTAAATTTATAACAATCACTGTCCTATCTAATTTGCCAAAAATCTTAAAATGCAGAATTGTTGACAAGAAATTTATATCCAGCCTCATTCTTTAAATGACATTGTCTAAATCCTAAAGAATACCTTTTATTTCTTATCAAACATTTTGATCCCTCACTTTCTAATCCATCAGTTACATTTATTCACCATGAACATAAAGTGAGGGATCAGTTTAAGAGAGTGCCAGTTGTGACAGGTTTTCTAGGACATTTTTGAAGGTAGGATTTTACAGAAAAAAAAAAAAAATACTGTTAACCACAGGGATATTACTAAAGGTTGTGACAGATAAAATAGAAATGTGTTTATATATATATATATATATATATATCCAGGTAAGATGAGAATGAATAGAATACAATTCCAACAGTTATAACATTTAATTTAAAAGAAAATAAATCATTCACTCACCAGTAATTTACAATCGCTTGATGAGATGTATTTGATATGCATCAAAACAACTGCAATTGTGTAGCGATTTTGACATGTTTTCGATATAACATCCTTTTTATATATATATATAAATATATATATATATATATATATATATATATATATATATATATATATATATAAATAAATATACTCTTAAGGTGTGCTATATTTATGGGATAAAGTGCTCAATATCAAAGATAAAGTGTGTGTAAATATAAAAGTGAACATTGAAGTCAACACTTCGAGGCGACAGACTGTTTCATGCGAGACACAATTGTCAGGCCTGACGATTGCATCTGGCATGAAACAGCCTGTCGCCTCTCTCTCTCTCTCATATATATATATATATATATATATATATAGAGAGAGAGAGAGAGAGAGTGTATGTATGTGTGTGCGCATGAATGGATGGATGAGAGAGAGATTTATTAATGAAATATGTTCATAATACAATTTATGTGTGGTTTATTAATATATGAAGAAAGAGAATTAAAACTAATGAATATGTAAATTGAAACAGTTGGCCTGACCTAATTTTATTTTGCAAACTTTAAGGCTATTAATGGCTTAATTGATTCAAATTATAGAATTTTCTTTTAACTTTTTCCTTCTACTCTAAATTCCTCTAATTAATTTCTACAAGAAATTTAACATGTATAATAAATTTACAAAATCTTTGAGTCCCAGTGAAAATAACTGGTTCAGATGAGTATACAAACTATTTTGAGTTCATGCCATTTTGATATCAAGCTACAACTGTAATTTTAGTAGTATAAATTAGAAAGTCAAAGTCGTCACTTCATACTAATTGTATTAGTCTCTCAGCTGTTTCAAAGATGTTATTCTTTATTGAGTGTTTTATTAACATGACTAATTAAAGTATAATATCTTTAATAAATGAAAGTTCTAAATATTCCATGAAAATGACCTCAATGCAACACTTTGCCTTTCATCATATATACAAAAAACATATTTTTATAACGTTATATTAAAATGAACATTTAATACTGAAACACAGTTTGTTATCCAAAATTCTGAAAACTTAACGTTGTTTTCATGAAGAAATATCCAGTTTTCAGAGCCTTAAAAAATATTAATTATAATCAAAAAGTACAGCAGTGATTTTATATCCTATTTTTATCTCATTTCAATTTTGATAATAAAAATAAACTAACATTATTTATACTTTTAATATAATGTGAACGAAAAGAACAAAAAAAAAAAAGGGGGCCAATCAAGTGCTACTGGTTCTATAAGACTGACATTAAAGATTTCCATGCAAGAGGAGAAATATGACATTATGAATGGTTGCTCATTGTGAATGAGGTAACATTTGTTTACCTTATTCACAATGACAAATAACTTTTATCAATGGTAGACAAGTTTAAATCAAGTGTGATGACAATAAAATGGCAAAGTAGGGACCATCTAAAGTAACATTGTAAGTACTACACATAACTAACTAGATTTGATCGAATCTTTTCAATTAAGTACTAATTCGATTAGACAATCTATTTTCTGTCATCAAAAATTTCAAATTTTCACAAGATTTTTTGTTGATGTTGTCTAATCACTGATCGAAAAAAGGTAATTCTTTAAAAATCTGTTCAATAGGAAAGGTTTGGAATTATTCAGGGATATCAACAATAGTATTATCATAAATAATCATTTGTATTCAGTACTAATTACAGTATGGTTGTTTTTGGTTCTGCTGTTATATAATGGTTAGCAAAGCTAATCTCATGAATCTGAATCTTACTGGCACTCCAAACATGGCCAGAAATGTAAAAAGATTTCCATGAATCATCATCAATTTTATTTCTTCTAAATTTGGTGTTAATTGAAAATATATTTAAAACTCTTCATGAAGAGTATATTGGATTTAAATTAAACCAGGTTTTAGATGGATCGACCCTGATAATCAATTCATTAATTTTGAATCTCAAGACAAACGAACGAGTGTTGTTTGAAACTTTTGGGAGACTATTTAACTTAAACGTTAGTTCTTCACTATGGGGCAATAATTAGAAAGCTAGTCTAGACCATTGCCAGTATAACTGACTGAGTGCTCCAGATCTGAGACCTTGTGCCAGACTAAAGTAAGTGTAGATATGTAACGCCAAGCTGATATATTCATACAGCTTCATTTAAGCCATTATTAGTAAAGGTTGTCTACTGATTCACCAGAGAAGTTACTCTTTTGTTCAGAGAAAGTCGGCTTTATTGTACTCTGCACCCCCCCCCCACACACACACACACAAAAAGCAATTCATTCCGATACTCACTGACAAGAGAAATTACATCAATTACTGGATTTTATTTAATGTTTTTACCTTTATTATTCCCCAGAAAACTGTTCTAAAAACTGCTTATAATTAAGTATTTTAACAGTGACTTATTGTTGGTAATAGTCTTAAAAAAAAAAAAGTCTACATGAGAGAAACTATAATAATAAAATGACCTTTTCATTATATACATTGAGAAACATGAAAACAGTTAAAGTATAGATTTTTATATTTCTATGCAGTGGAGTAAAATGGATAGCGGCTCGGATTGAGGAATCGGAAAGCCGAGTTCAAATTCCAGTCGAATCCATTGCATTCACTTATGTGCTAATACCCTTGGGAAAGGTATAAATCCCCCTCCTCCAGTTATGGGTAAATAGCAGGATACTCCGGATTCTATAGCCTTGGGTGACAACTGATCTACCGCAGAAAAAAAAAAAATCTACCTCGTCAGTCATGTATCAAAAGATACATGATCACCTAAGCGTGTATCTCATATGACACATAACTGACTGATATTAGCCAAAATTATTAATGAACCTACAACACAAAATTGTTTCAGGACAAGGTTTATTTAACATGGAGAACTGGCACCTCTAAATATGACAGACATGTCGCTTATTTAATGTTTGGGGATTTGTACTTCTACATGATACAGACCACAATGTAGCGTATTTAATGTGTACTTTGCAAAAATGCCTGAGGCACAGTGCAGATATCAATGTCCTGATCTTCTTCTTTAAATGCAATGAGGAGGTGCTGCATGTGGGGAATGAATCCCTACTGCCCAGGCTGCAATGTTCCTGCATTGCCAAAAAGCCAATGTGTTTAAAGATGATTGTTTACAATATAAGGAAATTAAAAGATTAATCAAATAAAATATTTTCTTCCGAAACTGTTTTCATGAGATTTATTGTAATAATAATTTCTTTTTATTAACAAATTGTCCTATTCTTAAATTATGAAATAACATCAAATAATGCATTTGTGAAATTCGTATAATCAAATACCTCGTGCTATCTGAGTATTTAATAATATCCAAAAGTGGCAATTTATTTACTCATCTATAGAGTATGATCCTCACTAGGTGTCTTGCTGCTATAGCTTTATACCAAAACTAAGTTATGCTTAGTAAAGGCACTTGCTAATGTAATGTGATGTGATTCTTACTGGGTGCTCCACTAATATGGCCTTGTGTCAGATTAAACTATGTAAATATCTAGTTTGAATTTTAATTTTTAGTTGCAGTGAAAGTAAAAGCAATAGTTTAAGCTTTTTGCTAGAGAATGACTCCAGAGTTAAAATGACATTTTTAATTTAAATGATATTTAATGAGATAATGCGAATTTTTGTTTGATAGAAGATTTACAGTGAATAGAGTAATTGCAGTCAACCCCAGGTGAGGAAGAGACTGAGTGTTTGAGAAAAAAATGTTTGATAAAATTCCAATCAATAAACCAATAAATATAAAAGATATCCACAAATAAAAAGTTATTTACTGATTCAGATGATAGAGATTGGCCACTAAATAACCAGGGAGGGGCTAAGTTTTATAAATCCACCCACACACATTTACATAGTTTTATGTAAATCTTTTTTACATCATCAGAATAGTCCACAACATGGAATTTGACTTATTTTGAAGATATTATTCAATGGTGAATGTTATTTGTTCGAAATTTGTGAAGTGGTGCACAAACCCAAAACAAAAAAGACTTCTGAGATTTTATAAGTACAATTACAAAATTACTTAAATATTCACATCATTTTGACAGCAGGAATAAACTAGTTGATTTATAGGAATAAATCATTTTCATCATATATATATATATATATATACACACACACACACACACACACACACAAGACTAATGAATAAACTAATGTATATATAAGAAACTAATCAATTTTTTATTTTTAATCCAACATTATTTGTTAATACTATTTATTTTTAATACCATTATTTTTAGTCAATACATGTGTTTGAGTAAATTACCCTTTTTTTGTTTTAAATTGGTGTGAATTAATGACAGTCAGAGAACAGGTATTGAAGTGGTTTTCAGAGCCCCAGGTTATATTCATCTTCTTTCATCCCAGATTTCCTTAAATAATCCCCATTTTAAAGTGACATCCCTCCTCCATTATACTTAACTTACACACAACCAAAACTCCTCCCATAGGATCCAAGTGTCTTATATTTGAGAATCACTACCTTAAGGTGTTCTGACGACCCATCTAGAAACTGGCCAGAGAGAGGGGGGGGGATACAAACATTTAAAAAATAGAAACTTACAGCGATAAAGCTGCTGCACCAAAAGAAATTGACAGCATATTCAAGGATTGAATTGTCCACAAGAAAAAAATCGAGGAAAAAAAAAAAAAAAAAGGGAAGACCAAAAAATCAAAGGCGACCATTTCTTTGTTTTAGGGGGGGGGGGGAATGAAGTGGACATTGATCCTGATCAAAGATTGTTTTATGTCAAAATCAAACAAGAGGTTGGCTGAAGCAAATTGCAGTAGAGAGTATGAATGCTACAGATGAAAAAGAGGGCTGCCAGAAAACACATCTATCCCCAGGGTGAAAAGCTGGCCATATGCCAGTGTAAGCAAAATGCTTATTGGCACTTGTCAAGATAATGGTGACTACAAAGAAATGAGAGGTAAGACATTTTTAATACCATATCAAATGAAAGGCTATCATGGTTTGTCCAGAGTAAAGATATCCCTACCATGTGGGGAATGCAGATTTTAGAAACACAAGAAACTAGGATTTAACTGGAAACAATATATATTTAATCAGTTTCAATTAGTCTATCATAGAACAAAATGGAGGAAGGAAGATTGCTTTGTGTCAGGCTTTCAGAGGAGGAAGGTTTGTCTTACTTGAAACTATAAGCTTTTAAAATTCTGGCTTCTTCCTGGGCTTGAACACTGATGTTTGTAGCAAATATACAACTGTGATACAAAGCTGATCATTTTATACATGAAAGATGACGTGCAGTAGAATACCTAAGGTTTGACAACAATGGACAGACAGACAGGCACAGTTGTCTGTCAGGACACCCCACAGCATCTACACTTCATCCTGTTTTACATGCACCTCTCCCCTAGGGTTTTCAGTTGCGCATATATCAGGAGACATCTGACTTGGAATAATTAGGTTTCGTATATTGTCCAGTGTGATGGATCTTTTTGCATGATGTCATTGTAGTTCAGTGCCACAAATCTGGTCTGCTAGATTCTGCCATTGACCACAACCAACATCTTGCTGCTGGTGTCTGAACCATAACCGTGGCAAGGACAGCTTTTAAGCACTGTCTTGCCAAAGAGGCAACCTGTGATTTGGCCATTATTGCTTTGAATTTAGAGTTGTTTTTCACCCAGTCTTCCCTGTTATTTCAGCCATAACAGGGTGGGGAAAAGAGAGAAGAGATAGATTACTATCTTTTGTAAGGATATTTGTGTGTGAGTGAATGTAATGAATTCGACTGGAATTTGAACTTGGCTCTCCGATTTTTAATTCTGAGCCACTGTCCATTATGCCACCTGAGCATCCGAAACCATAAAACAGTTTCAGTTAAAGTTTGACAAGCCATCGTTGGATAGTGAAAAGATGTAGGATTAGACTTTGATTATCAGAGATGAGAACTGCACTGGGATATGACCGGATTGTTAAGCCGTCTATAGAAATTATTAAGTCAAAATACATGAGACCAAAGCAGGCCAAAGATCTTTGCCTGAAGAAATTTAAAATACTTCAGTTGGCATCTTTGGAGGAAGATGCAGTTTTATTTGTCATAAAGTGACAGAAATCAGGAAGTGGCAACTCAACACTGCCAACTGAGCACTTGGACAACTCAAGACCAAGATAACTCAGAACCAGAAAAAACAACTTTTTTATAAGCAAAATAATTTATTACTGATTAAAACCTTAATTAGTGAATTTTTTTTTCACTTATTCAATTTCCAAATGCCTTATTTGAAGAAAAATATTTACTAATTAATCTACTAATCCTTAATAAATTACTTTTATTTGGTTATTAAACAAAGTTTGGTTTTTTTTCTGATGCTGAGTCATCTCAGTCTTGAGTTCAGTCAGCACGGTTGAGTTGTCCTGACCCCCCCCCCCCCAATTGTTAATTTTAAAGAATTAATCAAGCTTGACTTGAATGAGTGCTGAAAAGTTCATATTTCAACTCACTTCCCAAGCCCAGGAATTCAATACCAGAATAGAGATTTTGAAAGTGGGTTAAGCCAAAAAATGTTTTCTTATTCTTTTTGAGTTAGCTAAGAGATGTCACCATGTCAGATGTGGGGGGGGGGGATAAGTTATTTCAGTGCTTGCGACATACTCCGTTTACCTCCTTAAGAACAGGACATTTTATTCCTCAAAACAAATATGCATAATCATCATGACACCTGGGTAAGAAATATCAATAACCATGTCTACCTACCTTTAAATGTAACTAGTAAATATCTCAAAGTAAAATAGGTACAAAAAACAAAAGCCAAGTTATTTTAGGCATACCTCCTACTTGGGATTGTTGTCTATTTCGCTGACTAGTGACAGTGACTGGTAAAAGCTAGGGTTTTGAGTGCTGATTTTTAAGGAGAGATTGATAAAGAAACAATCAGGAAGATCTCAATTTAGCCTTGTGCCAGACTAACCTAAACTTAATAATTATCAATAGGTATATATATTTTGAGGAAAAAGTCACTTGAGAATCCTAGAACAAAATATATTTGAATGTAATTCACAAATTTCTTTTTTGGTTTTCCCATCTGAGAAAAAAAATAAAATAAAATTAAAAGTCAGACATTTTTTGGTAGAATTATACACCAGTTTTTAAGAAATAAAATTAGACAAATAATATGACCATTTAGTAGAAATTACAGGCATTAGTGCATTTTAACAAATGAATGGTTTGTGGGGAGCTTACACTAAGCAAATCGGTCAGTACCATTTTGACAACCACATTTTCATAGCCCTCTTTTACACCCTTAAACATAGGCTCACAGACATATCATATTTAAACATCAGTTCTTGTATAATCATTGAAGTTAAGCAATGTTGAATCTGGTCAGTACCTAGATGGGTGACCATTTGGGAATACCAGGTGTTGTAAGCTTGAATGTAATAGGTAATAGCTTGGAATTGGAAATTGATGAGCCAAGTTCCAATTGGGTTCGTTATATTTATTTACATGCAAATACGATTGGGAAAGGTATGAATGAAACTTTTCTCCCCCAGCTATGGGTTAATTAATTAGTAGAACTTATATCAATAAATTATTATCTTCAAAAAATTCTTACAATCTAAAAATATTTTCTGGCTTTAAATAACCTGCAAAAGGGTTGATAAGCTATAAAAAACAAATCAATCAATCAATAACTTTTATATACACTGAAGAAACCAAAAAACCATTATGCCTTGCTTTATGGCAACAGCAGTCTGGAATTGAACCAACAATGTCTCTGAGGTTCAGAATCGTAATAATGGCTAGGAACAAGTGGATTCAGATAAACTGCATGTAAGTCTAAGATGAAATATCTCCAAGTATATTAAAGCTAAATATTTTGTCTTTTATCAAATAATTCATGTAAATGCAATTTTCTTTTATAGAGTTTTTCTTTTTAAAATAACATCTGAAATGGATTGCTTGGCCATTGCATTTGATTTGTAAATTTAGAAACGAGAGAATCAAAATCCTTAATTTCTGGCTAAAAAATATGTGACGACAACAAAGTCTAATTCTAATCAAATGAATGCATTATTTACTCACGTAGTTTGAGAATTGATTTGAAAAATGCATCAACAAAGATGGCGGACTTATTGAAGTGGCAGAATTAGGATTTGCATTTAAATATTTTATAAACTTCAATATTCAATGAATTTTTATTAATTAGGTCTTTTATTTGGATATCTTCATAATACAGTTGAAAACTGATGTGTTACTTTATGCCTGTCATATATGTGTGTGTGTGTGTGTGTGTGTGTGTGTACAGATCGACATTTTATGATAATTAAACAATACTGCTTTCATTATAGAACATATGATAAATAACATGACGACAATGACTTTGTACATTTTAAACAAAGATCTAAATTATTAAATATGAAAATATATCTCTGAACTCTGAAGAGAAATGCGTAGATCTGATATGTGTGTTTTTATGTTTCTTTATTACTGGAGGGATTAACTGCATGATATTGAGATTTTCTTCTGGTGAGATGAGACCTTATTTGAAAATCAATAACAAAAATCTTCATTTCCTACCCGCCCCCAAATGAGAGTTATTATAATTCCTTGTTAATTATCACAAAATTTCTGATCATATCAGAAAATATAATTATTTCATGATACCTTGATTGTTTTCTGATTAAAAAAAAATTGAGTTTTGAAAAGTGATTAAAAATTGGGAGAATTTTATAACAGCTGCCAATGTAAATAGCTAATTTGTAAGAAATGAAAAGGTAATATATTTTTTAAAAAGTTTTTTGTGTCAAAGGAACTGAAAGATTTTAAATAAAATTCTTTATATTTTGGAGTTAATCTTTTGAGGTAAATGTGAAAATATTCATGTATATATTGTAAAACAAATTCGAATTAATATATAGCGATTCTTTGAAAATCTAACACCTAATAGCATGAAATTGGATTTGAGTCGACCATTGTCTTTATAGCTACTTTATAAGTCTCATTAATTAGCATCAACTTTTTTTATATAAAAAAAAAAATAAAAATAAAAAAAAAATCAACTTTTGAGTTTTAGTTCCATGAAAATAAAGATATCAGCAGATCATTTTCTTTGATTTTCATTAGAGAATAAAATTATTTTGAGTTTGGTAAATGATAAGACATTTTAGAGTGAATTACTTTCAACCTTAATCACCTCGTGTCTCATCTCACATGATCGGGTGTTGGCAAAGGACAATTGTGTGTTACCATTTTACAGGATTTATTCACATAAGGGTAAAAGTAAATATACAAAAAATAATCCTATACACAAGATTTAATATAATTTTTTAAATTTCACAAATTATTTTTTTTTAATACTGATTTGAGCCTTTATGGAGTTGGGTACAATGATGTATGATTTTTTGTGTTTTTCATTTTTTAATATGATAAAGGAATGTTTTCAGAAAATAAAGACGTTTTTTTTTTTTTATCTTTAATAGATTTATCTCTTTAAATATTTTTAAAGATAAAACAAAACAATAAAAATAAATTGATTAACCAACATAAACAATATGAGGGGCCAAAAAAAAAAAATTAAAAAAAAAAAATCTTTTTTATAGAATTCATTGTGACTGAAAATTAAACATTATTTTTTTTTATTAAATTCTGTTATCCAAGGAAGAGTTTTTGGAAGTTTTTAAATGAAAATGAATTTTCTCACTGATAAATTCTGATCATTTTGGAGATCGGAGTTGTTTTTTTCGTAATAAAGTAGGTTTTTAAATTATTTGAGAAATATAAATTTTACAAGGATGTTAACAAAATGACAATTAGGGGGGGGGGGGGTGTTGAATAAAAAAAAAACGATTGCCAAGAGTGCAACTTGAAAAGTAATAAGGATTCTACAAGAATCCTGAGATTAAAATCAGCAGCTTCCACATATTTTCAAGTACATCTAAATCCTTAAATGACGCGGAGCAATATTGGAATTATAAATAAGAAAATTTGCAAATAATGATATGCTATATTGAAATGATTCATAATGGAAAAAAAAAAAAAGAGAAAATTTTGTTTCATGCCTTAGAAATGATATTTGTTGTTGGCAGGTAGATATTAAAATTGCTTTAGCTAATAATCGTGTGAGCTAATCCATTTTAGAGAAAAACAGAAATAAAGACTTTGACTTGAGTCTCATTTCATTGCTCACAGGATTGAACATCATAAGAAGATTTTACTGCTGAGTCGGGCCACATTTACCTTGTGTTTCGGCATCAGAGATATTTTAATAAATATAGATTTTATAAGAATACGAATAAACTACAAGAAGCAAGTGGGAATAGTCCCTTTTACTGATACAGATCACACACACACACATATAACACAACAAAATCCCAAATTACCTCATATGGGTGTGGGGTATAGATCTGTTTCAACCAACAAGTAGTACGTTAGTCATATTCAAACCTGGTGTACAGACTGTTCATGTCAGAATTAGAAATTTAAAATTTAACTTTGACAGCAGTTGAATAATTTATCCAGAAATGGATAAATTCTGTATCAATTTTTCGACTGCTGTCAAGATTAAATTTTAAATTTCTAATACCAACATGAACACTAGGGTTGAATAAGACTAACGTACTTCTCGTTGGCTTAAATAGATTAGATGAGGTAATTTTGGATTTTGTTGTGTAATTTATATGCTCTGTTATAATAAATACATTGAACTCTTTTTGGGGATCACTTTTAATATTTGATATTACCAAGATCCACTTGGATTATATACCTGTACTATTGTGTGTGTGTGTGTGTCTTGGAAACATTAACAAACTTTAGGGAAGTACAACACAAATACAAATGGAAATAAAAAGATTGTGTTGTGCCAATCCCCCAATAAGGGAGGCTCGGCTTTAAAAAATCAATTTTGTAATTCTGACTCTTAGCAGGGTTCAAATATTGGCCCAATGAGAAACACTATCCCAGTCACCAAACAATCATTAAGAAGTTCGACCTTTGACTTCATTTCTATTTACTTTAAACTAATCAACTCATTAAAAATCTTTTAATTAGATCATCCTTTTTTAATTGTGCAGAAAATACATTAATCTCTTGAAGCAAACAGATTGTCTCAGATATTTTACAATACATAAGTCCAGAAAAAGATAATTTTGAATAGTATTTGAGCATCCATATGTCGGCCATTTTCCATGAAGCTTGTCTCACAAGACATTAAGAATGACACAAGTTTCCATTTTACTGAGGATTTCTTATTAAATTGAAGAAATAAAATCAGTCATTTCAATAAAGAGATAAGAAACAAAAATCTCGTCACTGTTTTTGATGTGATAAATATTTACAAAAATAATTCCTCAGCAGTAATAATAAAACTTAAAATCATTGTATTTGTGGAAATATTCCAAATTTAGTAGAAATTAAACATTTAGTCACTTCACAAATAATATCACAAAACAGATTTTTAGTCTTACAATCAACTTCATCCAGATGATCTAGGATTTTTTTTTCTTATTGAGTGCATCTGTTGTGCATCTGTATGACACTAATTATTCTTAACGTACTGTATGTATAGTGATGTTTTTTATTGTTTGTGTCAATACCCATGGGCTCTAGATAATGGGTATCTAGTGATTAACAAAATCCAAGAAATTAATAAGTGTGGATTCTAAATAAATATTAAAAATAGTTTTCATATAAAGCAATAGACTGTATCTTCAGTATCAATGAAGTAAGGAACAACAGATTTGCAATAATACACAAGAATTAAATGCATTTAAATATTGGGCTTCTATCTGTAATGGCTTTTTAAGTTTTTAGGAAAATGTAGAGTTTTTGGAGTTATTTGGTTGAGACGAGAAATATTGAAAGAATTTTACATTTTTCATGAGAAGTGTGTGTGTGCGCGCACACACATGGAGTGGGGGGGAGGGGGGTCTGAAAAAGTACTTGGCCCGACCGGCTGACTAGATATCTGAAGTTGTGAGAAGAATCGCTTCCTGGTTGGCCTGAGAACTTTTCAGTCCCTCTTGCGTGTGTGTCTGTGTGCATGTGTACCCACCCAGCTACCCAGAGGTAGGCCACCAAATTTTCAGAAACTAGGGATTTCTTATCTGTGAACTAAATTTGACAAAATTACAACAAATGCTTTGCATCATCCTGAAGATGAACAAAAATACTGTGCGGACAGTGATCACTAAACTGACACCACCACTTACCCAGCCAGCCAGCCAGCCAACCTGCTCTCCAACCCTTGCATGGAGGACTTTGTAATCTATGAAAGTTCAGAGTACTCTACTTACTTCGCAACATTTTGACATACCTGTTGAGATTTATCAAAGATTTTAATATAAAAAAATATTTGTTTAAGTTTCTAACATCCCTATTTTAAAAATAGTGGGCCAGAGGTGGATTATTAAATTATTATAATTTGACGTCTGTTCAGCAAAATGGATAATCCAGTCATATATGATAAAATATGCTTTTACGGTATACTATATTTACGGTTTAAAGTAGATATTGAAGTCAATACGCAACAACAGAAGTTGTTTCAAGCTTATATGCAATCACCATATATATATTGTTTTTTTCTCAACTATTGATATCTACAAGTCAGTGATGCATTGTGGGTAGTCTATTGTATTTTTCTAATGGTTGTTTTGGTGGGCAGTAATGGTTATGTTTTTTATTATTTGTGTTATGTTCTTGGTGCATTTGTAGCTAATATTTACTGTGTTACTTTTTTTAATATCCTGTGGAGAGTGCTTGATGAGGGGGGGAAGTATTTGTGTATAAGTTTAATGAATATATTTCCCAAATTTGTTTTTACATTTTTGTTGTACAGTGAGTTGAAACTGTTCACTTTTTTTGTGCTGTGTGGTGTGTATTGCCAGGAATCCACCATCTTTTACGGCTGTTTCATAGTCTTTCTTGGCGTCATTGAATATGGTTTCACTAGAATTGTCAGAAAGCCTGCAGTTAATTGATTGTGGGATCTGTTTGATTATTGATGGTAGGCAGTTGGAAGATGTGTGTATGTAAAGTGGTTTGTCATTAGAGCCATTGTATTATTTTGCCTTGACTGTCACTATGAACAACAATTACAGCAAAAATAGGAGAGAGTGGTGACCACAGAATGTGCTTACTGAATAAATAATGAAGATGATGCTAAATTTACAAGGCCTTTTTTTTTTTAAATTAAATACTGAATACACAGCTGAAAGAGGGTTTTTTTTTTTGTTTTGGTTTTTGGTGGAAACTTTTGCAACTACCTAATAATTTTATCTGATGACACAAATCATAGTTTGAAATTACTTTTAACTTCAGTTTGCAAAAAGCCTAACCTTAAACCTGACCATAGAAGAGAGATGGGCAAAACTAATTTAACTCAGGAGAAAAATATAAAAGAAAATGTTGATTAAACAAAGAAAAGAAAGGAAATAATTGGCCATTCACCTGTTTTTATGCTTTCTTCATTCTCATTGGAAAAACAACCAATGAGAGAATAAAATTTGAAAAATTTTCTTTTTTTTAAATTCTGGAAAGTATCTTTTGTTAAAGAAAAAAACAAAAAAAAACAACTTTCTAAAATATAATGCTAATAACAAAACATAGATTTCCAGATCTTATCAAAATGGAAGAGGATCTGGAAATAATGAAGTCAGTTCTTATTAAGTCTATCAACAAGTGTTAAGACATAAAACATGCCAAGTCAGGTGCCTCTAAAATCTGCTTCAAGAGAATATTAATTGGCCAAAGAATTAGAACCAAAATGAGAGTGCAATGCAACGTGCATTAACCTTTAGCATTCTGCATTCTTAATATTACCTCCCTTTCCACTACATTTTTTTCAAAGCCTCACGATTGCAATATCCTTATTGTTAATTTCATTTACAGTTATTTTATGTTGCCATAGCAGGATATGACAACACTATGAAATTCAAACACACTATTGTTCAGGAATCAGAGTCACCTTCAGTGGCAGGATAAACTTTTTGTACAGCAAATCAAATCACATACAAAGTGATAAAGGTTAATAGCCTACCTTGAGCTACGACCATTCAATATGACCAATCAAGTTCAAGTGCTTAGGCAATATGTTAATATGCAATTTGCCGTAGGGGGAGATAGTGAAAGATAATAACAATATAAGAAAGCAAAGTTAAACATTTCTTCTTTTTTCATTTAATATTTTTTCTTAATGACTTTTGTCTTTTAAACTACTTCCAAGGAATTAATGTCAGAGTGATTAAAAGCCAAAATTTTTATATCCCCAAATACAAAAGACAACTATTCCTTCTGGGACAACCAGATTTTGTCAGCCATATTGGAACCTGCCTCAAATCTTACAGAGTTTCCAATGGGTCCAGAGGTCAGTGTTCAAATCTAGATAAAAGCTGGAACTTTGCTTGCTTTCATTAAAAATCTCTAGAGGCTCCATTCATTTGGAATCGTACAACATAATCTTTCTTATTCTCACTTGAACTTGTGCCAGATCAAAATTTTAAAAAATCTATTTACTTCTGCCTTTTTTGGTTTAATTTGACGATATAAATTCTATGGAATTTGGGGCAACAAATAAAATGAATATATAATATTAAAATACGCAAATTAAAAATATCTAATTAATAACTACAAAGTGATTAAACTAAAGCCGTCTGAAAATACAACACAATCTGGAGTCCTTAAGATTAAATAAGATCCTATCATTTAATCTTCTTTTGTATTGATAATAGTTATAATGTTATACTAAAATATATATAAAAAAAAAAACTATAAAAGCTGAATTCCTTCTCCTCTTTGGGGCATGTAGCTACTGATTAATGAGAGAAATAAAAACTCTTTTAGACAGCAACCCAAATATAACCATGGGAAGACCCAGAGTCCGAGAGATACAAAAACTTTTTTTTACCTCATCAAGTATCAGAATTTACTAAACTTTATCACTTAACTTGAAAACAGTCACATGACTGATATTTAAATTTTTCTTTGTTACAAATAGCAGCTTAGTTGCACTCCAGTAAAATGGTGTCTGACATGAAACTGCATACAAATTAGAGCTCTCTTACAAAATTCGTTAATGTGAAAAAAAAATAAGTTGCACTCATTGACATTCATCAACACTTGCTGAACATTTAGAAAGACCATACAGTGTATGTAAGCACAGTTAGGTGGTAAATAATACATTTCAGCAGTTGTGACAGTGATGTGTACTACAAGCACCATTTATGGGCATGGAATACAAGTTCAGAGCCTTTAATTGTGACAATATAGAAAACTTGGTCTAGCCAATTGTGTATTTAGTTCCCTGTATTTTTTATAGATTTTATTTTCATAGCATCCGTCATACATACTTTTCTATACTGCAATGTCTATTTAAATTAGTAGTATTAGATATAATAGTCTGGAAAAAATAAGGCAAGGAATTATATAAAAGACATTCTATATTATGCATCTTGTTTGTCTATTTTCTGTGAAAAAGCAAGACCTTACAATTATGTATAAGACATATAATAAAATATAGTTAGATAGTATGCTATATTTATAGGGTAAAAGTGCTCAATATCTGGGATAGAGCATGTGTAAATATAAGAAGTGTAGACACTGATGTCAACACAGTAACGATAATCTGTTTTATGCTTGAATGCAATCTTCAGGCAATGTGGGCTGTCGAGTAGTTCAACTATTTATATATATGTTAATCATTGGTGCATTATGGCTAGCACGATTAGTTATTTCTGATTTATTGTGCTATTCTAACAGCAATTGAATAGATAGACACGGTTATTTTAAATTATTCTGGTGGTTATTGAATTGAACCAATAAGCTGTTATTTATTGATTGTATAGTGTGATTTGTTAACTTTAAAAATCACTTCTATTTGTTATTAATTACTTTAGGGGATTTTTTTATTCCTTCATTAATTATTCACTACAGATTATTACTCAGCTGTAGTTTATATATATATATATATATATATATTATAGTAAAAAAGGAAGAACAGTAAGATATGTAATGCTTTTAATTTAATATAATTGAATTTGAAGTATTTGTTTTGTTTTTTGAAACATGGTAATTCCTGTGTAGTGATGAAACCATATTTTTAAATCAGTTTATATATATATATATATATATATATATATATATATATATATATATATATATATATATATTTGTAACAATAAAATTGTCAAAGAGACAAACTTAATTGCACATAGTGCTCAATTTAAAATAATAAAAAAGATAGCGATTAGCAGTTCTATATGCTCGTGATTTTAGATAATTGCACAATTTTCAGGAGCTCGAGGATTGCATGCATAAAAAAAATCATGAGAACGTATGAAACTGCTAGTCACAGATACAGCAAAAGCTAAGTCAAAATAAAGTATCCATTTTATTGTGTGCTTTATATATATATATATATATGGCTTGACAATTGCATTTAGCATGAAAAAGACTTGCCTCTGGATGTTGATTTCAATGTCCACTTTTATATTTACATACACTATGATATTGAGCACTTTAACCCATAAATATAGCATATCTATATTCTTATCAATGTATGTGTGTGTGTGTGTGTGTGTGTACGCATACAAGCAAACAACCCACCCACCCTATTGCACCGTTATTTTACCTAATTTTTTTTTTTTTTTTAAAGGACAGCTTAGTTTTTGCAAACATAAAATTCTTGATTCCTTGTCTCTGAGTCAGCATGGGATTTGACCCCATGATATTTAGACCCTAATGGTTTTGAAATTCAAAAACTAAGTTTTTGAACATCTTAAGAAAATATCTTAACTCCCAGAAAAAAAATAAAATGAAAACTTCAAAACGATGTCCATACAATTTCCCCATCTTTTTGACTTACTAATTTCTTGAAATAGTTCTACTAAAAAATACTTTTGGATTTGTATTTTGTATTAACTTACAAAATGCCTTCCACTCAAAACCCAGAATATTTTGAGAAGGACCCAATTATGTATTAGTGACCAACACAGAAACAAATTTACATAATACCAGTCTGAATTTGTATGTAACTTTCTGTCTAGTTGAAATGGTACATTCGTATCAAGGTAAACCTAAAAAAAAATGTTAGCCTAAAAGGGAAAAAATATTCAGGTGATTTGCAGTTGAATATCATGGGGGGTCTGTATTCGTATTGAGGGTGGGGGTTCAAGGGAGATAATTATTAAATACTAATTAAAAAATATTATCATCTATTCATTTATTTACTAATTTGCATACGAGTCAAAAAGAAATAAAAAAGAATGCTCCAATTTTGTAAATAAGAATCTTGTATAATCTGTAAGGGATCAAATTGAAAGAGAATCTTTTTTTAATCTCTTAAAAAGCAAATGCATTGTGCAGGGGTTTTTTGTGTTAAAATCAAATAAAAAATAAATTTCAAATCAAGATATTGACTGATTTTTAAACAAAACTTGAGATTTTTGTCTTCAGAAATTTAACCTTTTGCTTGATAAAATTTTTTTAATTATACTTTGGCTGTTTGATCTTGCAATCACTTCTCTGGATGTACGAGTGAAAAAATATTAAGGTCAGTAATAAAGGCATGAGAAATTATAAAAATTACACCAAATTGTCTAAGAATCTACTGAAAAGATATTTTTTGATAAAAAGCATCATTTAATTTATTTTACCACATTTTAGGCCAACATATTTTTCAACATTCAAATAAAATTTAGAAAGTCAAAATAACTTCCAAGGAGGTTAACTAACCATTAAAATCTGTCTGGCTATAATGGCTGGAAATTAGTTGTTATTACTAAGCAACATATTTACATGTTACAAAAAGATATACAATTTTCTTTTTCTTATGGATAGTTGCCAAAAGGCCATAAAAAAAAAACTCTGAAATTAGTTGTAAATTCTTTCAGTGTAAAGGCCAAAGGGCAAGCCTAAAATGTTGCAATAAAAACAAAACTAAAGGAAGAAATACAAATAAACAAAAATATATTGAATAAATAAAAAAAAAACAAAAAACTATGTCTTCCATAACGGTATGAAAAGTTAAAAATCAAACTAACACATAGATTATAATTTGATCAATTAAATCTTATTCTCTCTCTGTTTTGTTTTTTTTTGTTTAAATAATTTTACCCCAAGCAAGGTGATAAAGCCACTAAGATGCAAGGGGTTACTGAGTGTAAAAGAATCTGAGAAATCATAATTGAGCAAAGAGGACAATAAAAGAACAGAATTAAAAAAGACAGGTGATGATTAACGTTGCATTTACATTTTTGGAGATTATAGTTGACAGGAAAACAAGAAGTCAAAACAGAGTTCCACAGGTGAGAAGTGCGAGAGAAGAAACTATTAGAATAGAACTTATGGTTACATCTGGGATCTATTTCAACAGTAAGATGACGAGACCTAACTGCCAATCTAGTAGTATGTTTAAATTTATAAAGTTAACCTACAAGAGAGGAAAGCTCGTCAGAACAATCATATTGTTTATATATTACATGTTCGCTCAAGTAAATTAACTTTTAACAGTAGAAAAATTCATGCTAAAATCCCCCCTTCATATTTGCGTTATATTTTCAGAGTAATGCCTTTGTAAGTTGTTAGACAATTCCACTATTTTAGTCTTAGTTAGATGTGGCAATTCAAACTTATTCCTTACGTTCCTATTACACTTCGAGAGAAATGCCTAAATAAACTTCATTTCACTGTTACAAATGTGTAAATGAGCAGAACATTTAGAGAGGCTGAAATGTTCCTATTGACATCTGGATATTTTGTTATTAGGTTAGGCAAAAAATATATATACACACACACTGGGACAAACCATATATACATTTTTATATATCAAGAACAAATTTAGCGGCGAGGGGGGGGGGGTAAATGTATGACAAAATGGAAAAAAAATTTGGGTAACATTTTTATCCTTTTGGACTTCATTGGACTAAAGAGATGTTTATGTTGATTCAACTCACCATGCACATGAAAGAAAGGTGATGCTGAGAATTTTTATATTTAAAATTCTCAACTTAAACATCACTAGTCCGATGAAGTCTTAAAGGACGAACCCCCCCCCCCATATGCTACAGCAGAAATACCTACCACATAATGGTAAGAAACAATGGTGTATTCACCTAGCTAATGACTTACCATTATGTGGGAGGTATTTATGCTGCGCTCTCACACATACACACACACATATATATATATATATATATATATATATATATATATATACACACACACACACACACACACACTACAAGCCATTCTAGAGTTTTGTGCTTAGGATTAAAATCAATTTAAAACTATTTTCTATAAAGCATTTGTTTGAAGAGGTATTCTGGATTTAATGCTTAAACTCATTGATCGAAAAAAATGCGTTAATGTTGAAACATCCGAGAAGACAGTAGAGAGTCACATTGGCATCCTTAATTCATACAAAAAATTGGTTTTATTTTGATTCTGGAATTAAAGAAAAAAATAAGACGTTTACTTACCTATTGAAATTGTAATGACTTATTGTTTCTAGATCTTCATTTTCTGGTTTAAAACTTTCAAGTGATTCAGAAAGATCTCCTTTGTCTTACAATAATTGATCAAAATTTTATCATTTTTCTGCATCTTTGCTTCAGATTTTAAATTTCAAATTTAAACAAATATTGTAATTGCTGTCCTTTTATTTTCACAGACATGTCTGTGCAAGGTTTGACAAGATAAAAAAAAAAAGAACCTTTAGTTGTCCACTGTAAATAATAACGCTATGACAAAATATTTCATACATTTTTAAATTAGGATTAAATGTTAATATTTTGCCATCAAATATAAATTACAAAAAAAAAAAAAAAAATTGGCTTAAAGCATATTTTCCAGGCTTCATTTATCAAAATTGCTTATAAAGGAATCTTTAAGAGAATTTTTATTTTTATGCATTTAAAAAATGTTAGTTTCCTTGTTAAAGTTTAAAATTTCATATTTACAGATATTATAATAAAACCAGATTCACTACATGAAATTTCATCCAAATCACACCAGGCTTAAATAGGAAGATCAAATTTGGACCTAAGAATTTACATATATAAAAATGTAGATTACGGTCAGAATATTTTAAATTAAAATGTTAAAAATAAATAAGAAAATAAAAATGCAAAAAAAATAAATCGAACCCACTCCGAGATATTGGAATTCACTGAATCAATGGAAGTGGCTTTTAATTTTGAAAAAAAATAAAAAATAAATGTTTATATATGAAACTCAAAGAATGACAAAAATTTGAAGAGATGAAGTTTTTCAAAGGTGCAAAGTTTTAAAGGAATAATGCTGATATGTCATTTTTTAACGTGCTGTGGATTTTACAAGTAAATGTTGGGTATGAGGACATATGAAAGACTTGCTCAAAGCAAAACTTGTTAAAGTCAACCATGAGAGACTTGCTTAAGGAACTGATAATTTTACCATATCAGGCACAATCTAATAATAATAGTGATGCTGCTGCATCTTCACAGTTTACAAAGAGACGTCAGCTGACTTTGTACAAGATGCACTCACGAGGTTTTAACAAAATGAACACAAACAAAAATTTGTTGGGTATCTAGTTTTCTTTTGAGGAAAAATGTTTCGTTTAGAATCAAGAGGGAATTCATGGCTAGCCTTCTTGCTTCCATAAAGTTATTTTCCCCTTTAATGCATTTCTCTTAAACTAAGCGCATTAAAAGACGTTTACAAGACAGAAATTCCAATAAGTGCTCTTCAACAGTTTTTACAAAATTGTGCATCAGCTTCCATAAACGTTTTACCAATATTCAAATTAGACACATCACTTTCATTCGTTCATATCCACTGATATGAGTGAAAATTTTAGAGTTGTTGAAGACATGGAACAATTTGATACAACAAAAATTTGGAAATCTTTATCGTAACCTGTACCTCAAAAAACTCATTTGATTGATAGAAAATTTTTTTAATGAATATTGGCAATATTCAATGAATTGAACATCCTCACGTTTGTTGTTTCAATATCTTAACTTTCAGTTGGTGGGTTCTCCATACTTTCTCAACTGTATATATTTTCTTATACCATTATATAACACTTTTTGGTGGCCTCTACTCAATGTAATTTTACTTTCTATTTATAGGATTTATATTAAAATTATTTGTAAATGGTAAGTGATCACAAAGCTCCAAAGATTCTTCATTGCTTATCTGTGTAGTTTTCTTATTAAGAAAAAGAGATTACAACTCTGTAATTAACAGTTAATAAACATGGAGTTATTTCCCTTGGAGAATTGGCAGGGTCAGGGTAATCACTGAAACTGTGGCTTGATTTGATTCTTAAAGTGAATGAATTTAATGGTATTGTGCTAACAAAAATTGTACTACAGCATGCTGTTTGCCATACTATTGTAAAAAAACACACAAAAAAAAAATAAATCAGATGACTTATAGAAATTTTTTTAATCTCCATTTCCTCACAGGCTAATAATTTTTTTTTTTATCACAGGACCAATAAGTGGAGATCAGAAAGCAAGGAAAATTGACTGAATAAAACGAGGAAAGTTTGAAAACCCACCATCCGAATCATAATGATCAAAACAGCAAAGGTTGATGATATAAGTCAGAATGATTCATTAAATAACACATGAGAACTGCAGATTTACATATAAGCAAATGGCATCTTGTTAAAAATAAATAAAATGAATTTCTTTTGAAGTCAGGAGCATTTTTCATGTACATTCATTCATTCTTAGAAAAAGTAAGAATTTGCTGAGTACATTAAGTAATGACTGTCAATGTTAACTTCATATTTTTCCCCTTTTTTTTAAAAAAAAAAATTGATTCATTTTCAATAAACATTTGAATCCCTTGTTTTGTATGAGAAAAATGTTTGTTTTTCTTGCTTCTTTTTTTAGTTTTTGTTAATGCTGTGGTCTGTGAAGTCACAAAAATTGGCATGACAATTTTTACATGATGAAACGTCAAATCGATGTTATGTCAAAAAGAGAAGAAGAAAGGAAGAAGAATTGAACTTTATCATCAATTAAAAAAACAAAAAAACGAAAGAATATGTCCATACTCATTCATGGATGTACACACACACACACACACACACACACACACTCATTCACAAACAATAGTTAGGTGAACAGCTACATACACATACACATTTCAAACTGTACACACACTCGCATGTTATCTTTGCTTTTCAGTGAATAGGTAATTTTGTTCAGACTGTGATTCATCAGGGCAGTGACTTTGCCGCTCTGGAGTTAGATGCTCAGGGTCTGGCTTTGAATGTAGCATGTGGGTTTTGTGACATGAACTATCGAAAGGGGTTAGAGTCAGAAATGTCTTCAGTCTAGGAAAAAACTCGTCGGCTACCAATAACATTTCATCAGCATTTGCTTGAGGTAGTGTGCGGTTAAGATTCAACAGAAAACTCCTTTGAGATGGGGAGCACCTTCGGACAACAATCTCACTCTCAAGGAGTTGATCCAGAATGCTAGAAAGTGTCCAAGAACTGTCAAGATCAATCAGAAGAAAATGTCTCTGGCCACTTAATTCCACAAAACGCACAACCTTGCCATCAAGCAAGGTCATCCCTCCCAGAACAAATTCATGTGTCTGGGCAGTGTCGGAAAGAGGGAAATGAGTTTCATGCTTGCTGTCTTCAGATTGAGCTTCCAAAGACAAGCCAGAAGAAAAGTGAGAAGATATTAAGGGTTCAGAATCACAACTACTGTTGTTGTTATCATTGTCGTCATTTCGATGTGCTTCAGAAACAAAGTCTGTAGAAATGGGTTTGGAAACATAATCACAGTAATCGGAGGAAATTGACACCAAATCAGAATCACTTGGTGCCATGAGAGAGTTTGAATAGACATGAGACTCATCTAAAGAAATTGTACTACTACTAGACTCTTGGGTGGGATCAGGGTTATCTCTTTTGATGACCTTTGTTGAAACATTGTCATGAGGTTCGGGGTGCAGAGGAGAAATCGTATCTAGCGGAGAGGTTTGTGTTGAAGATGAGGTCGTTCCAAAAACTGGAGATTCAAATGAAGGTTCAAATATACCTGACATGGGACGCTTAACTGGTTTGCGAGCAACAGTTCTGCATTGCCCTAAGGCCATGGCAAAGTTGTTACTAGTGTGACTGCATGCACACAAATAACTTGCTGGTAAACCCGTTTCTGCAGCAGTATCCAGAGGTTCCATTTTCATAGATACTGCTGGTGTCGTATCCAGCACTTTGAGCCAATCGTGGTCATAAACACCCGTATCATTTGGATCCCAATCCTGGACACAAGCCGTGAGACTGCATTCTCTGAAGCTGTAAAAAAAGTGATAAATAATTTCAGCATCGCTAAGCAACATAATACCCAACGGTGTAGCTCTGTTCCCAGTGAGTAGAGTCCCAGACTCGAGGAGATATTTCAGAGCAAAAGACTTCATGTGAAACGGAAGCTCTAAATACGGAAAACTGTAGTCGCGGTATTTAGTTCTATAAAAGATAATTTGGTTTTTTCCCTGAAAGCACTTTTGAACAAGCTCTCTGACAATAATATATTTTTTCACATTAATGATAACGCATAACAGCTTGTGACCATGAAATTTGACAAACTTGTGTATAATGGGTGAGGAAATTCTCCTATCTGTTTGTTTATAGCAGCTACCTTTAAAAGCATGTGTCACACAGCCATAGAAAGGACTATCTGTTTGACACTGTTTGTGTAGAGAGGCCACGCAGTCAGTAGTATTATCTTTAACTTCGGCACATTCCTGTTGGGGAGGACGAAATATGCGTCCACGCCTGTCAGGACATGCGCTCGAGATCCTGGCTCGTATTCTATTCAGATCATATTCGGCCAAAGGTCTTCGAGAACCAGCTTTAGAAACAAGTTGCCATGTAACTTTATTATCTTTGCTCATCTCGTTGGCTGGTGCTGCATCTTTCTCATGGCATGAAGCGATTGAATCATGAAGTTCTCTAGCATCGACCTTCATTCCAAGAGACATGTATTTTTTCTTGTATTGCTGGTACATTTTTTTGGTGTGGCACTTTTTCTGTGAAATTTTTGTCCTTTTGAATTTCTTTAAAGAGTTTTTAACCTTATCTTTGCTTTTCAGCTTCAAAGTTTTCTTCAGTTTTTTCTTTTTTTGTTCTTTTGCAGATTTTTCATGCTTCTCTAACAAATGGTTGTCGATTGTTATTGAAGGAGTTGATTTATTCATGCAATTAGCAACCACCGAGGAAGCAAGAGGGTCCACCAGTTTACTAGTGGAATAATTAACTGCAGAAGAAGGCTGTTTCAGTTCGACAGACATAATATTCAGGCCTATTGTAGAATTGGGTGCTTCTAGGCGTACAACTTGATCCTCAATTCCACCACTATGAACAGAATGGGACGAGAAGTGAGCGTGTGGTTTCACGTTTGGCGTAGAGTCATTCGAGACGACAATGTCACCATTACTATTCTTGGAGAAGACTTCCTTCTCCTTACGACAGTTCAAGAAGGAAGAAAATAGTGACCCATTTTCCTTGGCGCTTTTACATTTGTCAATCTCTGCCAACATTTTGGACTTGTGTAATTCCTTGAAAGGAGAGCTGTTGGTGTGTTCTGAATATTCTAAAAGGTTGTTTTTCTTTGAGGAATTGATTGGTGTGACAATGACATTTGAATTTTTACCCAACACACTCTCAGGCTCGGCAAGTCCTAGCAAAGTATCACAAGTGGACTCCTCGTAGTCGGTTACAATAGCGATCACTTTCATGTCTCCATTCTCACTAATTTCCAGACATGGTGTTTGATTTATTTCTTTTAAATTGTTACACGACGAAACTTTCTTGGAAACGTTTAAGATTTCCAATCCAGGCTGTTGTAGTGTGGGAGCTGGGTCAGCTTCCTCACAGTTTGTTAAAGAAGTCGTGGTTTTACTTTTCAATGGGGAGGTTGTGAGAGTGAAGATGTTGCTGCTCCTTGAGAGAAGTGATTTCTTTGTATGCTCTACCTGCAGTATGGAATTATTGAAAGAAGAATTCATTTCTTGCCGCTGTGGCGCCGTTTTCTTTTCTTGCGTCTTTTGACTTTGCAGATTATCAACTGTTTGACTCAGCATCATCATCTCCTCTTCGGAATTTGGTGCATTGCACTGACTCTGATGATCATCATCAACCGTTTGGTCACACAAGTTGTTGGCTTTGGTGGCAGTTGGACTTTTTTGCCCTGACTCATTGGCAAGAGAACTGACCTTGAGGGCAGGATCGAAAATTTGCTTGGTCTTTGCGATCTTGAAATTTTCAGCATCTTGGTCAATAAGACTGGCTTCAGCAGCTGCAGGAACAGTTTCCTTACCATCTGTTTCTGCCATTTTACAATAAGATCCAATCCCCTCAAGGAGCAGGCTCTTGGAGAGGGAATGGCCAATAGGCAGACTGTCATCGCTCTCATTACCGACAGAAGGAGCCCCTTCAGAATTTTCTAACCTGTCATCGATGATAGGTATTGGATTCTCTGATGAATTCCATACTTTGATGGGTTTCACATTTTCTGTACGCGTCTTCTCAGACTCAACAGAAGTGTGGGTCTCTGACATGACTATCATATCATTTTGGGGTCCATCTTTGTTTGGAGAATAGTCTTTATCTAGTTCCTCCTTTAGACAGCTGCTCGAAATGGCAACATTTTCCCCAGATACCTTTTGCCCCAAAGATTCTAATGTTTCGAGTTCTTCATCAGATATTCGATGTTCTATTGGCTGTTTTTTGATTGGAAGAATTGCTTTAGGGAGCTTGCAGACGGATGGTTTTGTAAGACTTAGTGTCATCCATGTTGGCTTTGTCAGTTCCTTGTTGGAACCAATCTCAGCTGATAGCTGCTTGCCCTCATCTTTCTCTTTAGTCAAGGAAATGTTTACCTTCAGCACAGATGAAGTATTTTCTGGTCTTGTAGAATTGCGGTTGCCTTGATCTTTCGAGTCATTTTTATCAGTACCAAGTGAAAGTGTTATTTCTTTGTCAGCTATTTTTTCTTCGAGAACATCGTTGTTGTCTAAAGAACTGGAACTGATTGTAGAATCATGAAGCGAGTCTACAGAATTGTCTGCAGTGCTAAGTGTATCCAAAGATTGCCTCGAGCGTATGACAGTACATGGTGTGAGTGTTTCTCCAGACTGCGTGCCATCAGAGTCGTCTGTATCATCCAATGTAATACATTTATCATTTCTAATGGAGTGCGCTGTTCGGATGACTTTTCTTTCTAACACAGAGTCCTTCTTTGAAAGCAGGCTTTCTTTATTGCTTGCATGAACTCCCTGAGAATTCGGACCCGATTCTGATAAGGAATGCAAAATATCAACAATATCACAATACTCAGGGGCATTATCACTGTCAATCTTATTCAAATATTTGGTAGATTGGTCACTGGCAATGGTTTTCTCAATGATATTAGGAGCCAGGACATGTTTGTCATTTGAATGGTAATTAGAATCTATCAGTTTATTCATTGTGCCCGACACCCAGCATGAAGTGTCCTCTTCAAGCACAAAGCTGTCCCGTTTGCGGGGCTCATACTTTTTGCGTTTTGACCGTCCATCAGTCAATTTCATCTGAAAGTCATTTAAGGATTCAGAGACAATCAGATTTTCTTTTTGATTGTCTTCAAGTGTCGAGGGTTTTGAATCAGAAAGTTTCCGCTTTGTTGGCGAAAGTCTAGCACCACTCAAGGACGAGGGGGTGGCTGCCTTGTTTGGCACACCAGAAAATGACAATGAATAACTGTTTGTGATTACAAGGTCACATGATGCAGCCTCATTCTGACGACAGTTGACGTTGTTGTTTTTGTTTGGCTCACTTGCAGAAGATGGCGGAGAATCTCGGGACAGATCAATTACATCCTCGATGATTTGTCTACCGATTTTAGAAGTATGTGAATTTGACTTGTGATTTTTTGAAATGGGGACATGTGATGTGTGTTTATCTGGTATCCCAGTAGGAGCCTGAATGTTTGAAGTTTGAGTGTCAGAGGTCATGGCATCTGAGACAGATATCTTTTTCATGTTAGATTCTTTTTGATGCTTCTTCATGAGTCTTTTTAGAAAATATTCAGTAAAGTTACTAGATGAGGTGTTGTGATTTGCCACGTCAGGTAGACAATTTGAAGATTTTGCAGAAGAATTTGTATTTGACAGTTTTGAGTAATAATCAGATGATAAGATCACAGCGTCTTCCATCTTTTTAACCTTACTTGGCAATACTGCCGTTTCAACAACATTGGCCATTTTCTCACTTGTCTTTATTGATTTTTCTTTGGTTGGCTGTGGTGGACTTTTTTCTGGCATTTTGTACCAAGAGCGCCGGGTGACTGTTGTGCCACAGACCGATGCCGTTGTCTCACATTTCTGCACCAAAGTTTTCTCAACAAAGTTGTGATCTGCCCTCAGATGGTTCCCGACATGCCGTAAGCATTCAATATTGTCTAACTGTGCTGATGGAACAACCACGGGTACCTCTTGGATAGGAATGTCATTTGGATACCTGGCATACCATCCTCGGAGATTACTTGAAGCTGGAGAGTGCAACGTCCCTAAGAGAGGGTCAATCACTGGTGTTGGCTGTGGAGGCATGGTAGGAGGATTGAATGGGGATGGCGGTACACGGTTAGGAACCCTGCAAGGAAATGACTGTGGGGGTGGTACCATACCTCCATTGCTTACTGATGTCATCCATGATCCAGGAGGAGGGGGTGTCCACCCAGTCCAAGGAGGAGCTCGTGATGACCAGTTGATGTTGTTATAACAATTACGGTCAGGTATGAAGGGTGGGCCCACACCTGAATAGTACCCCATTGTCTGATGGTAGTGTGAGATCTGGGTAGTGAATACATTTTCTTCTAGTTGAACTCTGTTCGCACTACGTCGCCGTTCTTTTTTGCTTGGTGTCTCTTCATTTCTCAAAGACATTCCCCTTGGTTAATAGAAACTGCAACTTTAAATTCCTTCAGGAGACAATCCAACAGAGTCTGAAAAAAAAAAAAAAACGAAAAAAAAATTAAAAATGGTAACAGATAAGAAATTGGTATTTATTTAAGTCTTAATGATTTTCACATGTTATTCTTTAAAGCTATTTTTTCCAATTATGTTAACGTTTACTTCTAGTAAGAATCAATTTTAATGTTTTATTTCTAGGGAAAAGGAGGCATTAACCTTGTTACTGTTCTATAGATTTATCTTTCATAGCAACGTGGATGTGCAGGTCGTGTAATTGATAGAGTTCAAATTCCAGTTGCATTTGTTACATTCATTTATATGCAAATACCCTTGTGAAAAGTATGAATCTATATCACCTCTGTGGTATGGATTAAATAGAATTTGTATCTAGAAAAATCAGTGTTCTTATAAAAAAAAAATTATTAATGAAAAATTCACTTGGACAAATAATTGTTCATATGATACAAAATACATTTTGGCTTTAAGTAACCCACAAAGGGTTGATAAAAAAGTAAAAACTGTAAAAAAAACCCCAAAAAAACAAAATAAACTAATCAATTTCATAACAACACCATTGGTAATTTTTGATGTAAGTTTACAATTTCATTTATTATATATATATATATATATATATATATATATATATATATATATACGGAGATATACATATATATATATATATATATATATATATATATATATATATATATATATATATGCATGTATGTATGTATGTATGTATCTCCGTATATAATACATTAAAATTTCCCTTTCTCTGCCATGCGCCAATGATTTAGGGGTAGGATCTCTGCCAAATCGGTTGGATTTCAATCTCACCTTGAAGCAATCAGATGTCTAGCCACACTGATGAGCTGTGATACAGTGAAACAGGCTTGTATGTGGATGACATATGTAAAAATTTAATTTCAGATAGAGTATATCTGTAAAAGGACAATACAAATGAAGAGCAAAACCTCATGAATATTTATGAGCATTCCTGAACTCAAAAATTTTGAAAACTAATAACATTTTTGCTCTTGTATATAAACACCCATTACAAAATAAAATTCTTGCATTTCCCTTGATAATCCCACAGAGGATGAAACAGGTTGGCCTAGATAAGTTTTCTTTTTGTATTCACATATATATATATATATAAAATTATTTATTTGAAAATTATAACAAATATGTTATAAAATCACTACAAAAATAGCCATTTCGTTTCAACACCTCTGGTGTCTTATCAAGTGATGATGTTAAATGTAGAATAAAGGGTTTTAAAAGGTTCAAATTAATTAACCACCCCTCGCAAGGGGAAACGCTGTTACATAAGCAATCAAAATACAAGTATATGAGAATTCAAAAAACTTGACAACGAATCAAGGTTATAATAACTATTTAATGCCTCAATGTTGGGGTTAGACTAAAATAGAATTAATTCTAACTAATAAGTATTAAATTATATGATAAAATTAGAAATTAAAAATTACCCATTTTAAAATTTAATCTCTATTAAGTTTAAAATTATAAAATTACTGAGGAAAAAAATAAAAAAATACATATGTTATTCTATTTATTTTGTTTTTATTGAAATTAAGTTGGAATAAATGTTAATATCAAATGTTGCTTTGAACTTCATGACAACATAGATACATTTGAATTCTAAATATAGGTAGTGGAGGGTGACGTCTTGCAAAAGACAATACATACATAATCAGATTATAATACATAATCACGCAGACGTATTTAGATACATACACACACAAAAAAGTGATGAGACTGGAAATATCTCCACGACCCTTTACAAAAAAAATATTTAAAAAATCCCAACCCCAACATTAAGGCATTAAATAGTTATTATAACCTTGGTTTGTTGTCAATTTTTTGAATTCTCGTATACTTGTATTTTAATTGGTCATTCCAGCTTATGTAACAGCATTTCCCCTTAGTGAGGGGTGTTTAATTGATTTGAACCTTTTAAAACCCTTTATTCTACATTCAACAGTATCACTTGATAAAACACCAGAGGTGTTGAAACAAAATGGCTACTTTTGTAGTGATTTTATAACATATTTATGTTAGAATTTTCGAATAAATAATTATATTTGCTCTACTCTGTACTGAGCACTCTTTTAAGAATAGTAATTGTTGGTTATTGGAATTTATTCCGTATACACCAATCCTATACTTGGAGATAGATATAGATATATATATATATATATATATTCCCAAGAGGATAGAATCCAGGTAGAACTCAATGTCCAGGACAGAGTAAGAATGTAATATAAAAGGTTCAAACATTAATAATACATGGTTATAATAGGTTTGATGAATTGGATTGTGATTACGATTCCAATGTAATAAATTATAACCATGAAATATTAGTGTTTGAGCCTTTTATATATATATATATATATATATATATATATATATATGTATATGTGTGTGTGTGTGTGTGTGTGTGCATATAGGAAAACCAAGTTCGCTTAACAATTGTTCTTCCAAAATAAATATCCTACTTTTGATAGAATCATGGCACTTACCAGAAATAAACAGGATTACAAATTTCTTCTTAGACAATTTTATGTGCATAATGACAAGAATAAAGTTTCTGAGATATTTAATTTGTCACCTTCAAGATTTGCATTTGTCACAAATTATTTTTACAAAAAATACAACTTACTTGAACTGTAACTCACAGCTGTAAAGCTGAAGATTCGTGTGGAATTTAAAGAGGGTCACCCTTCCAGGATTATTCTAAATTATCAATAGTTAAAAAAAATATGTAAATATATACATATAAATGTATGCATTTACATTTTTCAGATGAGGTAGACTTACTGATTATACAAAAATTCATTTAACCCAGTTTCTCTCTATTATTTCAATCATATCTTCTCAAGCAATAGCAACCACCATCCTCAGATGGCCGTCTTCTCATAAAAACAGTTTATATGTGTAATTATAATTATAAATAATAATTTGAAAATCATACAAAATTTCTGATTTCCTTTTCTTTAACAAATTGTAACTGCCAGAAAATATGTATTTTAAATGATGAGAGAATTTCTATTTACTTTGACGAATTCTCTTCAGAACCAAACTCGGTTTTTGATAGCTACAGTCGATGGCTTTTAATAAGATTGGAAAAAATAAATTTTGTCCAATGTACCAGTTATAAAATTATACAAAAATGAGTTATTTTAAAATCTGGAGAAAATGAGAGTAAAAGAAATCAAACTGTCTGCAGAAGTAAAGAATTCAGAAGAAAACGTATGAATGTAAAGAAAAAACGCCCCACCCCAACAGAATTGGTCTAAAAAGAATGGATAATGCTTAGGAATCATGGAGAAAGGCAAGAAGATGAAGGTACTGAAATGGGGCAAGGCAGAAGAAGGGAAAAAAAATGCTGTGTCAAGGAACAGGTAAAACTGTCATAGGAAAGAAGAGAGAAGATTAATTTCTGGGACAAAATCAGGAAAAGATAAAAACAGAAATCAAAGAAAAGTGGTTGAAGTAGAATTTTACTTTATGTAATGAATATCAATTTTTAAAGATATGCTCTAATATGGGGGGGGGCTATTTTGCTGAGAAATCTACTTAAACGATACGCGCCCCCCCTTTGTTAATGTTCAAAGTAAGCAACTGTTACATACACATTTTTTATTTAACTTAGCCTCGTCTGGTCCAAGTCCACTTGGTGTGAATATGAAACTAGCTTACTATCTCTTGCTCTAAACATTTGGGTTAAGCCTAAAATGTAGAAAACTAATTGGATGCCTCATCCATGAAAGCAAATAGTTTGTCAGATGTGGTCAAGTTGAAAAATCAGTGATGCAATGAAAATTTGTTTTGTTTCAGGTCATTTCTGCTTGGACTTCAGATTAATTATTAGTTTGATGAATCATTTGGCAGTCACATGACAGCTTCCTACTTCTCTCTCAGCATCTTCAACCATTGTCTCAGGAGTAATGCTTCCTTGTTCTGAGATTGAAGCAAAAGTGCAAAAACAGACATATTGTGTGTTTTTTAAGTTTTCTCTTCCTTTCCAGCTGTGAACAAGTTTGTCTAGATTCGAAAGTCTCACAGAAGTTAAATATATTTCTCTTCCAAAAATGATTTTAAATTCTGACCTACACTAACACTAAAGAGATTTTTTGTTTAGGGCTAGGAAAGAAATACTTTTAATATTGGTTGATTTGCAATGATTATGATAAACATATTTTATGTCTTTTATTGGGGGGGGGGCGTTAGGTAGTGTAATGTTTATTGGCATGGAAAGTGGAATCAGTGACTCAAATTCAAATTTTGGCCTTGTTTATTGCATACACTTTCCCACTAATGCCCTGGGAAAAGGCATGAGTACATTTCTTCTATCTCCCTGCTATGGGTTAAATACCTGGGTATACAGGATGCTCTAACTTTAGGTGACAACTGATCTAAAAGAAAGAAAACAGAATTTCAAACCATGGAGAAGGCAATGGAATACCACTATCTTTCCTAAGAAGTCGGGGCAATTCCCAGATAATAAAGGAATTTGTGGAGAGTTATGATCGCCTATGTCCTGAAAGGACATGGCATTAAAAAAGTAGGTGGGTTACTTGTGGGAGTTACTTGGAAAGCACTTGTCTACTTTCCAAGTAATATGAGATAAAGTAACTTCAACCTTCAATATTGTGTTGAACATCATTCAGAAACTTTGTACGAGTGTGTGTATAATTAAGAAATACACTTAAAAAATGGCTCCATTTATGTTGTGCGTATGAAAATAGAGCAAGCAGACAGAGTTCAAAGAGGATCCAATGAGATGCGTTTGCATTTCTGAAATAGGATAATTGAACCTTGCTTTGCTCTTCTCATGGCTTAATGGTAAAAAGGTATGCCTGTCCTGAAGGTAGTTTCCCAAGGGAATAATAGGGAATATAGGTTTAATTTCTAAGCCAGTAGATATTAATTAACTTTTAAAAATAAATAAAAAGACATGTCTATTCAAACAAGTATACCCACTGCATATAATGTTTACTATATATATTACAAAAAATATATTCGGTTTAACCGAAAAATCAATTTTTTGCAGTTTCATCTACACACTGGAAGTTGCACTGAAATTTTTTATGAAACTCAAACCATATCTGGTATAGCGCTGTTACTACTAAGCGACCAATACTCACACGGTTGAAGAAGACTTTCAGATTTTAATGAAATTTTATCAACATTTGTACTGTTCGTAAGAGGAAACATTGAACAAAAGTATAATAAAAATTTAAGAAATAAAAGTAGGAAATCTGTTTACTTTTAGCATTGAATATTTTCAAATGAAAAAAAAAACAAGGAAATATGATATGATGTCAGAAATCTATTTGTTTCAATTCAAATTTGTAAATTTTTTAAAGAGGTTTCAGAGTTATCTAAAAAAAAAAAAAAATTCTTGTGGTAAAAGTAAATAAATGAAATCACCAAAATGAAATAGTAGCAACTAAAAAAAAAAATTAAAAAAAAAAAAGTAGGTGCCTGTGCCAGTTTCAGCTTAATGTTAAATTATTATTTTATTTTTTGACTTTTTAAAAACCATTTCATAAACTGATTGTCCTTTCTGGAGAGTTTTTTGATTTCTGTGATTATTTTTTCCGTTGCAGTGTTGTGTACGAATTTCTTACTGTGACACTTATTTCTTGGATTGGTTTTGTAGTGTGACTTTATATATCCTCGTTTACCACACTTGTAGCACTCTGCATTTTTACTTCATCTGAAACAAGGATATATTCTCCTCTTTGTACATTTGTCCTTTGCTTGTACTGATGCACATTCTTTTTTTTTAATTTCCTCAGCATCGTGTTTCTTGCCGTGTAATATTACTGCTCTGTTCAATTTTTGTTAAATTTTCACTCATATTTCAGTCATTTTTTTAGCTGGTAAACCTTGAATGAAAATTAGCCCTTTGAACATATCTGGAGTCATTTCCTTTATTCAAAACTTTTCACATTCTTTGTTAACGATACCAGCATATATTATAAAATCTTCATTCTCTTTTTTGGTTAGATTCATGCATCTCCAATGGGCATTAAAGAGAGAGCTCTTGTTACTAAAGATTTTTGTCAGAATGTGTACCATGTCTTCAAACCCGATTCCACCTCTTTTTTTTTGGTACTATATAGTTGCAGTATTTTTCATACTCTGTTGGGGCTATTTTCCTCAAGAACAATCTCATTTTTCTCTCATCTTCCCAGCCACTGCATTCCTGACTAAATATTTGTTCATATCTATGAAAATACTCAGAAAAAGTCAGTCCCTCGTCAGGATTGTATACAAATTCTGATATAGTGATTTAGACAGCGTCTGGAGTAAGAGATGTTGAAGAGTTCTTTGTTTTCTTCAAAATTATATCCAACAACACCTGTTGCCGTTTTTGTAGTTCTAGCAACTGTTGATTTTCTTCTTGCTATTTCTGTTGAATTTCAGCCAAAATCTGCTCCATATTCACAAGAATATTTTTTCCTACACCCAAGAGAATAATTTTTTTTTTCTTCTACACAAAAACATTTTTTTAAAAACCAATGTGATTAAAATTCTTGTCACCTGTACCATTGTTCCTGAAGGAAGAAATATATTTCCTTCCATCTCTGTACTTGCTCACTCAGTATGAATTTCCAAAATCTTTATAAACTCCAGTTCCTGAATCCTCGTTAGTGTTATAAGTCATAAGAGTTCCGAATCCTCGTCGTAATGGTTAGAAATCGCCCAAGTTTCAAATCCCTTATAACCACTTTTAATAACGTACTTCATAATGCTTATAATAAGCAATGCTTCGGTAACTTGCTGTGACACCTGTATTAATCAGTCTGAAGACTGACTCCAATGGCTTCTTTTTTCTTACCGCTGATCTAGGGCTCTTTATTTATAGTGATGGACTAAAAATATATATTTTTAGTCTTATTGACAATATTTTTATCATTTGTTGTATTTTTATTTCTTGAATTAACTGGCCTATTAAATATATAGGTGTGTGTGTGTGTGTTAAAGTTCTCAGAATAAATCACTTGCCTTGATAAAATCAAATGACAAAATGTGTCAGTAAGAACTATGTACTATTTTCTGATTGTCTACCATATATATATATATATATATATATATATATATATATATATATATAAACATGTGCACAAAAACCTAAAGTATTGGTAAAACCAACACAAAGCCTGCCATGTGACCAAATAAATGACTAATAAAGATAAAAAGGGAAAAGGAAATGTAAACTAAGAAGAAAAGACAGGATTCTGCAGAGGGTGTTCTATGTTTGAATTGCCAAGACAGAACAGTTATGCTTTCCAGGGCCATGATTCAGAAAGAGACAACGTTTGAACTACTACTCTCATGCTACTGCAATTGTCATGTGACCAGAGCATTCTGATTGCCTGACAATTGCAGCAGTGGTCTGAACTTTGCCTCTTTCTGAATGTGTATATGTATGTATATGAAAGAGAAAAAATATATTTGTATTAATCTTTAATCCTTTGCTTAAATGCCCTTTTTGTCAAACCCTATCAAAATTGTCAGGAAAGAAAAACTGACCTCTAAAGGTCAACAAGCAATTTGCTGATATTTAATGGTTTTTCTAAAATTGAAAAATGAATTTTTAATAATTTGTAATAAATGAAAATTATTTGTTTGCATTGGCTTTTTAATTGCTTGTGTTTAAAAATAATTTATAACATTAATTTTAAAACCAATTTAAATGTTGTTATGACTTATTCATAAGAAATTTTACCAAAATTTGATTAAATCTTAAACAGTTCCAGTACTCAACACCATAGTGGCTTAAGATTAAGAGTCACCACCCCTAGCAAGATGATAATGCCACCAAGATGCAAGGATAGGGTTACCGGAAATGGAAGAGAAGGAAAAGACTTTAGAAGGGACTGGAAACCGAATCCTAAATAGGAAACCAGAGATAAACTGCTTCTCTTGTTCAAAAGATCAGGAAGGAGTGTGAACTGGGTGATAGGCAAACCTACTGAAGAAAAAATAATGTATTTAAATATTAAAAAAACGTTCAGTGATTTAGATGGAGACATTAGAAGCCTAGAGTTGAAGTAGAAATCCAATCCTAAACAGGAAACAAGGGATAAACCCCAAGCACAAAATATTTATCAACTCGAATCCCAATTCTTGTGTAGAAATTAAGCAACCAGAATACCATTCTAAATCCTAAGGTGCTTTAAAAGAAAACAAAAAAAAACATATTTACATTGTTCAGACTGTTGTCCTCGTCTTTATTGTAACATTGTCAACTTTAATGGACAGAAGTTAGGAAAGAGAAACAAAGATGACGACACCAATCCAAACAATGTAAATAGTGTAAATCGCTCGTCTCAGAAACATAGACACATTTCATATTTATTTTAACCAAGTTGTTTCAATTGCAATTTGTCAAGAGACTTTATGGCACATGTCTCAGATAAGATGTTGGGATTTCTGTGGAATTTCTTTAATTGGTTCGAAAGTTTCTTCGTATTCAATCATCAAAAATGGAAATCAATTCCTCATGTTAAGGAAATGAGTCTACTCTTTTCTCTTGGAATTTCCTGATTGCTTTTTGGATTAGCACATGTCCAAAGAAAGATTCCATCAGAATATAGCATTCAAATCTTGATTTGGTAAATGTTTTACAGAATCTGTTATCATAGCCATAACTTTTTTATTCCAGAATACAGATTAGGTCAAGATTTTCTACACACTCAAATCTTAATACGACATCTGCACATTTACGTAAGATTTAATGCTATATTTTTTATTGTTAGGCATTAGAATAGTTTAATTATAAAATGTTGACTGTACCAGAGTTGAAATATCTATTTATTACAATCTGAATTTTGGGGGATGAGAAATTATTTACTAATGTCCTCATCTTTGTTGTTGTTATTACAATGTTTCAACCATTGTACTCTTCATCTTCAAGTGTTTGTTGATCCAGGTAACCATCAGGAAATTTCAAAATGAATCTTTTATTTCATGTACATATCAAAGCATATCTTGTCTTGATTTTTATTTAGTACTGCTCAGTTATTGCTGTTGGGTTATTTTGAGTACATTATATACTAGTGAGCAAACCAAAATGAGCTGACTCATTTTATAGTACACCCATAGAAGGTTAACCAATCAGAAGACTTGAAATATTCGATCCAATGTGTATAAAGGCGGCCATTTTCTTTTCTTGTTGGAATATCCACTGCTAACCTGTCAGCTGAGGAGACCTGCAGAACTACGTTTTCCTACTCTCTCCAAATATCCACAGCCAACCTCTGATATGGAAGACCTTAAGAATTCCTGAATAGCTGCTACGAGACATTGGTGCTGTTACATTGAACAAATTACTTCCTATGTCAGATTGCTACATTCAAACTACATTAAACATGTATTACAATTGTTCACAATGCTTCCACTAAGTCTGTGTAGGGATTGAACTCACAATTACTATGTCACCAAATTTATGAGCCAACACTTTAGGATATTGTCCCATGGATTGTATGGGTAGATTAAAGTTGGTTTCTTTTTTTATCATTTCACCCCAACCAAAGAAATAAAGCCACTAAGACGTAAGTGAATGTGAAAGAAAAAGAAAAACTCTTATTAAGGAGAGAGAACAGCAATTAGGACAGTGGATTTAAATTTTTGAAGATCAAAATTGACTGGAAACCAAGAAGCAGGAAGAGAGTTCTCCGGGTGAGAGAAGAAACTGTTAACATAGAACTTACACGGGTACATCTCTCACCATTTCAACTGTAAAATGAGGAGACATTGCTGCTAATATTGTTCGGCATTTAAATTCATAAAGTCCTGGTACTAAAGAGGAAAGCTCATCAGAAAAATTACTATGAAAATATTTGAAGAAAAGGCACAGGGAAGCTACATTATGGTGATGAGAAAGTGACTTAAGCTGAGATGCCAGGTCAGGACTGATAACATTGCAGAATTGTGTTTGGATTTTATCAAGAATTTTTTAAATACATAGCAGAAGCACCAGACCAGATGTGGCAGTAATATTCAATGCATGGACGAATGGCAGACTCATAAAAATGGGTAAAAGGATAGATTCTAGCAAGAAAAATTGTCTCGCACGACACAGTGAATGCACTTTCTTAGCAGCAAGAGTGTTGCTAGGTTAGCAATTGATTCAATATAATCTTTCCACTGCATGTCAGTGGAAAATGTTAGCCGAAGAAGGCACAATGGGTCACTCTCCTGAAGATTACCTTCAGCGATGGAAGACAGAAAGACAAAAGAGAGCAGTTTCATTTTGGCACATTAAAATTAACAAGCTATTTCTTGCCCCAGTTAACAACAGATTGTCGGTCATTTCTGAGATCAGCTGCCAATTATGATAGCAACAGCAAAGATGAACATTAATCTGAATGTCAATAAAGCATTTAATATCATTATCTACCGGTCTTGCTACATGAAGAAAAAGTAAAGCTTCACAGTTGAAAATGTCAAAGACTTACGAGCCATGAAGCCTCTGTCTTTCATTCCATCCCTGTTCATTTTTTTTTTCTAGCAGTTTTACTCGTTACTTTTCTTCCTTCACAACCCCCCCCCCCAATCTCCCTAACCTTTCCCCAATTCTGCTTATGTGGAAACTAATATATGTAGGCAGTTGGTGCTTATGTGGAACAACACTGCACCGATCCGGTTTGAAACTGATGAAAAACAAATATTTCCTTTTACTGAAAAATGATTTCATCTGCTGTGGTTTCTTGCAAAATAAATCACAAACATTTGAGAAATAAAAGATAAATCAACAGAATATAGATGCTGCCCAACAGACATTTCTGTAATTCTGTCATTTTGGTTTGGCACAAGAGCATCCATCACTTTTAATTATAGGCCTGTCATTGGTGGGGACGGCACGCCTTATTCTGCACTTAACCTCATTTTGACAATGACTTTTCTTGACCCTAACACAAAACAGACTATGTTCCTTGCAGCCATTCTCTTCATTATCTAATGTGCAATCCAAAACTGAAGAACTCAGCAGATTTTCTTCAAGAGTTTGGAAAATTACCTTTTATTTTTGTCAATTTTTTATTGTATTTTTGAACAGTTTTTTTTTTTTACATCAATATTCTTAGCTAATTAGGAAACATTAGCAGACTTGTGGCAATGGTAAGCGACTGTGACAAAATCTAACAATGGCACAATGTCGATAATCAAGAGGACTGAACAGGATAGAATGGTAAAATATATATATATATATATATATATATATATATATTGGTGGAAAAGGGAAAGAAGAGGAAAATAAAAGGAAAGGAAAAAGTTAAAAGAAAATTATGAGGAATAGGACAAACAAAATGAAATAACTGAAGTAGGGGGAGGAGAAAAAGTCAGAGAGGAAGAAAGACAAAAGGAAAGTATAGTTAAAGAAAGAGTGTCAAGGAGTACAAAAGGAGTGGGAAGGAGAAAGAAAGAAGATAAGACACTGTGAAAACAGCAGATGGTACTACCACAGAAAGAATCTAAGCTACTAAGCAGAGGGAAAGGCTGGCTTTTATTATAGCCAATTGAAGCCCTTGGGTTACTTGCAATATGCAGGCATTATCAGAATGATTGCTAAAGAAAAATTGTTTCATTAATTTGAAAGTGACTGAAGAAGGAAAAAAATACATTCTTCGTAATGTTGAAAAAAAAAAGAATTCTATGAAATATATACTGTCTGCTTTCAAAGTAATTATTTTGACAAAGAAAAATATTAAGCAAACCAAAAGTGTTGGAGTAAAACTAATCTAAATGGATTCATTTTTCATGGAGAACAAAAAAGAAGTCAAGAAAAATCTGGTAACAATAAGGTCTATTTATTTTAGTAAAAGTACAAAAAATCATCTGAATAAATTTTGATTAATTTTATGTAAATATATATCTTTAATTTTGTTTTAAAATTAGTTTTAAAGAAAATATTTTCAGAGTGCTCTTAGATAATAAATAAGATAATTACTGGTGTTTAAGTAAGTGTTTATATGAACAAAGAGCAGATAGGAAGATTGTATAGCACCAATCTTACGGGTGTCAGATTTGTCAAATAGAAACACAAAACAAACACCCTGTTCAAATTGAAATGATTTCTAATTTGCAGATATATATATGTAAATCGAGATTAAAAAAAAATGTTACAATATGAAACAAAACTATATACAAAAAATATTAGTAAAGAATTTTTTCTTTGGCAAATCTGGTAAGGCTACTTAATTATTCCAAAATGGGAATGGCTGGTAAATCCTGGCTTTCAACTGGCATTGAACAGCAATCACAGGTACAAGTTTGAAAAGACGACCAAATATTTCATAAGTATTCATTTAGTATATTTAGGTCATCATTAACCAATTCTAACCAGAGATCACATGGTATGCTTCTCTCAGTCAACAATTAACAAACTGTTAGCTATTTAGTAGGAAATGTAGTTGTCTATTTTTTTATGAATGCTATATTAAAAAAAAAATCCCAATGCTGATTTTCAAGGCATGCAGACTTGCCAACTCAAAATGACACAATAAAATCTTCCAACACTCCTATTTGATGATGTTATACTAAGCTAAGTAAGTATCAAGACAGGAAGGCAGGCCATTCTATTTAGGGAAATTTGGTGCTACACAATCTTCTTAACCCTCATTTGGACTTGTAAATTAATAAATGACAATAATAGGAAAACACTCTTTAGTTATGGACAATTTAAATTTATTTTCAAGATAAAAATTTAACATAATGAGAATTTTATCCAAGTTAGTGAATTTCATTATCACAGTCACCTTAAGGAAAAAACGTATTTCAAATATCTCTTTATCATATAATAATCATTCTACAATTTTCACAAATATACAGTGTGTGTGTGTTGTGCACCTGCTGCTGAATGAAAGGTGTCTAAAGATAAACAAGTTTCAAATTTCTATTTACAGCAAAAGAATATTCTCTATCTTCGTACATAAGCACTTATTGAATGAAATACCCAACTTAAGTGATCAATAATTTTCAAACATCAACTTATTTCCTTACTAACCAATATTAAGAATCAATCAATGAAAGATTTTCAAGTTAATTTGATTAATTCACACATAAATCACAAAGAAAATCCCAATCTTTTTTTAATCAATTACCTCAATCAAGGCAATAATGCCACTAAGATGTAAAGGGCTACTTAAAGTGAAAGAAAATGAAAAGACTTTAGAAGGAACTGGAAAGCCACTTCTAAACAAGGGATAACCTTCTACACCTGTTCAAAAGGACTGGGGAGGAGTATAAACTGGATGACAGGTGAACCTATCTATCCCTATTCCCAATCAAGACAAAGGAACATACAAATCAATTGATTTTATTTTATTAAGATTTTAAGGTCTGGCATAAGGAGGCTAGTTTCAGTTCCAGGGGTTCCTGAAAAGTCACTCAGTTTAATATTGAGTAGGTTCAATACTACTTAACTTTGATAATCAGATGAGAATTGATACACTCATGATTGTAAAACTAAAGATATTTTCTAAACATAGTCTGGCACAAGGCCACGAATGCAGAGTACCAAGTGGGAACTGTCACTATACAAGTTCCTTAGTCCTTAAGATTAATTTCCTAACCATTATGCTGAAGATTAAAACAAGTTGCAAGCAATTGTTATTTTGTGAAAGATTTAAATTTTCCTCAAAGTCAGGCCCAATCTTCAATAAAACCTAAAAAATAAAATTTATTTTTTATTCTAACTGTTATTTCCATTAAGCAATTAAAAATAATTTACAATATTTTTCATGAAACTAAAATTAAGCAAGATTCAAAGTTGTAATAAAACACTGAAGTAATTTTCTTTAGAATCTCATAGAAAGCAATTTCTTTCTTTCTTTCTTTGGCAAATGGCTGCCATTTGTTTGTTATTTGAACAAACGCATCTAATGAAGTCATTTTTCTCCTTTTATAAATTCACTAGCTAGAATTGGATCGTGTAAAACCAAGAACCATGTATTTGTAGCTCTTTAGGAAATTATATTAATACAAGACACAGTAGTAAGGAGCCCCAATCTGTTCTCTATTTGGTTAAAGGAATAAGATAAAAAAAAATCCCTTCAAATCAAATGTGTGTCTGTAGCAGGGAGAGAAACATGAAGCTGAGAATAAAGATATAGAAATCCGGAACCATGATGAACACAAAATTCTTTCTCTACTTTCAGCCATACTGCAGAGTAAGAAAAAACAATTTCACTAGAAAACAACTTGGAGAAAAATTAAAATAAAAAACAAATGAAGACAATTGCAAAAATGCATTAAACATTCAGTCATCAATGCCAAAATGTTTCCAGTCTATTTTTAATTCCCGATTCCTACAGTTACCAAAGGAGAACAAATGGAATACTGATTTGTGTAGATGCATACAAGAACATCATGTTTACACCCATAGGCAAAATACCAGATTTAAAAGAACATTCAAAAAGCTAAGCAAAGTAACAAGAAACAGGAAAATTTTATTAGAAACAAAGAAAAGAGTTCTGGATTTTGTTATCTGATATCAAAACCCCTTTTGTATCGCAGTGAATGCTGGACAATCTTCACACAGATGAGCCAAAAAACTGAATGTAGAAGAAATGTGATTCTACAGAAGAATGCTAAACATTCTTTAATCAGAACAGTGCAAGTCTAAAAGAAAATGGTAAGAAATGGAATGCTTATATGCAGATTCAGAGAGAGACTGCCGAAATTTCTTTGCTTCCTAATGAGGAACAATGACTGCCTCCCTAACAGGCTTGTGTGAATGGGTGGTAGAACAGGGTGTGATGTGAGAAGCTGGTAACCGTACAAATATTGTATAAGGGACTGGAGGTTGTGGAGAGCCATGATCGCCTATGTCCTGTAGGGATACGGCACAGTAATGAAGAAGAAGACAGGCAGACCACCAATGATGGTATATCACATCTTTTAAACTAGACAAAATTATAAGCACATCTGTAGCCGAATCAGAAGACAACAAAATTCTTATTCTGGGCAACTGTTCCCAAAGCTGAAATGCCATGCAAGAATAAATGTGTTGACAGAAAATTCATCAGTACCTTAATCAATACTAAAGGCCGAGAAATATTACATTGTATGAAGCCTTTAGTATCATACACATTAAATTCGGTAAATTCTACTAAGGCTGGATATATTTATCAAAGAATTTAATATTTAAATTCTTAATGATCCTAATACTTTAAAGATGACACATGAATAAGTTGTGGGTCAGAATTTTGGGATAGTTGTTATGTGACCCCCCCCCCCCCCTAGTGGTCCAACAAAAAGTGAAAAACTTCCACGATGAAGACTGTTGAAAAGTCTGTCCAGTACCTCTCTCTCTCTCTCTCTCTCTCTATATATATATATATATATGCATGTGACCTGAGTGGTTATGTTTGCTTTCTGACTATGAGACCTGGGTTAAAATCTCACCATAGTTGATTTGTCAGGAAGTAGACTTCCTGATATTATGGGTCTGGAGGGAGCCTTCCCAGCATGTGGCACCTTTTGAAAGTGACTGAAAACCATGAAAAACTTGGTTGAGCCAAGCCTTGTGAGTGAAATCGGGTAGATGGAACCCTTGGGGCCATTGATAGCTGTGCTAGCACAAAGTCACAAGTCATCACGACCAAAGGCTTGAGAGTGCTGGCCTTGCTCAAATCGTTGGTCACACTAGTTCACATACACTCTCCCAGAAACTGTAACTAAGGTCTGCTCAGCATAGTCGCAGTATAAACCACAGGTTGGCTCTGTGGGTGTTGAACAAACACAAATGTGCCTGAGCGAGCGTCTGCAATAGGGATTGGCTGGCAGCCCTGATAGATGGGGATACTCGAATACGAGTGGCCAGCTATTATATTTTATATATATTTTATTTTATATGTGCAGTATTTAGTGGAAAGCACTCAATATCAGTGATAGAGCTAACATATTCAGTTGCATGGATTTGAGTTTGTGACCCTGGGTTTCACGCTCTTGCGATCATCAGACAAATTCTGATTTCATACAAAAGTGTGAACCCCAGGCTCACAAACTCAATCCATGCAACTGAATATGCTGCTGGAAAAAAGTGACTATTATATATTAAGACAAATCGAGTTCTCCAGTCACTGGCATGTCTGTCTAAAAATAAATACATCTAAATTCACCTTCATCCACGCTGTGAGCCAATGGCCTAGTGGTAGGGTCTCCAAGTGATACCAAATCAGTCAGGTTTCAATCCTGGCTTGAGGCAATCGGATGTCTAGCCACATTGATGAGCTGCAAAACAGTCTGTTTGTGGATGACTATATATATATATATATATATATATATATATATATATATATATATATATATAAAATGTGTGCATATATATAATGTGTGTGTGTGTTAAAGTTCTCAGAATATATCTGTAGAGAAGACAAATTGAATAAAATCGACAATTGGAAAATAGTCCTTGCTGACGTATTTCATCATTTGACCTTATCAAGCCAAGTGATTACAAACAAAAGTGAAATATTGTGTATTTACATGAAAGGTTTTGAATTTCATGTAAGTACACAACATTTTGGCAAGGACTAAGTACTATTTTCTGATTATATATATATATATATATATATATATATATATATATATACACATACATACACACACACACAAACATGTGCGTGTTTAATCAATAGAAGATAGTAAAAAAATGCCTTTCCCACTTCAATAACAATGTTTAGTCAATGCTTTTCAGTTGTAGGATTCATTAAAAGCAACAAATCAATTTATTCTGATAGTGTTAAGGTTAATGGAAAGCTACAACAATATTAAATATAGTGAAGACAGAGAGATAGAGAGTCATTGGTGAGAAATAGCCATTTTATCTCTGCAAGCAAACTTCTCTCTTTTTCCGCAACTGCCTGCATCCCCAGAAGTTTTCCCCACAGTCATTCCACAATTAACTGCAATCTCAAAGAAACCCTCACCAATAAATGCAATGGCTTTCAAAATTTCTAACACAGGATAATGTATATTTTTCTCTACAAGTTCTGATTGGAAGATATTCAGTAAGATTGAATATTTTGAAAACCAGTTGAATAAGCTTGTTGAAATTTAGCAACCAATCAAAGAAGACCTTACTAGACATAAGGAACAGGCATTCTCTTGTGATGTGACTCAGTCAGCACTAAGATGCCTTTGAGTAAATGTGTGTACTAATGTGAATTGCATTCACTGCACCCGAGAGAGCACATTGTTAATGCCTCAATGTGGGGGGGTTTCTGTTTTTGTTTTCTTTTATGGCAAGATACTGCATCGCCAGGTATGTCAGCCCAACATCTCTCCAAATTTGGCTCCCTGCTACTTCGGCCTTTTCTCCAAAACTAAAATCACTTTTGAAAGAGAATGCAACAAGACAGCTGTGATGTCAATCATGAAAGAGAACTTTGCAAACTGTTCTGAAAAGTTGAAGGCATGTGACGTTCCAGGGAAGTACTTTGAAGAGAAATAAAACACTATTTCTTCCTAGGTAGTCTATTATTTTTTTTTTATTTCTTAATATTAAATGACTGAATATTTTCTAGAGGATGTGTGCATGTAGTGGTTATCAATACGGAAAGTGGAATCAGCGTGCCAAGTTCAAATTCCAACAGAGTTCATTGTTTTCACTTTCAAACAAATTCTCTTGGAAAAGATATGATGACTTATTTGGCAACCAATCTAGGAAAAAGATAATTCTGAATTCAAAAGCTGTTAGGCATAGGATGGACAACTCCTAGTTGCTATGGAAACCACAGTAATAACAATACCAAGCCTGGTGAGGCTGTGGCCCAAGACTCTACAAGGGAATATGGATACTTTCTGATCAGAATTCATATGTTTAACATTTTATTTTAGTGGGTCAATTAAAGAAAAAAAAAACAACGGTTTATATATATATATATATATTTTACCATCTACATTGCTAGAAATTCTCCACTGAAATTGACAAATATGACAGTTCCCCTTCTTCTTAACTCTCACTCACAAATCATGACAATAGAGAAACAGATTGTCAATAGCTCAGGTTTTCTCCATTCCTTCTATGACTGAATGGTATCGGACAAAAGAGACAGACAGTATGTGTCAACCCTTACTCTCTTTTGCTCCAATAAAAGTAAATTTCTTCTAACATTTCAAGATGTGTGTGCGTGCACATGTGTACCTGCATTTGTTTATTGTTGGTGGAATATTCAAAACTCTATTCAGCACTTATCATTTACATATGAAAGAAAACCCCAAATGGAATATAAAAAGTTGTGTCAATAAATACGAATGTCCTCCAGGTAATGAACTCTGGATGGTGAAGAAAATTGTTGAACTGTACCGGATGGGATAAAGACTAAAAGACAGTCTGAAATGCCACATGAGGTGAGCTTCAAGACAAGGAAAGGAAAAGATATGGAAATAGAAGAATACTATAGATGAGAAAGAGGACATTGTTAGTCGTACATTCCAGAAAGACTACAAAGAAAGGGCAGTATTTTGAACTACAGTTATTTTAAAAAATGTCCTAATATCAAAAATGGTTTTCACAATAACTTAAATTACCCATACATTGGAGAAAAACTTACTTCAAGGGAGTTTATAGTCTAGGCCAGGATTTTGAACTACAATTATTTTTATAAACAATTTCAGTTATTTTTATGCCATTGTAACAAAATGAACTTCAAGAAAGAATAAATTTCACATTTATACTGAAAGACTAAATGATTATTTAGTCAGCAGATCAGCATTATAAGTAACCACTAGAAGAGTAGGAAATTAAAAATTATAAATAAAAGAAATTAATCTTCTGATAATATTTCGGGGGGGGGGGGAATCTTTTTAACAAAACTGACATAGTATTCTGTTGAATTTACTAAAAGAAAAAAAATACAAATAATATTTAAAAAAAAATATTTTACACACACACGTCATTCTCTAACAAATACAAGATGACTGTGACAAAGACAGAATTACCGTAGCTTGTAATCTAATTTGGCTTGCAGCGGTGTTCACAACACATTGACTATACATCACAACATGTCAACATTCAAAAGGCATGGGAGAACTATTTTTGTCTAAGAGAAAATATTAATTTCAAGAGTGTATCAGGGGGGGGGGTACATTTTAATCTCCTTCACTCTGCCCATTCATTATGGGCAGAGGATACAGCAAAGGTGTAAATGTGTATCTGGAAATAATTGGGAAATGTTAAAAACTATAAAATTTTACATTGATACACAAAGAACACAACTCAAAACTTGAAAACTGATGAAGATTTTGATGAAGATTTTTTGTGGAAGATGCAGAAAAAAATCATTCGACTTGTTTGAATGATACATCGGAAAAACTTGTGATTGTGCTCTACAACAATTGCCCTTCCTTATGCTGCAAATGCGACACACATTGTCTGGCCATTAGTTCAAACAAGTTGAAGATGGCATTAAATTCTCCAAATAATTCCTTGAATCAAAACCAGAATTGTTCCTTTATAATCAAATATACAATTTAGCTCATATGCTTTAAAGACAATTTGGCTGCAGTTAGATCATTTTTCTTATCATTGTTAATACTAAATGATTGGATACTTTCTGGAGTGACCACCAGTCACTGTAAGCAACTTCCTACAATCTTAAATAGGATTTGGCTTTAAATAACCCACAAAGGGTCAATAAGCCGCAAAAATCAATCAATCTAAACTGACCTTGTATATTGATATCATCAAATATATTTATCAACTACATTCATTATCAAAAGGAGAGAAAATGACATTTAAAGATAATGAATACAAAATCTTTAGTTTTTCCTTATTTTATAAAAGAAATTTGTCCCAGCAATTTAACCCTAATCTTAAATTGATATTACTGATTTTTGTATAGAAATAGAAAAACTGATAAAGCCAAATTGAAAAACATCTCCATCTCAATCATTTAATAATATTGTTGGAATATTCTATGTTCAAAAGCAATAAAATCAAATTAATATTTTTTTATAATTAGCAACAGGAAAACAAGATCTTGAAAATCTTAGGGACTGGGGCACCACAGCATAAAGTAATGGTTAGCAAGCTAGTTTGGTTGACTATTACTGGCTAGTATTTGGTGCCCTATAATCATGACCTTGTGCAAAACTAAGCTAAGCTTACAAAATAATAAATTTATGGACTGAGGGAGATGAAATATAAAATAATTTGAAAAATCAACTTTTTTTTTTTTTTTTTACAATATTAAGATTTTTCTTTATGGAGGAAAAATGCCAGTAAAAGTAAATAGTGATTGACAAGGTTTCATCTGATTAAAAAAAAAAAAAGAAAAGAAAAATTCTGATAATATTACACAATTATTAATAATGAAAAACAGTATAGTGCCCTAAAATTGAACAGATCATAAGTTTAACATAATTAAATTTCATCTTCTGTCAACCATAAAAGTTCTTGTAGCTCAAATGACAAAGCAGCTGATACAGTTAATCAGGTTTCCCAAAGCAAAAGGATGCAAGTTTAAATGTCACTAGGAATTTAATTTTTATTTCTGGTCTGTGCTGTTTATTTGTGTCCATAGAATAGTGGCCTTTGAACAATTTGTGATTAAAGCAATTATAATTAAGATGACAGAAATAAGAGTCAAAAATGAATAATGGCCGCGTCCCTTTTGCAGGTAATTAATGACAAGACTAGTCAAATATGTCAGTCTGTTAGTAAATTAGACAAGGGACGGCCTTGAAATATGCAACATAAGCATGAAATATGAATGAAATCTGATTGGCATAGAAAACGTTTTTACTCACACACTCGGGTGTTATGTAATCTTGACGCTTGTCCAATGAAGAGGATGTCATCTATTAATCTATTCCAAACATCGTGAATCATTGTCTTGCTTGAAAGAAGATTTTACTTGTACAGAATTGATGACTTTCTGTTGGTTATTTCAACTGATAAAATACATTTTCTCACTATTTCATGCTCATATGACGCCGATTTCAGTTGGGATTTTTTTATACTAATGTTCACCCAATAGAAGGCCCACGAGCCACTCAAGGAAGAGGGTTACTGAGTGGTGTTATATGAGCATAAGATAATCCAGCAAAAGCTTAGTAGCACAACAAAACATATATGCACTAATTAACATATATATAGTAAAATCCAAAATCATGATATGGGAAATAAGCTTATTTCGACCAGGGAAAAATAAAATTTGTCAGTCCAGAATGCCAACACAAACTTGGTCTATACTATACTCAGTTGAATAAGACTTACAAATTTGATTTTTTTTGTCAGTCAAAATAAGCTTATTCCCCATATGAGGTGATTTGGGATTTTATTGTTTATTATTTGCTTTGTAATAATAAATACATTGAGCTCTTTTTGTGGATCACTTTTAATATTTCATACTACACGGATCCACTTGGATTATATACCAACGGATTTATTACCTTTACTCTCTCTCTCTCTCTCTCTCTATATATATATATATATTGAATTTGTAGGTCTGATGAATTGGATTGTAATTACGATTCCAATGTAATAAATTATAACCATGGAATATTAGTGTTTGAGCCATATATATATATATATATATATATATCTCCAAGTATAGGATTGGTGTATATGGAATAAATTCCAATAACCAAGAAATACTATTCTTAAAAGAGTGCTCAATAGAGAGTAGAGCAGATATAATCATTTATTCGAAAATTATAACATAAAAATGTTATAAAATCCCTACAAAAATAGCCATTTTGTTTCAACACTTCTGGTGTCTTTTCAAGTGATGGTATTGAATGTAGAAGACACCAAAAATGTTGAAACAAAATGGCTATTTTTGTAGGGATTTTATAACATTTTTATGTTATAATTTTCAAATAAATGATTATATAGTGAGTTTGTGTCTGTATACATTTGTAGACATTAAAACTTGTATTTATATTCAAACTATTGTCCTCATCTTTGTTGTTGCTGTTATCACAATGTTTCAGCCATAGGGTAATGGTCTAGTAGATTAAAGGGTTGCTTAGTGAATTCGGTGCCATAATGATTGCAAGTTCAATCCTTGGCCTGGGCAGTTGAAACAGGTGAGCAATAACCGAGCAGTACTAAATAAAAACTAGAACTAGACATTATCCTTGTTACGAGCAGTGGAGCAAGAAGAGTCTGCCTCCGTTAAGTAAATAAAGGGTTCAGTTTAGAATTCCCTGGGGCTTACCCAGACTGTTATACACCCAAGAATGACTGTAGCATTGTGATAACAACAACCAAGATGTGGACAATAGTCCAAATATAAACAGTGTAAATAACGATAACTCCAAACAGAAATAAAACTCATAGCCAGAAGAAACTGGAATCCAGCAAGCACATCCTATTTGATTCCAGGATTGCAAAATTGGGCTTCTGCTAAATAGTTACAGAAAAGGACATTAATGAATAAATAGTTTTCACCACCATAACAATGTCAGAGTTACATGCACTTCTTATTGACTTTTTATGATTATTACAGAATTCACATTTTAATTTATATTGAAGATATATCAACTATCATCTGCTGTCTGCATAGTATAATAACAGAGGATGGAATAAGGGAACACAAATCCAAAGGTTTATAGGAAGAGCTAAAGATGTCATCTAGAAACTAAGCAAGATAGGAAAATATTGTTAGGGGGAAAAAAAGTGCTGAATTGTTATGTAATATCACCTATATAGTACTCAGTACCGAACAATATCCTTGTAGTTGTAGAAGAGGCTTTAAGCAGTACGTGACATTTGAAAACTACCAAAGAAAACAATGCATACACCAAGACAACCTGATCAACACCGAACTCTTTGATAATGCATTATGAGAAGTTAAAAGCACTCAAAATTCATGTACAAATTTCACCTGGAACCCAGAAAAAATGGGCTAAACTGTAGAAAAAAATAAAATTAAAAAAACAAAACCTTTTGTTGGTCTTCAAGCAAACCTTGCATAAATGAAAAATTCCTGTCCAAATACAACCAATTATTTACAAGACCTGGATATATTATGAAACAGACATGTATATTTACAAGGCTTTTAATAGAATTAGGAACATATCTGCATTAGCGAGAACATTTTGTCCTACCAGTATCAAGTAGGGAGGGCAAAGTATGCCTTTGGAGCAGGACACTTAGCAGTGGATAGCAGGTGGAGGAGGTTGGCAGAGATACAAAAAGGGAGAGAGAGAAATCACATTTTTGCCCAACAAAATGTAGGCTGAAAGAGAGTTTATTACTAATCTAACAATTTATTTAAGTCAGATATGAGGAGGAACACTTAGCAGTGGATAGCAGGTGGAGGAGGAGGCATATCTATTTGCAGCTTTAGAGGATGAAATTATAATTCATTTTGTTTTTTGCAATTCTGGTTTGTTTCTTGCAAACAAGACAAACAGAAAAAGCAAAATAAAATAGTGTTTGCATTTGTTTGGAAAATGCAATAAAACAAAGGCAAACAAACAAAAAAAGACATTTTTTCTTCACTCTGTCCCCGACCCACCATCTTCCATCCCTCAGAATATCATTCATATTTGACAAAAATAAATCAATATTCTAGGAAATTGAATTTTCTCCTCCTCCTCCACTATCATTTGTCAAGTCATTGTGCATGATTTGCAGCATCGTCTACCATGTTTTATGGGTGGGGGTACGCAAAATGTATCAATTTTAAGAAAAGGCTTCTCAAATCAAAATTCAATAACAAAATGAAAAATAACTTAAACATATTATAAATAAAGTGTTTCTTTGCACAGCAACAACTACTTGGGTAATTCTATTTAACGATTTATCTTTTGCTCTGAGATGTAATGTTGTACAACAAAGATCCTCATCTTTTGATCATTTCATTTCAGTGTTTTCTCTGGCCTTCCTCAGTTTTAGAAAAATTAAATTTCTGTAAAATGACTAATTATAAAACATTTCTTGTTGATTATTATTATCAGATATGAGAAAAAGTTTGCAGCAAAATCTAGTTTTCAACTGTGTAGTCAGTTTCTAGTTTAAAAAAAAAAGAAGGGTGTTGGGAATTTTTGCACCCATTGATTACACATTCATCTCCCATCATTTGTTTTCACATCACACTTCCATTTCATTTTTTTTAATCATTTCACTCCAGGCATAACAATAAAAACACTTGAGAGTGAAAGAAACAGAGAAGACAACCGAAGAACAGGGTTCAAGGCATCAGAAGATGATAATTGAGGTTGCATTTAAATTTTTGAAGATCTTAGTTGATGGAATGTGGAAGAAGAAACTATTAGCTAATAGTGAAATGACGAGACCTAGCTGCCAATCTAGTACAGCACTTCAATTTGTGATGCCGAGGTATCAACAAGGAAAGCTCATCAGAACAATTACCATGAAAACATTTAGAGAAGAGTTAAAGGGAAATTATTTTACGACAATAGGAAAGTGACTGAAGCAGAGATGCCAGATGAGGAACAATAACGTTGCAAATTATTGTCAAAAATCTCTAGGCGCATAGCAGAATCACCAGATTTGATATGGTAGCAATATTTGATGTTGACTTATAAATGTCTAAGATAGATTCTGCTGAGAAAAATTGTCTAGCATAACATAGTGTACCTATTTTCCAAGAAGCAGACAATTGATTTGATAGGATCATTCCACTTACTTCATGACAGTGGAAAACAGGAGGCCAAGAAGGCACAGTGAGTTGCTCTTCTAGACGTTGAGGTTATGACATTTGGACATCTCAGAGGTCAAACCTAGAGGTTGAGGTTATGACATTTGGACATCTCAGAGGTCAAACCTGACAAAAAAACAAAAAAAAAACACTGGTCCAATATAGTAATCAAAACAACTACAGCAAAGATTCTTGTCAGTGATTAATGATCCCCCCCCCAATAATACCATTAATAAAGAAACAATAAAATTTATGAAATATACAGGACAAAAATAAAAATGATAACTTAATAATAATACATATTACAAGTATATAATTGGATAAAACAAAATAAATTTGATGTGAAATTATCAGTACCCAAGAATCAAACAGAGGTCAATTATTAAAAGAACAAAATTCTTAAATGATTCCATGACTTTTACCATTGGAAGTAGTTCCAACTGGATATTAAATTTTGCATTTGTGAAATACCTCTGAAAGTCGATACCCTCTCAGAATGAGCTAAAAAGAGAACTGCAAGATTATTATTCCTGAATCTAGCTTTACAAAAATCACATGGTTATCACAAATTTTATAAGAATAATACAAATGAAAGTGGAAGTGTAAAATACTGGTTATTTTTAGCAAAATATTTAATATTTAAATTATTTCAGTTACAAGAGCTTAAATTTTTTTAATATTAAGAAGGAAAAAAAAAATCAACAAAACATAGGTAAACATTATTAAGCTTATTTGTTTTCTAAAATTCATCTTAACAGATGAGCCATGCCCTTCACCAATTCAAGAATTTATTCAAGCATCATCACCATTATTGTTTTGATTCTACAATTCAGACAGTGTACTCTCCAGCCTTCTTCAGGCATACAGGAAAATCCACTGACTTAATATTATCTATTTGTAAAAGACAAACCCTTAACAGTGAAAAGGAAGAGATTGCAAAAAGAAACATAAAAATATTTAATTATTAATATACACTTAAGTCAGGTTAAAGAGCCCACCAGCAAAAATGTGATGATCAAAACAACAAAAGTGAGGATGCTTGACTGAATAAAGACAACAATTCATCTTAGAATTTGGGGGAGTATAAAAAGTTATAAATTTGTATTTATAGTAAAAGACAAATTAGTAAACACTTTACAATACATTGATAGTGATCAGGACATAAAAACTGAATTAAAAAATTTATGTCATGTGACGATAATTAAATTCACACCACCCTCAATTTCTGTGTACGAAATAATTTAGCAAATGAGGGTCAAGGGAAATAAATTAACCAGAAAATGTGTATTTATTATAAACCATTATTCTGTAATTTACAAGGAAACCGATATCTATCTGAAAAGGCAGATACATATTCAATAAGACTGACCACAGTGAGAACGGGGCAAGAAAGATTGGTTTCAATAGAATAAACCTAATTTAAAATTAACATTGTTCACACAAAGAAAAAATGTAACATTTATCCGAAAGACAGAAACATACATTTATAAAATGAAACACACAAGTGTGTGTGTGTATATATATATATATGTGTGTGTGTGTGAAAACTCAAACGGGATCTTTTACAAAATAATAGACTCAATGCATTTATTGTTTCATTGTAATGAATCTGACCATAATTTTGACTTAAAGAATGCTGCTTTAATTATATATATATATATATAGAGAGAGAGAGAGAGAGAGTGAGAGATATGATGCTGGTGAGAGATTTAGACCACCAACACACACGTATAAACAGTGTGTGCCTGTAAGAGAGGCAGGGAGGTGTGTAGATAGCAATAGACCAAAGCAATAAATACACTTTTATACCCTTTTTTGTACAAATACATAAAAATACATAGCGCTGTCAGATTTACAGAGTAGTGTTCTACATTTGAATCAAAGATATGAACCCTAAGTTCCCTGTTTAAAAAATCTCATGTCTTCCTTTTATTTCATAATATTTTAAAAGATTACCCAATTCAGACTGATGGCAGATTGTTTTAATTATTACAAGTTTTAGAAACTCGACTACAGTAAAGCATACACTGGAGAAATCTTGCTAAAATAATATTTAAATGCCTACCCTTCAGCTTGAGCCATGAAACTTTCCATAAAATGATCAATGATTTATCAGATGAGCCAATTCCCTACCCTTAGTCTATCTATGAAGTCGCTAAACAACAAAGAGGCCTTATATTTCAATACTCATTGTCTGGTTAACGTGTGTTATGCAGAATGGCAGAGGTCATTATGCAAATCTCTTATATCGAAAGAAAGAGATGTAGAAAGAGAGAGAAATTAAAGGGAAAGTAGGAGGAGAGAGAAACAATACAGGGAGTGAGGGCCAAATTCTTTAAAATTTCTCAAAGACTACATGGCACAAAATATTGAATAAAAGAATTCTTTTTAGCCAATAATAGAAACAAGAAATGCAAATGGAATGAAGAAGAATGGGAAGAACAGATAAATGAAAAGTTGGACAAAAAATAAAATAGAAACTTCAAATCATGTGACACCGTCTCCCCCCACCCTCTCATTTTTGTTCAGTATATCAATAAACTATGCATCTCCTACCACTACCACCACTAATAACTTAACACTACCAAGCTGCTATACAAAATAAAACCATTAGTATTACTTCTATTACTAAAAAAAATATTATAATAAACTGTAGTATCAGTATTAGTATCACTAATGTCACTGCATATTGCTATGTAATGGTTAACAAGTTACTCTTGTAAACTATTTACTCATGTAGTGAGTTTAAATCTAACTGGAACTTAAACCTAATAATTAAATAATACTAGACAAAATCTTTAACTCTGTGTTTAATAATAATAATAATTAATATGGTTAAATTACTACTACTATTAACTATAAGTTAACCATTACTACTGTTTAAAATTAAATCAATATTAAAACCATTAGTACTTTAAGTATTTTAATTCACACCATTAATCCTGCAACAAACATTCCCCCCACCCTGAAACTAGAAATATTGCTATTATTAAACTATTACTAGCATTAAAGAAGTACCATTACTGTTAGTAGAACTAACAGTGTTCTAGAGAGTAATACTGAACTGATAGCAGTCTCCATGAAAGTGGCGATGGTGGTAGAAGGGAAATATGTAGAAATGGTTGATAGGGAATGAAAGAGAATGGCATAAGGTGGGGGTGCAGTTGTGGCAGCTGGTGTAAGTATGTGTCTCTTCTGCGGAACCAAGTGAACAGTTTAGAATTTATTGATTGTTTAAACTCAACTCACATTGCCAGTGTGGGCACCTTGTGGTGGTATAATGGTCAGTAAATCCAGTTTATAGATTGTTAGTACCGAGTTCAATCCTCACTGAGTGCCCCATACTTGCAGCCTTGTGCCAAACTTAATAAATAAGTCACATACCACTGCCTCTCAACTTACTCACAACTTACATAAATATTGCGTTCATGTTTGAATGCAATCTTCATGTAAGTTGTGTTTTTACTTGACTATTTATATATGCTGGTCAATAGTGCATTATGGGTAGCAAGGTATATTGTATTATCCTAACAATTATGTTTTCAAATTATTCTAGAGACTATTGTGTAAGAGTAATTGTGGATTCGAATGCAGTTATTTGTAGCTAATTTAGTGTTGTTTGATAACTTTTTACTCATTATTTAATCATTTAGCAGCATATATAAATAGTAGAGCCAAAAACACAACAGATATGGCCTGAAGATTGTGTTCAAGCATAAAACAGACTATTGACATTCAGTGTTGACCTCTGTGTTCAGTTTATTTATATATATCTGTGTGTGTGTGTGTGTACCACTGAAGATTTGCTAAAAATTGAGCATACATAATGAAAAAAATTTTTATCATCAAAATCTTTATTAAGAAGAAAGACAAAAGAAAATTTTGATTATTAAATCATATTTTTTGATACTTTTTAGAACCTTTGAAATTTTGGTTAAAAATGTTGTTTTTCTTGTATCAGCTGGTGACCATTTTTGAAAATTCTTGCAAAAATCAAATAATTTTCAGATTTTAATAGAACTTTCAAGATTTATTCAATAGTGCATTATGGATAGCAAGGTATATTGTATTATCCTAACAATTTTAGAAATGTTTTTTTTTAGAAAATTTGTAAAATAATTTTTTATATCTCTTACCTGCCGCCACACTTATTTATGAAATTTCAAGAAATTAATTTTTGTATCACTTAATGTTATTAATTAATAATAATTAGTTATAAGCAGAACTTCTTAGGGAGATATTAAATCATCCATTTTTTTTTCTTTTGTAAAACAGAACCCCAGTTACCAAAAATCTGAATCATGAAATAAAAAATGCAATAAAACTAAGATATTATTTAATTAAAAAAGTTTTTAATTGCTTCTATGAATGAGATGCATTATGGACTCTATTGTCTTAAGAAAAAAAACTTTTTCAATGAATAATGAATTTTTACAAAAATTATTTTTTTTTAAATTTTAATTAGAATAATTTAGAAAAAGTTTTAAATATTTAAAAATTCTGTATTGTACTGGTTATGATGTTATAAAGTAAAAACTATATTAAGTAATCATAAATAGAAAAGCTTTACTACAATTCAGTTACCACAAGAATTTTATAAAGAATTTTGAATTTAAGAACTCTGGAGAACCTTCTGAAGCATCTATTGCCCTATTAGTGTCCTACTGCTTTCAGTAAAGTATTTAAGGCTCTAATCAATGCTGAAGTGGTTAAGCACCTTATCTTTTATGACCAACACTGAAAGTATTGCCATGTGCTAACGACCATCACTGAGTACCCATGCATACTAGGGGCATTCCCACCTCTGTTGAGATGAAATGATAAAAAAAAATTTTCAACAAACATCTGTTGCTTTCAACTTCATCAGGTCAGAATGAATGTGGGTTGAAGAAGCTGAAATCAATGGACATCTACCAAAACATATCATTTATAGCCTTTCACTTTGTCTGTGTCTGATCTCAATACACACACGGAAAAAATTATCTTGTCTAAAGATATGTTATAGCGAAAGTGAGGGTATTTTTTGACTTACCCATATATATATATATATATATATATATATAGATAGATAGATAGATAGATAGAGAGAGAGAGAGAGATAACTTGTGTTGCCATTTTTAATTTCATGCTTATGTGTTGTTTGTTTTTGATTTTGTTGACTGCGTGTTATAGTAGGGTCAGTTGGGCACCATCTGTGAGAAAAAGAGCACCATGATGAACTTCACTCCACCAGAAATTTGGAAACAGCATGCAGTACTGCTTGACCCTTGACCTTCACACCAAAAGCTCCGATACAAACATTTTAGATTTTTTGGGTGTCAATCTGAAGGGGATTCAGAAAGAGTTGGATGATGCCAGCCAGCCAGTCAGTCAGCCTCATGGCGCTTGAGGTGATCACTAGGGATGGTGATGTTAGGCTTCTATTCATCTTCCCACACGGACCCAGAGGCCTACATAAAGTGCCTTGAGGAGGTAGTGCTGCCCTGAGTCAAGAGGATGGCTGCTGGAAGACTCTATGTCAGGCAACAGGACTCTGCACCATGACACTCAAGCAGGAGAACCCAGTCGTAAACAGTCAGACCAGATCACCTCTTATATCTGGCCACCTAACTCTTCGGATTGTAACCCCCTTGATTATGCGTGGGAGTGCAGTTGACCAACAAAACTCTTTGTGACACCAAAGATGAACTGAAGACAAGGATTATGATAGCATTCATCAACTTACCGTCCAGAAGAGATTCTGGAGTTGTCTGGGGGGCATGGTTGAAGCCAATGGCGATTTTATTGAATAAAATTACTCTTTAATATTTCAAGATATTTCTGTGTAATTTTGGTAAATATATCTGTTAAAATGAGATGTCAGTGTTATTTTCATTTTTGTATAATTTAAATGATAATTTATTCATCACACAGTGTGTGTGTGTGTGTGTGTGTGTGTGTGTAAGTGAACATTGAAGTCAACACTCTGAGGCGACAGGCTGTTTCATGTTAGATGCAATGGTCAGGCCTGGCGATTGCATCTAGCATGAAACAGCCTGTCACCTCTGAGTGTGGACTTCAATGTTCACTTTTATATTTACGTACACTTTATCTCTGATATTGAGCACTTTATTCCATGAATATAGCACAACTTAAAACTATATATATATATATATATATATATATATATATATATATATATACACACACACACACACACACACACACACAAGAGGAGAGTGACAAGAATTATATATAGGCACATAAATGTGTTTACATACATAAATACACATATACACACACACACAAATATACACCAGATATAGGTATTTCCATATCTACAAATATATATGAGAGGAATACATATTTCTAAAACTCAACATACCATAGACAAGTGCGTATTAGTATAGTAAGAGGGTGTTCTTCACTTATTGTAGCCACTCCTTCATGCAAAAACATACTCCTACATTAAGTTTTAACACCACATGCACAATGCACATGTGTATGTATTTAATTAGAATTTTTTTGTTTCTTACAAATGAAAATTAATCCCCAATTTATACTCGACTATTTTCTGACGTAACGATAAATTTCAATCTAGGCTTGTCTAAGGGTCAGTTTCATGAACTGGAATGTTTGGGTGCCTGTCACCTTATCTTGCTGGCCAACTCAAAACAATGACCTTCATTGTATAATGTAGAGGTTAATCTTTTATAACAAAATTTTATGGTAAAAGTGCACATTACATGGTGAGTATTTGCCTTTCTCTCTCTCTCTCTCACACACATATACATATGAGAGAGAGAGAGAGAGAGCCTGGCTACTCTCATTTTCTGAGCACACCAGTCTGCTAAAGCAGCTAGCTAATCCCTGTTGCGGACATCTGCTCAGGTACATTTATGTCTGTTCAACATCAACTATGCTGAGCAGACCTTAGTTACAGTTTCTGGGAGAAAGTGCATAATCTGTCACAATCAAGAGTTTGAACAATGCCAGTGCACTCAAGCCCTCGATCATGATAACATGCAAGTTTGTTCTAGCACAATATCTAGGGTACGGATCTATCTATCCAATTTCACTCACAAGGCTCGGTTCAACCAGTGGTGATTTTTAGGCACTTTTCAAAGGTACTGCATCATGGGATACCCTCTCCCAGACCAACTTGGAGAAGTGACAAATCAACCATGGTAAAAATCAAACTTTGGCCTTGTGGTCAGAAAGCGAGTTCTAACCACTCAGGGGACATACCCATATGTAAATATATATTTTTATCACTTCAAATGTTATTATAATGGATACTCGTATTTGAAATAGATGGTCCATTTTTATTTTTACTTTAAACAGTTTGCATGTCTGTCTATCAGCCTGTATATTTGAGAAATCTTAAGAAAATGTGCTCTTTGGCAGGGATTGAACCAGTTTCTCCCTTTCTAGAAGAAACCACTGTTTGATTCATTTTTTTTTTACTGCCCGGCCACAAAAAGTGATGATGACTTGTGACTTTGCACTAGCTCAACCACTGATGGTTTCCAAATAATTCAGTCTACCCAATTTCACTGAAAAGGCTTGCATAAACCCTTGGTATGGTTTTCAGGCACTTTCCAATAGTGCTGCATGCTGGGATCACCTCTACAGGCTAATTAGAATCAAGAAGTTACCTTCCTGACCAATTGACCATGGTGTAATTCAAACACAGATCTCATGGTCAGAAAGTGAACATTCTTACCACTTTGCCATTCTGAGGTATGAAAGGTATATATCGGGTCTAAACTATTAGATATAAGGATGATTGTTATTGGCACAAAAAGTGGAATGGCCAAGTTGAGTTCAATTTCTGAAGCTTTTAAAGACTTTTCTAGTTATTTCTGTACGAGTTGAAAAATGTCAAGCAGTTCAACTTGAAAACCACACCTATTTAATCAAAATCAATTTTTAACACTTCAAAGAGAATTATTTTATTTTTAATCAAAATAGTTTTGTTTGGTATTTGTTTATTCTACTTTGACAACAAATTACCAATTTGTTTCCTTAAGAATTCTTCATTCAAAGAATGCTTCAATGTCCTTCAAGTTGATCCTGATTGGAAAAGTTTTTGCTTGTAAAGAAATGGTCTGAATGATTTTAATAAAAAGTAAACTACAGAAGAGAGGTTGGGTGAATAGGAAGGGTGCATAAAATCTACTTCTGACTGACAGTAAAACATCATTTTTACATGCAATGCAATTGTTATCAGCTAGTAGAACAAAACTTTCTTTTCAGCAAATCTGTCTTGATTTCTAATCTAAATTTGTTTTACCAACAAAATGCAGAATTTTATATTTTTTATAGCTTCATTTTCATTATGTCACAGGTTGATCACATGAAAGCATAAAATGATTGACACCCTTTATGAAAATGATGTCGATAAAGATATTTGTAAAAAAAAAAGAAGTCAATTCACTTTGACAGATCAGCTTCAAATATGAGTGAATTATGATAGAAAAAAAATTTAAAATTTCCATAATTAAATTATTGTTTCAGAATTTTAATTTACATACAAGAAATATCAACAAAATATTCAAAAGGTGTAAAAGTCCATTTTGGGTGGAGCCACTGTCAATCAAAGGAAAATATTGAGTAACATATCAACCACAAAGCAGGTGCCTCACCATAGAGCAATGATTAGCAATCTAATATCACAGACTATTACACTAGGGTAACAAGTTCCAATATGTATTGCTTACATTAAATAACATTTACTCTTTCAGCCTTTAAAGCCTCAGGTTTGATTTGTAGCATATGGCTAAATACATAATACGAGAAGAGATTTTGGTCACACCAAACTATCAGAGAAACCAGGTACATCAGCGAGTTTCCATCTAAAAAAATAATGTCCTAGCCACAAGATGCAGATTCATGCCTCACAGGGTGTCGGTAGCTCTGCCTTAATATGTAAACAGGTGGTTGGTCCAGCTGCATTTAGGATATGCACACAGATGGGACAATTAATAACAGGAATACACATGTGGCAGACATAGTGAAGCAGAAACGGAATTTAATACCAGAAATGTCGAACAAGACTTACCGTATTCTTGACGAAAGTGAGTTCATCTTTGTCTGGCATGCAGGACTTTGATTAGAGAGAAAGTGAGTACATGGTGGAACTAGGGTATTTAGACATATACATCACATGTGTCCAGTGTGCTTTGTGATCTATAAAAGACAAGCTCAGTAGAAGTCAGGGAGTAATTGTTTGACAGTTGAACTGCCACTAGCATTACGGTCGAAAGAATACACCATGTGAGAGAGTTCTAGTGGCAAGTATGTCACCCGTCAAAAGAGACCTTTCTTCTTTGTTGTATCGCAATATATAAGTACCCACCGAAGCGGGAAGATGAAAAGTGTTTCTTACATCCTCACAAGAAGAGAGAAATATGTTTGGAGAAAGCCCTAGAAGCCACACACCCACTTGCTGATATTAATCGGTAAAGTCTGGAAATGAATAAAAATTTAAAATACAAAACATTTAATCGTGGGTTGTTTTTATCTGTACAATGATAACATATACTTAACGGGTACTCAAAATTTGTGGCCTTGTGCTAGATTAAGAATCGCCCTCATTCATGCTGCACTCTACTGGTAAGAAGGAAGTTAGACAGATTCTTTCCCAGAACTATTACTTTGTTGAACAAATTCCCAAGAGGATGCTTCACCGATCACCATGATCTTAACCTTTTCAAGTCGATCCGACATACCCTCATAACACGCACTCTTTACTTCCTCCTCTTACACCTTTCAAAAACATCATTCAGTAACCCTCTATCTTGAGTGGCTCTTAGGCTTTGCATTACGTGAAGAAAGTATAACAAACTTTCTTCATATATACAATATGCAATCAGGTAAAAAAATGTTATCAGTATAATGTAAACCAGTAAAATCTGGCTCAAGTTACTTCAAGATGAGATAGGCATTATGCATAATTCTTATTGCCGTTGTCCTTTTTTTTATCATTTCACTCCAAGCAAGGCAATAAGGCCACTAAGATGCAAGGAGAGTTACTGAGTGTTAGAGAATATGAGAAAAAATAACTATTAAGGAGAGAGGACAATAAAAGAACAGGAATTAAGTTGAGAGAAGATAGCACTATTTCTTGCTCATTACTATTATTATTGGTAGATACTTATTAAGATCCGGCTAAATGATGAAAGATGGCCAAAACAGACCCAGCATGATTATAATAATCGTCCTGATAACCAATCAATTGCCCTGTCTACTGTTACATGGAGAGGAGCTGGGCAAATCAAGGTAAGCCTCCTTGACCATGAAATCTTTTTAAAAAAGTCTTATATTGACGACCAAGCCTGATGGAGATTACATCAAAGGGACAACCAATCATGTTGATTGAATATGCAATGGAACTTTCTGAATATTTCAATCCCAAAGACAACAACAACAACAACAAAAAAGATTCTGTTTAAACTTATTGGAAGATTAACAGATGTCCTTAACTAAGGTCAAAGAGTTCACCAGCTGATGAACTTATGCCATGTTCCTTCAGGACATGGGTGATCATGGCTCTTCACAATTTCCTATCCGTTGTATCTCTTAGCAATATTTGTCTTTTATTCCTCCCAATACGCATCTGAATATTTCAATTATAATTATTGGTAATTATAACAATTGGTGATTTAACAAGAAATAATGTAAGTATGCAGGGTCAGTGAAAAGATCTTGTGCCCCCCACTCAATCTATGATATGGGTCAGCAACCTCCCCACCAATCTATGCTATGGGGGCTCCCCAACACTACTACATCTCAATTTCCATAAGATGGTATTCACATAAAATACAAATTCTATTGTAATGCAATTATGTACATACAATAATGGATCCTATGCAATATAAGTGAACAATTCAACTCAAACAACTGAAAATAAATCCAATGTATCTAAATCCAAATTAGAGACCTGTCATAATAGATCATTCCATGTTAA
>OZ038477.1:148911394-149098894 GCA_964036315.1 Acanthosepion esculentum | reverse complement strand
GAGAATAAACTGTTAGCATAGAACGTTTGCTTACATCTCGTCATTTCAACTGTAAAATGAAATCTTGCCACTAATCTAGTACTATGGCTAAATTCGTAAAGGTTAAGTGGCAAAAGGAAAGTTCAGAGCAATTACTATGAAAAGATTTATAGAAAAGCCACAGGGAATATATTACTGTATTGTGAAAAGGGCTGATGTCAAGATGCCAGGTAAGGACCAATAACATTGCAGATTTTTCTTCGGATTTTATCACCATCATCATCTCCTTGACTTTTGTAATTGTAAGGCGGATCCGAATGCAGAAGCCACACTAACTCTTTTCCACAACGGTCTATCAATGACAGATGACAGCCATCAGCAATTCTGATTTTATTAAGTATCTCTAAATATATAGCAGGAGTACCAGACAATATTATAAGGAAGGACAAATGGTAGACTTGTAAATATTTAAGATAGATTCTGGTGAGAAAAATTGTCTAGTAGGACAGAGTGAATGAACTTTCCTAGTTGCAGATCTAGCAAGTGATTCAACAGAATCTTATTAGATATAAATTGAGTTTCCTTAATGATTTTAGGACTTTAGCAATTATTTGACACCTGAATAATGACATTACCCATAATGCAATGGTATCCTCCCAAACAACTAAACAATAAGGTTTACCAAATATACAATGTCACATAAGAATAGTTTCTACTTGAAAAATCTTTTCCCCATTTGAAATTTTATTTAGTATTTTTTTTTTTTACCTGATTGAACTATTAAAATATGCCATTGGTGGTGTAACAATTTTGTTGAAATAAAAACATTTTGTCTTTGATTGAAGCATGAAAATATACGTGATTAGATTTAATGAAGGCAGTAAATTCCACAGAGATCTTCTCCACTTGGATACATAAAATCTTTTTCTGATGAAGAATTTTGTCATTCATGAGAGACTTTCTGTCCACTTTAATTAAACCTTTATTTTCCCTTGAAGATGAAAATTACAGATGCATAAAAAAAATAAAATAAATAAAAACATGAAAAAAATACCAACCAATAAAAAGATGAGGGGGGGGGACCTTGTAACAGTTAATTAGCTGACTCATTCTCATCTCTCAACAATGGCAAACTGCTACATCCAACGATTATCCCTCTTGTGGAGATAAGAAAGTCGAGCAGCACTTGCTTTTTAGGTTTATACAGCAAACTGCCGAGAAAGAAATAAGATTAATGTTTCAAGCCAAGTCAACTAAACAAACAGAGTAACATTATGCGTAAAATTCCTGAATTTTGGAGCTTGGGGGTGGGTGGGGGTGAAATGATAATGTCTCCTCATAATTCTTATATAAAATATCTGGGGAGGAGGAAGCAATAAAAGAACAAATTGTTTTATGATAAAAATATTATGAGTTTCTAAGCTTCCTTGCTGCAAAATTAGGTCAGTTATGAATTTTGGGGGTCTTGCCCAAAAATGCAGATCTACTTTTTAAAAACATGATTGTATTAACAGACTTTGTATTGGAGGTTTTGGGTTAAAGGGGAAAAAACATAAATGTGGCTTGGGAGGGGATTTGAAAAAGTCAACTACCTTTCTTTTCTTTTCTTTTCTTTCTTTCTTTTTTTTTTCTCTTAGTAAATTCTAAAAGTAAATGCATGAATCTGATTAGGTTACTAATAAATAAGTTTATGCAATATTACACTCCCCTGCAAACAGCTAATAAGTCATCAATTGTTAACTAAAATGTTACTAAATTCAGTGGTGCCTGTCATAGCATGATAGTCAGCAAGCTCATCTCAAGGCTAATGAGTTCAATCCTTACAAGTTGCTCTACTACTTTGGCCTTATACCAAACTAGACTAAACCTTGCAAATATCTGTCTTTAAAAATCAATTTGTGATGACAGAAGTATTTGTCTATTTCTGAATTGCACCAGGGTCTGGATTTCAAGCCTAAATAAAAAAAAAAAGCATTTTAAATGGTGATTTTCAAGGCAGCTATCTAGCTCTTCCGGCAACACAATTTACCTATTTTCTTTATTAAATTTAGTTTGTGTATGTACATATGGTGGACTCTCTTGTTGCAGATGACAAATGAGGGCTCAGCAAAATTAAGTGTGCTCAACTTTTTACAGACATAAGGCCTGCAGGTATTTTGCAAACTTTTGACACATAGAACATGTGGTTGAGCCATTTTGCCCAAGTGGTTGAGGATCAAATGCCACACACAAAAATATAGTCATAAAGCATATGCTATATTTATGAGTAAAAGGTGCTCAATATCTCAGAGATAGAGCATGTGTAAATTTAAAAGTGAGGTTAACACTCAGCATATATATATATATATATATATATTTTAAGACATTTTTATGTTTATACATTCTTTTTATATATACAAATAATAAACAGTATTAATAACATTTACCGGCCTGAATGTCTGAGAAATTTTCATAGGAAATATTCGTTCTCCGATTGAAGTTTAAAAGCAGTAAAATCGACCTTGCCAATCGAACGATCCTCCATGGCTCAATCGGTTAAGGCATGTCAGGCTATATGATGGTTTCGTATAGGATACAGGTCCGATTCCTGTCAGGGGACGAATATTTTCTATGAAAATTTCTTGGAAATTCAGGCCGGTAAATGTTGTTGATTATTGTTTATTATAAAACAGAGCATTTACTTAAATATTTGCATCTATAAAAAGAATGTATAAACATAAAAATGTCTTAAAATAATTGTCGGACTTTGTCCATTTCATAATATATATATATAAAATTTGCTGACTATTATCGTTTTCTGAGCACACCTGTGCCTTATAATGAGGGCGGCTAGCTAATCCCTGTTGCTGACACCTGCTCAAGCACACTTGTGCTTGTTCAAAACTCAGTGACCAAATTTGAAACTATTCTGAGCAGACCTTTGTTAGAGTTTCTGGGATAAAAAATAAAAAAGTACAGCAATAGATATTTATCTCATCAAGTGGTTAACAATGGTGGTAATAAACGATTTTATTTTAAAATACAATTTATGAAACATCACTTCTTTTTACATTTTTGAAAATTTTCCATAGAAGGCAAAGAAACAAATATATAACATACTTTTTCCATAAAAAAGAAAAGAAAGAAAAATGCAGATTAAAGTAAAAAAAAAAAAAAGAGAATGAGAAATCAATAAAAAGAAAAAAAAAGAGGAAGAGGAAAGGCATAAGAAAGCATACTTTAGAGAGAAGGAGAAGAAAAGAAATGAAAAAGAAACAGAGGAGGATATCCAAATTTTAGATACAAAAGAAAAGGAAAGAGAAGAAAATAAGATATGAGAAGTTGTTGATACCAATTTTAGCCAATAAAGACATGTTAATATGGAGAATTCAAAATTAAACAGAAATATAACCTGACAAGATAGAACATATTTTTCGTACATTGTAGCATTTCAAACTTTATGGCATTTTCAATGGAATTACACATTTAAACAAAATTAAACATAGTACGTAAATAAAAGAGACATTAAGAAAAACCATATATAAACAAAACTACTGCTTAACTATACCAACCTTACATTATGAATTAGAATACAAAATAAATTTTAAATATTTATATAACTTTTATATATTTAGTTTAAATTAAAAACTATTAACAACATCACCAGTAAAATAATTATAAACCAATTCACAGCTAACCATACTACCAGTAATTTTACGAATACTAACCTATTTAATAGCTTAATCTAAATAAACTACTAAGGATGACATTAAAATGTTTATATAAAGGTAAATATAACATAAGAGGAGCAATTAATGAGTTATAAAGTTTAGCAAGATTGTAAGCTTAATTTCTTAATATGCCTGCAATTTACCATAGTTTCATATCTCTTATTTAATAATTGATCGCTATTCAAGCATTTAATTATCTGCATTTTCTCCTGTAGACAAAGGAAACATGGTTCCATCACAGATCTACAGATTCTGGCTTGTTTGAGAATTTTCCATTTAACTTTAGGTGTTTTGTTTTCCTCTTTCAATTTCCAAAAATATTTAGAAAGTGAAGTCATATTTCATTTATCAGCATTAGTAGAGGATGAGAGATGATTATACAAATGTATTTTAAAAGTATTCATTGTGCTACCAATATATATTTTAACAATCCTGGGATTTTCAATTGATGAAATAGAACACATCAACAATTTTGCTGATTAGGCCAAATGTAATATAAGTGAGTTTGTAGTTAGCTATTCATTGGATGATGAGGTCATATTTTTTTTTTGTGTGTGTAGAAATACCTGGGTTGTTGTACAGGTATGCAGTAGATGCTATAGGAGTGTTAAAACCCTTAGCCTACTAGGAGAAGGAAAAGTCTAACGTAACACCTGTGACTTGACAGCATCCAATGATGTTGACTAGTTATTCTTTTAGGATACATAATGTTCTTCTTCACAGAGTGGAATTGACTTTTGAGGCTTTAAAAATTTAATGAACAAGCATTGCTTAATATGGTAAGATTTTCTTTTGTATGCTGAACAGGTGGCCATTATGCAAAAAAGGAAATCTTGTGCCAGAGATTTGAAAAGATTATCTGGTTTAAGGCACTATATTTAATTAAAGCACAACAATGTCTTACAATGATAACCTGCGATGGTCTGACCCAACAATAAGGTACCAGCCATTGTATATAATCTTAATAAAATAATGCTATTGATAGGAATAAAATTCAGTTGTCATCCGATAAGTATTGTGAACTTTATTTTTGATTTAATAAGGCATACATACACGTGTGTGTGTGTGTGTGTGTGTATACACTGAGGAGAGTCTGTTTCATGTGAGATTGCATTCTTCAAGCCATGTTCAGACATGGCCTGAAGATTGCAAGATTGTGTGAAACAGACTGCCACAATCCAGTGTTGACATCAATGTCCACACTCCTTATATTTACACATGCTCTATCCCATATATTGAGCACTTTTACCCTATACATATAGCATAACTTAAAACTATATTTTATCACACACACACACACACACACACACACACACACACACACACAGATATAGAGAAAGAGACCACTTTTGGAAAAGAAGATCATCTTCATGATCAATAATATTTAAATTTATTCAATGTGAAAATTTAAGTTTCAATTGTACAGCTTTTAGAAGGAATATTATGACAATAATTACTGCAAATTTTGCTTTTGGTTGGTGGGTGTGTCTTCTCCCACCAATGACAACTTTTATTAATTGTATCAAGTGATAAAAAAAAAAATTGTCATTAAACTTGGGTGACTTTAGCACAAAGTCAATAATATCTATTCCAAAATTAATTTAATTTATTCCTCGTTCTATACAAGACAGGCTTAAAATTTTCGAATTACATTAACCACTATAGAATTCTCTTACAGACATTTGCTTCTTATTATTATAAAAAGAAAAAGAAATTTAAATTTCAATCAATTTCTACAATGAACTATTGTGTATATTTAAAATATTCTTTCATGAAATAATAATTTATTTCTGCAGAATGACATTGCCCAATATATTGCTTGATAAATTATCCTGCGTCTAAGAACTCAAATTTTCGACTGTTATTTTAACATTAATAAATAAGAAAAATATTTACTAATTCAAAACATCACAAGTGCAACTGTGAGAAAAACTAGAACTAAGGGAGGGAATTCATCATATTTTTGATTCCTGCTTTTCTTGACCACAAACAAAGAAAAACAACTCAACTGATTTAACTATAGTAATTAAAAAGATAATTTTTTTTTTTCAATCAGAAGAACCTTATCTTTGGGGCCTATTTTTATTGTTAGATTATCAAATTGAAGCTGGGTTATTCCCGATATTTTTCAAACTTCTATCATCATCTTTGTTGTTTTTAACAATGTTTTTTTTTTTTAAATTTCTGTTCTTTACTCTTCCAACAGGTGTATGTCACCCGCGTTTAGTGGAGATGAGAAAGGATAAAAAGTCTTTACCAATTGAAGCATTTTCTTCATAAGAATAAAGAAATTAGGATGAATATTGTAGGCAATAATGGAAAACAAATTTGCGTAAACAACAAAGAAGAAGACAAAAGTGTGAATGATGAAAAGATGAAAAGAAAAAAACTGTGATGAAAGTCAAGAAAAAAAGATTGGTATTTATGATGCGTGCAGAAAGTCATACGGTTGGGATTGGTGTGATTATTAATAAAGATATTTCAACCCTGAACTTCAGCTCAAGTTCATCACCTGATCAAGGCTTTGTTAGAGGCACACTCTGCTATTTTTGCACCAGTAGGTGTGCATCAATTTCTTTTTATATCACACATCATACTTGAGCACTGTGTCATTCTTGTTCAATGAAAAACACACACACGTGTGTGTGTATATATGTATGTGTGTGTATATGTCTGTGTATGTGTATATATATATGTGTATGTGTGTGTATATATATATGGGTATGTGTGTGTGTGTATATATATGTGTGTGTGTGTGTGTGTGTATATATATGTGTATGTGTGTGTGTGTGTGTATGTACATATATATGCAGGATGCAATGGGTAAATCCACTCATAAATTTGGAAATGGTATGCTGTACTGCTTGGCATTTGTGCCAGAAGCTTCAATATCAGTATTTCAAAGTGTTTGTGTATCAAGTGCAGAGGATTCGGAAAGAGTTGGATGAGCCTAATGGTGATTATGAAGGTGTTTGGAGTGATCACTAGTGATGGTGAGGTTATGCCTCCATTCGTCTTCCCAGAGGGCCTCACACTCAACACAGTGGCCTACATCAAGTGCCTTGAGGAGGCAGTGCTGCCCTGGGTCAAGATCGTGGCTGCTGGAAGTTGGAATTTTTGGACATTTCTGTATCTTTAAAATTCCAACTTTAAAATCTTTCTCTTCATGCTTGAATTTATTCAAAAGGCTAATATATAATAAATATCATAAATCTTCTTGCCAATATTGTTATCGTTTTGTTGTCTTTTTCGTCTTCAAATTTCATTAACCAGTCTATTAAATTTATATATTAAAAGGAGTACATCCAGGTTATTCCATCAAGCCCGTAGGCAGCACATCCGGGTTATTCCATCAAGCCCGTAGGCAGCACATCCGGGTTATTCCATCAAGCCCGTTGGCAGCACATCCGGGTTATTCCATCAAGCCCGTTGGCAGCACATCCGGGTTATTCCATCAAGCCCGTTGGCAGCACATCCGGGTTATTCCATCAAGCCCGTTGGCAGCACATCCGGGTTATTCCATCAAGCCCGTAGGCAGCACATCCGGGTTATTCCATCAAGCCCGTTGGCAGCACATCCGGGTTATTCCATCAAGCCCGTAGGCAGCACATCCGGGTTATTCCATCAAGCCCGTTGGCAGCACATCCGGGTTATTCCATCAAGCCCGTTGGCAGCACATCCGGGTTATTCCATCAAGCCCGTTGGCAGCACATCCGGGTTATTCCATCAAGCCCGTTGGCAGCACATCCGGGTTATTCCATCAAGCCCGTAGGCAGCACATCCGGGTTATTCCATCAAGCCCGTTGGCAGCACATCCGGGTTATTCCATCAAGCCCATTGGCAGCACATCCGGGTTATTCCATCAAGCCCGTTGGCAGCACATCCGGGTTATTCCATCAACTGTTGTGTTTTATAAATGATGTAATGAGTGTGCCGTGGTCTTTCTTTGCATCATGGATCCAATGATTAATCGGCAGTCTCGTGCACTCAGCCTTTTTGAGGTTAAGTGGATTTCTTCTGCACACTGTGACTACTTTGTGACTCTTTGCATCCATTCATCAACTCTGTGTACCCAACAATGATGGTTTATTCCCTCTGAGTAATTGTCATAGTGTGGCGACCCATGGACAACCTCAAATAATTCACCCAAGACTTTTCTTCTTCTCATGTCTAATGAACCAATTGGAGAAGAGCCGTCCAGAAAAGACCCCCCCCCAAAAAAAACAACAGCCTTCTTCAAAAAACACCAGAAGAAAAATAGAAGAGATGAAGAGAGTCCAAAGAAAAACCAGAGATTTTCATCCCCTGAACACATTCTACCCTACCATGTGGTGGCTGCAGATGTCTCTTCAGATCCAGAATAGGACTCATTTCACACAGTAGAAAATGTTGATGAGCACCCCAATACTTGGCAACAAGTTCTGGCAACAAGTTCTGACAACAACGACAAATTGTCATTGTGTTCAACTTGCCTAAAATTGGTTTAAAAAGTATTTTGGAAACTTTCAAGAAATGATGTTGCCAACACGTTTGACCAACATAAACCCAAGAGAGCATTTATGGAACCTGATGACAATGTCAATTTGTACACAAGTTCCTGCTCCTTCAATTATCAGGGAACCACTTCTCAACATTTCTCCAGAGCTCTTCTGACCCCTTATGAAATCAATGTGACATTGAGTTGCTGCATCTCACTAGGACCCTACATGATGCTAAGCACACTAACCCACAACTTTTGGCATGTGCGTTCATAACACACGCACAACTTTAAATATTCAGTTTGTTTTGACAGCAGCTGTTCTTACAGACATGTCTTAACCCTGCATTAGTCACCCCCTGCCCCCGCAGATTTCTGAAAATGGATAGAGTGCCCTGATGTCTTCTTTCTATAACAACTGTGCCACATCGCGTGTTACACACCTTCATTGAGTCAGGAGACGACAAGTGCAAGGGAACAAAACAAAAAAAAAAAAATTGCCGACTTGGAATTACACATACTTTAAAAATTTGTGGGTAACAAAATACCCCATGTGACTAATGCACGGTTAACGAGAATAGACACCTTATGACTACTATATTTGTTGATTATTTGTTCTAATGTGTGAATAACTTTTTGCAAATGTGGCTGTTGTAAATGTAAAAAATAGCCAAAATTTGTATTAGGTCCAACCTTTCGACTCTCACATGAATCATTGTCAGGAGTGAGAATAAAGAGAAGAAAATCAAATGTAATTTAAGAAGTGCATTGTTTTAAAACTTTTGCTATTTCATTGTTTGAAATATGCAGTAGAAGACAGCCATGTCAACAAAATGTTTAATCAGAGGCCTTAGATTATAAACGTAAATATCTGCATATATTAAGATTAAAAGTTTAAATATACAAAAAATGCTATTTATTCAATGAAACATTTCAAAACTTCTCCTTAGGCAAAAAATTAAATATTTTTGGCCAATCTGACCACCATACATCTTTCTAAATAAAAAGTATGCATATATGCATCTATTTGTGAGTTAGGTTTATTTTTTCTACTTCTGTTTCTTTGTTATGAAGACATTTATGAAAAAACAAATTTGATTTTGTCAGAGAATTTTTTTGGAGAGGAAGTGAAAAAAATTCACGGGGTTTCAAAAAAAAAAAAAAAAAATGAAGGAATCCTGAAAAGATTTAAAGCTGAAAGAAAGCAAAACTGAATTTTGATCAGAAACAAAATAGAAATAGGAATTACATTTTTGTGAATAAAGACAAAAAAAAAAAGTCACTCAATTCGTTGTAAACAGGCTGGTCAGCCATATTGCAGGAAATATACAGGTTCTCTCAAGACAAAAGTCTATATACACAGGTATTCAGATATGTGTAAACGCACATACACATGTAGTTATATATATAACATTTTCATGGATCTATTGTGGATATTTTAACATATTTGTCTGGGTCTATTTGTGATAGAAAAAAATTAAAAATTTTAAGTTTGCAGGAATTGAATGTTGTATGGCGAGTTACTGCTACTGATTTTGCAAGCAGTAACTCGCTTGTGTGATCAAGCACACTGGCTCAGAAGGAAATTACTTTGATGGAGATGATGGAAAATGTGAAAGTAATTTTTTTTTTCTTAGTCAAATTACCATTAACACCTTATATATATAAGAAGGTGCTAACCAAGTAACCATTACAAAATAAAATTTCATTTATGTCATAGAAGTTCGGACTGATGCCAGTTCAGTCGGGTTTCGATCCTAGCTAGAGGCAACCAGACGTCTAGCCACACTGATGAGCTGTGAAACAGTCTGTCTGTGGATGACAAAAATATTGGCTCCTGAAAAATTAATTTCGGTTGAGCTCTTTGGTTTGAGGTGTGAGTTTGTAAACAGTGACTATTTAAGCTAATATTGCACGACTCTTCGGAAGAATTGAGTCACTGTCAGTCACTGTGTGTTTATCTAAATCTAAAAAATAAACACGCTAAAATTCACCTTCATCCCTGCCGTGTGCTGACAGCTTAGTGGTAGAATTTCCGACTGACGCAAATTCAGTCGGGTTTCGATCCTAGCTAGAGGCAACCGGACGTCTAGCCACACTGATGAGCTGTGAAACAGCGAAACAGTCTGTCTGTGGATGACAAATATATATATATATATATATATATATATATATATGGAGAGATAGAGAGAGAAATATAGTTTTACTATATTTATGGGATAAAGTGCTCAATATCAGAGATAGAGCATATGTAAATATAAAAGTGAACATTTGAAGTCAACACTCAGAGGTGACAGACTGTTGCATGCTAAACGCATTCATCATGCTGAGTGTTGACTTCAAATGTTCACTTTTATATTACATACACGCACACAGAATATGTATATAGATACATACTATAAAATGATGATTAGCTTTCTGGTCTCACACACCTATTAATGGTTTTAGTTTCTCACTGGTGCTCTACTTTATAGCCTTGTGTCAGACTGAGTTATGCTGAGTAAATATCATGACAATAACATGTTTATAACACATTTATTTATCCACATTATGCAATGTGTACATGCATGTGTGCATGTGTATATATAAAATCTGTGAGCCAGTGAGAGAGAGCGACCCAATGGCAAAACATTATTGGCTATGATGTAAAGACATTTGAGAGAAGACGAATCTGTTGTTTGGAAATAAAACATGCTGCAAGGAAAAGAGAGAATATTGGAATTGAGGGAATATTTAATTTTGAGATCTGTGATAAGAGTTCACTTATCTAAGACTGGTTTTATCAACTGTACCTAACGACATTGTGTATCATTGCAATGTTCAGAAGGGTTTGACCTGCAATATCTTTGCAAAGGTGTCAAGTGGACTCACTCACCATTTCTTAAGAAGTCACATCCAAGTCTCAGCATGCGCTTTTAGCATTAAACTAACATATGCACCACATGTGTGCTGAAATGCAAATCACTTGCAGAGTTCAAACATCACTTCAGGAAATAACAAAGAATTGTTGAAGATAATCTGTGTCAAAAGTGGTCATACCTGGTCATAAATATCATGTTTCACAGAATACAGATACTACAGTTTGATCCTAGCAAAGTGAACACAGATATAGTGACAATTGATAAATAATCTAAATTTTAGTAGGTTTTATGTTGATATATATGTTTTTTGTAAAATTAGGCTGGCACAAGGTGAAGGAGAGTGAATACTGGAGAAAGGAAGATTGTTTTTTGATAATCTTACAAGTTTGTGGGGCGGGAATTTTATCTGCCATGAAAATCAGCATTCAGTATCTTGGCTTTTATTAAAACACCAATGAAAAGCACCAACGGAAAATATATGATTATCACAGTAGATTCAGTATGTGTGTGTGTGTGTATGCATTTATATATAAAATCTATATTTTTTTATGACTTGCAACTTTTGAGCATTAAACTCAAAATCATCATTTGATATTTCTTTGCTCATTTCCTTCTTTCCAAATGCAGCAATGCTCACCACTGTCTCTATTCCCTTGTCACACCTGTGTACCCCCTGTCCATTCACTTGTGTCATCAGTCCAGCGTCGCCCTTCTCTTCCTCTTGATCTCCTGCTCAAAAGACATCAGTTTAGCATCAGCGGCTTTGAGTATCTAGATTTTAGAGACCTACAGTGCCATCAGCCACATTTTTGTGAAAAGTGCAGTTTTTCACAGGACGTTAAGGGACCTAGAATTTAAAGACTTCAGGGAGGATTGAACACACACCAGTTGAAGGAAATAAAATCAGTTGACATTTCTTTATGTATTGCTGTTCATTCATCAAGTTGACATTAATTTTAAAGTGACTTAGAGAAAAAGAATAAAACTTGGACAAAAATTTCTGTCAGTTGAAATCAAACATCAAGTTATAGAATAAAAATGGACCAACATTTAAAAATTAAGTGATCTTACAAAGATATTTAATTATAATTCTGCTTGTCTCCCCTTTGGTTCCTTATCGTGCACATACATTGTGCCCTGCTAAATAATGGAGGTTTTGATCATGTGGCAAGATGGAAAAGATATATCAAAGATAAAATGAAAGAAACAAAGGAAAGAAGAGAAGATAGAAGTGTTTACTATTTGTTTATATATATATATATATATATATATATATATATATATAAAAGTGGACATGGAAGTCAGCACTTAGAGGCGACTAGTGCACTAGCATGAAACAGACTGTCGCCTCTAAGTGCAATCGTCAGGCCACATTTACATAAATATGGCCTGACGATTGCATCTAGCATGAAACAGACTGTTACCTCTAAATGTTGACTTCTATGTTCACTTTTATATTTACACACGCTCTACCTCTGATATTGAGCACTTTATCCCATAAATATAGCACACTTTAAGACTATATTTCTTCATATATATATATATATATATATATATATATATATATGTTGTAGCATACCTATGAACAAAAATGGGTATGTTCCCATTCACATAAATACACTAGTAAATCCTGTATGTTGGTCTGCAGTTAGAGATTCATTGTGGAATTCATTTGACTCACTTCTAGCAGTTGACTATTTCTTTTACACACAGCTGGTGAATCTTATATGTGTTGCTCTTGTCCTAAGTATTACCGTTCATTACCAAGCTTTGTTTGATTATTCTATTCAGTAACCTTCCCAAGGTTTCAACAATTATATATATATATATATATATATATATATATATATATATATATATATACACACACACACACACACACAATATAAACATATATACACACACACACGTATATATTACAGGTAATCAATGCATTGGTATATAATCCAGGTGGATCCTAGTAATATTAATTATTAAAACTGATCCACAGAGAGCTCGATGTTTTTATTTTAACAGAGCATCTGTATTTTTTACAGCAAAAAAAAAAAAAAGACAAAAATTACCTCAACATAGAGATAGTCTATTTCAAGCTGTTCTGTATGCGGCTATCATCAGCCCCTAATATAATATAATATTATATATATATAAAGTGGACACACTGAGGTCAACACCAAGCAGCGGCAGTCTGTTTCATTCTTGACTTCAATCATCAAGGCCTGAAGATTGCATTCAAGCATAAAACAAATTGCCATTGCTTATTGCTGACCCCAGTGCCTACGTTTATATTTACATATGCTCTATCTCCGTTATAGTGAACACTTAAAATATATAGAGCGTGCCTTAAAACTTATACATTATATATATATATATATCTATCCGACGATCCGCTTAGGTGAAACTGTGGTAGGTGTCTGGCTCTTTAGGTTTAATTTAGGTTTGCTCTACTTAGCGTATCGAGCACTTTAATTAGTTATTTTACTTACTCGTATCGGGTTTTTTTCTTTGGACTCTGAACTTGGATGCTAGACGATTATTTTCAGCTGACGTACATGTTCTCGGTTCTTTCTTTCTTTGTACTTTTTTTTTCCTTTGGTATTTGTTTGTTTATTTGCAAATCAAGAAACCAAAGGTTTTCCGGACAAGTATAATTTCTTATATTTATAAGATTACAACTAGTGTGTATATATATATAAATATATATATATATATATATATATATATATGTAAGCAAATGTGTGGATGTAGATCAGACGGTATGATGAAAATGTGGAAAAGACAAAGCAAAATCCGAATATGTGAGTTTACAGTTTTTTTATTTTGTTTTTGTTATTCTGTTGACGTCAGACGTTTCGGTCAAATAGACCTTCTTCAGGACATGGTTAATGGAGACATATTTATATTAGATTTAAGTTAAATGAAGAGACGATATATACAGGACTAGTCAGAAACAGAAAAACTGAAATTCTAAAGTCAGAGTATTCTTTCTTGGAGTCGACTTTAGAATTTCAGTTTTTCTGTTTCTGACTAGTCCTGTACATATCGTCTCTTCATTTAACTTAAATCTAATATAAATATGTCTCCATTAACCATGTCCTGAAGAAGGTCTATTTGACCGAAACGTCTGACGTCGACAGAAAAACAAAAACAAAATAAAAAAACTGTAAACTCACATATTCGGATTTTGCTTTGTCTTTTCCACATTTTCATTATATATATATATATATATATATATATATATATATATATATATATAGGCTCATGGCTGAAGTAGTTGTGTATAAGTGGTGTGTTTTTTAAAGCCAAGGTGAAAAAATAGTATTTGAATGCTGCTATTTTTTAGACCAAGAGAGGCTTTCTCCACTTGGAGAAAACAAAAATTCCTACTGACCATTGTCCACACCCATTTAATGATTTTCCAGATGGAGTCAAATTTACCAAATATTAACCTTCTATAGAATTTTGTAAATATAAAGAATTCAAATCAAAGATTATGCAAATAATTTCTGAAAACATTTTGGAAACTATCAGTAAATAAGATTCCTTCCACAGAAATATTCTGATAAGATGACCTTGTGCTAGACTAACCTTAGTAAATACTAAAAAAATAATTCTGATTTGTCTATCTTTCAGCCATCTCTTAGCATGAGCTACAAAAAAATATTCAGCTATAAAAAAATAAGGTGGCTGACACTGGAGCTGAAAGAGTAGAAACTCAATTTCATTAATGAGATAAAAAAAAATAAATAGCATTGAATTGATTTTAAAAGGTTTTCTATGGGGACAGGATAAAGAAAAAGAAAAAAGTCGTATGGTTCTTTGAAATTTGATTTAATGATTGTGCATGCATTTATTTAAAAGGCAAAAAAACAAAGACTAAGTAAAATCGGAAAGAGAGGAGGGAAGGAACTCAGGATTTATAGAAAAAGAGGAATGTGAAAAAGAAATGATTTAACAAACATAGATATCTATGTGGGTCATGCAGCACCAAGCAAAATTGTTTTCTGTATCAGAATTTTTTTTTCTTCTTTAATCCATTGATAAAAAAGAACTGCAGTCATAATGATTTTATTTTAAACATGGCTACCTGGTGTCATCTTTTAAAAGCATCTAGAATAGACAATAAATTTTGAAATAAAATAGACAAAAAAAGAAAGAAGCTATTCTTTATTACAGATTCAAAAGAAAAAATATTACAAATATTTTTTAATTAGGAAAAAGATACCATGTTTCCTGTCATATAAAACAGAATACCCTCACCCACAAACTCAACCTCTCTGTCTTATACCCTAATAGTTATAAGATGAACAACTCATTCATTTATATACATGCGTGTGCATCTGTGTATGTTTAAAAGTTTCTGTTATCTCTGGCAAAGACATTGGAATGAGCACACTTAGTGGATGTTCATCTTGAAATAAGCTAATCATATAATGCAAAATATTTTTATTTAATAATATTCTGGTTTCATAAAATCTACTTTAAACAAACTACATGGAATTATTTACATTAATCACATAATTTTCTGCCAAGCATGCAGAGGAAAATATGGAATAATCCAAATATAGAGGAAATAATTATGTAATTCAAAAACAACAACATAGGATAAATACTTTGTTATCCCACAGCAAACTTTTATGACAGCCTTAATTTTTTCAGGCATGGATTTCACTAATTTTCACTTAATATTCTTTATTAAAGTGGTGCCAACTTTCTTGAATGATGCTTAATAGGTCTTTTTTTTGTAAATGAGAGCCATCTTAAAAAACTTTTTTTTTTTAAATTTCCTCCATGAATTTTCAATGGGATTTGGATCTGGACTGTTCACTGGCCATGTCATTGATTTTATATGCCTTTCCTGAAGAAAAACTTTAATCACGTTTGCTCTGTAACAAGATGCATTATCGTCCTTAAAAAGTAACATCATCTTCAAACCAATTCTCTATCTATGGAATCAGAAAAATATCCAGGATGTCAATGTACACGTGTATTGATTGTTGACGTAATGATTGTCATCTCCCCATGTCCTTTAACATGTTGGCTCCCGAACCTCATTGCCCTTGTTGTCCCAGGGTCCCAACACTATATCTTAAATCTTGTTGTAGCAAAATGAGAAAAACAATGAGTGCAAAGGAAGCTGATAAAAACTCACAAAAAGTAAATCCATTTTCTACTGAAGGTGAATTCTTCCTTTTGCTTTGAGGGTTTCAATAAGAGACATATAAAATAAAAATCAATTCAACTTTTCCTAGTCACATAACAAAATATGCGACTTTATATTTTCTCTTTTACATCTTTTTATGATATCAGACATTAGGAATGTTTTTTTTATTTATTAGGAATGTGATTTCTATTAGATTAGAATTCTTGTCTTTATTTTACTGGTTGTAGGCATTATTTTAGTAAATAAAATATACTCATTTTTTTTCAATTTCATAAATGTTTTGCCAATTAAGTTTTCTGTTTTGAGTTTATGTATGCTACAGATTTTGTTTATGTAAAAATAAAAAGAATGATCACAAAAAATAACAGCAGAAATTAAAAAAGAAAAATTAAATAAATTAAATTTTTTAGAGAAAAAAAAAATGTGGTTCTGCTGCACCATGATCTCATAAGCAATCAATGATAGCATTCCACTGCCAATAATTCTCATGGAAAAGAAACTGGAAAAACAACCCTACTGGAGCGGGGGTTGTGTGGGCCTTAGACATACCATCACAAAACATTCGTGGCTTGTGTGGAAGCCAATGTGTTAAGATGACATGCAATCCTTATCATGAATGGCTCGAGAAATTTGCTAATTTTCTTAAAGGCAGACATCTTTAAACATTTCATTTAAATGGTACAAGACAAAAATTTTAGTCTCATCAGTTTGGCCAATGCAAATATTTAGCCTCATCAGTTTGGCCAATGCAAATATTTAGCCTCATCAGTTTGGCCACTGCAAATATTTAGCCTCATCAGTTTGGCCAATGCGAATATTTAGCCTCATCAGTTTGGCCAATGTGAATATTTAACCTCATCAGTTTGGCCAATGTAAATATTTAGCCTCATCAGTTTGGCCAATGCAAATATTTAGCCTCATCAGTTTGGCCAATGCGAATATTTAACCTCATCAGTTTGGCCAATGCGAATATTTAGTCTCATCAGTTTGGCCAATGCAAATATTTAGCCTCATCAGTTTGGCCAATGCGAATATTTAACCTCATCAGTTTGGCCACTGCAAATATTTAGCCTCATCAGTTTGGCCAATGCGAATATTTAGCCTCATCAGTTTGGCCAATGCGAATATTTAACCTCATCAGTTTGGCCAATGCAAATATTTAGCCTCATCAGTTTGGCCAATGCAAATATTTAGCCTCATCAGTTTGGCCAATGCGAATATTTAACCTCATCAGTTTGGCCAATGCGAATATTTAGTCTCATCAGTTTGGCCAATGCGAATATTTAACCTCATCAGTTTGGCCAATGCGAATATTTAGCCTCATCAGTTTGGCCAATGCGAATATTTAACCTCATCAGTTTGGCCAATGCAAATATTTAGCCTCATCAGTTTGGCCAATGCGAATATTTAACCTCATCAGTTTGGCCAATGCGAATATTTAACCTCATCAGTTTGGCCAATGCAAATATTTAGTCTCATCAGTTTGGCCAATGCGAATATTTAGCCTCATCAGTTTGGCCAATGCAAATATTTAGCCTCATCAGTTTGGCCAATGCAAATATTTAGCCTCATCAGTTTGGCCAATGCAAATATTTAGTCTCATCAGTTTGGCCAATGCAAATATTTAGCCTCATCAGTTTGGCCAATGCAAATATTTAGCCTCATCAGTTTGGCCAATGCAAATATTTAGCCTCATCAGTTTGGCCAATGCAAATATTTAGCCTCATCAGTTTGGCCAATGCAAATATTTAGTCTCATCAGTTTGGCCAATGCGAATATTTAACCTCATCAGTTTGGCCAATGCAAATATTTAGCCTCATCAGTTTGGCCAATGCAAATATTTAGCCTCATCAGTTTGGCCAATGCAAATATTTAGCCTCATCAGTTTGGCCAATGCAAATATTTAGCCTCATCAGTTTGGCCAATGCAAATATTTAGCCTCATCAGTTTGGCCAATGCAAATATTTAACCTCATCAGTTTGGCCAATGCAAATATTTAGCCTCATCAGTTTGGCCAATGCAAATATTTAGCCTCATCAGTTTGGCCAATGCGAATATTTAACCTCATCAGTTTGGCCAATGCGAATATTTAACCTCATCAGTTTGGCCAATGCAAATATTTAGTCTCATCAGTTTGGCCAATGCGAATATTTAACCTCATCAGTTTGGCCAATGCGAATTCTTGACTTCTTCCGTGAACCTGACTTTCATCCAATCATTCACATATCATGAATGTTTCTTTTTAGCCGACTTTAACCTCAGCTGATTTTCATTTTGGCTTTTCTCCATACAAATTCCATTCCATTCATCTGATCTCTTACAATTCTTTCACAAACATTGATTCCCGTTTTGACTCGTTTGTTCTTCATTTCTTTTCTTGTACATTTTTCTATTTTGAGTTTTCTATCTTGATGCTTTGATGTCTGTCGTAGTTTACCAAAATGGTTTCCTCCTGGAATCATTGCTTTTCTTCTTTTATGTTTGCACCAAATTTTAGAAACAGTTGACTGGGCACAAGCAACGGCTTTCGCCAAATTCCACTGTGGATTGCCTTTTTGAATGAGTTTTACAACCCTTTCCATTGTTGCAGCTGACAGTTTTTTTCTTACAGCGAGGTTTTCTTTCAATCAGTTTTGCCCAAACATTTACTGAGGTTTGCAAGAACTCTCTTTTAAATATAGACACATTTGCATGTCAAGCCTTCTATTGCAGACAGATTTGCATATCAAGCCTTCTACTGCAGACAGATTTGCATATCATAACTTCTACTGGTATTTGTTTTAGGAATGCAAATTACAAGATTGTTGTGGAGTAAAGAGTATACCTGCAGTGAGTCTATGAACTCATCCAATACTATAAAGAGTTCCATGATATAAAGTCGAGAGTAGTCATGTTGGAGTCTTCATACTAACTATACAGCTGCCATGGCAAATAGCCTAAGCATTACGTATAGACAATAGTTTAATGAATTATGTTATACCAAGTACAAGTATAACAATAACCCTTCAATAGGAAGTTAGAAGAAAAGATCAGATCAGAAGTTTTTCTCAACATTCAGGTATTTCATATTTTCCTCTGCATGGCTCAGAAAAATTATAAAATTAATTTAAATAATTTAATCTCATTTGTTTAAGATTTTTTATGAAGCCAGGTGATTCGGTTATGAAATAAAAATGTTTTGCATCTTACCTGTAAGTATTACTACTAAATAAAAAACCCAAGTGAACATCATCTATATGTACTAATTGTATATTTTTGCCAGAGATGCATGCGTAAAACTGTTCAATATTGGTGGCTGAGTGTTTATGTATTAGAGAGACTGCTGCCCAAATACTATATATATATATATATATGATAAAAATATAGTTTTAATGCATACTATATTATGGGTAAAAGTGCTAATTATCAGGTATAGTATGTATATAAATATAAAAGTGAACAGTGAGGTCAATACCAATAGGTGAATGTCTGTTTCATACTTGAATGCAATTTTGGGGCCAGGTGTTCTGTTTGGTGGTTTGACTGTTTATATATGCTGGACTATATATATGAAAATAGATATAATCTGAACAATTTAGGTTTTCTGACTGCATGAATAACTTCAGATTGTTGATGTCCTTAAATGATTAACTGAACTTTACTTGGCAATGTTCGTCTCTTCAAGTATCATTTGATAGATTAGGCTAGGTTACATGGTACCAGTGAGGAAGACTCCATTACTTAACACATCAATAATTTGGCGCTTATAAAATACAGAAATTTCAAACTTAAGAGGTTTTTTTTTTAATCATTTCATCCCAAGCTAGGCAATAAAAGCAAAGAGTTACTGAGTGTAAGAGAATATGAGAAAAAAAAAAGTGCTTAAATTCAGTAATCAGAATTTTTTAAATTACTTTTCTAATGGAAAAGCAAATAAAATTCTTTAAGACATGCGTATAATTTGTTTATATTATTTTGCACATTAAATATTTTATTCAAAATTTTTTTAGTTTTTATACTGTTCTTTTTTGTTGTATTATATTGCAATATTTTATGGACAATGCCTTCAGTTTTTGCAAATTACATCAAAATTCAGAACAAAAAATAATTTATTTATTGAAGAGGAGTTAAATGTTGAATATTTTTTTAGATTTGAAAAAAAAAAATTTTTTTTTTAGAATACACCTTAGCAGTTTACCGAAACACTATGTCCTGGATATTCTTTCATTATACCTAATGGTACCACAAGCCAAAAATATCAAGAAACAACCAGTCTGTTAAAAGAAATATTGGTAGGAAAGAAAGAAAGAAAGAAAGAAAGAAAGAAAGAAAGAAAGAAAATGCTTTTAATTGAAATGCATCATTCCACATTAATACTGCATAAATTTACAGCATAAGCAGATTAAAATAAAATTACAGATTTAAAAAAATAAATAAAAAGACAACATCTGAAAAATATAGTAGAGACAATTAAAAGGAGCAAGAACAATAAAAAGGTAGAAATAAATGTGGAGGGGAGGAGGCAGAAGAAAGGAGGGGTGGTGGTAGTTTTCATTAAGGGAAGCATTTCTTGATCCACTCATGGAAAAAGCAAATGGAGAAGAAAAGAAAAAAAAAAATGAGTTTTGGGAAAGTAATCCCATTTGGCTTCCATCTGGAAGGAGTGCTGGTAAGAAAGAAAGAAAGAAAGAAAGAAAGGAAGAATTGTAACCACAAGACCCATTCCTTCTGTCTGTGAACAGCCAACAACAGCAGCAGTGGAAGCAAGAACTAAATTCCCAGAAGCTAGGAGTGGAATAGGTCAACAACTCTTGTGAATATTCTTGACAATGAAACATACACATCTTAAACATGTGGATAGGCACATGTGTGTGCGTGTTTGTGCATATATATATATATATATATATATATATATATATATATGGAATATTTTAAGATAGGGGTCCATGGAAGTGAAGAGGTTGCGGAGACATGTGGAAGTACACACATGTGTGTGTGTGTGTGTGTGTGTGTGTGTGTGTGTGTGGTTGCACAATGATAGACTTATTAAGACATAGATATACAAACAGAAATATGTATATAAATACATACACAATTTAGGTATTTACAAGGCTTAGCCTGACACATGGCTACAAAACTGGAGGACCCAATCAAGATTGAACTCCCTATATTAGTCATTTTCTGATAAACTAGTTTACCAACCACAGAGCAGCACAGTAAGCTACTGCATCTACTGACTTGTATGCTCAAGAAACCTTAATGGAAATGTCCTCTTCAGTAGGGTTCGAATGTCTCTCCTCAGTTTGTAGGAGAAACTGCCATTTTTTATTTGGTGTACTTTAGATCGCTCAGCCACAGAGAACGTTACAGTCCACCAATGTACTACCCCCCCCCATACATTTCTTAAAAGTGTAAATAGAACCTTACCTGCTGCTGCAATGCTCACACTGGCTGATAAAAATTGGCAGTCTCTCCTACAAAGTGGGATGCAGATTCAAGCCCTGCTGAAGAGCACATTTTCTTGAGTGTGCAAGATGGTAAACATAATACACACTGTTTAAAATAAAACAGGCTGTCTTTTTTAAACATGGATATCCACAAAAAATAGTTGAAATATGTAATTTTGGTTAAATACCAGCAAAAGTTGTTTTTTTTTTTTTTGATGTTCTGATTATTTTCCTGATTTCAGCTTTGTATTTGCAAATATACTTTCCTTTTCTAAGTACTTTTGATTAGTATTAGTCAGTATCTAATGCTAGTCCAAAGTACTCAGACATATTATACGAAATAATATATGAGCATTGAGAAATAAATTAAAAACATAATTAATTAGGGACTTTCAAATTTCATTTGTATCTAACCAAACTTGTATAACTTAAATATTGCTGCAAAAATACAGCTTATATATATATATATATATATATATATATATATATATATATATATATATATATATATATATATATATATATATTCAGTCAGGAGAGGGATGATCCCAGCATTCAGCACCTTTGGAAAGTACTTGAAAACCATGCCAGAGGTTGACCCAAGTCTTGTGAGTGAAATTGGGTAGATGGAACGGGGGGTGGGGCTGTTGATAGCTGTGCTAGTATGAAGTTGCAAGTCATCGTGACCAAGGTTTTGAGTGTACTGGTGTTATCAGATTGTTGATCATTCTAGATAACACACTCTCTCCCAGAAACTGTAACTAAGGTCTGCTCAGGCATAGTCGCAGTATAAACCACAGGAGAGCACTCTGGGTGTTGAACAAACACAAATGTGCCTGAGCGAGAGCCTGCAATAGGGATTGGCTAGTCACCCTAGTAGACGGGTATCTTCAAATAGTGGCCAGCTATTATTATTATTATTATTATTATATATATATATATATATATATATATATATATATATATATATATATATATATATATGATAAAAATATAATTTTAAGGTTTTATGCAATATTCATTGGTAAAAGTTCAATATCAGGGAGAGACCATATGTAAGTATAAAAGTGGACATTGAGGTCAATAATGAGCAGTGAATATTTTGTTCAAGCATGAGACAGACTGTAGCCACCTGGTGTTGATCTCAGTGTCCATATATATATATATATATATATATATATATATATATGAAAAGAATATAGTTTTAAGGTATGCTATATTTATGGATTAAAATGCTTAATATCAGAAAAAAGCATATGTAAATATAAAAAGTGGACATTGAAGTCAACACTGAAAGGCGACAGTCTGTTTCATGATAAATGTAATTGTGTTGAGCATGAAACAGACTGTCGCCTCTCAGTGTTGACTTCAATGTCCACTTTTATATAATATATATAGGTATTAGCTATACTACTACTAATAACAATTATGATTATCTTGCAAATGATCATATTTATAAATTCATTATAATGAGAATCCACTCCCTCACTGGGGCAAGTGTATTTGATAGATGGATGTAAAAAGCTAGAGACAATTTTTTTAAATGAATTTATTTCCAATCGCATCCACCTATATGCATACCTAAACACGTACTCTTACTGAATTGCACAAACTCCCCAATACATATCTGATCCTAAACTCGAGGATATAAAAGCCAATAATGTAGCTAGAGAAAAATATCTTGACATATAGAAAAACAGAATAACAGCAAATAATATGTGCTAAAGGCAAGAAATGAATTAAGGGAAAGCCAAGAAAAAAATATCTTAGAACAAATGAGTAAAAAAAAATAAGAATAAAAAAGTTAAAATTTAAAGAGAGCAAAAAAAAACTTTGCATTAGTCTCTCTCCTTTTAATGGTGGCCAGAAAATGGAGGCCTGAATGTAATTAAGAATTAGCAGTTGCAGATTTGATGGAGCTAAGAGAAGTAGTGAATTAATTTAAACAAAAAAAAGAATTTAATGAGAGAGACCAAGAATAGAGGTGGGGTGTTAAAAATCAGTATTTTAAAATCACTGAAACCAATTTCCATACATGCAAATAGAAGATGCCATCTCAAATCAGGTCAGCAGCTGCAATACTGAACTCTTCACTTCTATGATGGAAATACGAAATATACTATCTGAATTATTACTCATCTTAAACAGCTAATATCCTACTTGAGAATAGATGTGAACCTCAGGTCTAAATGCAGCAGAATTTCATTTTCCATTCCAAAACGAAACATTGCCTTTATTCCAAGAATCAAGTAACAGAAACCTTTCTCGCAGTTCCAGCACCTTCTTTAACACACCGCCACAGACATTTGGCAATCTCTACCAAAATCTTCAATTTCTCTAGTCTCTTTGGAATCATGCTCTCTACATGATTTACGAATTTCATTCTCGGGTTTCACAGCTGCTTGAACTCAAAATGCTAGATCTCAAGATTCCAGAGTAAGCTGCTAGATCTCAAGATTCCAGAGTATTTTAATCTTTTATAATACAGCCTATTCTTTGTGTTCATATTTCTTTAGAGGGTCAAATACAAGTTGTTTGCACTGTTCTCATTGTGTAACTAATCCTACTCTGTCATGTCTGACTTTCTGTATTCACCTTCAAGATAGAAATTGTGGAATATGTTCAGGTGGCATAATGGTTAGTGACTTGAGAAGAGAAATTGCTAAGTTCAACTTCTGGTAGAATTTATTACATTCACTTTCACACAAATACCTGAGGAAAGGTATGAATCCAGCTCTCCTTCTCCAGGCTATGGGTTAAATAGTAGGACAGATTGGGCTCTTTAGTCACGGTTGGCAATCAAAGAGAAGGAAAAACTCTGAATTCAAAACTATGTATTCCTGGCACAGCGCGCACACACACACACACACACACACACTCACTATGCAGATGAGAAGGTTACAGCATTCACAATGACACCATGCTTACAACTGCAGTCAATCTGATAAATGCAGAATTTAATCTTGTCACTTTCTCCACAAAGACAATATTTGTTGTTTTTCTGTGGGGGTTTTTTTTTTTTTTTCAGATTTGTTTTGACATGATTAGTTCTGAGATACCTATTCAAGACTTCAATGATAGATTTTGTTTCTCTTTTTAAATGTCTTCTGCCTAACCATTCACAGAGATTTTCATCCACAATAGTCTAATTGTCATTTAAATATTTTCTGAATTTATTTTATTACATACCTAAAACTTATACATCCCATTCCAAGCAATCTTTAATCAGGAGAAATTTACGAGTTTAGCTGTCCTTAAAATGAGTTTAAAAAGAAAGACTCCTTCACATTTTGTTCAATAGAAAATGGGTGTATGGGCACAAGTTAAAATGGGAAGAAGAGCTTCTATGCTTGATGACATTTAAAATCATTTCACCCCAAGCAAGGCAATAAAACCACTCAGATACAGTTACAGAGCATGAAAGAATATGAGAAAAAGATAAACATTATTAGAGAGAGACAATAAATCTAAGATTTCTATATCTCCATAAATATTAGAATTTCTTGAATTTGAAATAAATACAGGAAAAAAAATTTCATTTTGAACTGGATGAAGTTCCAGTTACAATTAATGAAGTATCCAACATATTTTTTTAATATTCCCAGCTCAAATGGGGTTGGGGTGAGTTATCAATTTCAGTAAAAGTTGATAGGTAAATTTTCAACGATAATGTTTACAGTAATAACACACTGCCAAGCAAAATATATTGAGCCTCAAGAGGGTTTGTGTCGTATGAACTAAGTGGACTTTAAGATTCTTGCAATATCCTATATTCGCAATTATCTTGGACTGCAGTGATAAAAGATTTTGTTTCTATTTTTAGATATTGCCAATAATGAAGGCTAATTTTGTTTCATTTCTCTAAATGATGAGGAACTGATGTTAACAAAATGATACAGACATAAGTTGCCAGGGGAAGAGAGAGAAAGACTCTGGGGGTGGCAGTCAAGTCGTTGTTATTGAATCTGAACTCCTACATGTTGGCCATGGTAAAAAGAAAGTAGATTTTTGGAAGTGGATTGATCCTAATGGCTATTCTTGGGCAGAAAGCCAAAGAGTAATCTGACATCTTAGAAGCAGGTGCCTCAAGGCTGGAGAATGGCAGGAGTTAGGGTGTGTGGGAGGGGACAGGCTCAGGCTAAAAGCTCAGCCAAGTAGAAGCCATTACTATAATGAAGACAGAAGGACAAAGGAAACGCACACAGACTGGAAAGTAGAAAAATCCAAGACTGGAAAGATGAAAATATTTGAGGAATGAAAAGAAAAAAAAAATGAATGGAATCAATTTTTTATCTTTAGTTAAGACTTCCATGAAGCAATCTCACATAATTCAATGTTTATATAATGCTAGTATAACAAACTACTGATTTTCAATTTATTGTTAACTGGCTAACCTTGTAATAATACACAGGGCCACTTGTACATGACTACAGTGTAATGCATACTGAGTCTTACTTTGGTTGTACAATTGGGGGTAGCTTACTATATGCAAGATTTACGGTAAAATCTTAGTGTATCTAATCACTGTTGTTTGGGTAATTTTTCTTATTGTGAAGAGAAGTTGTTTTTTTTTAAGATAAAATTTTATGGCAGCCAACATCAGAAAGAAAAAATAAAAAATAAAAAAACAGTTTTTCTCTTGTTATACCAACTTGGTTAATTTAATTTCCAGAAAGTTTGCTACCATTCCAAACTTTTTTTTTAGTATCTCAAAAGGTACTAAAAATGTGAGGAATAACAAGTGCAACTGATCTCTATTACTAATACTACTACTACTAGGTATTTATCAAGTAAAAGTGTGGAACAAGTAAATGATAACTGCTTCAGTTTTTTCTTCTATGCACCACCTCCCTTTCAGATCATGTATAATCATGGCTCTCCACAACCTCCTATCTCTTATGAACCATAGCAGTTTTTTTTGCTTTGCTAAGTTTCCTACCATCCATTCACACATTGTCAACTTTTTTTTCTTTTTTTTTAATAATTTCACCCCAAGCAAAGCAGGAGTGCCACTAGCATGCAGGGGGTTACAGAGAATGACAGTGAGAAAAAAGACAGGGTATAGGAGGGGAGGATTGAGGAAAGGACAAAAGACGAACAGAGTTCAAGACAACAGAAGATGGTGATTGATGTTGCATTTAAATTTTTGAAGATTGTAGTTTTCAGGGAAGCAAGGAAACAGTAGTTCCACAGGCGGGAAGTGTGAGAAAAGAAACTGTTGGAGTAGAAGTGGCAGTTACATTTAACTATTTCAATAATAAAAGGGTGGGACCTAGTTGCCAATCTAGTAGCACACTTAAATTCATGCAGTTGGAGCACCAGGGATAAAAAGTTCATCAGAGCAGTTGCCATGGAAATATTTGTAGAAAAGACAGAGGGAAGCCACGTCACATCGGTGAGCAAGTGACTGAAATTGTGATGCCTGATCAGGATCGATTACATTACAGATCCTTCTCTGGATTTTGTCAAGAACCTCGAGATGAACAGCAGGGGCACCAGACCAGATATGGCAACAGAATTCAATGCATGGACAAATGGTAGAGTTGTAAATGTGCAAGATGGACTCTGATGAGGAAAACCTTCTGGCACAAAACAATGAACTTGTGTAAATGTGAATGGCGGAAGGGGTGACAGGGTTAGGGGAAGGCAATGAACTCACTGCCCTTTGATGTAGCGCACACAAATGAAAGATGGTCACTTACGCAATTGGCAGTTGGATATATTTTGTAGTATTTCTGAACCTTTTGTTTATAGTTACATACTCAAATTGGTTCTTTGGGTTTCCCTATGTCCACAGGCATTTTCAGTGTTCTTGGAACCAGGTTTTGGTAATTATTCAATTGTTTTGATATGCACCACTGCATCCATTTTTGCAACATTTGTTTCGGGATCCTAGCTCAAACTTGCCAGCTATTTCACCTTGTTCGTTTCTCACCTTGGCATTCATGTCTCTCCCCATGAAAGTGATTTTTTGTGATTTACACATTGAAATCCTCCTTCATGTTCTACTTTGTTAGTGCGTATACAACGCTAATTGCTATGTTAAAGGCTTTCCCCCTCTCCGTCCAGGTATAAAGATTCCGTCTTACATTTAGAAGCTGGAAGTATCCCAGAACACATTTCCTCATGTCATTATCTAATCTTAATCCTACACCCTTTCATTTTTCTCACTGCCTGCGTATATGGGGTTCATTTCTTACAAAACCCCTCTTAATTGCACCCCCCCCCCCCATTTTGCATATGCTTAGAATGTTGACATTGAATTTACCATCCCTTGCTTGCCACATTGGTATAATGTCTCTACATTCCAGATCCCGTTTACTAATTTTTGTTTGTTATGAACAGTTACTGGATAACAGTCCAGTGATACCCCTGTCACTCGTGTCTATCCTTATTGGGTGAGGGAGGCATTCTCAAGTAACTTAGACCCCTTTACACTGTTAGGTGGAATAGAGAATAAAAAATCTTGAGTTTTCAGATGATATATAGTAAATTTTTCTTTTGTGGTGAGATATAAGATCCATCTGAATGCATTTCTTTGTTCTGAACCCTTACATTTTGACAGCTGAAGAATGTCCAGGTAAAATGGTCATAAAAATATGAAAAAAAAACAAAAAAAAAACAAGATATAAATCAAAGAATAATGAGAATATTTAATTTCAAAATACTGCTAAAAAGTTTTCTTTCTTTCCAGAGTCAAGCATTATAAAAATGGTCTTTATCACACAAATTAGGCTAAAAAAATTCATCAAATATTATAAATCACAGTTGAGCTGCAGAAGACCAAGGTAAAGCAAGAAACGTTTGAAATTCTGTTTAATGTCTGTCATTATTCGACATGTTTAGATTCATTTTCACATCATTACAAGGAGAACATTTGTCTGAACAAATCAGGTGTGATTGGTAATGATACCAAGGTGCATCAAAATGGTTTTCTTTGTTTGGTTTGGTTTTTCATACCATTGCTGTTGTAGAACCTGAATTTATTTCTTAGGTTTTATTCAACAAAGATGACAGTAATCTTTCTAGTCTTTCAGTAAGAAACAAAGTCTTGTGACTTCAAACATGAAAGCAGCAAAGTGTGTAAATACAGTCTTGTCAGCCATGATGCTAGTAATCCTGTCATAAATAAATGGAAGTGTGTCACTACAGCATGAAAGAGTGCACAACAAATAATGAACAAAATTATCACAACTCTAAAGGTTTTTCAGGTACACATCTGAAGATTACCTCTGACTTCATGACATATATATATATTTATACCTCATTGTGAATACTGCTCAGCTGTACCTTCTGTTTAAGATATTAGAACAGTGGTTGTTCATTATAATTCTTTAAAATGAATGGCAGAAGAGGACCTGAGTAGAAACACTGAAAAACTTTCAAATGAACTTACAATGTAATATAAGCTTGGAACAAATATACAGAATGTGTGAAGAGGTTAAAAATTGAAAATACACTTGATACTTGCAAATTGTTAATCAAAGCTGAATATCTTAAATTATTTCAAAGAAAAAAAATATTTACACATTAATTTAAGATTTAGCTGGCCAAACTAGAAAAGGTCCCTATACAAGTCTGCAATACTGAGAGAAAAAAAAGTGTGTGTGTTTGTGTGTGTGCATATATATGTATGTAAGAAGGAGGTAGAATTGTGTCATGTCCTTAAAAAGACAAACACTAATCATTGTCTAAAGATGCCAGAAGTATTTTACCAGAAATAGATATTAAGCAGTAGATGCAGTCTGGAACATTCCAAAATGTTCTCATTTGATCCGATGATGCGATGAAGTGACATCAACCAAACAATCTAGATACTGGCTACCCCCCCCCCCCACTGCTCTGACTTTCCTCCAGGAAAACTTAAGCAGATAATGTTTACTGTCATCAATTTCCAATGACAGACAAAATACACACAATTCTTGTTTCTATTTGTACTGATATTTCTCTATTGAAGTGCGAAGATTGTTAGTTTTATGTGAGGAAGGAATTATGTCAGGCTGCAAATTCCCTTGCAGGACTTTTTCTATCTCTCTCTAATAATAATAATAATAGTAATAATAAAAGTAGTATTTTTTATTTTACATCTAAAAAAAAAAAAAAAAAAAAAAATGTATTGTCCTTTCTAGGACAATACATTTTTTTTTTTTTATTAAAGTATTAAATAATTAATAAAAAGATATTCTTTTTTTGTTAGCCTTAGAGCAAAATAAACTTAAAATTAGTATTGGTTCCATCTTGAGTAAATCGATGGCAGAATAGGGTTCAGGAGAGATAACAATAAGACAAAATTTATTAAGAGCTACAAAGAGCAGGAAATTGTAGAGAGCCATGATTGCCAACGTCCTGACGGAACATGGCACATAGAAAAATTTAAAACATTTTCCCAGAGTGACACTTACTTTGTGTCCGTGTTATCATTTAAAATATATATCAGAATCTTCTGCAGCAAATTGATCTCCGAAATCATAAAAACCTTTCTCCTTTCCTGGCAAAACTCCTGCTATTACAATGGAGGAGGAGGAGGAGGAGGAGGAGACTTAAAACTAATTACAATAAAAAGTAATAATGGAAAGCAAAGTTATGCATCTAGATTACATCAGACACCAAAGATTTAAATTTAAAGATAAGCATCATTCTGTTTCTTGATGTAGAATTTCAATCGGCATTTATTGTATTTCTTCTCTCCTCCACAAAGACGCCATCAATAAAACTATTAGTCTGAAGGGGGCGGTTTAAGGGGGGACAAGACACACAATGGAGAAGTTTGTTTTTAATCATTTTCTCATTCAATTACTCATTATAAGTCTGATATATAGATTTGTAATTGTTACAAATTGTTCAATTTTAAATAAAAACTTAATTTCTGCATATTTCCGAGAGGAGGTATTGCAACTATTTACATTGTTCGGACTGTTGTCCTCATCTTTGTTGTCATATTCATGGCACTTCAACTCTTGTACACTCGGGCCTTATTCAAGAAAATAACTGAAATTGACATATTCAGAAGAGACATGGCATGTAGAACAAGAACAATCTACTCCAGTGGACTAAATAAAGGGTTTGGTTCAAAATTCCAAAGTATATCATCTGAAGAATCCCAGAGTATACAACGGCCATAACGTCATGAATATGACAAAGATGAGGATAACAGTTTGAATAATGTAAAAACTTTATATAAAAATATAACGTTAAAAACCTTCGTAATTTACATGCACAATACAATAGGGTGTCGTTACCCTCACAAATTGGCTCTTAAACAAGAAAAGTATTATGTCTGGCTATTTGTTTAGAAATTTTATAAGTGTGTCAAGCTGAGAACTTTTCAGCACCCCTTTTATATTTAAATAAATGTAAATTAATGTTATTTATAATTTTGTTTAGAATCTTTTTGTTGCTTTTTATTGTCCCATTTGTAAGGTATCCATAGAAAGCAACAGATTATTGATCAGAATATATCTGTGCATGAGGATCAAAATGTTACCTTTTGCTTCAGATTAATGTGTAGTATCTGCGTACTCTCTAGTTTTAGGTTGATCTATTCTTGGGTCATAAACTTAAATCATAAGTTGATTCAATTTGATTATTTTTAAGTATTTTCCTAATTACATGCAACTTATTAATTTAAACAATTTTCTTTAATTTTTTTTTTTTTACCCCAAAGAATTTTAGATGTTTTCTTCTTTGGTTGTTAATCTCTTGGAACTCAAAGATGCAAAAATGTAGAAAAGCAAAGAGCAAATGTCAAAAAAAGACCAACTCATATTCCTTATGTAAAAATCTTCTGACAACGTCTTAATATTTAGATGAGTAAAACTGTCTTTTTCTTTGGATTTATTTTTTTTATGTAAAGTAGTCAATAATACATCATGGAATAAAATTGAAAGAGATAGTGTCTAAATGGTAATGGTTTTGTCCATGAATGGTAAGCTCCAAAATCTTGTCTTCTACAGAACAATTCTTTGTGCTGATCTGGGAAAAAACTAGGCTTTATCATTTGCTATATAGTCATGGGGCAGAATTGTGCATTTACAAAAGTGAACATTTCAAGGGACATAACTTGCTCTTGCCAATTTACAAATATGCCATCCGTGTCAACTTTGACCCAAGCCACATTTTACATACACGGTCCTCTATCATTATGTGACTAATATCATGATCATTAGATATTAAAAGAAAGAAAATTTGCCAATTTACTTTCATTTTTATAAAACCTGCTACTTTTTATACGGCTATTGGTGTGCTGTTAGTGAATTTAAGCAGGTGGTAATCATATCATTATACAGGTAAAGTTTGTGAAGTTACCCCCACTTACCTTTAAAAAAAGAAAAAAAAAGAAAAAAAAAGAAGAAAAAAGGTCACTAGAGGATGCTCCTAGGCAGTAACATTCTCTGTCATCTTTCCTTTTCCTATTACACCCAAGGATAGTAAGATGTAGGTAGCTATGTAGAGAATTGCAGCCTATACCTGGATACACACACATGAACGCCAACATCTTCCTCTTCACTTTCCATTGCTATCCTCTAGGACTACATCACGCAAACACTTCACTAGTTTAAACGTTTTCTTCTTTCATGTTGTCCCATGCAACAATCTTCTATTGTCTATATATATCTTTGTTTTTTTATACATTCTTATCATTTGTTTATGAATATATAGTTTTGTTACTCTTGCCGTTATTGTTGCAGGATAAATATACCAGGAGATACGTGTTTTCTGAACTTAAACACTCATCCAGCACTCCTGCAACAAATAGCACCATTTTTTAGCACCCCTTATGCAGCTATATTCTTCAAAATGTTCCTGCATATCCTGTTTTCTTTACAAGTGACAAAGGCCACTCTCATCTGTGTCAATAAGCAGATTTTTTGTTACTGGGTGGCAAACAAATTCAAACAGCTTTATGAAAACGCTCTATGCAGTAAAATGATTTACTGTGTGGTGCAGCATTTCAAATGTTGGCATTTAGGGCCCTTAATGTTTCTGATGATGCTGAAGGCCAAGTGGTTTCCGTAAATTCTGATCAATATGTTAGAGAAATTACAAACATTTCTGGAACCAAAACACAAAACTCGGTTAATTTGGGTGTATGCTTTCAACAGGATGTAGTCACCAAACATACATTGAGAAGATCAATGAGGAAGCTGTTTCCAGGATAGTTTATCACTCCCCACACGATAACAGATGGCCTGCACATTAACCCTGATCTCTCATATGATTATTTTCTCTGGGGCTACCTGATATCCAAATTCTACAAATATCGACTAAAAATTACAGGAATACTGTTGGAAATGACTTATCGGGTAAAATGGAAAACTTCAGGAACCGACCACAACAGTGTCTTAAGAATAGAGGCCAACATTTGGAAAAATAAAAATCATTTTCAAAAAGTAAATGAAAATAAAGTGAATACTTTTATCATTTTTAAAACCTTTTTCTAAATAAATTTTTGTCTTGGCCTTTCATTTAACCGATAAAATATGGGTGGTTTTATTGATACTGCCTCCATTAATCTTTGCTGTCTTAGTGAAAATTTTTTCTCACTCACTTTTCTTTCCTTAGCTGTTTAAATAAAATTCACTCTTTGTTAAGAAAACAGAAACAATAACAACAATAGTAAGACTATTTATTAAATTTTGTGCCGTATTGGAGTTGAGAGACTCAATTCAAAAGGTAGAATGAAAATGTATCGCACAATCAGTTAGTATAAGAAGTTTTTGTCCGGGGATATGGAACCATATATACTTGATTACACCATTTCTTTTATAAGTAAATCACTAAGAGTTACACAAAATATTTTATCTTCCTCAAATGCTGAATTTGAATCCAGAAGTCATTTAACAATATTTATCTTCTCTTAAAAAAGAAAAGAAAAGTGAAACCTGTGAAAAGGGCACTGAGAACTCTTAAATGCCTCAACAAAAAGCTGAATTCCTGATAATTGTAAGCAATACAATGACAAGCTTTTTTTGTTCTCGTTAAATTTTAGTAATCAGTCCTGGTTTCCGGTTTTGGTTTCTGGTTGCAAATTTGAAGAAATAAGAAAGAGATTAATCCTTTAGCATTCAAATTATCAGTTCTTAATGTTCAACCCACTGTAACCCACCCCATGTATACTCTGCCATAATATACGATGTCATCATTACAAGTAACACAGTAAGTCCTGTAAACAATGAGACTTTGAAAACTGATATTTACAGAGCAGGTTTCAACCTGTAGACTGCTGAAGTGTTAAATGAGTTCTAAAACTCTACAGATGCAGCAATTAACTGAGGAAAGCAGAAGAATCTATCTACCAAAATATTTTATATTACTAGCAATAATGATAGTCAACTATCTGAATAGCATGAAATAAGTCTTTATTAGAGAAGAGGAGAAAACATTTCAAGAAATGTTGCTTTAATAACAACAGAGATAAGTTCAATAACTCTGGGAAGACAAAAAAAATGAAAGAAAAATTTTAATAAAATTAAATTTAAATCAACACAATAATAAACCAATCAAATTAACTTTTGCGGGTTTTAACTTATCGTTGAAATGAAAAAATAAATGAAAACAGATATTTTTAGTCTCCAACAACAACACTGCCATATTTAATGTTGATTGCAAAATGCATTGATAAAGTTTTGATACAATCACTTATCATCACGGCTCTCATGAATAAAACAAATCTCCATCTTTTCTCAGAGAAATAAGCTTAAATATATTCAGGATTAAATCTATGCATCTTGAAATCAGAGAATTACCCACTTTTAATATGTTTCATCACTTTTTTCAAAATATTTTGGTCAACCATCTTCAGAGAAATATTCATCCTGTAGGGAACGCTTTTGTTATTTTAAAGCTGAAGCCAAAATCAAGAATTAAATAGTTATACAAATAAAACAATGTTGCTGTGCTCTTTGGCTCAACTGATAACAAAAGCCTGCGTTGAAGAGCAAATAAGCAGACTTTAAAAGCAGACAGCATTTGTTGCAATAACACAAGGCCTTATTAACATCCATAGATTGTTCAGTTCCACCACTGGATTCATTAACCCCCCCCTCCTCCCCTTCATGTCCCCCCCCCTTCAGATTCTTTGTCCATTTCTGTATCCTTCGCTTCCATTCTGCTTCTGAATTGATCCTCATCGGTCACACTACATTTTGTTCATTAGTATTTTGCTGTGTTGTGTCCTTCCTGTACTACAAAGTTCACCTTCTCTGGATTAGATTCTTTGTCTTTTGTATGCCGTGCACTTTCACTCGTTGAAAATGACGTTGTTAGGGGAGCTCGAATCTGTCTACCCATTAATGCGGGGGGGGGGGGGGGGTTGTAGTTTGCCAGTATGTGGAATTGTCCTATAGCTTAACAGTAATCTTGGCAAGTAACTCTCTGGATTATCATTTGATAGGGAAAATGCTTTTAGTCTCATTTTCACAGTCTGCATCATATTCTTTCTGCAATTCCATTCGATTGTGGGTGGTAAGGTGGTGCTTCATACGGGATGCATCCAATACACTTTAGCCCCAAGCATAAACTTCCTTTGCAAAATTCTGGCGCATTATCTGAAACCAAAGTTTTCGGCACCCCATTCTTTGGGCCATTCTGAAAATGAGTCCTCTAAAATTAAAAATAGCCCCATGCCTTTAATATGGTCATGATCCATGTGTACCCGAGCTTTTTTCTTTAGGCCACGAGTGAATTTCGTTTTGTCGAAAGATTTTTTTTTTTTTTTTTTTTTTTTTTCAGCACATTTTGGACATCTTCTTACATAGTCTTTTACATCTCAAGAATATCCTGGCCACCACGCTTGTAACTTTAATCTCATTTGTGTCACTGTTATACCACAATGTACATCATCGTGTACACCTGTTTGTACTTCTTTTCTTAAGCTTTGTGGGGGATATTATAATATCTCCATTACATATTATGCCTTTCTCTACAGTTAACTCATACCTTGATTCTTGGTAGGGTTTTTCTTCCATTGAACAATTGCTCCATGAGTTTCTTTTTATTCTGTCTGAAATTCTACTTAACACTGGATTTTGTATGGTTTTCATTTTGAGACAACTTAGGAAGTAACACATCCATTTCACCCAGTTGGTGAAGCCCAACTGCTGCGACCACCTTGTATAACTTCTTCCAGTATGCCGCCTTCTACCTTTTTTTTTTTTTAGTCTTGCAATTACCATGGGTAGAATGTGAATAGGTAGTTTTCAAGGTTCAAAATAGATCAGGTGACTATTTTCTTTTAGACAAATACTCACTTTATATCCATTCAATAGTCCTATGTCAGATTCTTCTGACTTTATACAGTTTATTAATTTCTCCGTATCCACTTTTAAAACATCTCTTCCCAGGAGTCCATGATTTTTGTGCATTCTACAACAATGATGGGAATAATCTCAAAACATTTTTTTGTCTCAAAAGTTCCTTCAAAGGAACCCAGAGTTTTGATGACAGATTCATCAAATTGTTTTATATTAAGATTACTTTTTCTTAATTTGGGTTTACCCATTTTTTCCAAGAAATTCCTTGGGATCCTAGTAACATCGCTCTCTGTATCAACTTGCATGGGAAAAGTTATGCCATTCAATTTTACTGTCTCTCTACTTTTTCCAGGTGTTCTTAACGAATATACTTATGTATTTTCAAGGATGAGGCTTTATATTTTCTACCATTTCTATTCTCTTTTTGTATCTGCACAAAAATTGGAAATGATCTTTTCTTTTACAGTTGAAACATAACTTTTCTAGGGCTGGACATTTATTTTGACTTCTTTCATGTTCTTTGTTGCAATATTTACACTTAATTAGGATTTTAGTTGTGTTGTATGCTACCACATTGTTTTAAGAATTATTAAATTTATTAAATAATTCTAATTGCTGCAAGAATTCTACACTTGCTTCTAAATTCATATCATTCACTTGTAGTTGTTGTAGGATCTTATGTTTGTATGTAACATCGCACATGCCTACAATTAGTCATAGAAGATCAATTCGTCTTCTATAGACATTTCTCTCAAACCCAGGTTTTCATATTCGCAATATGTTGATGCTTCTTTCAATCTGTGTAAATATTGCATTACAGTTTCATTTGGGTTCTGTCTATTTTCCAGAAATGTTGTTCTTTCTGCAATAACCAGCTTTCTTTTTTGGTCACATGTTTCTTTTTATAATTGTCGAAAATTCCTCATATGTTAAGCCTTCCAGTATTTTGGGGTACACCGTAATGGATATTTTGTTTATGACTCGACATCCTGCCAAGGCCAAAATAAATCAGTAATTTCATTCTCCCCTCTGGAGGCTTCCTTGTCACACAGTTTCTTTACCCTTTACGCTGCAAAACATCTAATCCCAGTGTCTACTTGCCCAGATTTATCCAACACAGTTAGGAATCCTGTTGGCAACGCCATATTGTTATGAAGTAGAGTAAGCTCTTGTCAGGTCAACAGATGGTAGCTCGACTGGCATTTGCTGTCGTGTACTGCTTTTATAGCAGTACCTCATTTACATTCAATGCTACAGTCCTTAAACCCCACGAGCTTCTATGCAGAAAAAAAAGAAAAGAAAATTGCTCAAATATAAGGTCCGTCAGGTAATGTATCCAAACATTTTAAATATCTTGAAAACTGGTTACAAATAAGTAGTCAACTAATCAAATATGACCTAACTGTACGTGTATTAACATATACTCTCCATGGGGGTTACTCAAGTTGTAATGAGATACCATGAATTGAACTTGTGCATTATGTGACCAATGAATTCAGAATGACTAAGTTGATTCTTGTCTTATAAATTTTTTTTCTTTTAATTAAACAATGCCTCATCTAGGTTTGCCAGCACCCATAAAGTCCATCTTCCGCAAAAGATAAAATTGTCATTACAATACATTTTAATGAGGTTAACAAGAAGTGACAAGGCAGATGATGACAGTCCTGAAAAAGGAACTTGCAAACTTTGGAAAAGCAGAAGAGAACTTGGAATAAATGTGTTAGATCCCAAGTACTCTGAAGAGGGCTAAAGCTCTATTGCCCTAGGCAGTCCATTTATTTGTTCATAGGAAGTACTTGTATCACTGCATAGAAATATTGCTTCATGTATACAATTTCCAGGTTGACCTTGTATACATGAAGCAATATTTCTATGCAGTGATACAAGTGTAGCAGAAAAAAATAAATCCAAATCCCCAAAAGTTGCAAAGCCAAGAATTACATGAGAATCAGCTAACATGTTACACATGTGCACCAAAACCAATTTCTTACTGGCAGTATCTTGAATTCAAGAGTTTATAGATACCCAAGACGCCACATTTGGAAAAAGAAAATTTGCATAAACTGCCAAGTTATTTATGAAAGAAAGCTAAAAACAAAATTTTTTTCTTTTTTTCTTTCAACCATTTACAGCAGAGAATATGCACAGTTCTTTTAGTTGATGATGACGTAAACGCCAAATTTCTTTAGCAGCCATATACAAAAACTATGCATTCTTATATATGCATGTAGGAGGCAGATACAAATATAAATTCTTGATCAAAAAAGACTCCAGGTGTTTGGTAAGTGGAGAAATTGATCCTTGCTGTTGGGTAAGTGAATGTTTCCTGGATAGAAGAAGTTAAATTTCTTTACGATGTTATACTTATGTATTTCATTTTTGTTTTGTGTAAAAATATTAATTTCTTTTATGATGTCCGAATACTGATTTTAGTTCTTTATAATTTTGCAGATTTTTATGAAAAGATGTTGAATCTCATTATTAGAAAAAAAGAATTTCTTTTTCAAAAAGAGGAATTCAAAATTGTATAGTCGTAATACAGTGTGACCCGGATATAAGAGAAACCCGGATATAAGAGAGATTTTTTATCTGGTCCCAAATTAGAGCCTGTGTTAATGTATATATAATAGACCAAACCCGGATATAAGAGACTTCTTCTCCAGTCCCGACAACTCTCTTATATCCGGGTTACACTGTATCATGTTCTAAACAGCTGAAGATTAACAGCTCCAGAAGAAATCAGTTTCTGAACTTAAACAGTTTCATTTAAATGTACAATTAAAAGGAAAAATATTTAATTCAGAAAATTTTTTTTTTACAAAGCAGTCTCATGAGTAAAATGTCTTGTTGATATTTCAGTGTTCATTTGCATGCTCCCAAAAGGATCATTAATGTGAGTGACATTCTAAGTTATAAGGGTACAAAATAAGCAGGCATGGTGGAGTAATGGATAGTGTCTCAGATTGTGGAATCGGAGAGCTGAGTTCAAATCCCAGCCGAATCCATTACATTCACTTACGTGCTAATACTCTTGGGAAAGGTGTGAATCCTCTTCTTCTCCCCGCCAGCTATGGGTAAATAGCAAGACAGACCAGGTTCTATAGCCTTGGATGGCAACTGGTCTACCACAGAAAGAAATGGCAACCTACTGCATGAAAAAATCTGCCTCGTCAGTCATGTATCCAAAGATGCATGATCGCCTAAGTGTGTATCACACATGGCACATCATTGTTTATAACTTCATGGTGCAAAATATGCCTTATGTTACCATAACGAATGTATTTTTCATTATCTCCAGGTACGTTTGTGAGCTGATCCAGTCATTCCTGCATTGTGGTGAGCATTAGAGACAAAGATGAATGGAGAGAAATTGCCTTTTCTTTACTGTCAGCTATTGCGTCTAATATACTGCAGTCTTGGGAAGAGGGGGAGTAATAAAGGAAAAAGAGGTAGCTGACAGAGTTTAGTAGTGAAAGACAGAAGCCCATGAAAGAGTAGTCAGGGGCCTCAAGAGACAATTCCCTGGCCATTGGAAGATTATCCCAGATGTGAACACCAAAGCTACGCATGTGAATGTAAGAATCTTTCCGGCAAAGGGGAAGATACCATGGCACCAGGATTTTATTGCTTGCAATGGAAGAGTTCAAGTTGGTTTCATAAAGGGCAAAGGTATCTGGCAACCATTCCAGGAGGAAGGATTCTACACCGCAGAAGTGTTTCTAAACAAGCACAAAGTCTTGCCATTTACTTCTCAGACTTTGTTCAACTCTAATTGGGTTGTTGGATAAATGAAAAAAGTTACTAAGTGAATTTTAAAGACCACCAGATGCAACATACACATAGTGAAGACTAAAAACTTATGGTATCTCCGGGTATATTTTTGAGCTGATCCAGTTGTGCTTATCAAACCGTGAAATAAAAGTTGTCCTGAATAGTCACTCGTCTAGATCCTTTGATCCTACCCTGTTTTTAATCTTCATTAACGACCTTTCTGATGACATCAACTCTTAACTCGGTATCTACACGAACGACACTACCATTTACTCCTGCCTTGATAATAAGGCTGATGAGTCAGACAAGAGGTCAAAATGGCAGACGATATACAAAACCACCTCAAGACTATCATTAACTGGGGAAGAAGATGTCAGTTTTCATGCTTCCAAAATTAGACTGCTCTCTATTAATCATGGCTGATGCTATCCTCCAAGGAAATGACTCATTGCGCCTTCCCAGGCTACTGTTCTCAGCTCACATGAAGTGGAAGGACGACATTGAATCCTCCATCATCAGCTGCTAATAAAGTCAGTTCACTGCATCAAGTGAGACAATCTCTCTCTCCAGAATCTATCTTGCATATCTAAGTCTACCATTCATCCATGCTTAGAATATTGCTGCCACATATGGTCGGCTCCTTGATACGATCCAAAGAAAAATATTAGAAAATATTCTTGGTCTTAGCCTGGCGGCTCGGCTTCAGTCACTTGCCCACCACTGTAAGGTTGCCTCTCGGTGCCTTTTTTTACAACTACTTTCATAGTAATTGTTCGGATGAGCACTTTGCTATGGGTCCTAGACTATATGAATTTAAGCGCAATACTATACTAGTGGTGAGATCTCATCAATTTACAGTTGAGCTAGATAAATGTAGCTGTAATTTCTATGCTAACAGTTTCTTATCTCACACTTCTCACCTGTGGAACTCCCTCCCGGTTCCATGCTTTCCAACCAACTTTAAGCTGCAAAAATTTAAATGCAATGTCAATTGCTATCTACTGTCCTCCTGGTTACTCTTTTCTCTTTTTACTCATTACTAATGTTTCTGTTCGTAATTCCTCCACACCCTGTAACCCCGTGTGTCTTAGTGGCTGTACTTCCTTGCTTGGGGTGATTTAAAAAAAAAAACACACACCCTTTGAAAGGCAACCAGATTATGAAAACATTAAAGTCAAATAACCGTAAGACAAAGATCATAATCTGAAAAATGACAAGTAATGAAAATATTTGTTGGAATTTTTCAAATTAAGAATTATCATTATATGTTTTGCTATTTGAATGAGGATTCTCATCTTACTTGTCATACTTGAAAACATTTTTATTACTGTACCCTCAGGTCTTATTCCGACACATGTCTGAGTAGATTAAAGTGTTGGTTAAAACATATTTGGTTTCCTGGCAGTTGTGGGTTCAATCCCTGAGTCTGGTCATAATGAAAAGTCTTACACCGTTTCAATGGAAGAAATTGATAAGAGAGACAAAGTTGAATAAAAGATCAATGAGCCTTAATTGATATGAAATCTTCCAAACGCATTGAAAACAGAATGCAAAGAATCTACTTGCATGAATTGAATAAAGGGCTTGGTTCAAACTTCCAAAGAGGTTACTATGATAGATGCCTGAAGAAGGTCAATGGATACAACCCCCTCCCCCCAAAAAAACATTGGGAATATAACAACCAAAATGAGCAAGTTGTTTCAAGTGGCAACACACACAATGAAAATAGCAAATCTCAGAATTTTTTAAACTACATTATTTACATTATTCGGACTATTGTCCTCATCTTTGTCGCCATATTTATTACAATGTTTCGGCCGTTGTACGCTCCGGCCTTCTTCAGGTGGTTGGAATGTCAAACTGAACCCTTTATTTCGCTCACTGGGGTAGACTGTTCTAGTTCCACGTGCCCTGCGTAATGGATGTCAGTTATCAGTTATCTCCTGGTAATTTTTCCCTCTGAAAGTTCTCTACTGCCTTAACCGGGTAATGAACTCACACTCTTTGGGTCCTGTCACTGGATCTAACCAATGCCTTTATCCACTGTGCCATGTGTCCTTGAGGACACATGGCACAGTGACCTGAAGAAGGCCGGAGTGTACAACGGCCGAAACATTGTAATAAATATGGCAACAAAGATGAGGACAATAGTACGAATAATGTAAATAATGTACATAATACCTCATCTCAGAAATATAGACAGATATTTTTTAAACTGTTGCCCATTGTTTCATATTCTTACTCAAAATCCTTATTGAACTGGAGCAGCAGTTCTATAAATTCCTATAAACAATTTCTAAGAGTTAATATCTTAAAGAGTTGATATTAATATCGTGAGTGGTTATAAAACAAAGGGAAATAAATAAGATTTATAAAATGGCAAAAAAAAAAATGAATGACAAATAAAATTCTCAAATTGATATGAAACTGACAACAGGTAAAACTAAGGAATTACATATATGATGTTAAGCAAAGACATTAGAAAAAATGCAAGCAAAGAAAAGATGAATGACTCAATAAGGAAAGTGCAGAAACAAAAATGCTACAAAATGTGCTCATCACGGGAATGTATAAAAAGAGAAAAGAAATCAAAAAGTTCTAATTCCAGTTGGGTTCGTTATATTCACTTCTGCACAAATACCCTTGGGATAGGTATGTATCCACTTATTCCACCTCACTTATGTGATAATTAGGACTTGTATCAGTAAATCATTATCTCCAAAAAATTCTTATAATCTAAAAATATTTTCTGGCTTTAAATGACCTTGAAAGGGTTGTTAAACCATAAAAAAACAAATCATTCAGCCACACACACACTGACGATAATTAATTGTATACTGAATTAATCAAATGTTCTCTCTGATCATACCCAAACAAACATGTCCAATGATTCCTTTCCAATGATTCATGTCATCTGTAGCAGTTGTATGTTGATGTTTTATGATTCCAGTGTCAAGTATGAATGAATCGATGAGGTTTATCTCTTGATCATTTTTCCATAATTTCAATCCTATAGTAGAAGCCAACAGACAACTTACTGTTTACTTCTCCAGCAATGGCCACTAAACTGCACTTGCCTTTCACAGATTCTATTCACAATCTTTGATAGCTTCCTTATATAATTCTTCAGAGGTTATGTGTGTTGTTTCCAACTGGCATTTAACGTTGCTCCCAATAATCGAGTGTACATACTCAACTTGTATGGCAAAATATTTTCAATTTTGGCAAAATGCATTCGTAATATATATCTGAGCATATTCACATTTTGGTACAAATTTTTAAATGCATCTTTTACCGATGCATATATCTTATTAGCTTTTGCTAAAGCTGACTATGGACGTAACAGTTTTATGCTTCTAGTAGTTGTGATTTGATAAAAGAGTTATAGGAGACTTGTTTCCCTCTCTGTCTTTTGTCTACATATATGACTATAAAACAGAATTCATGGACAAGTGGATTCATGCCTTTTGAAAGAGCAGCATCAGGTGAAATTCAAAATTTATTTGCCAGTTATTTTATATGATAGTAACTATTTTACCTGCACAGACCACACCCAATGTGTGTGTGTGTGTGTATATATATATATATATAAATATATATATATATAAGTGCCCTAAGGTGTTCAATGTTGATTTTCCCAGCAAGCAAGCACTCTCCACTGAGAAGAAGAGTACAACTCAATCCTCTTTCTCCTTGCTCTTGTGCCTGACTTGGCTGAGATTAGTCAAAATATAATTGCATAGATGTAAATTTTTTTTTTTTTTTTTTTTAATTTAGCCACTTTCCAAAAGAGAGATACTTTCAACCAAGCAATGGATCACACAACTGCAAAGTTTACATAAGACCCCCACCCCACCCCTCCTGCACTCAGACCTCAGATCAGAGACACTAAAAAGCAACGAAAGCACTCCATATGCCAATTATCAGCAGGAATGGGGTAAATGCTGACAAAATAAGATGTGGATCAGATTTCCATCAATACAACTTTTAATAAATAAAGCAACAAAAAAAGATTTACTTTGGCAAATAGAAGCAAACAGAGTGAATTTATTCCTGTCTGCTGTATCACACTGCTCTTTTACAAATTGCCTAATCATACAAGGCGTCACAAGCGCCAAAGGATTTATTCATATGTTAGCATCATTGGAATTACTATATTGGCCAATTGGAAATAGATTCCTATCAATGGCCTCAGAGAAAATACTGTTTCTCTTTCAGAAAATACAAACCAGTAAACTTGTAAGAGAAAACATATTCCCATCTTTCATTAGGATTTTGTGCTATATTCATAATAACGGCAGATATTTTTCGCAGTAAGTTTAATAAATATCTCAACTATAACTGCTTAGTTAAAAGAAAATTAACACAACAAATTTAAGCTACAGAAAATAAGATTTCTCATTATAATTCACAAAAAAAAAACTAGAGTTTAAAAAGTTCTTGGAGATTATGTAATGTCAGTGGCAAGGTTAAGTGACCATATTGTTATTGTATGCAGAAGTATTTGTTTGTCTTCTCTAATGACAAAGACGTCCCCTTTACTCAGTCGAAAAAATATTCCAAGTTCTAACAAGCTAATCTCTCTTGCTCTCAAAAAAAAATCTTATTATCGAATATTGTTTCAGTTTTACAGTTCAAACCTTTTTTATTTTTATTTAACAGGAAATAACTATCAACTATTTTAGATAAAGTTCTTTCAATCAACAATAGTAGATTTCTGTACTGCATTTATAAAACAAGAAATCTGTCTTGTGACAATTTTTCCAGCTCCTCAGTCAAGAGTAACAAGAGGTCTTAACAGTTAACAGCATAAAGAATGAAATCAGCAAACCGGGTTCAAACTTGCGCTGAGACGGTTTGTATTCAATTTGCTGTAGAATAAAAAGCATGAATCCACTCCTGCCCTTAATTACAGATAAATAGACAGTTTAAGTCATTTCATCTTGTTTTTTGAGCTTGCCCCCTGACACCATAAAAATTCATTTATTACTGAAACAGTAGCATTATAGTTACAACTCCCAACTCTTGCACCAAAAGAAGAAAAAACAACAATTCACCATTTAACCTGGGCAGGCAATTAAAGTAAATTAAACTTCTTGCTCCCAGTTCTACTAAGCTACTCGAGTTTAATCTAATAAACACAAACAAGCACATTGTAATATTGTATCCCATAATACAGGTTAGGTTTTACAGCAAGAATTCTAATTTTCTTTAAAAAAAAAAAAAAAAAATTCTTAAATATAATTAGAGAAAAGTGTAACAGAAAAAAAAAAACACAGAAAAACTGCAATATTTACCGAATCCATTAGAACTCGGATCCTGGCACAATTCTTGTTTTTGATGAAGTAGTTTGTTCAAAAAATAATAAAGATCTTATTTAAGGTATCACAGCTTCAGCGTCACATAGAGTTTTGAATTCTCCTAAACTGGTTGCCAACCACAGCTAAAAGTCCAGTCTCCCCTGCTAGTTAGCCTATAAATGAGATATATTTATACCTTTCCCAGAGGGATTTGCGCATAAGTGAATGTAATTAACCTGACTTGAATTCAAACTCTGCTTTCTGATTTCTCGTTCCAAGCCGCCATCCACTACACCACCCACACATTCCTCCGATAAAGTGAAAAAGTTCATCATATAATTGTATCCTGCATTTCATAGAACTGGATCAATCTTTTTCCAGTTTAACATTAACGTTTTTATTCTCGAGACATAATAAATGTTCTATTTAAGGCGATTGTCTACAGTGACTTTTTACAAACATAGAACCTGAAAATATCTAGATCTAATTTTGTTTTTCATTTTCAAATTCATTTTAAAACTTAATTTTCAACTCTAAATCCAAGCCTGAAGAATGTGCCTCATTCTCCAAGAGAATACAAAATACAGCTTGTAAATACAGCCAAGTTATTACTTTTCTCTCATAAAGATGCTTTATTTACTTGTCTTTTGATTAAGCAAATCTTAGAAGAAAAAAGGATTGACTGTTTCCAGTGAGGGGGGAAAGAGAAGCAGACACAGTGGATGGTCGAGGCCATAAATAATACTCAACAATCTATTCAAAATCAAGTGAATTCATTTAGAAGAAGAAGAAAAAGTACTTTAAATGTAAATGGGGCTTTTATGATAGAAAAACCTAAGGAGTGTAAATATAAGAGCTGGGAGTTGCTGGGTTTCAGGTTTTTAAAGTGTTGTACGAGAAACCAGATAAAATATTCTGAATTAATTTTTTGTCTGATTATTTGTCTGGTCAGTATTGTGGATTTTCCAAATATTTTCTGATATTTGATTAAATATTTAAATAAACAGGACAAATCAGAAAACAAATATTCACATAAACATATATTGTCTTATCTTCAGAATTATCTTTGGGACAATACATGGAATATTACTTTTTAAAATTGTAAATTAAACCTGTGAGTGTGTTCAAAACTTCTTGAAGGTTACCAGATGTAATATATACCTGATGAAGGTTTGAGAACACATTGGCAGGAGTCCTGGTTTTTACACAAGCTTGGGCACTAGCTTCTGGCACCTGCAGGAAAAACAACTATCTCGGTTATAAAGAAAAGGGGGTTCTCATCTTAATGCTAACAACTTCAGAAAGTCTAATATACTTCATCACTTCCTGTGATCCTTTATATGAGGAGTACATGTCTTAGATTTCATGTTATTCATCATGCATCTATGCAATCCCCTATTACATGAAACACTTGCTTTCACTCTCCTTAAACTTCAGAGTACATAAAATCACAGAAATAGCATCTCAAAGAGTAACATTTATTAAATCCACCAATTACTACTTGATGTAGTTTCTAAAACTCTTCTCAATTGATACATTTCACAGCCAATTGAACCTTGCTTCCCAAGGTACATTGACGACAGACTCTTTTTTTTTTTGTTGCCACCATACCAGTTGAATTCAATGTTCTCAGGCCTCCATGTCCTTGTCATGAAATCTAAATGACACAAGGAGGGAATTTGTGAGAGATGTGCAACTGTGAAACAGATACAACAAAGTCGGTTTCAGTGAAATACAGACATGAATATTTATTTCTATTTTCCTCTGCATACAGATATAGTGCACGCAGGAATTCTGTGGAAGCGGCATTACAGTCTTTAGAGGTGCAGGTGGCTGAGAACAGTAAATAAAATTATTGATCAGAGTTCAAATCTGAGTAGAGACAGTTTGTGTTTATGTCACATTAATATCTTTAAGGAAAAAATGAAACTTTCTCTTTTCACACCATGGGTTAAATGACAGGGAAAACTGGGCTCTTTAGCTATTTTTGGCAGTCAGTTTAACAGAAAGACAACACTGTATTAAAACAAAGCAAAATCGATTGGGCAGTGGAGTAGCAACTGCTCTCTAGTAAAACTTATAGTACACCAGTTGTGTTTGCAGCCCCACTAAACTATTTAATTGTAGGAATTAACTCAATGACTGCTAACCATGAGATAACTCATGGTTGGCAGTTTTTATTATGGTGCCAATTAAAAGTTAACTAATGCTTGCCATTTTCCAATATATTTTCAACTGTGGGCAGTAACAACAAGTTTATTCGCAGTGATATATTTAGTGTGAAAATAGTGGTAAGTCTTCAATTGAAGCTAGATATCAATTCATAAAGTTTTTTATTACCTAAGTTGACTATTATAAAATTGGTGTTTGAAGCTGGATTTTGTAAATGACCTTCAGCAGTCAATGTGTAGAAAAAAAAAATCAGTATCAAGGTGACTCCACATGGAATAATCTTTTCTTACCTTGATTAACCCTCTTGTAGATAGGAATCTTAGAGGAAAATTTCTCGAGTAGAATCGGTCTCAGTGAATCCGAGATAAACATCAATGTTCTTAGTTGTCCTGACTCGATGAAATCCAAGAGATCTGTGCCAGTCAACTACAGCATCACTCTTCTCAAAGTTCCTTAAAAAGAAATTAAGAGAAAAAATAATAAATTACAAGCAACCAATCATGATTATCATGTATAAATGTGTAAATGCGATTTATGAAGAGAAGTAATTCTCTCAACTCCTAATGATAGATATTGATAGACGGAACCACTATGTATTTACTGTCTCCCCACTGACAAGTTGTGACATAAGATCTTTTTTTAAGGTAGGGACCCGAGCACGTATACCCGGGCCAGGAACAAAAATTATCCACAGCCCCCGCAACCGTCGGTTGTACTGACCTCAGTGCAAGCACTGATCCCTCTTTCTGGCGCAACAAGAGGGTGCGGCCTTGGGCAGCTGTTCCCCAGGGCTGGGCACCTCTCAGTATAATTTTCCTCAGTTGTGACTGTCCTTTGATGGAGCCGCCCCTGAGTGCACTCTGTCCAAAGACAGAGATACAATAGAGAGATGATAAATGGATGTGTTACAAGCCACTCAAGAGAGAGGTTTACACACTTAGACGGAATCACTACAGTTTCTTATTTTGTTACTACAATAACTACCTGATAATTCAAAAAAATGCACTGTGATAAGACAGAGGAAACCCGCTTATTGTCATCACCCTGGGGAGAGGACAAGGCCTTTTAAATAACAATGGCCAGCTGATAACATTAAACAAAGGATGGAAACTGAATCAATTTACTTAAATTTAGATTAAAAACAAAATTATGGTGAAATTTAAAGACTCAAAATTATTACTTAGAAATTTTTAAAGTTTATTTCTTATATGCAATGATAAAGCATTTTTTTGGAGAGTTTCTCATATCTGGGCATTGGTTGGTCACTTCATACTCTTCTTACAATTTAGAATTTACATCTCAGTAACAGACAGACATATTTAATTTAAACTCTAACTCTATACACATTAATCAATAAGGGCAGAGTAATCTGTAATTAACTAAACACCAACTACATTTAAAATTAGTTACTAATTCCTAATACGCAGGAGTCTAGTGTGAAATGAAAAAAAAAAACTAATCATTTCCACATGAAATAAGGATTTTCTTTTAATATTTAATAATAATAATTATATATATATATATATAAAATACCTCTGTTACTTAACATTGAGCACGGTTTTTTTTCTTACACTATCAAGTATTTCTATGTATTTGCATACAATCGCTTGCTTGTATACCTTTTACCTATATTTCGATAAAATGATACTTTTACCCATAAATATAGGATATCTTAAAACTATATTTTTATCATATATATATATATATATAGGTGTTGAAACAAAATCATATATATATATATATATATATATATATATATATATATATATATATATGTAGGTGTTGAAACAAAATCATATATATATATATATATATATATATGTAGGTGTTGAAACAAAATGGCTATTTTTGTAGTGATTTTATAACATATTTATGTTATAATTTTTAAATAAATAATTATATATATATATATATATATATATATATATATATATATATATATATATATATGTAAAAAAGCATCTTTTCTTCTTTTAATGTTAATATGATTTTTTAATTATGATTTTATTTCATCTTTTGCAACAAGCCCAACCAAACATTGGATCGTCTTTATAGAAGGGATGAGTGTGGGATGCAAATTGCATGTGCAGTTTTTTCTGCTGAATTCTAGCAAGAAATAGAAGATAGAAAGCAGATCATTAAAATCTAAGGCATGTGCGCCTTGCTTCTGTTTTTCTTTTTTTATTGATGGTGATGGAGCTTATGTGGAGGAGTGAAGAGGCTATCAGATAAAAACACGAAGATACAGTTTTGCTCATCATTATGAGAAAGAAAAAATATTCTTTTTTTTTCTAAATTTTGTTGGCAGGTTTAAACCGTTAAGAGGGGGAGAAAAAGATTCAGGATTACATTTTTCTGTGCCCTCTATTTTTGGTATTGAGTGGAAAAAGAGTGGGCGAGTATACTGAGATTTAAATGAATGCCCCAGTAGGTAAGGTCAACAAACCTGTTTGACACTTAGCTAGTCATGTGACTAGGATAAGTGTATGAATGCAGATAATTATCTGCCCTTAGTTTGGTTGACACTTTGAAAAACATGGCCTTGCACATACACACACGTGTGTGTGTGTGTGTGTGTGTGTGTGTGTGTTGACTGGCATGATGGTTAGCATTAGTTGACTTATTGACTAAGAAAGTCATTTTATCCTCAGAGACTTCCTCATTTATATGGCCTTGTATTGGACTAATTTTTCCTCTTGTGTGTGTGTGTGTGTGTGTGTGTGTGATAAAGGTGTGGTGCCAATTGGTAACCAAGTCTAGTTAAAAAAGCCCGTTTTTGAGTGCTGATTTTCTAGACAGAGGTTAGGGATTTGAATACTAATACAACACAATCGTCTTTCTTCTATTTTAAGCCATTTACCATTTTACTAAGCTAAACTTAGTAAATATTGATACAATATTTATTGTTTATTAGTTTACACTTGACAAAATTGTCTACATTTTATTTGTTTTGCCATAAGCTTTAGTGAATTTGTTCCAATTATGGCCGAATGCCAGGCAAACATCTCAAGTCTCTAATCTGACGTCAGTTTCTCTCTAAAGTCTTGTTTCGAAAAAAAACAAACAACATTTTCACAACATATCATAAATGGAAGTAAATGTCGAATTTTAGACAAAATAACAATAAGCTGCCATATTTAGCCCTTTAAAAATGGGGGAGGGTAGCAAGAATGTTGTGGGGGAAGCAATCGTGACTCACCACCTCAGAATATAGGGGGTGGTATCAATTCTGACTCACCATTTCAGAATATGGGGGAGGGGCAGCAGTCGTGACTCACCATTTCAGAATATGGGGGAGGGGTAGCAGTCGTGACTCACCATTTCAGAATATGGGGGAGGGGTAGCAGTCGTGACTCACCATTTCAGAATATGGGGGAGGGGTAGCAGTCGTGACTCACCATTTCAGAATATGGGGGAGGGGTAGCAGTCGTGACTCACCATTTCAGAATATGGGGGAGGGGTAGCAGTCGTGACTCACCATTTCAGAATATGGGGGAGGGGTAGCAGTCGTGACTCACCATTTCAGAATATGGGGGAGGGGTAGCAGTCGTGACTCACCATTTCAGAATATGGGGGAGGGGTAGCAGTCGTGACTCACCATTTCAGAATATGGGGGAGGGGTAGCAGTCGTGACTCACCATTTCAGAATATGGGGGAGGGGTAGCAGTCGTGACTCACCATTTCAGAATATGGGGGAGGGGTAGCAGTCGTGACTCACCATTTCAGAATATGGGGGAGGGGTAGCAATCGTGACTCACCATTTCAGAATATGGGGGAGGGTAGCAGTTGTGACTCACCATTTCAGAATATGGGGGAGGGTAGCAGTCGTGACTCACCATTTCAGAATATGGGGGAGGGTAGCAGTCGTGACTCACCATTTCAAAATATGGGGGAGGGTAGCAGTCGTGACTCACCATTTCAGAATATGGGGGAGGGTAGCAGTCGTGACTCACCATTTCAGAATATGGGGGAGGGTAGCAATCGTGACTCACCATTTCAGAATATGGGGGAGGGTAGCAATCATGACTAACCATTTCAAAATGGCAGTGGGTAGGGTGGCAATAGTGAGTCACCATTTCAGAATGTGGGGGGGGGTAGCAATCATAACTCAATAACTTCTGTTGTTCTAAGTAATCCTTACCCTTTTATGAGCCCCCTTGGTGATATTTGTTCTGTCATATATTTACTTTTGTCTTAAATGTTCCTTTTGAGTATTACATTCTCTAAGGCTTCTTTTCTCATTATATGCCCACAAATTGTTAGCAGCAGTTTATTTATAGTTCTTACTCTTCTTAAAACATTCTTATTTTTCAGGTTCTGTTCAGGCTATCCTCAACATTTGTCAATAGGATCATAACTATGTCGCTTTTTTCTTTATTTGGGATGAAATTATCACGTGTTCACTGCCATGTAGAAGATTAGATATTCCATAAAAGTCAAGCCATCTTTACTTGGTTCCAAACCAAAAAAAAAAAAAAATTCTTATTCCTTAATACTTAGTTCAGTTTTTGGCAGACATCTTTTGCCATTCCTAGGCAACTATGGATGCACGGTGTTGTAAGCATGGATGCGAGGGTGGTGTAATGGATAGCAGTTCAGAATGAGAAATCGGAGATCAGGGTTCAAATTCCAGTAAATTTGTTACAGTCACTTGCATGCAAATACCCTTGGGAAAGGTATGAATCCATCTCTTTTCAAGTAGTAGGACAGACTGGATACTATCATCTTGGTTGGCAACCAGTCTAGGAGAAGGAAAACTGAATTTAAACCAATCTGAAGAGAGTTAGGCTCTATCTGGCTATCTTGCCCATGACACACCATTGTTCTAATGGGTTCCAGGACTTGTGATCATGACGCACCTAGGAATTTCTCAGGTTATAAAAACCAGATTTTTTTTCTCTTTTTACATGAATAAACGTCATATGTCACGAGACCCATAACCCATCAGATTAGTTGGGGTACCACATGTACTTCAACCATAGAAGCAGTGGTATGTCTAGGGCAAGAGAGGCTGGACAGAGACCATCTTCAAGATGGCTTTGAATTCAGTTTTTCTTCTCTTAGACTGATTGCCACTTGAGGGGGGGTAGATTAATTCTTACCTTTGCTAAGGTTAGTTGTGCAACTAAGTTGTGTTAGAGTGAACACAATGAATTCAGGCGATCAATTTCTCTTTCCAAGTCAATATCACACGATATTACACAATCTATTTTAACAGGCATTTTATTAAATTCAACTATTTTTGTCTGCAAGTAAAATCAATTCAAGATGACATTTCTTGGAGATTGAATAGAATTTTATAAAAGTAGGAAAATAAAAAAGCTTTCTATTAATGATTAATTGTATGCAAAAGAAAATTTAATGGCATGCAAAAAAATTTAATGGCATACAAAAATTTTTTTAATGGCATGCAAGTTTCCAGTAAAAAAAAACTGGTTTTTGATTGTGTATTCAACACAGCAATTATTAAGAATATCTGGCAAAAAGTATGTTTATCGTGATATCTATTGCTAGCATCTTCAATCTTTGATTGCTGTAAATAAATATAACCATTATCCTAAATTTAACTCGTTCCAAAAAAATATCTAAGATATTTTTTCAAAGTGTATGCCAAATTCTCAGTACTCAATTTTGACAGTTCCCAGTAGAATTTTTTTTCTTTTAATTAAAAACAAAAAATTCTAGAAACTTTTACACACACCTATTTTTTTTTTTCTGTATATATTGACCCTTCCCTTGATATGTCTCTTCTTTCTTGCTGCTTTATGATGAAGTGTGGTGGGCCCTTTCTTGCTGCAGGTGTCTACTTGTTAGTGCTGATATTAATTGGACTCTGATGTTATCAGATGGAAGAGGGATGGTGTTTAATTGCACAATTAGTATACAATAAGTCAAACACACAAGTTGACTTCTTGCATTGACTTGAAAGGCTCTGATGAGTAAATTTCAAAGAGCAACCTAGATTGCTGCATCTTGGCAGTCTGAAGAAATCTGTCAAAGTTGAACGCTCTCTTGTTTAAAAAGAACACTATCCTTTCTTCTGCTGTAGCTGGTGATATGAGGTCTTTTCGGAATGGTATCCAAACATTTTGAATATCTTCAGAACCTCTTGCATGTACTTTATATAACTTAATACCAATCAGAGGAGAACTTACTGTGCATACATCAACACTCTCCCACAGGGTTACTCAATTATGTAATGTGTGGCCTTAACTTTCACAATAAGATTTCGGCAAAACACAGCATCAGCCAGATCTGTCAGCACACTATAGTCCAGATTCGTCTGTGATTTCTCGCTCTTTCTAAAGCTAAAACTGCAGTTTATACACTGTAGATGAGATTAAAGAGAATGTGAGGGGCATGTTTGTGGTTTGTTTAACTGATTTGAATCACAGCCCTTTTTTATTTTAAAAAGAAACACACAAATTATCTTGACTATAAGCCAAGAGGCATTTGCCCACAACTACGTCAGTGTTTGGTTTAAGTTACACTTAAAAATCCCCTTTTTGCTTTTGACTGTAAAAGAGAAAGTCTATGTTTCAAGATCTCCATATCACTCTTCACATTAGTGCAGGTAAGTTAATTGTTTTGGTCATCTGAGATGAATAAATTCTAAAATCTGAGTAAATTAAATTTATTTTGTGTTGGTCAAAATCAGTTATAATTCTATTTGGACACTTGGACTTGTGTCACTTTATGTTTTCTACTTCTTAATAAGATGAATGTTGATGTTGTGTTCCTATTCATATGTTTTTAACTTAAAAGTTGATAGACAAAATTAATTACCAATAATATGTAATGTTTAAGATTAACCTGAGATATAGCTTCCTGGAAGTTCATTTTTCTCAGACATATTTTATTTATATATTTTATCTTATATAGGCTTCAGATATGACAGGCTGAGTTATTTTAGTAAGATCTGTTTAAATTTATTTGTTATCCATGTGAAGAAATGAAAATATGCCATTTGCAATAAAATTTTCATAAGATCGTTCATTTGCATTTAATTGGTTCAAATAATGCGAAGCAGAATGGTTTTGCCCTCATGCATATTCACGTCTTTCAAAGATTGGACACCCCTGATCTAGACAAAGCAAAAAATGTTTCATAATGCCAACAAAGGACAGCTCAAGTCGCTAACCAACTTTCAAACTATCTTCAAAGCAACTAGAACACTATATATTATGGCTGGATTCTTGTTTCCGAGTATACACACCCACCAGGGTAGCTATCTAATCCCTGTTGCAGACACCTTCTCACGCATATTTGTGTTTCTTCAATCCCTACAGAACCAATCTATGGCTTATAATGCAACTATGCTGAGCAAATCTTAGTGAAAAATTTTTATAGAATCAAAATTTGCTAGACTTATATTAAGCAAGAATGCTCACTATTGGAGAGCATATAGAAAGTGTAGACATAGGAACCAACTGATGTATTACATACATGCGCACACACACAGACACACAGACACACATATATATATATGTATGTATTACATATATATATGTATTACATACATGCATTACATTTACATATATATACATATATATATATATATGTGTGTGTATTACATACATGCGTGCGCATACACACACACACATACATACATATATATATATATTATAGTTAAATTGTTGCCATTTTATATTTTTTAATTTTGTGCATGCACGTTATTTGTTTTTTATTTTTTCGACTGCACAGTATAGTAGGGTCAGTTGGGCACTGTCTGTGAGAAAAGGAGCCCCCATGACACAATTCACTCCTCCAGAAGTTTGGAAATGGCATGCTGTACTACTTGACATGCGTGCTGGAAGCTCCAATATGAATATTTCAGAGTGTTTTGGCGTGAATCTGAGGACAGTGCTGAGGATTTGGAAAGATTTGGATTAGTCTAATTGTGATTGTGAAGGTATGGCAGCTCGGAAAACTCACTCTGATAAAAATAGAACTCCCTAATTTGTTGGTGAGGGCCTCGGATGCAACATGGAGGCCTACATCAAGCGCCTTGAAAAGGTAGTGCTGCCCTGGGTCAAAGAGGTGGCTCCTGAAAAACCTTATATCTGGCAATAGGACTGCACTGTACCAGAGAAGCAGGAGAACCCAGTCATGACTGTCAGACAATTTTTACAACCACATCACAGTTTGCATTACCAGACTGCAACCCTTCGATTATTATGTGTGGGGTGCAGTTAAGCAAGAGACCAACAAAACGCCTTGTAACACCAAAGATGAACTGAAGGCAAGGATTATGACAGCATTCACAAAGAGACTGTTCAGAAGAGTTGCAGGAGATTCCCAAGTCATCTGGAGGCTGTGGTTGAAGCCAATGGCGATTTTATTGAATAAATTTACTCTTTAATATTTCAAGATATTTTTGTGTAATTTTGGTAAATATATCTGTTAAAATGAGATCTCAGTGTTATTTTCATTTTTGCGTAATTTAGACAATTCATTCATTGCATCCAGTATATACTAGCAATTCATACCTTACTCCCATATTTTACTGCTTAGCTTTAGTGAAATTTTTTTATGCTAATAAAATAAATATTTCTGAAAAGATAAAGTTTCACGAGGAAGAAGTGATTGTCAGTGGCCAAGAATTAATGCTGGTAGTCCTTGTTCAGTTCGGCATTCCACAAGTTCATGATATTGTGAAGGTGTTGGTAGGTCTCTTGATAACAACATCCTAGACATAGTAGTCCCGTTACGAGAGGTAGGGGGGCCACAGTTTGAGAGACGGGCAAGACATAATCTTTACAATTTGGGACCAGTCATTCCGACAAGACATGGTAGGGGGAGCAGATTCTTGCTGGAACAAATACAGCCATCCCCTTGATTTAGGGTTTGACCACCATGTTAAGCACCTCTTTGAGTTCCTGGAAGTGGGGGGGGCATCTCTCAGTAATAAGGAACAGGTTATGCCACTCTAGGATCATCAAAGACCATGCAAACTTGGTATACATGACTGTGGTTTACCTCTTTTGTGTCTGTTTAGAGCCACTTGTCATTCCTCCTGTCCAATTTCAAGAAGCTTGATATCTTCAAGTCACTGTGTCAGATTGAAAGCTGCCATGTTAATGCTCTTGATACATCTGAAAGAGAAATGTGAATGTTAAAACTTGGTATGTGCCACATAACAATGTGTTGTCTTATGCTAAAGATATGTTCTCAAATACATGTGCATGTATACACACACGAGAGAGAGAGAGATTGCTGGAAAAAAAAAACAACCAAACAACTAATGTTTGGTCAGATTTTAGGAAGTAGGTGAGTCCAAGAACTTTCCAGTTCCCCGCCCACCACCACCACCACCTCTACCAACTGTGGAGTATGCACACACTGAAAATGTAACATAGAAATCATTTTGACAATCAGTACAATTTATGCATGTTATTTTTGTCCATTCAAGTAGAAAAACTGACAGTAAAATATTTTGAAAACCTAACCCTGTGAAATATAGCAGAAAACAAACAAAAAAAAAATTACTCATAATCACGGATGCTACAGTAAACAACCAAATACTAATGAGAATTCTTTCCAAGCCTGTTACTTGCAACCAACACTTGCTTACTTTAATACCAAAACCTGCAAACCCAACAGAAGTTTCATTCACAGATTGTGGTTCATACATCAAAAGCTTTCCTTTGTTAATTACAGTCTCCGAACAATTCCCTAATCATCTTTGTAGCAGAAACTAATCAATGACAATGCTGGGCTCCTCTTTATGAGGTAAAAATAGAGGAAGTAGGAAAAAAATCACAACAATGGTAGGTCTATAATAGTTACAGTATGTTTATACAAGATAAAAAATATTTCATCACTTTCTGTAATTCCTTGTATAAAGGAACTCATTTTAGCTTTATTAAACAGGATTTCTTTGTCCATACCTACAGGATTAATATGATATTGGTTCCTTTAACTGCTTCAACAATCTGCAAAATCAATAATCAATAATCAAATCCTCTCTTCACAAAACACTCAGCAGCAAAAAAATTATTGTTGTTTTAAGGTCTGTTTTTTTTTTTTATTTACTAATTATAAGTTTATAATTTTAGTCTAATCAGTCATTACTCACCTTGCCAGGTAATGCATCCGTGACATCTACATATATGTGGTAAATATGTAAGATACATTTGAAAAATTATATTTTGATATATTTCACTGATGGATTGTTTTCATTCGAAAAAAAAAAAATAATTTCATTTCAACAAAATCTACATTAACAAAAGATAAATGTTTGAATTTTACTTTCTGTATTGATTTTAGAAATTAAACTTTTGCCTAATTTCAACCGTTTTATCTTGACTTATTCACTTATATATTATTTTAAGGCTTTTATATCCTACATTAGTTAAAATCTAATTTCTAAAACAGTACAATTGTAGCAAAAATCAAGTATTCATATACTTAAACATGACTCATGTTTTGTTACGGTAATCTAGATTTTATTGAAAAACATTTTTCTGCAGAAGCCAACCCATTTGTGAAACATGTTAAAATAGAAGCTTTCCAAATTGTCTTATATATTTACCATTCTATCAGATTCACTTCTAAACTTTGTTCATATATAAATATGTATATCGAGATATAAACTACATATGTATATCTTCTTATACACTCACAACATTATACACTACACATCAGAACATTTAATGAAGTCACTTGTTTTTGTCAGTCTCTGCTATTTATTCATTAGGCATCTATTTCCCCCCCCCCCATAACAAAACATCTTCAATGACTTTCCCAAAATCTTTTCTATTTATCATCAACGGCTTTTCAAAGAAGTATTGTTAAGTATTTATTATCACTGAGGAGGAGACTGAGCAATGATGAGTGAAGCTTGATTGGAACTGTAGTTTGGGAAGGGATGGGGGGGGGCAATCTATAGAAGAAATATACCAACACACACAAATAAGAAACACACACACAAAAAGCAAGAAACGTGTGAGCACAAGAAACACACACACACGCGTGCGCACGCAGACAAGAACCGAAGCCACATCACATTTAATATTTGCAGTTATTTTGCTACTGCTTCTCCTTGCCCCCACTTCATCCACACATCCTAGTCCCCATCATTGCAGCAGTGTTCTTTCATTCGCTCAATGAAATGTCACAAGGGCAAAGTAAATAGCCACATTTAGTTCCACTATTCTTTGCCAAAGTTCTTCATCTCAAAGAACAAAATCTATGAATGGTAGTCTTTTTCAATCAGGCATCAGTTCTGAATGATAGAACCAGTGACGGAAGCACAATACTCTCTTAATGAAGGTTACATGAAGACAGCTAGAAATTGGAAAGTTAGAGATTTCTGAAACGAGTTTTTACAATTTCTCTTTCAGATGAAAACTGCCAGCTGTAATTAAGGAAGTTTATATTCATAGCATTGGATCACTAGCAGGAGAAATTTTGTTACAGCTTCTACTTTCTTGGATTTTTACCATTTTGGGATCTGATGCAATTCAGCAATTTGTTTTCATGGATACAATATTAAATTCTGATACTAATCAAAATGCTGTCATCATCATTAACAACAACCACTTAAGATGCAAACTATTATTTCATAGAAAACGGAAGATTTTCACTTTTATTTCTTCATTGTATGGATTAGAGATTTTAGAAACACAAAAATATTTTGACAGTAAAAAAAAATAGCTTCTACTTGAATTCAAGTCACTGACCACTGTGTTTCATTTATATGCCAATGTTATTTTTTTGGATAGATATTTACTAAATATACCAGCACAAGGTGAAATTTAGAGGAATGCAAATAGGAAGATTGTGTAGTATGGATGAAAAAAAAAAAATGTCATGGTGCCTAAATAATAAATTAACAAAAGGTTACTTACTCATATCACTAATAATAACGTGTCACACCCCTAGTACCAATTTGCCAGTATAATGCACTAGTGTCAAATCACGACAGTACTAGTAAATTGGTAAAAGCAGTAGTGTCAATTTTAGAGTTTGTAAAATAGTTTGTGCATAATACTTATTGGTAGCGTTAGGAAGAGAGTAAATCTAATAGTTACACCTTTATATATATTTCTGCAATTAATTTATAAATTTTCTGTTTGTACAAAGATGGATCCCACTGACCAAATTCTATCAGATGTTGATTTTGTCACTATTGTCTGTAATGAGGAGCTACATGCTGACAGAACAGGCATACCACAAGAATTACACAGCCTCCTAATATCTAAGTGGACGAATGCTGTTCATATGAGCAACTTCCTACTGGCTGTTTACTGCTCTTCATTCTTAATTTGTCCCGTTAAGCAGAAAGTTTTGAAATAGTGAAATTTACCCAAAATGTTAAGCAAAATGGCATTGGCAATTTAATGGATTGATACTATGACTATAACTTCTAACATTTCATATTCCACTACAACGACTACGGCCATTACTATTTGTAAGAGTTAAAGAAAGACATGAATTACAATTATATGGAAATTTTTTATTGTTAAATTATTCTTAAAGCAAAGAATGATAAGAGATTTTTACTTAGACTTTTTCGTATAATCATTTTTCCCCATGCAAGGCAATGATGCCACTAAGATACAAGAGATTACTGGTTTCAATCATTGGAATCATGAAAAATTTTTAAGGTGGAAGTGGCCAAGAATCTGCTGATCATCTAAGGCAAACCAAACAGAAGGTAGCAGAGAACTCAGGATTGCCCTGCAGAAGTGCGCGCTTGCAGAAACACTTATCCATGCATGACATGGCACTGCAAGAACCCCTGATATTATGCCCCACTGTTCTGCAGAGCAGCCTCTCTAATCACTACCAAAGAGTTTGGGCTCCTTGCTACCAGTCAGTATGCAGCAACCAGAAAATTGGCACCCTCGATATGAAGGGCTATAGTCTCCAGACAGTCATATCACCAAAAAGTTATGGAAGCTATCACTATTAAGGCCTCAGAAGAAGGAAATGGAAACCCATCCTAAACAAGAAACAAAAGATAGACTTCTACCCCTGTTGAAAAGATGGAGTGTGAACCAGACAAAAAAATAAATAAATTAATAAAGAACACTATTTACATTATTCGGACTATTGTCCTCATCTTTGTTGCCATATTTATTACATTTCAGCTTTTGTACGCTTCGGCCTTCTTCAGGTGGTTGGAATGTCGAACTGAACCCATTATTTCGCTCACTGGGGTAGACCGGAACTAGAACAGACTGGAACTAGAACAGTCTACCCCAGTGAGCGAAATAAAGGGTTCAGTTTGACATTCCAACCACCTGAAGAAGGCCGGGGCATACAATGGCCGAAACGTTGTAATAAATATGGCGACAAAGATGAGGACAATAGTCCGAATAATGTAAATAGTGTCCATAATACCTCATCTCAGAAATATAGACAGATACTAATAAAGAACACTTTACACTTAAAGCAAAACTAGAATATTATATTTGTTAACTTGTCAGAAGCCAAAGATCTTGAAGATTGCATGCAATATACATAAAGATTGCCAATCTTGAAGATATTTAATTGAATCAAATTTTAAATTACAGTGGCAGAATGAAAACACAGCTATTCTTAAAGAACCCAGAGTCAATGGATAGAACTTAAATTCAGTCACAATCCTTATCCCTCCAAAATAACCTTCCTCTGAGGGGTTGTGCTATTACACCATATCTTGACTTTTTTATTGTAAAATAAAAAATAAAAATTAAGATAACCACCATCATTTTTTTTTTTTAAACATCTTCAGACATTGATGTAATAAGTTGCAACCATCTGCCTGAAATATTTCGATGTTATTCATAAAAATTACAAAGATTTTCTTACAAAATATTTTTAACTAAAATTCTTCAACCTAAACATCCCTACAAAATCATTTTACATTTTTTTTTAAATTTATCAGAAGAGTTTGTTTTATGAAGGGGGGGTACATAAAAAGAAAATGTTGGATTGAGGTCAGAAACATTGGCTGAAATAAAAAAAGTGATGAAGATATTCATCTTAGAGAATAACAAATCTCGGTATTTCAAACATTACTAAGTTGGCTTAAGAACCGATTGGTTAAAACAGATGGATAATAAGAATCATCGTCAAAATATTGTGCAAGATAATGACAATGATTAATATCACACTTGCTAGAATACTGCTGAGGCGAGAGAATACAATGATCAAAACAGCAAAAAGTGGAAGAGTAATTTGAAAACCCAAGAAATAAAGACAATGACAGAATTTAGAAAATATTATTATTATTATGATAATGCCATTTGACATTATAAGGGGCAAAAAAAAAAAGAAAAGACGAGGCTGTATCTGGCGGACAAAACCTACGATACACAGTTTTAAAGAAAGAATTTAACATTGAAATAACTTTTTTTATTACTATTTTTAAGCCTCCAAATTAATGATGTAACCAGTTTATTGTTTCCATCTTGTTTGGTAAGAAAAGAAAAAAAAATGTTCCATTCATTGGATGAATGAAGCTAATTAAAATAAAATCTTTTTTGCCTTTAAGTTCTTTTCTTCTTCATCTTTAACAATAGGAATATATAACTTTGTATTTAGAATTTGTATATTTGTCAAGAATGTTTTCTTAATTGTGGAATTTTAACATTTTCTCATCAGAATTCTTTTTTAAATTTAAGATTCAACTTAGAAAGGAAAAGCTTACCTCATTTCTCATATGTTTATTTTAGTTTTAAAACTGCTTATTGCTTTCCCTTCCAAAAATTGCGTAAGTTTTGAAAGCAGAATCTTTTAACAATCAAAGTTATAAAGTAGCTTCTCTGATAAGGAATTGTGCTTGAAACAAAATGAGTTAATGTACCTCTTTCGAAGCTTGTTACCATCTCTGAGAATATCTGTTTTCAAATCGATGGAAGTTGGTTTTAAATTTCATTAGCATTGGGGAAAAAGAATACATTGCGTTAAGCAACAGAAAAACACTGCCAGGCTTAAAAAGTATGGCCACCTTCATCCTGAAGAGACATGGGACCTGAGGAGGAGAAAAAAAAAGTTTGCCTAATCAATTTTTGGGCCATTAAATTTAACAGTTATTTTTGTTTTTTTTACCTGACAAGCCTCTGTGCAAGAAATTGCATTGCATCCAAAGTGACATCTTAGTTCTAAACTCCCATAGTTGAGATTAAAAGAAAAGATAACATGATTAAAATAACCAGAAAATCAAGTATCAATTTTATAATAAATGAAAATAAGTGGCATAATAAAACCACTCTCCAGTTTGAAACTTAATTTAAAATAGCAAAGAATAAATTTTAAAAACAAAACTAGAAATTTCCATTTCAGCATTGATATTGAATCAAAATCTCAGATATGTGACTAAAAGAAACGAATATTTATGTTTTTAACAATTTTTTCTTTCAGAACAACACAAGTCAATGTACCAAAAACCACATTCACTTTTGGACGCTGACATAAAATCTTTTTATAGAGCTTCAAAAACCATCTCTTTGTAGATGATACCATCAGGAATCTTCCTTTTTTTCCTTTTTTTTTTTGCACAATATGGTCAGGAGTTTTTATATATGTTCAGAAATGCTAAATTTTAATGAATATACTAAAATGCCAGTGATTAAATTTGTAATATAACCTTGTTTGATTCCTTGTCAAACCACAGAGCAACTTCAAGGAAATGGAAAAAACTACTTTTTGGTACTTAATAGAAGCGGTGGGGGGGGGGGTGAGCAAATGTTTCAACCCTCACCCCTACTAAACTTACTAAATTTACCATTTAATCCCAAACAGGGTAATCATTATAAACTGCTTCATGATTTTACTGGCACACCTTTAGGATTGCATAATTTAAAAATAGTTTTCCATTTTTTTAATTCTTTCTAGAATAAAGTCTTTCATAAATTTAATGCCTTTTTCCTTTTTAAATAAATTTTTCATTAATTTTAAATTTCTGGCCTTTTAAATGATTTTCCAACTCCCCTTCTAAGACATTCCTGTTTATTGCACATTGAGAGAAATTGTGACCCACCCACAATTATTAAGAATGGCCCACTTGTACTTGGCATCGATAAATACTAAAAGACAGAATATATCCCAAGAAAAGCTGATTTTTTAAAACTTATTCTTCAATAATAAACTCATCCTATTACTGCCCAGTCACAACATTGCTTAACTACAATCAAATCTGACATTGTTGAAAGAAACATTATGAGTTTAACATTTGGATTAGGCTTCTGTGCAGAACAAGTTGTGGCAATTGTAACTTTTGACCTTTGTTAATTTCAATAATGGTTTGGGAGTGTTTAACCCTCCCCCCCAATCTTTTGTGTGAATAATGTCAGTTATGGTGCAGGGAAAATAGCCCAAGTTTCAGTCTTATTATGCAAATTTTATGACTTCCTGTTAAAGGTTAAGCAGCTGCAGCTAAAAATAGCAATGTGTATTGATCATGTGACCCACCATCAGGAAAACTATGTCCAATTATTTATTGTACCTTTTCTGCTGGAAGTGGCAAAAATACAAATAGCAATAAGTATTTGAGAAGAAAGGTTCAATTCAACACAATACACAAACTGTCAATAAAATGTCTTGAACAAGTTTTTCAGGATTGCTGCAATTTTGGTGGAAATTTGCTGATTCTTTGAAAAAATGAAAAGTCATATTCTTGAGTTGGTTTTACTTTTACATGGCTTAAAAGAAGGAATAATAGAAGCATCAAAGAATATGATTCAGTTTTGAATTGGAAAAATATTCCATACGGAATCAGAGAGAAAAACACTATTATCAAAGAAAGAAATACATACTGCAGAATTCAAAACTTCTGACAGAATTCATTTTAATCCAAGACAGTGGTTATTTCAACAAGTGGCTTAAATTCAAGTTTAATATACACCCAAAAGATATATACAATGGGAGTGCAGAAAAGTGCTCAATCTGGCCCACTTCTCAAATCTCATCAAACACCAGAATTTTTGTAGGGATGGCCTTAGGTCACAAATTTTTTTTGTGTGTGTGTATCAATTACTGATACCCCCCCCCCCACTGATGAGTGGATGGAGTGATTGCTGCAGGTTTCATCTACAAATGTAGTCAGGATGGTGAAGGTAATGCCAATCAGCTAAGTGACAAACTATATATATATATATATATATATACACACACACACACACACACACACTACTTTAAAAGCCACTCTATTGGGCAGCATTTGATAGCGCTCCTGTGGAGGGCTCTTGATTGGGACTTCATCCCAATATGTAGGGAGGAGTAAATGTGATAGGCAACAATAAACTACAGAAAAACTCAAAACTGATCACTGCATTTAAGTATTGTATTAATTAAGTCTGCCTTTTTAAAAAGTTCAACAATAATTCTTCTGCTGCCACTTAATTTAATGTATGTAGGTCCTTACTTTCCATATGAACAATTATTTTTATTTCATGGTAGACTTTCACTGGATTTCATAATTAATTTTGATTATTCCCAAATTATAAAAATTGTTATCGTACAAAAAATTAAATATTACCAAAAACAATTGCAATAATGAAAACTTGGGAATTCAAAATTTCAGGATTGCTGGTCCGAATCTGGCCCGGAATGCTTTTAATTTGCTCACAGAGTTAGCCTGATTCCAAAATGGTATATATTGGGCTACAGCCTCTAAGGGTAAAGTTGAGAAAGTGTGACACACTGACATTTGCATTTATTATATAATCATTTCACCCGAAGCAAGGCAGTAATGTCACTAGCATGCAGGGGGGGTTATAAAGAGAGAAAGAGAAGATTGAAAATGGGGAAAATTGAGGAAAGGACAAAAAATGTACAGGTGTTCAAGGAGACTGAAGATGACAAATGACATTGCATTTAAATTCATGAAGTTTGTAGTTATCAGGGAAGCAAGGAAATCAAAGCGAGTTCCACAGGCAGGAAGTGTGAGAAAAGAAACTGTTGGAGTAAAAGTGGTGGTTGCATTTAAACTATTTTAACAGTAAACAGGTGGGATGAAAGATGTCAATCTAGTGGCACATTTAAATTCATGTATTCAGGACACCAGGGGAAAAAGCTCATCAGAACAGTGGCTGTGAAAATATTTGTAGAAAAGACAGAGGGAAGCCACATCATGTTGGTGAGAAAGTGACTGATGTTGAGATTTCAAGTCAGGATCGATTACATTACAGATCGTTCTTTGAATTTTGTCAAGAATCTTGAGACGTACAGAGGAACACCAAAGCAGATATGGCAAGAATATATATTTTATCACTTTAATTGTTATTTTTAGTGGATACTTGCATTTGGGTAGACATCCTGTTTATTTATTAAACAGTATATTTAGTTTAAAGGGATAAAATATCTGATTAATTAAAATACATTAATTTCATTAAAAAAAAAAAAAAACTGGCATATATATATATATATATATATATATATATATATATATATATATAAGAGAGAGTCCAGGATAGTGTTCTATCCTGAATATTGAGTACTTTTATCCATAAATATAAAATAATTTAAAACTATATTTTATCACGTAATATATAAGCAATAAAATTTCATGCATTATTTTTTATAATTATATTTTATCTTCACAGTATTTAGTATCTGAATGTGTTAAAAAAACAAAGACGAAGATAATAGCATGAACAAAAAAAAAAAAGACATTCAATTTCCGCATTACAGTAACCAACAAAAATTTCGAGGTGCCTCAACATCGACCCCTCTAGCAATCAGTCTTCACAAAACTCTTACATCATGCAAATTTTGTTTTTCTGCGACAAAATATTGTGCAGACTGTTTATTGTGTAAATGTAATCTAGAATTTTGCAAGATATTTTCACACAGCCTCTTGTTACTAAGGAAAATTTATCTTCATTTCTTTGTTTATTTTTACTATACCAGAGTATGATTGATTTTCACATAACATATTTCAATATAATTACACGTGTTATTAATTTCACCAGTTAAGAAAAAAGAATAGCAACTGAAACATGTATAGCCACTAAAAATAATTTTATCATAATAAGATTATTCTAGAAACCAGAAGATTATTCTATAAATAAAATTATTCTAGAAACCAGAAGATTATTCTATAAATAAAATTATTCTAGAAACCAGAAGATTATTCTATAAATAAAATTATTCTAGAAACCAGAAGATTATTCTATAAATAAAATTATTCTAGAAACCAGAAGATTATTCTATAAATAAAATTATTCTAGAAACCAGAAGATTATTCGATAAATAAAATTATTCTAGAAACCAGAAGATTACTCTATAAATAAAATTATTCTAGAAACTAGAACAAGAAATTAGTTTTGTACAAATGTCATGTTTTCAGGGAGGGGAAAAAAAAGAAGCAACCAAAAGATATTTTTGTGTAATTAAATAAATAATATACAAGGTATCCATAAAGTCTCTTTACAATTTAAATGATGTATTACAAAGAACTATTGATGGAGCACCACAAGTAGATGGCCTTCAACCAGTCATGATTTTCCAGCATCATACTGGGGATTGCATGATCATGGGTTCCTAAATCAAACATTTCCCAAATGGTGGATTGGAAGGGATGGCTCAATTCCCTGACCACCTCGTTCATCAAAAAAAAAAAACTTCAATATCTACTCCTCATTGTGTAACAATTTCCATATATTTGTCTATTCATTTGGTTTTGTGATAATCTTTTTAAATTGTAAAGAGACTTTATGGACTAGTCTGATACTTATTTCACATTTTAGCTAACCTTTTTTTTGTATGCATATTAATTTCTTTTGTTTGAGGTTGCAAAATATGTGTACATGTGAACTGTTTTAAGTGAATTAATATGTATTTATTACTCGCACAAATGCATATGACAGGGGAGAGCTGAAAAGTTCTGACCAATCAAAATTAGTATTCTGATATTTAGTCTTTCGAATACCGATTTTGGGAAGTCAAACAAGCCAATAAATTTTCGACACCCCCCCTCTAACCACACCTAGCAAATCATCTCCTTTTTCACTTCCCTAAGAAAAAAAAAAATCTTTTTTTTAAATGAATTTTTCTTCTTATAGACCATAGCTCTAAAATGGAAGTAAGAAAAAAACAATGATACAAGAGCAATATTTATATTTATTTTAAATAACTTTAAAGTCTTTAGTAAAATTTTTCTGAGGACATGAAAATGTATAAAACTCAATGAGGTTGGGATAATAGAAGCAAAATAAATCAAGAAATTGTAACCATGTGAAAAGATTTTTTCCTCCGAAATTTAGAATAGAAATTTTTTTGCCCTTTATCAAATAAATACTGAAAATTTTATTAAACTTCAATGATTTGTTGATTTTTGGTAGATTTTAAAAATCAATGTTTCAACAAAAAAATATTTCTAATGCAAACAATTATTTTTTTGTTTACAAGTAAACTTTTCAAAAATTATTTCTAATTCTTTAGTGTTCACAAAATTTCTCTATTAAAATTTTTTCCAATCTTTCTTCAGAATAGCACAAAGATTTTAATGATAAAATTAATTTTTATACAAGTTAGATTTGATTATTTTTTTTCCCTTCAAGTGTCAAATTTCTGCAGAAATTGTGAGTTCATAACTAAATGATCACCAATTTCAAATTGTTGTCTTAAACAATTGAAAATAGCAGTGAATTCCAAATAAGTGAGCTTCAATCTTTATTGTAATGATAAAATGTTACTTTTTATCCCCTTCACCCATTGATTAATTTGCTTTCTATGTTTTATCGAACCTTTGAGGGTTATTTAAAGCCAAAACATTTTTGGATTGTAAGAATTTTTTAGAATAAAATGATTTTTTCAGATACTATTATTTAACCTATAGCTGGGGAGAGGAGAGAGATTCATACCTTTCCCCAAAGATGTTTGCATGTAGGTGAATGCAATGAACCCAACTGGAATTCAAATATGGTTCTCCAATTTCTCATTCCAAGCTAATGTCCATTGAACCAGCCGCATAGACTCACAAAGCAGCAGACTTAAACACGAGAACATTCTCTTCCGAATATGAATGGGTAGGAAATAAAACATTCATTAAAACAAAAAAAAAAAAAAAATCAACTTATATTAAAACTGAATTTTTAAAAAATTAAGCAAATATTTTATGAACTAATTAAATTAACATGTCATATTAAATAAATTATTATGAATTATCTGCAAACGTATCTCATTTAAATTCATTAACAGACCTAGAAAGATAAGAAAAGAAAAAAAAGGTACAAGATACAAGGGGCCACCGGAAGTGAAAGAGAAGGAAAAGACTTTAGAAGGAAACAGAAACTCAATCAGGAAACAAGGGTTAAATTCCAGTTAAATTATATGTATATTTTTTACAATGATGTTTCCCCTGTACAAGACTAAAAAGCCACTTGAGTGTGAAGGTTACAGAGTAAGAGGCACCACCCCAAGCAAGATGATAATGCCGCCAAAATACAAGGGGCCACCTGAAGTGAAAGAGAAGGAAAAGACTTTACAAGGAGCCAAAAACCCAATCTCAATCAGGAAACGAGAGATAAACCCTCTATTCCTGTTCAAAAGACTGGCAAGGCATGTGAACTGGAGAGTAGGCAAAACTATCTAGTCCTCATAAATATGTGAGCAATAAGGAATATTCAAAGAAAACAGGGACTACAAAGAAATGCATACTTACAATCAGAAAGAGACAGTTTACATTTCTAGAAAACGAGGAAAGAGGGCCTGGAAAATTTAACACGCACAAGATACACTGTTGGACAAAAGGATGGTGGGGGCTACAAATAACCTATTTAATGAGCTTCTATGAATAGATGGCAGAGGTGGTAAAGAATCAAAAGTTGGAGCAACATTAAGATAGGACATTGTGGAGAGCAATGATCAACCACATCCAATAAGGACATAGTAAAAGAATCAAACATGATTTTACATTGAAACATATTGCCAACTCTCAGAAATGTCCTTTTCAGCGGTGGTTTCTTTCATGACTATCTTAATATGGACACATGATCAATTAAAATTATTTCCCAGACTCGCTATAAAGTTATTTTATTAAAACGTGCAATTGAATAAGAAAAACTTCAAGAAGAACATAATAAAAAATGAAATATGTTAACTTTCACGTCTTAGACTCTTTCAACAGGTGCTTGCTGGATGAAGACAAAGGAAAAAATTATAGAACACAAAATTTATTCTTACAAGCTTAATAGTAAATGATCAAACATTTATTTCACGTAATTTTGGGGAAAAATATTTCTTCATTAAGTCCCTGAGAACATTATTTCATAAAGATATTAGAAAAAATATCATTAGAGAGAATGCGTTTCAGGTTTACAACAAATAAAATTTGTATTTATATTATAATATTTATATGACATCACAAAACATCATACAATAAGTCAGTGTATTTAGCTGTAGTATTTTTATGATAAATATGCCTATAGTATATTGCTAGAAATATATTTTTAAATTGATAATAATTCAGCCTTCACAAATGAAATATTTTATTTTCTCTTTGAAGACTCAAGTTGTTGATAGTATAGGGTATAGCTGGCCACTCGTATTCAAGGATACCCACCTACTAGGGCGGCTAACAGCTCAGGTGCATTTGTGTTTATTCCACAACCACAGAGCCCACCAGTGGTTTATACTGCAACTATGCTGTGCAGACTTTAGTTACAGTTTCTGAGAAAGAGCATGTTATCGAAAATGATCAACAATTTGAACAAGGTCAGCACACTCAAGCCCTCGGCCACAATGACTTGTGGCTTTGTGTTAGCACAGCTATTGACAGCCCTCAAGGGTTCCGTCTACCCAATTTCACTCACAAGGCTTGGTTCAACCCGTGGTATGGTTTTCAGGCACTTTCCAAAAGGTGCCGCATGCTGGGATCGACCTCTCCAGCCCGATAACATCAGGAAACAGTTATAAAATCTTTTCTCTGAAAGCATTTCAAAACGAGCAAATAGCGTCCAATACAACCTGCTTTGTGATGTCATTTTATTATACTGCGTATTGGAGTTATTGTTTGGCTTACCTGTACTATGGCACATCCAATTCTAATCAAAATGGTGGCGCCTATCAGAAATCACTGCCAATGTCCTTTATAGTCATTTATTTCCAGTATAAATGTCAATTTCTTATTTTCTATAAAATGAGTCAGCACAGTGAAAGTGTTCATCAAAGGCTGTATAAATTTTAAGTTTTTGTTTTGGCTAATAAAAAATGGATCTATGTAATAATGAAAATAAGTTTAGTTGAATTAAATTATTTTTTAAAGGCTAATAAAACAAGAAATTATGTTAATTTCTTAGGATGAATAAATTCCATTTCAGGAAACTCACTAACCTATCAACTTCCTTTCTAAGTCCTAAAGTAAGAAAATTTTTAAAAATTTTCTCTGAAACACAAGAAGGTTTAACAATAATATTCTATATTTCCATTCAAAGTATTAACCTAATACTTTTTTTTCTGTAAGTAATGAATGTCTGAAACTCATAACCACCAAAATTTTATTTAAAAATTATATATTGGAATTGGATTTATATGTGAGTAGGTGTGTGTGTGTGTGTGGGGGGGACACACACACATTTACCTGAAATATATTATAATGGCCCATTTAGAAGAAGAAAAAAAATCCAAGATTTGAAATTAGAAAGAAAGATCAGCGAAAGATACAAAGGTGGAGGAAAATAAAGAAAAACGTAGAATGTCTGAAAGGAGTTGAGACTGAGGGAAAAAGATAAACCGTAAATTAAAAAAAAGGTGAGACGAAGAAAGAAAAAAACTTACATTCAAGAGGAGGTGAAGAAAGAAATACATAAATTCAAGTGCAGGTGTGAGAGACCGAAAGAAAGAGAGAAAAACCCCCGTAAATTCAAGAGAAGGTGAGACAAAGAAGAAGAGAGATGAAGAAGAAAGAAAAAACAATTACATCATGCAGGTTGTTGAAGAAGGCCTACATATTTCCAGCAATTACAGAGAATTAACATTATTGACAGGAGAAAGAGTTCTTGTTAGGGTTTCTTATAATGAAACTGAAGCAGTTAAGGGATGAAGCAGACGTCAATGGACGGGGTGGGGGGTGTTGAAACTGCACCGTCAGATGATTTAAAGATTTGTGAACTTAAACAGCTTCACACAAATCTAAAAGCTCATGTCAAGATTCTGGGTTGGACTCAAGGCTTAAAAGAAATTAAACACATTAAAAAATAAATAAACATTATCTTGCTCCATTTAATAAATGGAATTGCCAGAAAAAAAAAGAAGCTTTTAATTCAATCCGATAATGGTTCCGAAAGAAACACTTTGATGTTTTTGTTCCTCTTGATTAGAAACCAATAAAATGGTTCTTATCAAAGACAATAAATTTAGCAGAGATAAGACATTCAATTTCTCCACATTAAGATATGCTTTAATGAGAAAGGTTTTTGCGACTTCATTTTCAACATGGAGTTTGAAAGCTAAATTTCTCAGATATCTATGATATGGAAGCAGAAGAGGAAAAAGGGCAAAACTGTTGAAAAATTGGAGGTAGAGACAAACACCAGATAATGAAGGCATGAACCCAAACATGTCAACTCCCTTATATCAACTTACAGTCATATGTCAATAGCCTGAAGGCAACCATTCTTAATTCTCCAAAATAAAACAAAAAAAACTGATTCTTCAGTATTGAGAAATTTGTTTAGAACTGATTACCAAACTCTATTCTAGAAAAAAAAAAAATTCAGCTTCAATTCAAGAAACAAGATTCTTGTTTGTTAACCTAGTTTTGGAGATTTCTAGCTAGAGGCAACCGGACGTCTAGCCACACTGATGAGCTGTGAAACAGTCTGTCTGTGGATGACAAAAATATTGGCTCCTGAAAAATTAATTTCGGTTGAGCTCTCTGGCTTGGGGTGTGAGTTTGTAAACAGTGACTATTTAAGCTAATATTGCACGACTCTTCGGCAGAATTGAGTCACTGTCAGTCACTGTGTGTTTATCTAAATCTAAAAATAAACACGCTAAAATTCACCTTCATCCCTGACCGTGCGCTGACGGCTTAGTGGGAGAAGTTCCGACTGACGCGAATTCAGTCGGGTTTCGATCCTAGCTAGAGGCAACCGGACGTCTAGCCACACTGATGAGCTGTGAAACAGCGAAACAGTCTGTCTGTGGATGACAAATATATATATATATATATATATATATATATATAGAGAGAGAGAGAGAGATACTTTACAATATAGATACCTACACATGAATGGTTGATGCTTTCAAAGAATAGCAGAAGAGATTTCATCTGAAATGTTGGAATATTCCAGACAGATAAAAGAAAGATTATTTGCAAATGGAAAAGGGTAAATTACATCAGCAAAGTTAAAACCATAAACCTATACAACTAAAAATAAGAATGAACTTGTAAAATCCATATACAAGGAACTATTTGATCAGTTATGTATTTGTCATTTGATGCCAGAGGCCAATTAAAAAGCCAGATGCTACCCTCCCCATTGAGAAGGTTAGGACAATATAATCTTTCCAAATTCATTTTTGTCATTATTGTGTGTGTGTGTGTGTGTGTGTGTGTGTGTGCGCACACACACACACAATCATCTTAATATGTATAATCCTCCCTAATGCGGCTGAGGGGTTGATATTTTTTTGAGCCCATATAAAAACGCTGATTGTCAATGTAAGTAGAACCTCGGCACTTGGCGAAAGACAAAAGTATTTTTCTAAATCCTTAAAACTTAGTAAATCAATATTTGATTTTGTCTGATGTCACCAAACATAAAACGGTGATATAAAAAGAATAATGAATCTCATCTATAAGAGGCAAGATTCATAATGCAAAGTGGACAGGACACAATATGAGAATAGAAAAAAAACAGATTAGAATATTAAAGCATGCAGACCAAATGTTAGATTGCAACACGATAGTGATGAAGAAATGTATACTAAGCCTGAAAGTAATGAAGGTAAAAGTGTTGTGTCAAGGCAAGGCAAACTAGACACAGTGAAATCAAGAGTAAATAGAGATTCTGAAGATGAACAAGAACAATTGTTGGAGGAACACTATTATGAAAAAAGAAAATGATTGCAATCTCTTAGGAAGAGGGAGAAAGATAGTGAGGAGATAAAAGCTTACTGAAGTACCAGGGAAAATAAGGGGATAAAACCTCTTTGGTACAGGGAGATGAGGTGACTTATTTACATGTGAAGTCACAAAGTCTATAAATAGTTATGGCTATTACTCATGAGGCAGTTGAGTGCATACTACTTCCTGTAGGGTCATTCCATGTCAATTCACCAGGGCATTACACCCACTGACTCCGAATTACTTGAAATTTGGCACAAATGTTCCCCTTCATGAGTTAGGAAAGTGTGACAAATTATTTTGGGCTAGACTTTACCGTTCCAATTTTATGGGGGGGTATAATTTTTCTATTTTGCCTCTAAATTAAGGCTGCACAACGTCACCGAATTTCAATGTTTTTTAAAAATTAAAGAAAAATACTTCCATACCTTCAATATTTCTGAAATTTGGTATGTAGGGCAAATAAGAAGTGTAGAATCCAAATACTTAACTAGTTTAAGCTTACACTTGATAGAAAACTTTATTTTACTGACCCAAATATATCACATCAAAATCAACAACTTTTCACCTATGTAGTTTACGGTCAGTCTATCGAAAATACGACCTCTTCAGTTTTCATAATATTTTTGCCTAACATCTACAATGCCTGCTCAAGTCCACCAAAAAAATTTGTGAGGGTTTTATGTCTACTTTAGAAGATATAACCCTGCCAAGTTTACAGTTTTTTCCTATGTATGTGCAGTATTTCCGAGAAAGATTATAATTAAAGACCTAATGCTCCATGACCTCTAAAATGTTGATATTGTGCTAAGTAACTTCTTAAATATTCAATAAGATTGTCTTTATTAATTTAAAAAAAAAAAATTATCTAAATATATTTTGCAGATATTACTTTTTGTACAGATAGATTGTCTTTAAAAAGTGGTAAACATTGCCTCATGTATGATAATCAACAGTGCATAGAAAATTTGTAAATGGCACTTAACAAATGAAGTTAAAAGAAATTCTTTCTGTGTTTCTTTTCATTTTATTTTGGTTAATTATTTTCATGAAACAAAAAAACATTTGATTTTTTTCATCCACAAAAAAGTCATAAGATAAATGTGAATCTTTAAAAAATAATATTTGTAGTTGGTACTTAACATATTTATATTTTTCAAAATTATTTTCTTGAAACAAAATATTTGATTCTGTTTTCATCAGAAGAAAGTCATAATAAAAATGAATATAAAAGAGTTTTTAAAAGATTACATTTTAAACTACACGATGCACTGTCTGGTCTGAAACATCAGTCACTTACCATCCAGTATCCAAGGAAAAAGGTGGTATTTTTCTAATTACTTGGATTTTTTACTTGCACACTAAATTTGAAGTACAGTAGTTTCTTTTTTTTCAGTTAAAGATGAATTGTTCTATTTATACTGAGCTAACATTTGAAACATGTCATGGTTTATTCAATGGTAAACAGGTTGGATTGATTTCAATTGATCAGTTGAATGCAATGGATGTAAAGCTTATTGCCTATAGAACAGGACTTGATGAGGATAAAATACAGACTATCTGTTACCATCACAGACCTTGTTGACTAACTATGAATGGCTTGAAAAGAGATGTTGTAATCCATTTAAAACTCATAAAAAGCAAATCAAAGTTGGTTTGAAACCAATTTCATTGGAGATGGCAGACAAGGCAAAGGCTAAGTTGGTATTAATCCCAGGCAAGAAACTCTTCCCTAATTGTCGAATACAAATCCAGAAATTACTTCCCGATGAAGAACCAAGACATGTATCGGATGAGGAAATGAAAGAGCTTGATACAAGTACTTCTGCAGAAACAGAGAAGAGAAATATCAATGAATGTTTCTCTGCTATTGGAATTTCTCCACTGAAAACAAAAAAGCTTCATTACTCTGGAAAAGCTACTTTAGGTAAGAGAAAAGTTTTTCTGCAATGCAATGTGTAAAGACCAAAGTAGCCAAGTCATTAAACGTCAACTATGAGCTGTTGAATGATGAGGCTTTAACAATCAAAAAGGAGATTTTAGATAAAGCTAAGTGCTTTGATAAAATGATAGAGCTTCTTGTAGCAAAAGTGAAGACAGTGGAATCAACTAAAATCAAAATACAGATCTTGACACTTGTCTCTACCGACTGATCACACGAAAAAGTCATGGATGTGTTTGGTGTTTCAGAACACATTGTATGCAAGGCTTGCAAATTGTGTTTGGAAAGAGGTATTTTAGCTGTGCCAGAACCAAAAAGGGGGCAAGTCTTTGCCTGCTGATATTGCACAGTTAGTGGAAGCATTTTACCAAGATGATGAATATACTCGACTGATGCCAGACAGGAAAGACTATGTTAACATTAAATGTAATATTCATCAGCAGAAAAGACTCATCTTGGGCAACCTACCTAAGCTCTTCAGAGCATTCAAGGAACAGAACCCAACAGTACCTTTGGGATTTTCAAAATTTTGTAGTCTAAGGCCGAAATGGTGTGTCCTTGCTGGGAGTGCAGGTACGCATGTTGTATGTGTATGCATTATCCACCAAAATATGAATTGCTGGAACCACTGAATGTATCATATAAAGATCTCTGCAAATATATTGTCTGTAATACCAGTAGCAGAGAGTGTATGATTCATAGGTGCCCAAATTGTCCTAAATCATCAGGGCAGCTTGAATAATTTCTTTATGACACCATGGAAGGATATATTGATAATGCTGAATCAATAGAGTTCTTCCAATGGACAACAACTGACTGATCGACTTTGACAACACAAAAAGAATCCTGTCAAGCTTACATTGATTTAGTTGTTTTGCAACTGAATAAATTAGCACCTCATTCTTACTTGACTAAATCACAATCAAGGTATTAAAGCAAAGAAAAGAGGAGATTAGTGATAGTGAAATTTTGTTCCTGGTAGATTTTGCTGAGAACTGCAAATTTATAGTTCAAGATGAGATCCAGAGTTATCATTGGAATACTTCACAATGTACTTTACATCCAGTGGTACTCTACTTTAAGCTTGAAAATGCAATGCAAAGTGAATGTTTCTGCATTATGTCAAGTGACAACTCACATGATGTAGCATTTGTTTATATGGCACGAAAAAAATTATTGAGGTAATCAAAGCTACCTTGCCAAACATAAGAAATATTGAGTATTTTACTGATGGTTGTGCAGCACAATACAAGAATTATAAGAACTTTGCCAAATTGTGAAACCATCAGAAAGATTTTGGGCTCAATACAAAATAGAATTTCTTTGCAACAAGTCATGGTAAACAACCTTATGATGGTATAGGTGGGACAGTGAAAAGGATAGTGTAAAAAGAAAGTCTCTGAAGACCAACTACCAAACAAATCCTTTCCACAGAATCTATGTTTGAATATTGTAAATCTGCAATTGAAGGTATCGAATTCATTCTGGTTGAAAAGGAAGAAGTTGAGCAAGTGAGGAGGAGTCTCACTATGAGATTCAAAAATGCATCCACAGTCTCAGGAACAAGAAGTTTTCATCAATTTATTCAAATAGCTATGAAACAATGTAGTGAAGATGAAAACTATGACCTAGTATATGAATTTTCTATTGGGGCTGAAGAAAAACCAATAAATTCTTTTGTTTCAGGATATGTTTGTTGCAAGTGCAACAATAAAATTTGGATTGGCATGGTCCTGGAAATTGATATGGAGAATAAGGACTTGCTGATTAAGTTCATGCACCCAGCTCTTCCATCACATTCATTTTACTGGAAAGAAGATTTTAAGGATATATGTTTTGTACTATTAATGAATATTCTGTGCACTGTTGATGTTCCTACAACAACAAATGCGAGAGTTTATCATTTGTCCAAGATGGATAAATTATCTTTGCAAAAAATTATATCCAAAACAATTTAGTCTATATGCACAACAAAATTGAGTGCATAGTGTAGTTTAAAATGTAATCTTTTAAAGACTCTTTGTATATTCATTTTTATTATGATTTTCTCCTGAAGGAAACAAAATTCAAATACTTATGTTTCATGAAAATAATTTTGAAAAATTATTTAAAAAATAAGATTGAAAATTTTTAAAAAGTAATGAAAGCATTTCCTTCGACTATATAAATATGTTAAGTGCCAACTACAAATATTATTTTTTAAAGATTCACATTTATCTTAGGACTTTTTTGTGGATGAAAAAAATCAAATGTTTTTTTGTTTCATGAAAATAATTAACCAAAATAAAATTAAAAGAACGTAGAAAGAATTTCTTTTAACTTCATTTGTTAAGTGCCATTTACAAATTTTCTATGCACTGTTGATTATCATACATGAGGCAATGTTTACCACTTTTTAAAGACAATCTATCTGTACAAAAAGTAATATCTGCAAAATATATTTAGATAATTTTTTTTTTTTAAATTAATAAAGACAATCTTATTGAATAGTTTAAGAAGTTACTTAGCACAATATAAACATTTTAGAGGTCATGGAGCATTAGGTCTTTAATTATAATCTTTCTCGGAAATCCTGCACATACATAGGAAAAAACTGTAAACTTGGCAGGGTTATATCTTCTAAAGTAGACATAAAACCCTCACAAATTTTTTTTGGTGAACTTGAGCAGGCATTGTAGATGGTAAGCAAAAAATGTTATGAAAATTGAAGAGGACGTATTTTCGATAGACTGACCGTAAACTACATAGGTGAAAAGGTGAAAAGTTTTTTATCAAGTGTAGGCTTAAACTAGTTAAATATTTGGATTCTACACTTCTTATTTGCCCTACATACCAAATTTCAGAAATATTGAAGGCATGGAAGTATTTTTCTTTAATTTTTAAAAAACATTGAAATTCGGTGACGTTGCGCTGGCTTAATTTAGAGGCAAAATAGGAAAATTGCACACCCCCCCCCCCTTAAAATTGGAACGATAAAGTCTAGCACAAAATAATTCAGCACACTTTCCTAACTCATGAAGGGGAACATTTGTGCCAAATTTCAAGTAACTCGGAGTTGGTGGGTGCAGATTTCAACTTTTCGCTGGTGTTTTGACCCTGTAAGTAGGTAACACTACACAACAGATTTATTTGGTGCAATAAATTGTCAGTGACTAACTAGTCAATAATTTTTGCATGACACATTTTTATTCCATGAAAAAAAATTAAAAAAAAATTAAAGAAATATTTTGATTTAATTTTTGAGATAAAGAATTATTATTATTATTAATAATAATAATAATACACTTATTTATTTGGATGAGTATCCTCATCTTGGTTGTTATTACGTTTTGGCCAGCCTTCTTTAGGTGTTTTGTATTAATAAGAATGAACTGAGTCTAAATTTTTGAGATGAGGGGTTATCATTATTTACATGCAGACTATTGTCCTCATCTTTGTTATCACAACTTTTCAACCATTGTGTACTCAAGCCTTCATCAGGTGCTTGTCCTTCCCTGAAGTATACCAGGTTCAACAAGCACCTTTTGAAGGCCTGAGGGCATAATCACAGAAATATTGTGATAACAACAAAGATGAAGACAATAGTTCACATATCAATAATATAACATAAGTAAATATATATAACATTATATTATATATATATATATATATATAACATTATATAAGTAAATATATATATAACATTATATAATATATAACATTATATAATATATATATAACATTATATAAGTAAATATATATAACATTATATAATATATATATATAACATTATATAATATATATAACATTATATAAGTAAATATATATATATCTATATAGATATATATATATATATCTATATATATAACATAAATATATCTATATATAACATTATATAATATAAATATATATATATCTATATATATATAACATAAATATATCTATATATAACATTATATAATATAAATATATCTATATCTATATATATAACATTATATAACAAATATATCTATATCTATATATATAACATTATATAACAAATATATCTATATCTATATATATATAACATTATATAATATATAATATGGAGAAAACAACTGAAAAGTTGCAAATTAAAAGAAAAAATTGAATTTTTTTTTTTGTGAAAGTATTTATTTATAATTTTTATATACATATATTTGATATTTCAGATCACCCTGATCTTTCGTCAGAAATTAATTAAATAACTGTATTCAGATGTTTGTTTTCAAGTAGCGTCCGTCACGAGACACGGACGTCATGTGATGTGGAATGCAACTGTATATAATATAACATTATATAATATAAATATATAGCATTATATGATATAAATATATAACATTATATAATATAAATATATAACATTATATAAATATATAACATTATAAAATATAAATATATAACATTATATAAATATATAACATTATAAAATATAAATATATAACATTATATAAATATATAACATTATAAAATATAAATATATAACATTATATAGTATAAATAAATATAAATATAATATAAATAAGAACAAATGATATATTCAAATTCCTGGCAGGTTATTATCCACAAAAGACACCAGAAGGCGGCTGGTCGGGTACAATGGGCAAAACATTGTGTTTAAGAATGAAGATGAGGACACTAACCCAAATAAATTAATGAATGAATAAATAAAATGAAAAAAAAGGTAATAATTTTAAGAGAAATGTTTTCTTAACTTTGAGGGTTTTAACAAATACTTAAAATTATAATTTTCTTTATCTTTATACAATTATTTTTAATTCTTATTCTTCCTCGTATTGAAAGCTACAGAATAGCAGCCAATGCCATAATGAAGACAAATCCCTGTAACATTATCAGACAGTGCTCTCTTTCTATAAATGACTGACATTAATATCTTCTTTCTCAAATTGAAACTGGATTTATTGTCTATAGAAACAAGAATAAATTGATGTTTCAAAATGGCTAACAAAAACCATTTGCTCAAATATTCATACGATCAATATAATATCCATCTTGCATAATTTAGATGCTGTAAAATAATCCAAAAAAATAAAAGTGGAATTATTTTTTTAAACTTCTACATTTAGAGAATCTGCCTATTATCTCAATTAGCAAAGTAGGTTTTATTTATGGTGTTTGGAAATTAAAATGAAAAATACTCAAGAATTTTATTGAAACATTTACTCAGATATCTAAATTCAATCTTAGTGTTTTTGTTTAAGAAAACTAGATGCTTGAGGAAAAAATATTTTAGATTTTGTAGCTCAGTTTTATTAAAATATCTTCATTTGAAATATAATTTCATTTTAACCAATTTTTATAAGTTAAAAAAGTTATCCGCTGTTAATACATTTTGGTATTTCAAAGTGGTCAAAATTTTCTTTATACGAGGGTCATTCAATAAATAAGGTGAATTTTTCGGTATAAGGACTTCTAATACAGATAGAAGCTTACTCTTTTTTATTTTTTTTTGTTTTACTTCTTTTTCACATGGATTTAATTTCTTTAGCAGATTAAAAAAAAACTTTGAGAGTTTTGGCGATTAACAAAGATGGCCGACCAAGAAGCATGCTCCAGGATTGAACAGCGGTCAGTTATCAAGCTTTTGTTTGCTGAAGGGTGCAAACCAGTTGAAATTCATAGGAGAATGTCAACTGTGTATGGTGCCACATGTTTCAGCCATAAAAATGTCTACAAGTGGGCTAAATTGTTTAAAGAAGGACGGAGCAGTGTTGAAGATGAAGACAGGCCTGGGAGGCCTACAGAAGTGAGGTCTCCTGAGGTGATCGAATCAATCAATGACCTCATTCAGTCTGACAGAAGGGTGACAGTGGATGACATTGCAAGGACTTTGAAAGACATAAAGAACAAACGCAGGGGTCATCCGTCAGAAGTAGTCATCTTGCATCATGACAACGCAAGGCCTCACACAGCAGCCCAAACGGTGCAGACCATCAACAAGCTGGGATGGGAAATGCTCCCTCATCCCCCTTACAGCTCAGACCTTGCCCCTTCAGACTTTCACCTGTGTGGTCCCTTGAAAGCGTTCACGAGAGACACAAAGTTTAAAAGTGACGATGAAGTCAAAAGTGTTGTGAGCGACTGGCTGAGACATCAGTCCAAAGATTTTTACGCTGAGGGAATACGGAAGCTTGTGCATAGATGGGAAAAGTGTGTGACAGTGCTGGGAGATTATGTTGAAAAATAAAAAAAAAAGTAAGCTTCTATCTGTATTAGAAGTCCTTATATCGATAAATTCATCTTATTTATTGAATGACCCTTGTAACATATAATAATGACACTTTTCTGCTTTTATGTTAACGGCATTAATAATCTTTTTTTTTTTAAAGAGAAGCAAAAATTGACTGATAAACTTGTTACCAAATAATTAAATTTCTCTTTATGTTATGAAAGACACCTAGTCTATAGATAATAGACTCTCCCATCTATTATAAGTAGGAGTCAGTAGGAGTCGAATACGAAAAAAGTAGTCAGCGACCACAACTCGATTACTCTGCGTAATACTGATTATTACAAGTTCCTAACGTTTTTTTTCGTTGAACCTATTTAGGACGAATTTAGTCCAAATACCATTTCCACTGAGGAAATAACTCTACAACACTTTATAAAAATAAAAAAAAATGAGGATTTTTAAATTGACACCGTTTTAAATTTTCTACAAAAAAAAAAAAACAAAAAAAATTGAATGAGATTAAAACATTTTATGGTTTTACTCTAAAAGCAATTTTTATATTTTCTAGCATCTATTTTCCATAATCTCCAAAGATGTTTTCTACAATATGGCACCAACCAAATATTAATCGAAATACTTTACAGAGAAATTAAAATTAACAAATAAAAAAGAAGAAAAAATGTAGAAATTCATCCCACATAATGGTTAGTCATTGAAGGCAATGGTGTCTTCATCTAGCAAATCCTTACCATTTATGTGGCCAGTATTTCTGCCGTTCCCTGTATAATCCCTAAGTTAAAGAAATATCTTCATCATTGCTTTTTGTTTCAGCTCATGCATCCTTCACCATTTCTCGGTTGTATAGCTCATCTAGCAAACTTTTGTTTTTGTTGTTTTGAAAATTAAAATGAAGGCTATTGACAAAGGGCTGCAGACAATTCTGTGTTCTATGGAAACCTGGACTCATTGAAGCAGCACAACATCTCTTAGGGCTTTCCATAGTTAATAAAGGTTAACGTCAGTGTTTCCTACATGTATACTAAAAGAATTACAAGCTTTAATCATGCTTGGAATCTATGATAAATATATAATTTAACGGTCTTGTATATTTATGGTTTAATGTGCTTGATAATGGGGAGAGAACATATGTATATATAAAAGTGGACATTGTCACTGGTGGGTGTTCAACTCAATCTGTTTCATATTTAAATGCAGTCTTCATGGCCTGAAGATTGCATTTAAGCATGAAACAGACGGTCACCACTGGGTGTTGACCTCATTGTCCACTTATATATTTATAAGGATCTTTTCATGTCCAAGTAGTAACTGTTTCTCACAGACAAACCAAAGCAAGATAATTTAGTTAACAAGCATTCTTTTACTAGGTACCACTAAAATGGATGCATTTTTTCTGAAATCAAAGCAAAAATAAATAAATAAATAAAAAATCACTACTCATTTTTAAAAATTTGCCAAAAATCAGAGAAATATCTGATTTAAATGAAATTTTTAGCACTTATTCATTAAATGAATAAATTATATACTGAATTCTATTTTATTATAAAACATTGTAGAAATATTTTATGATGAGGCCAGTTTTTGCATCAGAAATATCAAATAATTTTTAATCTTCATAACTATTTGATTATTTTTTTTTGTACAGAAGTTAAAAAAGGAAATAATTCTGAATTACCTCCTTTGAGGGACAACTCTTCCCTATCAGAAGAGTAATATGCTATTAATCTAATATCAGTAATATATCTATTGTTCTTAGTTTCATTTTTTTCAGTCTATCAATACAGGTGTATTTTTTCGCATGTTTTACTGATTTTTTCTTTTTAAGTTTGGCAGTAGCATTTTCAATGTTTTTAAAAGTGTTTCCATGATGTTTGAATGGGTCTAAGTTTTTTTTATGATAATTAAGTTGGAAAGAAGTCAAAGGGAAAACAGCCAATTAACACTATTAATTCAATAATAATTCTTTCAATTTTCTTCTCTTATTTGTTAGCAATTTCATTATTTAAATAAATTTTTCTTAAATTCAGAATAATTAAGACAGATGTCATTGGGTACACTTAAATATTTAAAACAAGTCAGAATATAATTAAAATATGAAGGTAATGAACTAAACTCAAAACTATTATTGCACTAGTTTTACTTTCTTTTTTATGCTCCTAATTGAGTATGAAAAAAAAAAAAAAAATCAAATTGTTCATTCTAAAATTTTCATAAAAGCCAATAATTTAAGAATATAATTTTTTATGTTATTGGTTATATAAAGTTAAAGGTTTATTTTTAAGCATAAATACTAATTTCTTGATTATTGCAATGTCGGTGTTCTGTATTTCTTAGATGTTTTTAAAAATGTTTTTTTAAGAGTCAGGAGTGACAGTAGACAACTGCTGTTATTGCCCTATAACCTAGAGGACATCTCACAGGGAAAAGAAGTTTCTACACAATTAAGTGACAGAAGAAAATAGGCATAACAGACGAATCACTTTGACAATAGACAATGGTAACCTTTTGCTGGAATAATGGCTAAGAAAATTGCATTTTAAATTGTCTGGCGGCAAATCATGTTTGATGATAGAAGAGGTTCCACAAAATAATTAGATGATTTTTAAAATGTTGCTACTACTAGAGAGACAATAAAGAAATTGTTTGTTTTTGAGAGAAACGGACGTTGATAGGAATAGCAAAAGTGTAAAAAGTCACCTGAACATAAAAATCATTCATGCATAACCAATAATAAAACATTAAAGAAATACCTAGCTAACCAATTCAAACTCATAAAGATGTCATAGAAAAATTGACTGTGTGAAAGAAAAAAAAAAGGGGTAGCATTGCCCCTGACTCCAAGGCACAACTCATAAAAATAAAATGGATCATGAATATTTTAAGATAATGCTGTTTTTTTTTTTTAGTTCTTTAAATTTACAATTAAAAGTACTGAACAATATTATAGTATATGTTACATGTGTTTTATGGTTATTTACTCAGCATAGTCTGGCATAAGGTCACAATATTTATGAAGATGAAACCCAAAAATATTATCAATATAAATGTGGCATAAGTATTAATTTAGGCTTTCTTACAAACAATTCTGTCGGCTCTTCAAACAATCCCCCCCCCCACAAATTAATTTTTTTTTTTAACAAAGAGTAAATAAATTTTACTTTTGTAGATTCTAGTAAACTACAGAAAATTTTTGTTTTAAATTCTGAGAAGAAACCTTCATTCTATAGATTGTCCATAACAGTACAAGGGAGATATGGATTCATGCTTTTCCTAAGAATATTAGTATAAAGTATACAAAATATTGTACTATTTCTGCCTTTGAATGTATGTGACTTCCTTTATTTTATTTTTTATTATTTTTTTTAGTTGTGCACTTTTCAGGCCAACACATCCCATGAGTGTGCTGGTTGCTGGGGGTTGGGTGTTTTCATCTCTTTTTATCTGTTCTAGAGGGTGTGATCATATACGAGTAAAACCATTGACGGCTTCTAAATAGTTTTGTCTACCCAATTTCATTCACAAGATCTTCATTTTGAATAGTATTTTGTTTTTCATCTCAATTTTTACTTTCTTTTTATTGTATATAAAGTGTTTGCTTTATATATGTTTAGTTGAAACATATTAAAGCGCTTTCTGGATCTTCAATTTTTAACTCCAAAATAAAAGTAAAGAATAATTTGAAAATAAGTTAACAGAAAATGTTACGATTGATATGAAATATCCAAACAATGTTAGATGGAATTCCTGAAAACCAGTTGAATGTTTAAATTATTTTATTTCCTTGTTAATATTTTGCTTTATACAAACATTTTAAAAAATTATGCCATTTATGAATTTGATGTCATCAGAAGCATTCAATAGATAGACATGGATAAATTAAGTTGAAGAAAATTTACTTTCTACTTTGTCACTACAAAGAGATGTTCAATTCAACTACCTCTATATAGGGGACTCCTTTGGTGATGCAGATAAGTGTTACACACGCACACACAAGAGATTTTGTTAAATCTTTATTATTATTAGATTTTTTTTTTACATGTGAGTCTTTTAATATACTCCCCCACCCACCAATTATTGTTGTACTGAGCTTTTCGCCCCATTACCGTGTTTTGTAAAATATATTGGAACAGTCTACAGTGTTATAAATACAATGCCATCTAGAGTCAATAGTGTATGGGAGAGCTACTACAACAAAATGTCAAAAATGTACAAACATATATAGTACATATATATATATATATATATATATATGGGGGAGGGAGTAATTGAATGATAACAATGGGAAAAACCCTATATTAAGTGCTTTGTCCTTCAAAAGGACTTTACCCAACAGAATGGAAAAAAACTTTTGTTATGTATTTCTTCTGAAGTCCTTTCAAAGGCAGAAACACCTAGTTTTTCTATTTTGCCATTCACTTAGTCACTATTAGTTCATATATATATATATATATATAGTAAGGTAAACAATCCATTGGTATATAATCCAAAGCCTATTCCCTGTATAAAGTAAAAGGATTTGTTTGATTATTAATCATATATATATATATATATATATATATATATATATATATATATATATATATATAGACAATATTAGTGGTAAATATACACATACATATGCAATTATATATACACATACAAATATGTATAAAAATAATTCCAAGAGGATATGATCCAGGTAGAACTCGATGTCCAGGACAGAGTAAGGATATAATAAAAAGATTTAACACTAATATTCCATGGTCATAATTTATTCCATTGGAATCGTAAGAACTATCCAATTCATCACACCTACAGATTCAAAGAGATTTTTATTATATATATATATATATATATATCCAGGTAAGATGAGAATGAATAGAGTACAATTCCAACGTTCGTGACATTTAATTTAAAAGAGGGCTCAATACAAAGTAGAGAAATATTCCTTATTTTAGGATATTACATCAGAAACATGTCAAAATTGCTACACAATTACTGTCATGTTTCAATGTGTATCAATGCATCTCATCAGGTGATTGTAAATTACTGGTAAGTGAATGATTTATTCAGATTTAAATGCAAAATACAGCCTCTTTTTATGAAAAAAAAGAAAAAAGGTGGGTGGTTATAAGGTTTGTGGGCGTTACTCAGATCAACCAATCGAATATGACGTATGCTAAATTTAAACTAAGGGAAGAAGCAAAAATTAAGAAATTATTTTCCATAAATGGGTCATGACCCGTAGATTTGAAATCAATGGCAGCAACAGACGTTCAACAGGAGGAGATGTAAATGGAATAATATTGTACATTAGACAATGTCATTTCCTAAGAAAAAAATTTAGTGGAAATCTAACAAAATGCTAGACAAGTTATATTCTTTGTGAGTTTCCTACATAAAAAAAAAACAATTTGTAATTTTCATGTAAATTTGCAAATTATCTTGTTCTTTGATAAGAATGCTTTATAAAACCAATGATCCGAGTTAATGTAAATTGTAAACACAGTCTACCTTTTACCTTACAATTCAGTTAGACTTGGAATTTGACAATGCTTTTTCTTAGATTTTAGTTGAACTATGTTGCACCATATATGGCTTATCTTTCTATTGGTAAGATTAATTCAAATTTAATATAATTTTGTATTAATCTCCTGGTAGTGATAGTAACATCTTGTATGGATGTATTAGTATTTGGTTGCTATTTTGACATTTTGCATTGATTGGTTATTGTTATTAACACCTTATATAAAAACTTTTTAGTCAACAGTTGCATATTAATTTACCAAGTCTATATGTTAAAATTATTTACTGGTTTCTTAAAGAAGCTATTTAGCAACTATAAAAACAAAAAAATTGATACACATCAAAACAACAGCAATTGTATAGTGATTTTGACATGTTTTCGATGTAATATCCTAAAATAAAGTGTATATGTGTGTGTGTGTATATATATATATACACACATATATATATATATATATATATATATATATATATATATTACACACACAGATGCGTAAATGTACAATTTTAGATATAACTAAAAATATGTCTGTAATAGAACATGTTAAAGATAAGTTGGCTAAGATAAGTTTTCCTTTTGCCATATATATATATATATATATAAAACAAAGGTTTAATATTCCATGGTTATAATTTTAAAAACTAATATTCCATGGTTATAATTTATTACATTGGAATCGTAATTACAATCCAATTCATCAGACCTACAAATTCAAAAAGAAATCAGAAAAAATAGCTCCGGGAATAAAAAATAAAATTTAGTGAGCGTGTATATCTGGGAGTGGGGGATGAATGTGAGAGGTAAATGAAAGCTCTAGGGAGGGGTAACAGACGAGAGAATATTAACCACTAATATTATTTATTTATATATATATATATATATATATATATATATTTAAAACATTTTTTATGTTTATATGTTCTTTTTATAGATACAAATATTTAAGTAAATGATCTGTTTATAATAAACAGTATTAACAACATTTACCGGCCTGAATGTCTGAGAAATTTTCATAGAAAAATGGTGAGATATAACAGTAAGTTCGATCTAACACTTTTTTCTATCACACTTCTCGCTTGTGGATCTCTCTTCTAGCTTCAACTTTGATCTTCAAAAATTTAAATGCAATGTCAATCGTTATCTTCTGTCTTCCTAAATCCCGTTCTTTTATTGTTCTCTCTTCTTAATAGTTTTTTTTTTTTTCTCATAATCTTAATCACTCAGTAACCCCTTGCATCTTAGTGGCTGTATTGTCATTATTTTTTATAATGGCCATGTCCAAGTTTTCGATTCCGAGTCATCAGAGATGAGTAATTAAATGGAAATAGTCATAAGTAGCGCATTTAGTAGAATGTTATATTTGAATTTAATCGAACAAATATGCAGGAAGTCCCACCCACCACATGTCATGACAATAGCTGTAGAACATGTGGGATGACATGGTTTTTTTAAATATACAATAAGGAATGCTAGGTTGTAATTACTCTCCTTACTGTATGGTTGCTTTTGTCTGTTAAGACGGCTTTGGATAAATCTTAATCCGTTTCTGCTGTTGAACCTATGTATGTTTTTTGCATTGTTTGTAAGGAACTATCGAATGTTACTATGGTCCTTAAGGAAGGACCCCCAATCAATACGGGAAAGAACATTAACAGCTTTTTAAACCTATTTTCCTGAAAAATTGGTTTAAAAGAAAGATTTTATAAATTTCAACTGACTATAGTATTGGCTGCTCGGTCAATAAATGCCAAATGTTTCCTTATAAGGAAACAGCTGATATTACCATTACGGTGTTTAATAATGTGCTGTGTTTTGATGAAACAGAAGTCTGAGGATAGATACACACTTATTTAATACATATGTTTTATGTAAATAATAAATAATATATTAAATGAATTTTGATTTACATCTGTGCAAAAATTAAATTATAAATGTCTCTATTCTCTGGGATTAGTAAAAAAAAAACACAATTTACGCAAAGAACATTTTTGAGTTGACAGGTTCATAAATTTATTTTAACTACCAATAGGCCTAATATTTGAAATGTAAATAAAATAAAAATATATTTTGTTCTACTCTAAATCTATAATAGATAAAAAAAAACCCTTTTTTTCTGTTTCAATATAAACAGAAAAGAAACTGAAAATAGCTCCTGTTATTCAAGAACAAGTTCTGCTGTGATGGAGGGGGTGAAGAGAAAAAAATGACACTCCCCCACCCTCTGGGAAACAACTGGAGTTACTGGAAGTTCATGAAGCCCCACCCCTGCCCAAAATGCCAAGGAAAATAAATAATGCGAGATGCAGTAAATTAAAGTTCTAAACCCAGATAAGAAACAAATGTCGGGACAAGGAAGTGGCAAGCATCACACGATTGGGAAATTGACTGACATGAAACAGAAATACAATGAAGGACCAAGAAAGGATTGAAAACAGTTTCAGCCAGAGCGCATTTTGGTGGGAGAGAATAGAATTAGTCTTGTTTAGATGACATTCTATCTCCAAAGATTTTTTTTTTATTATTTATATTATCCATTAAGTGAGGTGAATATAAAAGAAACAAAAAAACAGAACAAAAACGCAACAGAAATCTCAGTAAGCCAAAGAATTTATTCTTGGAGTCAGAAAATGAAATAAAATATCAATCTATCTTGGCTAAAAAAAAAAAAAAAAAATTTTTTTACATACCTAGATATCCTCAAAATATTTATCTTTTTTTTTTTTTTCATTTTCATTTTTTTTTTTTGTTATTAATCTGTCAGGGTTGATTTATAGGTAACAGTCTTTTACTGATTGTACTTGATAGGTGAAATTGGGGAGTCGTTTCCTCAAATATATTCTCTATTCAATCTCAATCATCATAGAATGCTGACAAAACATTTTAATAAAATGTCTAGCAATCAAATAGCACAGGGAAAAATGGATTGATGCCTTTAACCAAGGTTATCAGTATAAAAAACTCAGCTGAAATTTGACTTCCCTTCACAGATTTACTTATTTTGGAGCTTATAAATATGGTACCTTCAAATTCTGTCGATTTGTTTACTGATTGATTTGTTTTTGACAGCTTATCAACTGTTTGTGGATTATTTAAAACTGAAACATTTCAGTCTGTATTCAATATAAAGTTACAATTTCATATACTTTCAGCTGCTTGTATTTTGTTAAAACTGGCTTCATTCCAAAATAAATGGAACAATCTAGAGAATTGTAAGTATTTTAAGTCAGTGGAAAAAAGGGAAAAAAGTTATCTGATCTCGTCAAACTGTTGTCTCCCTTTATCTCATTTTCGCCTTTGTAGGCTCTTGCCTTATTCAAGTACCTATTATATTCAGTAGCCTTCTGAGAATTATTGAATTGAATCCATTTTTTCAATCTGCAGAGGAAGACTGTTTTCATTCTGCTGCTGTCCATGCTAGGGGACATCTTGTAGGAGTCAATTATTTTGTGATTTAATCCTCTTTCTTAATTGGTCCTTGCGATGCCAATTCTGCTCGTTCTATTGGATTCCACTACCTGACACTTGTGACCTCCAGGTAAACTACAATATTTCACCAATGTTATATCCCCTAGGTTCACAGGTGCCCAGGAAATTACCAAATACAATGGGCAACTGTTGGTGAGTAAAATGGCTGGAAATATTATTGTGACTATAACAACCAAGATGGAGGACAAAGTAATAATAATAATAATGATGATGATGATGGTGATCAGATAACTTTTTTCCCTTATTTGTGCTATAATCATCATCATCAAGACCACACCACCACCATCACGGTGGTGGTGTGGTCTTGATGATGATGATTATAGCACAAATATTTATTTTGTATTTAATGAATATTCATAAGACAAATTTGAAAATAAAATATAAGTACATCTGATTTCATTAAATCCACCTACAAAGAATTTTATTTTTTCAGGTGCTTTATTTTCTTTTAAGAATGAGATTTCAACATACAAACTGTCTTTTTAATGTGACTGTACATCTTTTTCATAAAAAACAAAAAAAAAACATTTAAATAATTGCATTTTTTGATTTTTGATTTTGTTAGAATTTAAAATGGACAACAGAAAAATGGCGAAACATTTTTTCTGGACTTCCTTATGGAAAAACAAAACAAAACACGATACACACATAAAAATATCCAAAAGATCTTTATTAAATGAATGAAAGAGAAAAAAACGATATTAATTTCTCTGCTACATTTCTGTCTTCTCCCTTCTCAAAACATTGCTTTCAGTGTTCTAATTTGTTTTCATCAAATTCGGTAACAGTCAAATGAAAACGTAATTCCAGGAACCATATATGCTGGTTTCCTTTAATCTGATAATCTTTGAAGCTGTCCATTAGCAGACCTTATAAAATGTCAAGAAACAAAAATTGACATCTGAGATTGTGAAATATATGCCTACCCTCCTAGTCAGGCTCGTCCATCTCTCACACACACAATCTATATATTAAAATTTATTATTATTTACACTATTTATATTCAGACTATTGTCCTCATCTTTGTTATTTTTATCACATTTCAGCCATTGTGACCCCCCCCCCCAGTACTCCTCAGGTGTATATCAATCTGAGTAACCTACAAGGAATTCTGAACCGAACCATTATTTACTCTGTGGGGGTAGACTGTTCTCGTTCCACTGCTCATGTTCAGGGCGATCTCGTCTAGTTCTTATGTTATTTAGTACTGTTCAGTTTTTGCTTGCCTGCCTTCACTGAGTACAAGTACACATTGCTTGACCCAGGGATTGAACTCACAACAACTGTCACCAAATTCACAAGCCAACACTTTTACAATTTATTCGTTTCAGATAAGATTGCGTGCCTAATTATATTCCAAAATAAACAAACAAAACAATTATTTCAGTTTGGAACGTTCATTCGTTAAGCTTTCATATATTTAATTTAATGAGTTGCATCATAAACGAATAAATTCTGGTTGGAAACCAAAGCAAAGAATTTTCATGGCAGTTGCATAAACTAAGGGCAAGAGATTCAAAACATAGATGACAGATTATTGGATTAGAGTGGATTAACTATATTTGATATGTCAATTTTATTCTTTTGTTATAAGAACATTTTTATTGGACCAATTTAGTCTTTAAATTAAGGAAAATTCAGAAAGTAATTGTATTTATGGATTAGATCCATATTTTACATCATGGAACTTATAAACTAGGGCAGCATTTAAGCTAATTTTTGCAGAGAGCTCTTGGTTGGGGCTTTATCACAATGGGTAGGGAGGAGTAGATGCAGTAGATAACAATAAACTACAGAAAAACTCAAAATTGATTGCTGCATTTAAATATTGCATTAATATTTAAGCTTACCTTTTAAAAGTTCAATGATAATTCTTCACTTAATTTTAAAGACATTTTGATGTATGTAGGTCCTTACTTTCCGTACAAACAATTATTTTTATTTCATGGAAGACTTTTGCTGGATTTCGCAATTAATTTCGATCATTCCTAAATTTATTTCCAAGTTATAAAAATTATCATAAAAAAAGATTTGTTGCAAAATATGTTTAAAAAAAAACAAAAAAAACCCCAAAAAACAAAAAACAAACAAACTTGGGAATCCGAAATTTCAGGATAGCAAGTCAGGTCTGGATTCGGCCCAGAATGTCTTTAGTTTGCTTACAGAGTCGGCCTGATTCCAAAATGGTATTATATGTTGGACTATGGCCTCTTGGAATAAAGTTGAAAAAAAAAGTGACATTCACATTTATTATATAGATAAAGAGTAGTGAATCTGTTAAATGTCCGAAACTAGAAGGGTTGCGAAAAAGTTCAAATCCAGTTTCACAAATCCAATTTGGCTGGAAAGATGAGTAGTACAGAAATCAAAAATATAAGTCCAATAGGTAAAAAAGAATTCAACTCACAGATTCTAACTCACTCTCCCTCAGAAACTCAAAAATGCCCTACCTTTGTCAAGAACAGCAGCAGGTTTTATTGGAGAAGTACATTTCTCAATTAGTCGTAATAGTCAGGTAGGATAAAAAAAATTACCATATGTAAGGCAGTAATTATCTAAGATTTTTTCCCCCCATCAAACTCATTTAGGGGGTAGGTGAATTTCCTGTTCACCACAAGTAGAACAATTTTTTTTTTGGGGGGGGGGGGAATTAAAAAAACCTTTAAGGAAAAAAAGAACAAGAAAACAATTGTTCTCGTACAAACTATTTGCATCTATACACGTCTGTATATAGGATGTCAAATGCCTTTTAAGTCCATTGTGATTTTAATTAATTTAAATGACAAAGAAAATTTTTGATATGCCATTATATATATATATATTATATATATATTATATATATTATATATATATTATATATATATATATATTATATTATATATTATATATATATATATTATATATATTATATTATATATTATATATATATATTATATTATATTATATATTATATATATATATATATATTATATTATATATTATATATATATATATATTATATTATATTATATATTATATATATATATATATATTATATTATATTATATATTATATATATATATATATTATATTATATTATATATTATATATATTATATTATATATATATTATATATATTATATTATATATATTATATTATATATATTATATTATATATATTATATATAATATTATATATTATATATAATATTATATATTATATATATTATATATATTATATATAATATTATATATTATATATATTATATTATATATATTATATTATATATATTATATTATATATATTATATATAATATTATATATATTATATTATATATATATATATTATATTATATATAATATTATATATTATATATATTATATTATATATATATATATAATATTATATATATATATATATTTTTGAATTGGACAAAGTCCGACAATTTATTTAAAGACATTTATGATAAAAAGAATGTTAAACATATCATAAATGTCTTATAATATATATATATATATATATATACACACACACACACATATACATATATATACACACACACATATACATATATATATATATATATATATATATATATATATATATACACACACACATATACTAGTTGTAATTTTATAAATATAATAAATTATACTCGTCCGGAAAACCTTAGGTGTCTTGATTTGTGAATAAACAAACCAATACCAAAGGAAAAAAAAGGTACCAAAAAAGAAAGAACAGAGAACATGTACATCAGCCAAAGATAATTGTCTCGTATCCAAGTTCAGAGTCCAAAGAAAAAAAAACCAATACGAGTAAGTAAAATAACTAAATAAAGTGCTCGATACGCTAAGTAGAGCAAACCTAAATGAAACCTAAAGAGCCAGGCAAACCTACCACGGTTTCACCTAAGCAGATCATCAGTAGCCCCTGACGATCCGCTTAGGTGAAACCGTCGTAGGTTTGTCTGTTTCTTTAGGTTTCATTTAGTGTGTGTGTGTCTGTGTGTGTGTACACAGAAAAAAATTCCTCACACCATTTTCACATGCTACCAGATATGTCCCATAGAAGCCACAAAAATACATTCATGTATTCAGAAATAGATATTCATAATAAAAAAAAGTAGAATTTCCATTTGCATTTGTTCTTATCTATCATAAAAATAAGTTTATGGATTTTAGCAATTATTTGTTCAAAAATAACTATAATGTTTTCCAGCCATTTTCTTTGGAAATGTAAAATTTGATTTTTATCAAATTACATGTTTTATCTACCATTTTTTCCTGTTCAACGTAAATAACCAAAAAATTATCGGAAATTCCAGGAGAAAAAAATTCCTGTGTCTTTTTGGAATTCACTCAGTTCATCTGGCACAAGATCACAAATATAGAATCCCCAATGAGAAATTAACTCACTACAATAGCAAATAAAACGTGCTAACTATTGTGCTATGGCAGGCATAATATCCATTGGCTTTTATGGTCATGTTCATAAATGCCAGACTTTTCATATCTTATAATGTCTATAGAAAGTTTGCTCAGAAGATACCAAATCATTTTGAATATTAATTACATGATCTTGATGTAATTTGTCAACCAATCAAAGATTTGTATAAACACTCTTCCATGTGGTTACTCAGTTGTCAGTAAGATTCGGTGTGTAAGCCTATGTAGTGTGTGTGCATTGTAGTCACAATGACCAAATATTTTATTTCCAGCAGAGAATGCACTCTTATAGCCAAAGCGTGCTCTTACCAATTAGGCCATGGAAGACCATCACTAGGCAAACTCAATTACCTACTAAACGAATCTGCGCATCTCATCAGAACTTTTTTTTTAATCTGTGGCAAATTATTTTTCGTATGTAAACACTGTAATTTTGTATTTGGACTTTTTTAAAAATCCAAGATTATTTCTCTAGGGTCTTCACACCTCATGCAAGTTTTTTCCTTCCCCTCAATTTCTGGCTTATGCCAGAAATGCCAGAAATGCTATGGTGGATATTAAGAATAAAACAAGACAGCTGATGGTGATTCCAAAAGAGGACTTTACGAATTACTTTGAAAAGTGGAAGAGACACTGGGATAAGAAGTGTGTGTGGTGCCAAGGGGGCTAAGATGCCATATGGCAAGTTACTCCACTTGACCTTGCCTGGTGTGTGTGAGTCTCTCTTTGCCTGCCTGTCTCTCTCCTAGCAAGCCTCTCTTCACTCACATTGTGTATTTTTAGATGTGAGGAGTCTCTTAGCAGAATTGATCATGATTACAAATATTGAATTAACTCTTTCCCAATTGAGATGCAGTGTCACCTTAGGCTACGGTCAGTCCATTTTGTAAGAAGCCATCAAAGAATTTGTTGCAACAAAACAAAAGTGGTGTTGCCAATTTCTTACAAATTTCTGACCAAATTTGAAGTTAGAAATTACTGGTTCTTTACAATTCTTTAACTGACCAATTTATTTTGATTAAGTGCCAAACTTTGCAGTTAAACAGTCTGCTCATATCACCTGCCTGAAGACCAAAACTGAAGGGGGTTCATATTGAAAATGCTTAGTAGTGTAGCTAGAGTTTGGAGGTCTCAGGATTTCTAAATAGTTTTTCTTTTCAATTGACAATTTCTTATGCTCTTCCAAATTTGCTTGTTTACCCCACTGGCTCCTACCTTCAGATTGGTACTTTTTTTTACTCTTTCATTGGCTCAAATCTCTCTTACCATCACCCAACAAAGTAGAAGCATGCCTTCTATATAATCTGAATATCTCACTTCAAAGAATCAGGAAATCCAGCTAAAATAAATTCCTGTTATTTAACATTTTCCAAAATACCTTTTTCTGGATAGGCAAAACTTAATTCTAAATTTTATTAAATGATCATTTGGGACAAACAATCCTCTATCATCAAACTTAAAAACTAGATACCTCTTGACGTTTCAAAATCTTGGTAAAAATAAGCATTCTGAAGTACTTTTAATTTTCCAGTGAAGTGTTTTTCTTAAAAATTCCAGGCTATGTTTTTTTGTAACGGAAATGAGAAACTCATAATCAATCATTTGTCAAACATTATTTTCTTTCCTCTGCCATTCTTGGTCAACCAGATCCAAAGAAACCATTAGCAAAAGTAATCTTCCAGTACTTCCAAGGCCACATTAGAGGTAAAGGAATAAGAGGCAGCATGATCAATCATGTATCATATCTATTTCCAATATTTGGTTTCTGTGAGCCAAGCTCTTGGACTGTATGAAAACAGTCCATGTTTCAAGTTTCAATTCTGGATTTCAGTTCAAGGATTTAGGAGATTATCTTTGCTGGTCTATTTTCATAAAAAAAGAACTTGATCCACTTCTGTTAAAATTACTTCAATCAGTAAACAAGAAAAATTTTTAAGAAAACTGTCCACATTATTTATTTATTATTTTTTTATTTTATTTTATTATTTTTTTTTTACAGTGAGATTCACCCTGTACAAGGCCTGAGAGCCACTCAAGGTAGATGTTTACAGAATAAGAGGCAGAGTTTATGCAGATAAGGGGGAAGAAAACGGCTAACCCTAGATTTGAAACTTCCTCTCGGGAGTCGGTTCCACAGTGCAGTGGTACGCAGGAAGAAGCTGTTTGAGTAGTACCTCTCACCAATGAAAGACTTATTTTTAATTCTGAAAGTTAAGCAAATTGGCCCATTCAGAGAAACAGGAAATGCCATTCACATATTAGATATAAATAATGTTTTTAAATTCCTGTTACCAAAATTTGGTACAAGAGAGAAAACAAGTGATTACAGAAGATTAAACACATTCATATGATAATATTAATACTTATTAAGCTTAGACTGACACAAGGCCATCAGTATAAAGATCAAACTGACTATTGGAATAAGGGTCTATGTGATGAGCTTACTAACCACTATGTCAAATTAATCATACATAATTACTAAGTTTAGCTTAGTGTGGTTATCAGTAACAGATTTGAGGATCAAACTCACTATACTAAGTAATGGTCTGTGAGATCAGCTTGCTTACCACTGTTCCACACCAAGATGCCCTTGATAGATACTAAGCTTAGTTTGGTCTCATACAAGGCCACAATACCCAATGAGGATTGACCGTATTACAGGAGTAATGGTTTATGAGACTAGCTTGTTAACCTTTGTTCCACAGTGAGATACAAGTCTAGCACAAGATCACAAATCCTTTATTAGTCTTCAAGGCGAGCTTGTTAACCATTACAGCAATTTATCATTCAAGTAGTTATTTGAATCAGGAGGTGGAAGAAATGTTTATTTTAAATAGTAAACAATAATAGCAAAAAAAAAAGAAAAAGAAAAAGAGCCTTATTATCACACATCAATATTTTGAGACACACAGGAAAGACCCTAACTAAGTTATTATTCAGGCATTTGACCAAAACTGACCAGTTAAGAACTGTACTATTTGTTTTTTGTTTGGATTTATAACTGCGAAGGGTCTCCCTGCCTTGGCCCCATGGAGTGAGGAGAACATGTCCCCATCTGTTACTAATACTGTTTACCTTAGGAAAGTGGTTGTTATGGTGATAAATATGATTAGTCATCAGTTTTTCCAATGACAGTCATCTTTATAACAAATTCATTATTTCAGTGTCAATGTTAGGGCAAAAAGCATTGCAACTTGAATAAAGGATAAATGTGGTTAGTAGAACTCGGAGAACAAAGAGAATTTGATTAAGACTCCCTGGTTTCTCTCCCTACATTTGTCTTAAACTAATAAAGTTTAAGTTTGTTTTTGTTTTTTAAATTACAACTGCTCCCCCCATCTATTTATTTACAATTGTTTATATCATTGTTACAATAATAATTACAATCATTACAATAAAAGAATAACCATAAAAAAAATATTCAAGATTTGTTCCTAATTTTTTCTTAACAAATTTAAAAATAAGTTTTGAACGTTTGAAAAGTGATTATATTAAAGTATTTACTAAATTTTAATTTGTTTATCATTATTAAAATGTATCAGCAAGTTATTTTATTGTTTTTTTAATTAAATTAATCTTTGATATTATCTAGTTTTTAAAAATAGTATTAAGATAAAATTTCATTTTCATATTGACATATCTAAATGTATTTAAAATATTTTGTGTTTTAAATAGAAAAAAATCGCCATAAAATTGAATATACAAAGAAAAGTAATTCCTTTAAAAAAATGCTTAACTTAATATTGATAAAGGTTAGTTTAGTAATGGTAATGACAAAGACAGACAATTCTGCACCAGTCATCAAAATGAAGAGGGCTGGCAAACTTGTCTTTAAAAATTAATTTCTTTTTCTTACTCTCAGACAGCAATCATCAACATAATAACTATTTTAGCCATTAAGCAGATTATTTAGCATAGTCTGACACAAGACCACAATAGTGGAGTACTCAGTACTATTTCACTACAGTAGGTGCCCAAGCAGGTCATTCATTCAAAATAGGAAAATATCCTTAAGAAAAAAAGAATTAAGATTAATGTTTTAAAAATATTAAATTTTGTAAATTGAGAAAAAAAAAGAAAAAAAAATTATTAAAAAGTTAACAAATTCTTTGAAAAATTTTAAATGTAAAAATATTGCCAAAATAGCATCAATATTTCAAAAATTTAAATTAAAATTTCTACCTTCTATGAATTAAATATAGATTTTTAAAAATTTTAGTCCTAACTTTAAAAACCAATAAAACGTTTTCGTAAAGATTAAATATTTTTTGGGAAATAAACCCACAAAATCAGATCCAATAAAAATGAAAGTAAAAAAAAAAAAAAAATTTAAATTAAAGGATAAAATCTTTTTTTAAATTTAAAATGTAACAGCATCACAAATTTTCAAAATAAAAAATCTGTCAGGAGATTAAAAAAAAAAAATTTCTTCTTTTCAGGCTGAAAAAGCAAGAGTAGAGAATGTCTCCACATTTTTGAAAAAACAAGGATGATGGTTACCATGGCAACAAAAAGGGTCGGGTGGGAAGGTACACAACACTACCCTGGCCTTTTTTGATAACAGGCTGACCTACAACTACTCAGTCATCTTTATTTTGCTAGGCAGAGTGAAACTATAACAAAAACAATTTAGGATCAGCCAGAGGCATCGGACATTTCCTCCCTGCAACCTCCTACACCCAACTACTCCCACTGAGGAGCCCTCCCTCCCACCTTTTTTTTTTTTTTTACTGGGGATCTTGTAAAGAGTCAGAACAATCAAGATATGAATAATTAATATTTATTCATTAATAAGTACTTTTTTTCATTTGTTAAGGGATTTAGTAGAAATGTTCGATAAGGTTTGGAAATTAGAAACGGGGTGGGGGGGTGGAGGTAAAGTGAGCGAAATAGAAAAAGAGGGAAAATACTGATTAGTAAAGTACAAATTCTAAAAGAATAGAAATTTTAAATTACAAAATTTTGTGTACCTATAAATATCAAATTTCTATTCATCAAATGAATAAGTCTTTTTCTTTTTTTTAACCCAAAAAGCCATCTCTACTCAATAGTTCTTGATCAAAACAAATATTTTTCAATGATATTTAAATTATCACAATATATCCATGGAAACTGACTTTACTAAGTTAAAAAAAGATCAATAGATAACAATGTTTGTGTTGGAATATTAGAAACTTTAACATTTATACAGCAAATATGATTTTCTCACTGTAACTAGAATGCAATATCAATATTTTAATGAGTGACAATGCTGAATTTTCATCATTACATACAAACCTATTTTAGATGAATACAAACTGTTTTACTAACAAGGCATAAATGTCAAAATGTATTAAAGTACTAATATTCATTATATATATATATATATATATATATATATATATATATATATATATATATATATACACCCCTGTAACCTCCTAATCAATCAAAGTCTAGACAGGAATTTTAACTATTTTTCTTTTTCATAAGTTTTCAGAATTGGTAGAAAGAACATTTTCTGAAAGCTTACAGATTCACCCTTGCTAAAACCACTCCCAAATTATGCAAATTAGATCACCTACGTTGATTAAATATTCAAAATGGCCACCATATGACAATCTGAAAACCAGTTTTTCCAAATTTGGAACCATTTCAAAATTCTCTGGATTTCATAGATATTTTAAGCTACAAAATAAAGCAAGATAATTTTACTTTCCACTGAAAAAATTTATTCAAATTAAAAAAAAAAAAAAAAAAAAACAAGTGAGAAAGAAAAAAAATGCAGTGAAATATATATTTGTGTCTTCTAAATTAAAACATTCATATTTTTTTTTTTCTACCATGGAAAATATTTTTGAACAACTTAATCTTGCACAATACAGGAGACAAAAATAAATTGGTAAATATTTCCAGGATAAGAAAAAACAATTAAAATTCAATTAAAAAATTCATTTAAAGAGTGTAAAGAAAACTGTATCAATTATTTGCTGTTAACTTTTGTAGTAAATCTGTTTAGGATAGTTAAATAAAAAATTCTAAAAATTCAATAAAACTTGTAAAAAGTAATTTCTTGCAGAAAACTTCTATTTATATCTGGAGATTAACTAACTCATTGTTATTGAAATGTTTAAATAGGGATTACCCCCAAAAAAGACATGACAATCTATGACAATCATAACATAATGAGTTACTCCCCTTTGATCCAAAATATCATTTTGAATTTATGAAGTAGCCAAACGATTGAATTCAGATTAGTGAGATCAAAATCAAATTCATATTTCTATTAGTAAAGTCAAAGTTGAAGTTGAATTTGCTTTTATACTTCCAAATATGCCATTTGAATAAACGAAGACGATATTTCTTTCAAATCATCATATACGTAAGCATAATGTGATTTGTTGTGCCAAAAATGAAAATTAGAAGGTCATTCTGAGGATAGTTTTGCATGAAGATTTTTTTATATTTTGCTCTTTGTTAAACTTAACTGGAACACTTTGCCAAAAGTAATCATCATCTTCTGAACCATTACTCCTATAATAAGCTTTATCTGCACTGGGTGCTCTATAAGTTTGGCATTGTGCCAAACTAAGAAACTAGCAATAGCAAACCAATAGGTTTAAAATCCCTATCATATTTATCTTAGAATATTCCAGAAATAGACTGAGGTGAGGTATTATGATTGCATGCATTATTCAGACTGTTATCCTCAACGTCATCGCCATATTCACAATGGAAGAGGCACGACATGTGGAACTAGAATAATCTACCCCAGTGGACGAAATAAAGGGTTTGATTCAAAATTCCAATCACCTAAAGAAGGCCGGAGCGTACTATGGCTGAAATGTTGTGAATATGGCAATGAAGATGAAGATAACAGTCTGAATAATGTAAATAATGCAAGTAATCCAAAAATAGAGTTTGAGAGAAAAAAAAAAAAATCAGTGGAACAACATGATGATCAATAAAGAAAAAGCAAAATGACTTCCTGTGGAAATGATGTCTCATAAAAATATTCACGTTGCATATCACAAATTTCTTCCAAGAGAAAGTAGAAAACTGCCTTAATGTTTTATTTTGATAAGAGCAGAAAATATATGCCTTTTAATTATAAGACGAAGTGATGCATTCCAATTAACAGTCAGTCAGTTTGTGAAAAGAAAACTTCACTTTTGAACATGGAGCCAGTGTCTAGCCAATTGCAGCCACTATATGTGAAGAGGCTGCTGCAAAGTTCTCTACTCAGTCAAAAAAGGATTAAAAAATGTTGTTAAGTCATTGGGTTATATTTTTTCAGTACCCCTCATAAAACAGTGTACAAATTAATCACCCTGAAAAAGACAACTATGTAAAGATACATGTAACAACAGTCTCTAATATGGCCACAGTCGTCAACCAGAAACCTTACAAACAAAAACAAAAAAAGGTGCTTTCTAGTTGTGCCTCACAGAACATTAGGTTGGCCCTGTTTGAACTGGGGGGGGGGTGCATTGCAACAACTAAGAAAGTAAGTCTTTCTTTGAAAATCACAAATACACAGAATACACTTTATCTATTGACCAATTATTTTCTTTTTGATCTTCCTTTCTGCCTAACACCAGAAAACTGGTCACATGTAATATTTGTAAATTATTCGTTACATATAATTATTATTATTCCTTGCTGTAAACAGTATTTTATGGTCACCATTATTAATACAAATGAACGACTATTTTGATTAGCTTTGTTTCTTGTCACTAAAACTGTATGACAAAGACCAGCACATTATGTGATTTGTGTATCGAAAAACTTATCAAAATTAGTCAGAAACAATTGCTGGCACTGATAGACAACAATACATTATAAGTTGATTATGTATTCCTGAATATTATTTTGAAATTAGAGGTGGGACACTAGAATACTTATTTATAACAAGGTGGTTAGAATTATTCCTCTCAATAAACTGCTTTCAAGTTGAAGGTTAGTGTATAGTGAAAGAAGAAGCTAGGGCAGAGTTCCAGTTATCAATAGAAACAGGTTCTATATTGAGTGTCCAATGGTTTAAATAATTGCTTTGAACTCTAATATTATAGCAGTAAATGAAAAGCAGTTCCATCTTTCAGCAGAAATTGATATGGTTTTAATTCACACTCTAATGCATTTTCTTTTATGTGGAAGTTAATAAAGAAATTTCTTATTAAGATTTCTTTTTCTGTCTATATTTCCGAGATGAGGTATTGTAATTATTTACACTAGTTACATTGTTTGAACTGTTGTCCTCATCTTTGTTGCCATATTCACAATGTTGTACACCCTGGCCTTCTTCAGGTGATTGAAATTTCAAACTGAACCCTTTATTCCGTCAATTGGGGTAGACTGTTCTAGTTCCACGTGCCATGCTTCTTCCAGATGTTTCAGTTATCTCCCTTTAACTCAACTCTCCAGGTTTTTGTTCACCACTGCAGTAGCCAGGTATTGAACTCACAACTCTTTAGGTCAAGTCACTGGATCCAACCAACGCTTTTATCCACTGGGCCATGTGTCTTTGAGGAAATGTTGTAAATATGGCAACAGAGATAAGGTCAACAGTCTGAACAATGTAAATAGTGTAAATAACTGTAGCAAAAAAAGCTTTAAACTTTTCCTCGCAGCCAATGCCTGCAATTAGTTTCTTCTCACTGACTGTCTGCAGCATGTGTAGCCAGTTCAACACAGCAGTCAGTCTGTTTATTCTTGATTTTATTCTAGCGTTGCAAAAAATACTGCATGTATTTTTTGCCAAAAATACTGCATGTATTTTTTGCCAAAAATACTGCATGTATTTTTTGCCCATGGCCTCTTTGCCCTCTGTGGTTGTTCACTACACTCTCCCTTGATCACATGATCACAGCAAATGCAACCGGGGGAGACCTCTTCTGTTGGGTATATCTCCAAGGGGGAGCATCAGAATTTTCATCTTCAGATGAATCACCACTGGATGAGTCATTGGGTTCTTCTGCGCCAAACTCCATGCTGCTGGTATCAGGAGAATCATCTGGTGAAGATGATCTCAAGTTGACTAACAGCTCACTTTGTGTAGAATCACCTCCATGTTCAGATAGAGAATACAACCCCTGAAAAGGATGCAAGTCCTTCACATGCCAGGGAATTCCATCAAGCTGTACTGACCGTGAACAGTTAACTTTGGTTATGTTGCCTATCTTAAACTTGGTTGTACACCTCCCTTGCGGCATCTTAACCTGGACAATGGCCCTCATCTCATACCCAGGTGCCCATTTTGTGGGTAGATTTTAGCAACCTGACTCTCACTCAACTTTCTTACAGTGGCACACCCTAGTTGTACAGTTCTATCTCCTCCTTTGAGCCGCTCTAACCACCTCTGGGGCACTCTAGTGAGGTAGTCTACTCAATTCAGCACTGATTTGACCAGCTTTTCTATATGCACAAAGATAATCTTGTGAGAGAGTATCTTACTCTGGGATTTAGTTATTTTAAATATGTAACCTGCACAGCCACCATTTCTTTCTTCTTTGGACAGTTTTACACACAGGACACATATGAATCTTTGCTCGTGCTGAAGCCTTCTGCGGTAGTTCACTACAATAACATTTATTTTTGTTTTGTAAAATACATACAATTTGTTAATTTTCTTAATGATATCAATTTCATTATTTGTCAGTCATGATGTTTTCTTGTGAAATTATAGAAGAGAAAAATATATTGAGTGATATGAAATGACTTTGGAAATTTATTTGACACATCTAAATTTTCCAGTCAATAACTATCAACATTTTTTAATTTTTTTTGTAATTATAGTTATTTTAAATCTTTTTTTATCAAATAAGTAAATTTAATAAACAGATGAATAAACTGTGATTAAATAAATGTCTAACAGAGTACTTTAATTCCAAAATTATTCAAGAATAAAATTTGAAATTTTTAACAAACACATACGAGACAAAAGAAAAAGAATTCAACAAACAAATCTAAAACAAAGGATTCTTCACAGCTTTAGACTTAACAAAAATATGCAAATAATAATTAACAACTGTATATAATTTAGATAAATATGATCAAATAGTTGAATTAGTTCTATAATTTTCTCATGCCTTCATTAACAAAAATATTAACTTAATGGAATTCAGTTAAGGAATAAAAAGATTTGGCAAACTTTAAGCTCCATACCACAAAAAATGGTGTGTCAACAGGACAGTTTTTCCCTTGACACTGCTATCATTTTGTACTACCTTCACTCCTGCAGCAATGTTTATTTAGAAGATTATGAAAAATATGTGAATCAAGTACAATGTGATATTTATTATTTACAATTTTATAAAGAAAGAAATGTGAAAAATATTTTTATTTGAAAATATTAAAAAATTACAAAATTATCAAAATTTGTAAACCATCTACAATGCAATATTTATTTATGATTTTATAAGTAACTATGAAAACAAGATTTTTTTTTATTTGTAATTTTATAAAAATATCAATGAATTGCATCACAAAAGAAATGTCCTGAAAATGCATTTTTTCAAAATTTATAATTAGTTACTTCTTATCTGTTTTATTTAAATTTTCACAGACTTTTTTATAAATTGATAAATGATAAACATTACATTTTTAAAATGCTGTAAGTAGAAAAATTATTCTTGTAAATAAACAAGCTAATAGTGTTTTATAATTTTGTTGTAAATCCTCACAGAACAAAGAAAATATATAAATTCACTTTCATGTTTGGGTTTTATTAAAATTCTAATAATCACTTTTTAAAACAATAAACATTACTAAGAGAGTGGGAATTGTTAAAATAATAGTGGTGTCAAGGGAAAAACTGTTCTTTTTTTTTGACACACTGTTTTATTGTGAGCATAAAGAAGATTGCTGAAGATTTACCTATTTATTTTTCTTTCCTTTTTACAACCAGAAAAGCTCTGTCAAATTTAAAAAAATACTTATAATGATGTGAAATTAGCCAAAATATAACCATTTCTTATGTAAATGTAACAGAAAAGCACTAATCTTAAGTAATGAAAAAAATCTCCAAAAGAGGCCAGGCTACCATGGCAATAACTAAGCAACCAATCAGAGAAAGGGACATTTTTCTCCCCTTTTAATCATTTATTTTATATTTATTTCCTGTCAGTCTAATGGAAGATAAGTGGAAATCACTAGAAAGAGAGGAGGATTTGCAATCATTTAGGAGGACCAGCTGTATTTTTGCACTAAAAGTGGCAGACCTGTGGAAGAGGAAGGGATGAATAAGGTAAGGGCAACAAAGGATGAGTATTTTAGCCAACAACTAAGGCTGGATGGAGCCAGTCTGATAATCAGACGCAACTATCTCTCAAGTTTAATTAACAAAGGCTTGTTTTACAATTACTGACATATGTCCAATAAAATGAATTAGAGAAAAAAAATTAGATGATATTTGCATCTAAAGTGCAGTGATAAAAAATAAGACATGTCTCTCTATGTAAATCTTATTATATACAGTAAGAAAATCTTTAAGAGATTATACAAAAGGAAATTTTCTTTAAAAATATTCTCCAAACCAAGATTGCAATTTAATTCCAAACAAACTTTTGCAAAATATAAATTGGAAGAAAAAATTATTTCCAAAATTGTTTTTAATTTTTCTTTCGTAATAATTAGTAAATAAAAAAAATTCCTTGAAAATCATATTTCCTGTAACATAAGTGACATGGATATTATGATGCATGTTTTTATAAATGTTTCCTTGTATGCAAGCGACTTTTTTACACATTCATTATTTTTGGATAAAAAAAAAAAATGGATAAAAATTTCTGAGATATGCAACAACAGATATAATTATATACTGTCATATTTATGATTTGACAATTGTCACATTAGAAATGTGACAATATATAATTATTCTTTTAATTATATTTTTAATAAAAAAGAGTTAACATTTTGCTGGTTGGAATTCAACACACTGCGAGAAAGTAGCAAGTGAAAAGAATAATTTCTATTTAATGGCTAAGTGAAGACAAATAAAATAGATGCTTCCAGTAATCACGAAGAATAAAATATAGGAATAAATTGTCACTGCCGACACTGGAGTTTGAACACAGATCACCAGTGAGCAAACACGGGTGATCCCTTTTTGAATAAGTAGATCACATGATGGTAAAGGAAATGTATATATGGGAATTAGCGTGCCATCTAAGTGATCCCTATTCGGTGGTTATTTTTCGAGCGAGTATAATCAAGCAAGTATTATATTGTATTGTTCAACAGCATTACTATAGCTGTATCTGCGATTACAAAGTCTCTACTACAACAAGCATTACGAAAGTGACAATGAGTATTCGTTGACATTACAAAAGTGGCAACGAGTGTTCATTGACATCACAAAAAATATCAAAGCTGAAAAGACCATTTATTCCCGACTACCTTTTTTGCTGTGGGTGGCATATATCCCGCCCCCAACCCTCGGACAAAAAAAAAAGACCTGTCAAAGGACATTTGAACTGCTTATAGAAGCCAACTGCCAGAATGTGTGTGTGAGTATATATAGATATATATATATATATATATATATATATATATATATATATATATGCAGAAATATAGTCTTAAAGTGTGCTATATTTATGGGATAAAGTGCTCAATATCAGAGATAGAGCGTGTGTATATATAAAAGTGGACATGGAAGTCAGCACTTAGAGGCGACAGTCTGTTTCATGCTAGTGCAATCGTCGCCTGACGATTGCACTAGCATGAAACAGACTGTTGCCTCTAAGTGCTGACTTCCATGTCCACTTTTTTATATATATATATATATATATATATATATATATATATATTAGTGTAACCCGGATATAAGAGAGTTGTCGGGACCGGAGAAGAAGTCTCTTATATCCGGGTTTGGTCTATTATATATACATTAACACAGGCTCTAATTTGGAACCAGAGAAAATCTCTCTTATATCTGGGTTACACTGTATATATATATATATATATATATATATATATATATATATATATATATATATATCTCAAGGAAAAGTACACAAAAAAATACAACCCTATCAAAATACATATGTAGCCAAAAAGAAAAACAAAATCAATGGGAAATTATAAAAAGAGCAACCCGATACAGTATTAACAATAAAAATTATGCTTAGAGGAAAAATTGGCAATAATTAGTTTCAAAAAACAAAATAAAGTCTTAAACAAGACAACATCTGAAAGGAGTGGGAAAAGTAGGCATCTGAATGTTTACTTTGCCATCTAAGCACTAACCAAAAATAAACAAATAAATATACATAAAATAAATATAATATAAACTTTAAATAAATAAATAAAAGAATGAAATAATATAAACTTAATTTATTAGTAAACAAATAAACAAACAAATATTAAACAGATGCATGCATACATACATACATACATACATACATAAACAGCCATAGATGAACAAACCTAACCCCCATAATTAATACTTCAAGGCAAAAACAAAAACTACTAACCATTAAATAAAAATGAAAGATTAAATAAACAATAACCTATGACATAAGCATACACTTATTTTAATTGCATATACACTCTTTAACAATTACATATGTGTGCATGTAGTGTGTGGGAGTATGTACTAATATATATACATTTATATATATATATATATATTTAAAAAATAAATAGCTTCACCATTTATGCACTAGTTTATAATAAAGAACAAACATAAATGTACATGCACTCCTTTACACATGTTTATGTATGCATATGTATACCTATATATGTTCTTGAATAGATGTGCATGTGTGCATATACATAAGCATATAAAAAGACATATGCGTAAAATTCAAACAATAATAAATAAGTGTAATTATAAATCTAACCTCCTACAATTAATACTTATAATACCACCGAACCAAATAAAAAAAAAACGAAATAATAACCAGTGAAGATATTTATATATGTGTATGTGAATATAGCTATATATATGTGTGTGTATATATAAGTATTTGCCAATTAAGCATTAATATCATTTGTATTATAATATATATAAAATATTTATCATTTAAGCATTAATATCAATTATTTACATTAAAATGAAATACAACTTCCAAAGCAAAAAAAATAGAATGGCCATAAATAAAAATCAGTCACATGTCTAGAGTCGGAATAAGCATGAACAAAATCAGCAACAGCTGAAAAAAAAGACAGAAGGCTAAATGAGCAAGGGTAAAGTGTATGTGTGTGTGTGGAGGTGTTTAAACAAAAAAGGCAAAATGATCACGACTCCCTAGATGTACTCATATCCGCAGAGACGAGCACATGGCTGAACACAGAAGAAAACTTACACCAGTGTTAAATGTGCATAAAAAGAAAAAAAATTAAAAAAAATATATAAGCAGGTAACATCACTCAGCTAAATGACAAACTTTTACTCACATTAATCCTATATATATATATATAAAAGGTATGCTGTATTTATGGGTTAAAGTGTTCAATATCAGGGAGAGAGCATATATAAATGTGAACATTGAGGTCAACACCCAGCGATGATAGTCTGTTAAATGCAATTGTTACGGCTTGAAACGGATTGTCACCACTGGGTATTAACCCCAATGTTGGCACACACACACACACACACACACACACACACACATTTGGTGTACTTGGACTAGTTAATGTCCAAATTAGGTGCCAAAAAGAGCATGCAGCCTTGTAAAACCTTGTCCCCTCAAATCATTATGACAAGAAATCCTCTGTCAGGCAGAAACCACCTTGCTTTTTGCAAGATTAATCCCAGCCCTACCACAAAAAAAAAAAAAAAAAAAAAAAAAAAAACATCGCTATGTATATATTTATTTGAATGGAATTTTGAAAAACCAAAACAAAAAACATTAGTAATCATTTTCTATTTGGGATATCAATTCATTTGTGTATCACTAGTGAGCAGCTTTTTTAGAGTATGGGTACAATTATGTGTGTCATTTTCTGTATACCAAATTCCAAAGCTTTTCTTAATATGATTTGACTAACTTAAAAGTAATATTAATTTCTGAGGGCAAATAGGATACAAGGTCAAATTTAATGAGTGATACTCTCTCACGTATAATTGTTGGTAGAGACAAAGATTAACCAGCTCATTTGGCACTTAATTTTTGAGACCCCTCAGGCATTGGTGACTGAGCCCAACCCTGACTAGTGCAATTGGGAAGTGCTGCTTAAGGAGACAACCTCCTCGAACTAGATGTTTGCTCCTTTGTGTTTCTTGACCAAAACGGCAACAAAATATGGACAAATATTTTTATCTAAGGTGCTAATAAAGCAGAGATTATTGTCGCTCAGTATCCGTGCAGATTTTTCTCATCTACCCCCCCATCTATTGTTCAGAAATGATTTAAATATTAACGAACATTAAGTAATGCAGTAGTTTATTATTTTATTAAATATAATATATATAAATATGAAAAGTAAAAAAGCATTTTACTTTTTTTTGTCTACAAATTTAAATGAATTTGTTGAATAAACTTTCTTTAGAAGTGATTGAGAAAAATTATTGACTTGTTTTATACGACAGATACTTCATATTAAAACTGAAAATGCAAATATATCATTTCTGTTTCTTTACAGAATTTGAGTAAAATCACTCCATTCCAATTGCATTAAATTTATTAGTCAATACTAATGTTTTTTGGTTTTTACCAGTATAACAATCCAGTATCTTATTACCAGAGTACAAATGAAACTAGAAGAGCATGTAGCTTAATGGTCATCAAATAACTTGAAACTTAGTTTTTCCATGTTGTACTGACCTGTTCCATTGTTTGTTTACATATTTCATAATGTTTTTTTTTGTGTGTGTCTGTAGGAAGATAGACTAAGAGACTGATATTTGTGCTATTATCTTTGTGTACAATGTACATCTATTGTCAGAATTGGTAAACCTAAAACAATTATACTAACATAGAAGAGTGATACTATGGAAAACCACACACAAGTGGGGAGAGGTAGTTTTGTGTTTCTGTTTGACAGACCAGCGGATGGATCCTTTTGAACTTCAGTCTTCTTGGCATTATCCACTTTTTAACCCAAAATGGGATACATGGCTGAGTGGTTTGAACATTTGCTTTCCGACTATAAGACCCAGGTTCAAATCTCACAATGATCAATTTGTCAGGAAGATGACTTCCTGATGTTATTGGTCTAGGGAGGTAATCTCAGCATGTGACATCTTCGGAAAAAAACTGAAAACCATACTATGAGTTGACCCAAGCCTTGTGAGTGAAACTGGGTTGATGGAATTATTTGGGAGCCAGTGATGGGTGTGCTAGCACAAAGTTACAAGTCATTGTGACCAAGGGTTTGAGCATACTGGCCTTCTTCAGACTGTTGATCATGCCATGTACTCTCTCCCAGAAACTGTAACTAAGGTCCACTAAGGATGTAATCCATTACACTACCTGAACATCCAAGCTTGCAGCAAGTGGTCACTCATCTAGGCACTGACCTGGCTCAATGTTGCTTAACTTTGGCAACCATACAAGAACTGGTGTTTCAATATGATGTTGCCATAAGCCTGTATATTTACAGAAGTAGAATATACGGCTGTTCATATAAACAATCAACCATTTGCTGCTCTTCACAGCTGTCGGTTGTGTTCTCTTACATAGGCAAAGTTTTGAAATACTGAAATTTACCCCAAATATCCATGAATAAAGATATTAGCCAATGGTCAACTCTCAGTCTCAATTCAAAAATGAAAGAAAGTTTTTGTTAAGTTTTAAATTAGTCTTTCTGATCTTCATTGCCTTGGTCCTTTGGGGACACACAGACATTTAAAAAAAAGGGTTTTCTTAAATTATTAAAAACGTTTTAAATTTTAAACATTTTCTTCAAAGTTACTTTTAAATTCATGTTTCTTTTTTCAGATAGATTTTTTTCAATGCTCGATGCAGTAAATGTAATAAAATTTTCAAAACTTGCTAGAGGTTGGTTAGTAAGATTAGTCTTAGATAATTAGACTGGCAGCAAAAAAGGATTAGCAAATGATTAATAAAAGCAACTTATTTGTTATGTTATAACAGAGATTAACAAAATCTGGCTTGCGTGATATTTCATCAAATCTACAGACTATATGAATGTTATTGTTCTCAAATAAATAAGTTTTATTTTGTATGAGGTTTTTTCAAAAAGGTCTTGTTTATTTATCATTGTGGACTTCTTTCAGATTTACAATTAATTAAAAGTCATAGACTTACAGTCCAATGATTTGCTGAAATAAGGAAAGCTAAGTAACTTTTACAAATGCTTCCCAAATTAAGGTTATTTGACAATTCAGCATTTGGCACAACATATTTTTGTTCAAAAATGAAGTATGGTAAATCTACATGTAGATTTGTCGTAACTGATCATCAATTTTGATTTTAGGTAGCATAGAATTGGAATCCTACTTTAACTTTGTTTTATATCAGAAAAAAAAGAATTCCATTGTTCTCGTTGATTCTTATTTAAAATCAACTCTAAATGAACTGTACAAGTACTGGAAAGTTCTTGTCTGGCCCACCTGACAAAACTTTATAGTTTTTTATGGAAAGGCTTGATTGGTTGAACCTTTCAGCACCCTCTCATAAATAGAATTTATATCCATTCATAGTGGAATGTATCATTTGCTATAGTTAAAAATAAATGATTAAAATTATAATTATATATATATATATATATATATATATATATATATATATATATATATATATATATATATTTGTGTGAGTGTGTGGGGAATTGGGTGGTGGGTTGGTTGATTTACTTCATCTTTGACCACTAGTCCCAAAATCATTACTAATCTGGTTCATTTAAAAAAAAAAGTTTGCTATTTCCTGTTTTAGACCATCTACTAGTGTTGTGAGTTCAATCTTAAGTAGGTGCCCATTTACTGTTACCTTTTGTCAGATTAAGCTAAGATTAGTCAATATTAATAGGAGTTTACTTAGCCAGTAAGACAGTTGTGTTATTTCCTACTGGCAACAGTAGGTCAGTGTTCAAAAATCCAAGTAAAGAGCAGAATTTCAAAGGTTGATTTTCAAGGTAAGTAGATGGCTTATTGGAAGACTGGCACAATCTTCCAATTTTCTCCTTTATCCTTTGACCTTGTACCATAGTAATCTGTGTAAATATTGATATGATTATCCAGAAGTTAGAACAGTGTTTTAGCAATACAATTACACAACTGATAACACATATCTCTTATTACAAGAAGTGTTTTTTAAGGCTTAGACAATGTTAGAAAGAAAATTGATATTTTTTGGATTGTGAATCTACCATTTACACATCCAATTTCTGTTTAAAACATTTTGCATTCAACATTAATTGTGGTCCTACACAAATGGCATTATAAATATTTCTGAATTACAAAACAACAGTCCCTACTGCCAACAATACCAATTCAAATTACACAACTAATAACACATATCTCGTATTACAAAATCAGAATTTCAATTTATTAGAGTTTATGCCTATAATGGAAAATATAGGGGATGGTTTAAAAATCAATTATACTGCTAATTGTATATACATAAATAAACAAATATATGTGTGTATGTGTGTGTGTGTGCAGAGTAACAGTAAAGGTATGGAAAGTTAAATTAGCAGGCCTAGTTCAAATCCTGTCTAGTTTGTTGCAGTCACTTTCACGTTAATTTGGCAAAGGCACAAATTCATCTCTTCTTGCCTTGGCTGCGTGTTAAATATCATGGAAGATTTGGCTTTCTAGATTGGCAGCCTGTCAAAGAGAAGAAAACCTTTGAATTCAAATTCCATCGAGAAGGCAATGTGGGGACTACTCTCCTATTTTTCTTAAGAAGTCCTCATGCCAATTCACAGATAGAAACAGAACTGTGAAGAGCCATGATCCCCTAAGTCCTGAATGGACAGGGCATTAAAATAGATATCATCATACTTGTGTTTGACTTGGACCTCCAAATCCTATAAAACCTACCAACCTCACCCTTACTTAAAAAAAAAAAAAATGGTTTACTAACTCTGGTGCTATAGCAGTAATATTTTCACTATCAACCATTCAATGATGCTTAACTTCCAGAATCAAAGAACTAGCCAGGTAACTAACTCAGTATGCTCATCATAAAAACATTTTAATTTAAGTCGAATATTAGAAATAATAATAATACTAGACTTATTTATGCAAAATTAACTGCAAAAGATGAAGCTTTTCACAATATGACTTTCAGATAAAAACTGCGGATAATTTTTGAAAAAGAATGAACAAACAAATTGATATTTTAAGTTTTAAATGTCACAAGTAATTCATAATAGTAAGAATGCAAAACTAAAGAATTCGGTCTGACTTATTCTATTATCCTGTAAATATCAAAAGTTCTAAGCACGAAAGAAGAATCCATTTTACCAATCTTATCTATAATGTAATTTTATGCAAATGTAGAAAGGTCAGGACTTCTTATTTGTTCATTTTTCATAAAGCATTTTTGTTTTTAATATTCTTAGCATTTTATAAATTATTATTATTATTATAAGAAGGCTGTTAATGTATCATGGTTGATTTTATGATGAAGCAACCTTTCTTAAATTATTTAATGTAGAATTTTGTATGGAGCACCTAGTGAGGATCAAGCTTGGTACTGAATAGTAGTGGTCCACCAAACTAACTGCAGTAACCATCACCCCCATGCCAAGATGCCTGTCATATCCCAGGTTATTGAATTTTACTGCCACATCTGGTCTGGCACTTAGAGATTCTTCACAAAATCCAAAGAAGAATCTGCAATGTTATTCATCTGGACCTGGCATCTCAGTTTCAGTCACTTTCCCACTGCCATAACATAGCTTCCCTGTACCTTTTCTATAAATATTTTGATGGTAATTGTTCTGATGAGCTTTCCTCTCCCTCTCTTCTACCTGATCTTTATGAATTTAAGAGCAGTACTAGAGTGGCAGCTAGGTCTCATCATTTTACAGTTGAAATGCCTAGATGTAACTAAGTTCTATGCTAACAGTTTCTTCTCTCACACGTCTCCCTTGTGAAAAAGTCTTCCAGCTTCTTATTTTCCAATCGACTTTGATCATCAAACATTTAAATGCAATGTCAATCGTTATCTTATGTCTTTTTAAATCCTGTTCTTTTATTGTTTTCTCTCCTTAAGGTTTTCTGTTCTCAGATTATCCCATACTCAGTAACGCCTTGCATTTTAGTGACTTTATTGCCTTGCTTAGGGTGAAAAGATTAAAAAAAAAAAAGAAAAGAAAGAAAAAAAAAACAGGAGTTTATTAAGGAATAATTATAGCATATGAAACAATAAATTCTTGTTAGAAAGGGAAAATAAAATAATAGTTGTATTTTACAACCAGTAAGTATTTAAATCTGGTATATACCAGCAAGACTTCTGCTTTCCTCACTACCCACTGACTATACCACTACTCTACCACTCGTCTACTGAGCTTCAGTCATGTTTTGCATTAAACCAATAGAGAAGAAATATAGTGAAGGGTAAATATTTTGGAGGTGCAAGTGACTTAACAATTAACGTCACAAGGAATGGGACTAATTTCAAACTGATAGGAAAATGTTATGTTCCCTTCTTAGGAAAGGCATGAATCCACATATCTCTCCGACAGTAAGACAGGCATCATTTTGTGTGGTTATATCTTGATACTCTGGAAAGAGTCTGTAGGAATAAACACAATTAAAATAGAAGATTTTGTAAAGGCACTTAATCTCTACATTGTGATTTGTTTGTTTTTGTTTTACGGCATATCAACACCTCAATGGGTTATTTAAGGCCGACAAAAATTTTTATTGTTGGTTATATTTTTTTTTTTTTTAAATCCATTTCTGGTCTCTATGTTGTGAATTGAAAAATCAGAAAGAAATTAACAGCAATTATGGTGAATATTCCTGACAGGATGCACGTAATCATATTCAAAATAGAATCTGAATATTTTATTAGGATCAAATACAAATCATTAATTAACATAGAAATTAATCTTATTGTTAATAAAATCACAACAACATTATTGATCTTAAACATATTGTTAATGCACACAATTTTTTAAAAATTTATCTAGAAAATAAATCCAGTTTTTGAATTAGATTTTTCCTCTCTCCTCAAAGATAATTTTTAAATCAATCTGCTTGAGTATAATTCCTTTATCTACTAACAACTAAAATGTCTTCTGCACTTTTTTACGAAAAGAAATATTTAGAATTTACCAACTAAGAAAGGTGAACAACGTGTGCTTATTACAAGAATAACTGAGGCATAGAAATATTTATATATGAAGGATGCTTTGAAAGCCATAACTTTTATTTTGAGGTTGACTCACGACGTCTAAGGGGGATGTGCATAGCACTGGATGTCGAACCTTCCTGCAAATAACTTATTTTTCTTTTCTTTTTTACTGATAGCAGCTGAGCTGCAGTGTGGTAAAATGACATCTGACACAAAAGCGTGTATGAAGCAAAGTTGAAAAAATTTCATCCATTGATATTCATCAATATTTGTTGAACATTTATGGAAATGAAACAGTGGATGTGAACACAGAAAAGTAGTAGGCAATTCAAGTAACATCAATGTATTGACAAATTACATTCCAGATGGCCCTGCACAGCTGTCAACCTAATATTGCTGATGATAATGCACAACCAATAAGGAAAAATAGTCCTTTGTAGCTGAAAACTTGCTCTATCCAGTGGTGCTATTATGCTCCTTATACTGGTTTTTATGGAAATAAATGGATGGTATTATTATTGGAGCATCCCTTAGATATTTCACGTTTTTGCATTAATAAACAAAATATTTCTGATGATAAAATCAGATTCATCTAAATATATTTTGAATGCAATTGTATGCCTTCAACTATAGATAAAATGTACTTTTGGTCATTTTGCTATAAAATGTATTGTTGGTCATTTTTTTTTAATATAAAAATGTATTGCTGGTAATTTTAGTATAAAAATATATTTTTACACTTTCATAGTGTTTTTTTTTTGGTGGGGGGGGATTCACTATTTGCCCATAGATGGGACCTAGGACCCTAACAGGTGATACCACTCCAGGTCAGGTTGGACCTGGGAACAACATTAATTAAGAGATGGTACTATGCTCCTCAAAATCTCCAATCTCCTGGTCAGAGGCATTGCTGCCAGATGTAGTTTATTGTCATACCCAGGATTAGGCTCAAAAGAAAAATGACAAACAGAAGTTTTCAGCCAGAGAAGCCTTACATGGAAGCAATATTCTTTAAGGATAGTCAAAAATCACTGCTAAATTGTCTAAATTTAAAAAGAATGTCTTGAGATTAGAAAGAGCAAGAATAACAGAAATCAATGAGCCTGGATTGACACAGAACAGCAAATGATATTGATATAAATTTAATGGTTTGTAGCAAATGATATTGATATAAATTTAATGGTTTGTAGTAAATGATATTGATATAAATTTAATGGTTTGTAGCAAATGATATTGATATAAATTTAATGGTTTGTAGCAAATGATATTGATATAAATTTAATGGTTTGTAGCAAATGATATTGATATAAATTTAATGGTTTGTAGCAAATGATATTGATATAAATTTAATGGTTTGTAGCAAATGATATTGATATAAATTTAATGGTTTGTAGCAAATGATATTGATATAAATTTAATGGTTTGTAGCAAATGAAATGGAATATATTGTATAGTGGATGTTTTAAGTTTAATAATTTTTAGAAATGGGAGTGAGACATCTACAAGAAAAGAACACATCAGCTGCTGATGTCTTTTGAATACAACTGACTTTAAATAGATTTCAGAGAATTTCATAGAAGACCTTGATTCAAGTAACAAAAAATGTGCATGCCAACCACTTCACCTGATGTGCATGCCAATCACTTAAGAAAAACTCAAATATAGATAAAGCAAGATACATCTGTCAGTTCAGTGCTGTGAGGTTATATCAATTAACAGTTGAACAAGTGAAAAGATAAGAAACCCAATTGTCTGATAGTTACAAGGCTAACAGCTGGGAGAATGGGTATCAGTATTTTCTTTTTCTTTCACCATCTTGCTCACATAGTGATAGCAGAGCCTGTTGCCAAGCTACTGAATTATGATCATCAAGCTCCCACTTTCCCTCCTTGTTTCCTTTGAAATCCATTACTTATTTTCAGGTGTTCTGATTGCTGAATGCCTTCCAGTATGTGGATTACTTTCAATGGATTCCTGGCCATGTTTGAAGTAGAGATACCATAATATCTTGTCTCCACTTATGGAACCATCCCCCAAGACTTCACTCATTGCCACAAATATCTAAATTTCAAGCAAAAATGGATGCATATTTGTTCAGTTATTGCAAATATGACAGTCACACGGTACACTCAAGTTAACTCAATCTGCTGAATCCCATAACAGAATGTCAATTCATGCAAGTGCAGTAAGGTTCCCTTTGATTGGTTGTCAAATTAAATCAAGACAGTGTAACCAGTTGTCAAGATATTTAAAAGAGCTGGATACTTTCTGGAAAGACCTTGCCATTATAATTAAGTATTTTGTGTATGTGGTATGTATATAAAATAGAATACAGAATCCAATTTTAAGAATATGACAAATGAAAAAAATATTTCATTGAAACTAGATTACACATTTCACCCGTACTAGGCTTCATCAGATCAAAAACAATAAGAAATATATCTGTGTGTATTTGCGCGTTTGCTTAAATAATAAATTGTTAGTACTTTTTTCACTAAGCTGGCATCTCTTAGGATGAAAGAAAAAAATGATATTTGTGAGATTTTTGTATAAAAGAATTTTCTTCACAATTTTCTTGTTCATATTGAAGTTTATTTATACAAGGACAGACGTAAAAATATGAATCTTTCAATTTCAACCCATTCTGAAAATAGGAGGAGGAGGATTCACCATAAATTCAATGCAGAAAAGCCAGGGGAATGTATGAATAAATATCAACAAGAACTAGAAAATTGTAAAGAAAAGATACAGAATAAATATTAACAGCTTTTTTTACAAAGTCACACAATTTCATTCTTTTAATTCATCAAGAGAAATGCCAGCTTAGTGGAAAAAGTATTAATGATGTACGTGACATCTAACCCAAAAGATAGATTCTTTATAAAAAGGTATTATATAGAGACAATAAATATAGAATTTTGGTTGATTCAGCAGAGTCATTTGGCTAAATTTTGGTAGGATTTGGAGGAAAAAAAAAAATATCAGAAAAAGAAAAATTCACTCACTTTTTAATAATCTTTTTTACTTTGTCCAAGACGTTTGTTTTTTTTAAACGGATTTTTGTCTGATGACGATGAAGATGATATAATAATGATAGCCATACACTGGTCAGAGACAGGGCCCATACACCAGTTACATGTGGTTATTTTCATTTCGGGGGGTTCACCAGTTCAACCTACATCCACGTAACATTTCCTTTTTCTCACTTGCTGAAAAGAAAATAATTATATATAAGAAATGGAGCAGGTAAAAAAAAAAGAGAGAGAAAGATAAAAGAGTTGGTAAATAATAAAATGTACGGTACTTTTTCATTATTTCAACATGCTCAGAATATTCAGTGAAGTCAATTACTTAAAGAAAACAAGAAAAGCCATGACAGTGAACTCCCCAGCTGCAACCATCTACATTCAAATGCAGTGGCTGTTCCAGGAAATGCTACTTTAAAATCAGTTTCTTCTGTGATACTATGGGAACACCCACATAGAAGGGGAAGAATCAGTTTTATCTTGATCTTAAGCGTTTCTATTTTGGTAGGGTAGCCAGTAGATCAGTGGTTTCCAACTGATTTGGGGCCATGCCCCACTTTGGTATTTCTAAAAATACCCCCACACTGTAAAATTTAATTCTTACATATTCAAAATTTTACTGCAATTCACATGAAGGAAGCTTAAAAGGCCATTAACTTAGCCTCTTAAACAAGCCTCCAAAGACCATGGTGTCAATGAAAGAGAAAAATTTAAAAAAACCCAAAGACAGTTAAATATATATATAGTTTCAAAACATATAATAGAGAAATGAAAGACATAAATATAAAAATATTTGAATGAAAGTTTATTCTGTAATATATTTTGATCATTTTAATCCTGAAATAATAATGCAAAATGAAATTTGAGCTCATGGTGGTATCGTAAGCTGAAGGGTGCGTATCCTACACACGCCCCCACCAAAATATTACTGCGTCTCATGTTGGGAGTCATTACAGTAGATGGTTCCATTTGAACTAAAGGGGAATGAGAAACTGAAGAAGTGGATGAAGGATTTGGATGAAAAATAGTATCTGGCAGCTGATCTATATTGACAGTCATACTTGGGATTAGAGTTCTGGTCAGCTCTTGGCAGCAGATGAACTTGTCTGTCATGGCATTCTGATGACATCCATTTGTATTGTCAGTCACCACATCAGGATAAGTAAATAGGTGAGGAGATAGTGGGGGAAGAGATCTAAGTAGCATAAATTATACAGTGTCACCTACCTACCCACCAAGGTGAAACCCTGGTTTGGTTTGGTTTGTTTTACAGCATATCAACCTCATTCAGTTATTTAATGCCAACAAGATTTTTATTGCTGGTAATATTTTTTTTCAAAAATTGAATTTCTGGTAATATTTTTTCCTCAAAAATCTATTGCTGGTAATATTTTTTTCAAAAAATGTATAGCTGGTAATAATTTTTTTTAGAAAGTATTTTTGGTATTAAAACCTATTTTTACACTTTCATAGTGTTTTAACCCCAATTTTTTTTTGGGGGGGGGTAACTATTTGGCCGTAGCTGCGGCCCTAACAGGTGCTACCACCCTGGGCCAGCAATTAAGAGGTGGTTCCATGCTCCTCAAAACCTCCTGATCAGAGGCCTTGCTGTTGGACATAGGTTATCATCTTACCCAGGACACGGATGTAGTTTATCGTCATACCTAAGACAGAGGTGAAACCCTGAATAAAACATCTATATATAATATGGAAAACACAGTTCATATTCTCATTTCCCTACATTGTGTTCGTCTTTTATCTTGTCATTTTGTGAGCATGCAGCAGGCTCTTTCCCAGTTTTCAGTGCCCACCAATAATAAGATCAAGAATCAGAATACGTAGGGTAACCATTGGTCGGTCAGTAAAAAGCTGGGGTGAGGGTCACGTTGATATGCTACTATTCCTCAATATACACATTGTTTAACCAGACAGGTAGAGCCAAAGAAGAAATTTATACTCTTATGCCTTTAGTGATAGCTTGGTTCCAGGACAATATGATTCATATGTCAATCTTCATTGACACATATGGTGGAACTTATTAGCTGTATTTTCAACTAGAACACATTTTTTGTACAAGGATCTTACTATACACCAGCTTTATATAACAAAGTAATAGAAACATTAAGTTATAGACCTCATATATAGCAAGAGGATTTATTACACACTAAATGTCAGTCTAGTTGGGTAAATTCAGTATAACAACATCAGAAAGTACAGCATGATGATGTACAAAAGTATCCAGTGTTTTATTATAATAAGGAAAAAAAAATAACTGCTTTCAGTCTCTGTATTCAGTGTCCAGTTTTCAAAATATAGAATGTGGGGAATTTCTGCATATGTCTAATCCAGGATTCCTTAGAAACAGCATAGATATAGTTCTGTCATTTTGTGACAGAAAACTGACAAAATCTGGTTTTATATTCAGAACAGTGTTCGGAATAGTTTGGAGGCAGAGAGCAACTTTACTCTTGCTTTTTTAACATCGAGAGCGTAAATATTTAAAAAATAAGCATAATTCAAAGAAAGACATTGCTTAACCAAAGTGATCCTAAGGATAAACCTGTAACACATGGAGTAGCACTCTGGATTATACATTGATTGCAAGATCCAATCTGGATTAGCTCAGAGTTCGTAACAGATGTAATATTATTGAACAAGTCACTATTAGAAGTTCTAAATTTTATTTTAGGTTTACAAAAATATTCCTCACATTAGACATGAGTTTCTGTAATTCTTTGTTTATTCAAATTATAAATTCAAACATGAAAGTTTTTCATTATTCGGTCTATAGTCTTCATCTTTGTTGTTATTAACACAACGTTTCTCTAAATGTTTTCTCATCTTCTCAGATGAAGTCTTTTCATTATTCCACATATTATTCAGCCTATTGTCTTCATCTTTGTTGTTATTAACACAACGTTTCTCTAAATGTTTTCTCATCTTCTCAGATGAAGTCTTTTCATTATCCCACATATTATTCGGACTATTGTCTTCATCCTTGTTGTTATTAACACAACGTTTCTCTAAATGTTTTCTCATCTTCTCAGATGAAGTCTTTTCATTATTCCACATATTATTCGGACTATTGTCTTCATCTTTGTTGTTATTAACACAACGTTTCTCTAAATGTTTTCTCATCTTCTCAGATGAAGTCTTTTCATTATTCCACATATTATTCAGCCTATTGTCTTCATCTTTGTTGTTATTAACACAACGTTTCTCTAAATGTTTTCTCATCTTCTCAGATGAAGTCTTTTCATTATCCCACATATTATTCGGACTATTGTCTTCATCCTTGTTGTTATTAACACAACGTTTCTCTAAATGTTTTCTCATCTTCTCAGATGAAGTCTTTTCATTATTCCACATATTATTCGGACTATTGTCTTATCTTTGTTGTTATTAACACAACGTCTCTCTAAATGTTTTCTCATCTTCTCAGATGAAGTCTTTTCATTATTCCACATATTATTCGGACTATTGTCTTCATCTTTGTTGTTATTAACACAACGTTTCTCTAAATGTTTTCTCATCTTCTCAGATGAAGTCTTTTCATTATTTCACATATTATTCGGACTATTGTCTTCATCTTTGTTGTTATTAACACAACGTTTCTCTAAATGTTTTCTCATCTTCTCAGATGAAGTCTTTTCATTATTCCACATATTATTCGGACTATTGTCTTCATCTTTGTTGTTATTAACACAACGTTTCTCTAAATGTTTTCTCATCTTCTCAGATGAAGTCTTTTCATTATTTCACATATTATTCGGACTATTGTCTTCATCTTTGTTGTTATTAACACAACGTTTCTCTAAATGTTTTCTCATCTTCTCAGATGAAGTCTTTTCATTATTCCACATATTATTCGGACTATTGTCTTCATCTTTGTTGTTATTAACACAACGTTTCTCTAAATGTTTTCTCATCTTCTCAGATGAAGTCTTTTCATTATTTCACATATTATTCGGACTATTGTCTTCATCTTTGTTGTTATTAACACAACGTTTCTCTAAATGTTTTCTCATCTTCTCAGATGAAGTCTTTTCATTATTCCACATATTATTCGGACTATTGTCTTCATCTTTGTTGTTATTAACACAACGTTTCTCTAAATGTTTTCTCATCTTCTCAGATGAAGTCTTTTCATTATTCCACATATTATTCGGACTATTGTCTTCATCTTTGTTGTTATTAACACAAGGTTTCTCTAAATGTTTTCTCATCTTCTCAGATGAAGTCTTTTCATTATTTCACATATTATTCGGACTATTGTCTTCATCTTTGTTGTTATTAACACAACGTTTCTCTAAATGTTTTCTCATCTTCTCAGATGAAGTCTTTTCATTATTCCACATATTATTCGGACTATTGTCTTCATCTTTGTTGTTATTAACACAACGTTTCTCTAAATGTTTTCTCATCTTCTCAGATGAAGTCTTTTCATTATTTCACATATTATTCGGACTATTGTCTTCATCTTTGTTGTTATTAACACAACGTTTCTCTAAATGTTTTCTCATCTTCTCAGATGAAGTCTTTTCATTATTCCACATATTATTCGGACTATTGTCTTCATCTTTGTTGTTATTAACACAACGTTTCTCTAAATGTTTTCTCATCTTCTCAGATGAAGTCTTTTCATTATTTCACATATTATTCGGACTATTGTCTTCATCTTTGTTGTTATTAACACAACGTTTCTCTAAATGTTTTCTCATCTTCTCAGATGAAGTCTTTTCATTATTCCACATATTATTCGGACTATTGTCTTCATCTTTGTTGTTATTAACACAACGTTTCTCTAAATGTTTTCTCATCTTCTCAGATGAAGTCTTTTCATTATTCCACATATTATTCGGACTATTGTCTTCATCTTTGTTGTTATTAACACAAGGTTTCTCTAAATGTTTTCTCATCTTCTCAGATGAAGTCTTTTCATTATTACACATATTATTCGGACTATTGTCTTCATCTTTGTTGTTATTAACACAACGTTTCTCTAAATGTTTTCTCATCTTCTCAGATGAAGTCTTTTCATTATTCCACATATTATTCGGACTATTGTCTTCATTTTTGTTGTTATTAACACAACGTTTCTCTAAATGTTTTCTCATCTTCTCTGATGAAGTCTTTTCATTATTACACATATTATTCGGACTATTGTCTTCATTTTTGTTGTTATTAACACAACGTTTCTCTAAATGTTTTCTCATCTTCTCAGATGAAGTCTTTTCATTATTCCACATATTATTCGGACTATTGTCTTCATCTTTGTTGTTATTAACACAACGTTTCTCTAAATGTTTTCTCATCTTCTCAGATGAAGTCTTTTCATTATTCCACATATTATTCGGACTATTGTGTTCATCTTTGTTGTTATTAATACAACGTTTCTCTAAATGTTTTCTCATCTTCTCAGATGAAGTCTTTTCATTATTCCACATATTATTCAGACTATCGTCTTCATCTTTGTTGAAATTAACACAACATTTCTATAAATGTTTTTATGTCTTCTCAAATGAAATCATTTCATTATTTTTCTCTGATAATGTTATTTCACACTATTCAGACAATTGTTTCCTTCCTTGTTATTAATATTAAATATTTTGGTTGATATATTCTTCAGCCTTCCCCTGGAGGGCTTTAGGACTCATTTAATGCCTTTTTTTTTTCAACTCTGCAACCAGAAACACAAATCTGTCACAGGATTAATTTCTAAAATTTTGTCATATGTTTGATTCCTATTATCACCTAATTATAACTTACTTCTAAAATCTACAATGACAAAAAGCATTCATCCCACTGGCATAATAATCAACTTACAATAAGAACATGTACAGAAGTGATGGTTCACAAGCTTGTGTTTAAATAAAAACTGTGTTAGTTTCACTGAAGAACTTAATATAGTATAGCACGAAGAAAAGTCAGTCTATGGAAGATCATAATCTGTGAGTAGGAAGAGTGCGGTTCTGTTCTGGCTTTCTTATTGTCTAAGGGTTGGTATTTTTTTTTTTTTATGTATTTAGATTTATATAAAAAGCAGACTAAAGGAGGAGGAGAAGAAGAAAAAAAGGAGGAGAAGAAGAAAAAGGAGGTGGAGGGGAAGAAAAAGGAGGTGGAGGGGAAGAAAAAGGAGGTGGAGGGGAAGAAAAACAAGGAGGAGGGGAAGAAAAACAAGAAGGAGGGAAGAAGGAAAAAAACATGGAGGAGAAGAAGAAAAAGGAGGAGGAGAAGAAGAAGGAGCAGAAGGAGAAAAACGAGAAGGAGAAAAAAAAGAGCACAAGAAGGAGGGGGAGATGAAGGAGAAATTTCTTCTTTTTTAATTGTCAGATTCTAATAAGGAATAAAACTTCTTGATGTGGTTTTTGTGGCTCACATATTAATCTTATTAAAAGGAAAGTAATGTGAATTCTTTGGCGGCCATTGTATATATGCTTGTTTTGGTAGATTCATTTTCCTAAGCATAACCCTTTTCAGATTATTTAAGGCCTGAAAATAGATTTAGATTGTAAGAATTTTTTTTTTTTACTAATTAACCCATAGCTGCGGGGAGAAGAGGTGGATTCATATCTTTCGCAAGTGTATTTGCACATGTGAATATAACAAACCAAATGAGAATTGGAACTCAGCTCTCTGATTAACAATTCCAAGCCCTTATCAATTACCCCACCACCCAGACATCCAGAGATAGAGTCATACCTTTCTCAAGACTATTTCAGCGGAAGTGAACGAAACAAACTCGACTGAAATTCAAACTCATCTCTTTGATTTCTCATTTCAAACCATTAGCCATTACACGAGCTGCACATCCTAATGGCAACTGTAGACATCAAGAAATGCCTTCTAATGCAAATTTAATATAAAGTTGGATGAGAATCTCATGGAATAATTAATATCTAAGATAATTTGGAAAAACTTATACTTTGACATATTTCGACAATGCACTTGGCATCTTCAGAGAAATAATTTTATTACACAAGAACAAATTCTACAACTAATTTTTATTTTTTACAAATGGGTTTGAAATTAGTTAAAATCATTCAGTTGCTTAATGATAAATGTTCTGGCCTATCTAATGCGGATTTTATTATTGGGACATTCTTTTCTTGATAATACTCGTTCATTAGCAAAACATGTCAAAGTAGAAGCTTTCCAAATTGTGTGTGTGTGTGTGTGTGTGTGTGTGTGTGTGTGTGTGTGAACATTGAAGTCAACACTCAGAGGAGACAGGCTATTTCATGCTGAACGCAATCGTCACCTCTGAGTGTTGACTTCAATGTTCACTTTTATATTTATATTTACATACGCTCTATCTCTGATATTGAGCACTTTATCCCAGAAATATAGCACAACTTAATACTATATTTCTTAAATATATATATACATATATATATACATACATATATATATATATACACGTACACACAGGCATGAGTTTAGCCTAAAATAGGGGAAGACAAAAATTTCCTTGGTGGACCCCCCCCCCTTAAAAATGAGGGCATCACAGCAATGACTAAGGGCACTGTGGCATTTTTTTTAGAATTCGCAAAATTTGTTTTTTTATTTGTAAAAAAATCAAATATTTTTATTGACAAATAACAGATTATGATGACTAAAATTATTAGCAATGATACATTGCAGTGGAACATATTCAAAAAAGGAATGAAACATTATGTTATTAGCTTAGAATATGTTGTGGAAAGAATGAGATTGTTGTATTACTGTATAAAATATAAAGCTTTTTCAGCATAAAGTCAAAATGACTATTGAAACAAAAAATATGTACAGTAAATGTCAAAAAATGATCCTTTACTTTCCGACATGAATATTAATTAGTAACATAAGATACAAGATATATGCAGTTACTGTATAGAGTTCGTTATAATAATATACATAGTATATATATATATATATACACACACACACATACATACATACTTGCAAAAACACACACACACACACACACACAATGCACAAAAAATTGAGAAAGCTTTAAAAAGATAGAGAGGACAGAAAAAGATAAGAACAAAGACCTCTTTCCTTCCGCCCCCTTTCTCTGCCCAATCCTAATTGTTTTATTGCACCCCCCTTAAGCAGAAGAAGATTTTTCTGCCGGTCCAAGAATTTGGATTACTACCACAGAAAAGACAATGGTTAAACATAAAAAAACATAAGAAAAAATGAATTCCTTTAAATAATATGTGGAAATAACCATTCTTTGCCTGATGAAGGCCATAAGACATAAACGTATGTAGCAAAAAATATGTAAAATAAAGTATAATATATAAATAAAAAAAATCCACAATATAACCAAAAACATTTGTGGCTTCTCTTTTCTCTTTAATATATATTTTCTTATATTTCAAGAACAGTTTTGTAGCAAAGATGTATGACAAAGTAGAAGTTTTCGTATGATGCGTTTTATCCGTTAGGACTTCATCAAACTAGTGTTGATGCTACTACACATTTGCATGAGAGACGCCACAAATTTTAAATATATAAAAGATTTTTTATGTATTATGGCTCTATAATCTATCCAACTTCATTTAGATTCTTTTTCTTTTTGTTTCCATCATGCCTGTTATTAAATATCCCAAATTGTCATAACAGAAAATCTGCCAAGAGTGGTGAAACATTTTAAGGACCTGGATGCAAATTTACTGTGGCTAAACTAGCAATTAAAGCACTTTATAAACATTTTCGTCTAAGTATGAATTATTTACTCTTTCTGTAGCATTGTTTAATTCAAGTTTAGAAAAGTACTTTAATCACTAGTTCGTCTACAGTAAATTTGCGTCCAGGTTCTCACAACATTTCCCCGTTCTCGGCAGATCTGTTGTCACAATGTAAGATATTTAATCACAAAGTTGATAGAAACATGAACAAAAAGAAAAAAAATCTAAATGAAATCGACTATAGATTATATACCAAATCACATTAAAAATTGTTTTCTAAATTTAATATTCCTCAGATTCATGCTCATATGTAGTCACATCAAATGTAAATGAACCTATTCTGATGAAGTCCTAAAGGAAGAAACACATTACATGAAAACTTTTTCCACTTTGTCATATGTTGTAATTCCTGGAGTATCTGTACTACAAAACTCTGGAGTCAGGATGCTGAAGGTAACATCAATCAGCTAAGTAACAAACTTATGTTAATTAGATATGAGAGAGAATGTAAAGTTTAGTTTCACCATAAATCTGACTAGTTAATTATCATTCAAATCAAATAATCTGCTATTGATGCCAAAACCTAAACCTGAAAACAAACTTTAAATCTTCCAACTAAAAAATAATTACCTTCGTTTATTCAAATGCATTACAGCTATTAAAAGAATTAGTAGATTAAATTTTAAAATATCATTTAAATAAAATAGGACTATATTAATGTTGAAATCCAGCTATTCGATCAGTGACCTTTATATAGTCATTCTAACATTCTTTTAGTCAAAGTATTTTTATTTTATTACCAATTACATGTTAACATCACAGTACTTTGATACCAAATCTTCATATACTAGTCAACTTCTGCAAGTTAGAATCAAGCACTTCCAGATCTATTGAACAGTAAACTTTATAGTATGCTATTTAAGGTTCTAACCAGAGAGCTATAATGAATTGCCCACCCCTATTTTGTAGGCTTTTGTTAATGGAGCAAGCCAAAGCCTGTTTGCATTCATAAAAAACAAAACATTGTTCCTGACTCCTAACAATTCAAAATCAATTAACATTGTACACCAATTAACCCTATTGTGTTGTAAAGAGTCAAATTGGGTAGTTCCACTTGCCTGTACATAATATTTGTCTTTGATTCTTCAGCTTCCGACCCCTTTCCATATTAAATTATCTGCCTTAATTTAATTAATGCCACTTGTACACATCAAATAAACTGAATTTTTATTTTTTCCTAAACTTCTTTTGAATGAAAAGAAAAGAGGCTAAAATCAAGTTAACCTTCACTTTTACCAAAAAAAGAAAAGAAAAAAAAGAAACCCACACAAGAGAAGGAAACGATTTGCTTCTGGTATCTTGTTATTTCTGGCATCTGTATATTCAGTTTAAACACACCCTTTAATTTATTTCTTTCTGCACCAGAGTCAACCTCTAAGAGTTCTTCACTTCTTTTACATTTTGAAGTCACTAATTATGCCAAGAAACTTAGACTTTCAAAACTTAGACTTTATCAAAATGGTTATGAAACAGGATTTTTTTATCTACTTCAAACCATCATCTCATGAAAATTCACTGAAACATTCGAGTTTCCAAAGAGTCTTGTGGGGGTGAATACAAGATAAAAGAAGAGGGTTATAGAGAAACAGGAGGAAAAAGTTTGATAGAGAAGAAAGTCAAGAAAGCCGAGAGAACATTGACACCAAAGAAAGAAGAGTGTCACAGAGAGGGGCAAGAGAGTAATACAGAAAAAGAGACTGAGGAAAAAATGAAAAGTAATCTCATAAAGTTGTCTGCCAATCTGAATATATTAACTTTCTAGTCAGTTCTTGAGAATTGCAATAATCAAGTAAGAGATTCTTGAACAGATTATAACATCAACATAGGTGTTGGGAAGACTTGGGTAGAGACAGTTTCAGATTATCAACTGTCCCCCAGGACAGTGACTTCACCAGTTAACCACATCTGGTTTGCATCCATTACTAGAGAAATGGCCATTTTCACAATGAGTCAGCGGGAATGACAATATGTACAGAGTAGATCTTATGCCACAGAGTCGATCTTATACGAAATCAAAGGAGAAAGAATATAAAATGGAGCTTGAAGTAATGTGCAGAGAATTCTTTCATTTTCATGTCTTCACACAAGAAAAACGTGATCAAAGCTGGTTCCAAAATTAAACCATCCAAATAAAAACATTGCTTTCATTTTACAAAATTCCATTTTAAATCAGTTATATCCTTTCAAGACATGAGCGATCATGGTTCTCCACAGCTTCCTGTTTTTTGTTGCTCTCGGTAATACCTGATCCTTTATGATCCCTCTTTGTGGTCCTTTTATCTCCATTCATTTGCTCAATCTTGTCAAGTAGCTTACTTACTATTCTCTCCTGCTTTTCCTGCCTTCAATGCACCATGTGTGTGTTAAATTCTCCAAACCTTCCTTTATTATTTGTCTCCAAAATGAACTAGTATCAAGAAATAATCTGAATTAGCTGATCCCATGTCAAAATCCATTTATCTTTTTGTCATAGAAGCAGGATTGGTCACAAACTAACAAAGTCTTTTTTTAATGCCACATCATTGGGTCATGGCTCTCGACAATTTCCTTTTTCTTTAATTTCTCAATTGCCATACATTCCTGGGAAAGACAGTAGAATGGTTCCCCATTGCTTTCTTCACATTTTGAATCCAGAACTATCTTTCACCTAAAATAGCTGCCACCCAAGGCTAAGGAGGCCTTGTTGACCCTGCTATTTAACCCTTATGGGTTCGTGCCTTTCCTAAGGGCATCAGTGCAATATGAACACAATACACTCAGCTTGCCAATTCTACCTTCTGTGCTGATACACTAACCAGCCATCCTAAAGTACTATTGTGCAAATGATGAACAAACTAGTCACAGATTACTGCTAGTAAATTCAATTTATACTGGATTCTGCTGCTATAGCCTTGTCGCAGAAGTAGATTGACAGCAAGATCTCATCATTTTACAGTTGAAATGGTTAGATGTAACTAAGTTCTATGCTAACAGTTTCTTTTTCTCACACTTCTTACTTGTGGAAATCTCTTCCGGCTTCTTGCTTCCCAGTCAACTTTCATCTTCAAACATTTAAATGCAATGGCAATTGTCATCTTCCGTCTTCGTAATTCATGTTTACTTATTGTTCTTGCTCCTTACGGTTTTTCTTTTTTTCTTATATTCTTTCACACTCAGTAACCTCTTGCGTCTTTGTCACTTTGTTACCTTACTTGGGGTGAAATGATTAGGGGAAAAAATGACTAGTGTACAACAGTAAAGATTTATAATACAGACATAACAATAGATTATCCCAAATATGTGGATAGTTTATTGTTTGAATAAAATTTACTGAAAAATGACTAAATATCATGAAGTCGACTATTTCATGATGTGAAGTTTTGGTCTGCAGAATGGAGGATGACACAAATTTTCGTCATCCACAATTGGTTAATAAAGAAAAGGACTAAACTTCTTTTATAATGAAAATTCAAAATAGGACTAAAAGTCCAAAGACTATAATATTGATCAATAATCAATATACTGATCAATAGGCAATACATTGTTTATAATATGTACATTGTTAGCAATCGCTGAAGAGTTTGCATAAGCAAGTGTACTTGAGACAATACAAAGAAATAAAATGTGGAGTCAATTTTGTTGTTTTTACAATTGACTATTTAGTTAAGATTTTTTTCTTTCTCTCTCTTTACTTAAATTCTAAAGTAACAGCAAAGCAAATTTAACAATGCATTTAATGGTTTTGCCTTTGTTAAAAGAAACTGTTATAGAAATTCAATTCTTTGAAGAGTTTCATTTGTCTTATATCTTTAAAATTACATTTTTTTTTGACAATATGCATTTTGTTTTATTTGAATTCTTCTATACTCAAGCTAAATATTATATTATAGTTCAAAGAGAGAGAGAGAGTGAGAGAGATACAGAGGAATACAGAAAAAACATGGACACCTAAATTAAGGGCAGAGAAGGAGAGAAGAAAATGGAAAATTGGACACAGGATCAGAAAGCTATTCCTAAAATTTGACCAATCACCAGAATTTTTGCAGGTAGTACTTTTTGATTAAGCTGAACTTTTAATCACACACATACACACAAATATATATATATATATATATATATTACATACAGATACACTGTGGTAATAAAAAAAATTCCATCTCCCCTCTTGCTTGTAACCATCCATCACAATAAAATACCTAGTGCCTCCAAGTCCAGGATCCTCATGGTATGACACTACCTCTGACAAACAGTTGGTACCTCAGAAATGGGCTCAGCCTATTACCAACTCTTCTAATTCAGAAGGTGAACAGTATGAGTGTCAAAGTAGGCAAAAGCATGTCAGGTTGAAGCACCTGAACTCAGAACCTGAGGAAGAAACACAACACCTGATAAGGTTGAGTCATCCCAACAATCCCAAAGGACTTGGTCATTTGAAGAACTTTCTTCCACTATTTACATTATTCAGACTATTGTCCTCATCTTTGTCGCCATATTTATTACAACATTTCGGTCGTTGTATGCTCCGGCCTTCTTCAGGTGGTTGGAATGTCAAACTGAACCCTTTCTTTCGCTCATTGGGAATAAAATACTGGGGAAGTATATAAAATAAGCACACCCCCATCTCCCCTCTCGCTTGTAACCATCCATCACAAAATATAATAAACGTTTTTCAGTGCTAAAGCTTAATTGGCCACATAAAGCTTCATAAGCTTCTACTTAGAATTGTTGCCATATTACATACACTCGTTGCGTTTTATATATACAGATTATGAAGGCGTTTCAGGTAACAAATGTTTTTTTTTCATTTCACCACATGCAAGGTGATAAAGCCACTAAGATGCTGACAGTGAAATAAACTAAAATGTTCAGGAGTGAGAGTATTAAGAGACTAAGATTTCAAGGAGAGAGAAGATGAAAACTGATGTTGCATTTTCTAAGATCAAAGTTGACAAGAAGCCTGAAGAGGGTTCCATAAGAGAGTAGTGCAAGAGAAGAAACTATCAGCATAGAACTTACACTTAAGCAAAAAACAGTGAATTGATGACCCAACTAGTACTGTGTTTAAATTAATGAAAGTGAGGTTCCTAAAATGCCAGGTTAAGACCAATGACATTGCAGATTCTTTGGATTCTTATCTCTAAATACATAGAAGCACAAGACCAGATGTGGCAACAATAGTTGAGGCAGGGACAAATGGTAGACTTATAAATATGCAAGAGAGATTCTGACCAAAAAAAGCCTAACAAGACACAGAGATCTAACTTTCTAATTAAGCAGACTTAGTAATTGATCCAATATAATCAATTGTTCTGTTTCATGTTAGTGGAAATAATTTGACCAAAAAGATGCAATGAGTTACTCTTGGAGGTTAGCATCAGCCATTTTGTTGGAAGATAAAAAGTTATCTTATATAATAAAAGGAGAGCAGTTCCATTTTGGAGGTGTTATAATTATTACCAATCAAATTGGATATAATTTAGAAAAGCTGTACATTCTTTATATTGCTTAAATAAAAATTCTTTTGTTTCTTTATTGAATTCTTCTTTTCATATCATCGTTTTTATATGACATGCACATATTTTCCATTTGATTTTCGTTTTTCTTCAATCAAAAGCATTCAGATTCCAGTTTTAAATCACTTTTCTTTTTTTTTTGTACATCATAAAGCCACTACCAGACCATGATGTCTAGCTCATTGCTCATACATTTGCAGAATTTCACATATCGCATCCTAAGTTTATAATACAGTATTTTTGGAGAAACTACAATCTATAACAAATCTATGACTTAATCCTGAAGGTCAGGCACATTTGAGAAAAACAAAAAGGAAATGTTAATAAACTTAATGAGGTGCTTCATGCGTGAGCTAGTTCAGCAAAGCATTACTACTAAATTGGGTATTCAATCCTCACTGGGTGCTCCAAACTTGTGATCTTGTGCCAAATATAAGCTAAGATAAATACAATAATAGAAATACAAGAGCACAATTGCTCAGTAATTTCAAAAGCTGAGAAAATAGTTTCTATGGAGTAAAGACAGCAATAAACACTAAGACAGTCAATCATCAAATGACAAAAATAGTTCCCAAGTTGGAGAATCTGCGCATCCTTCTGGTTAATAAATTCATCCTTTGAAAATTAATATTTGACATTTTTCAACCAATGGGTTGCATTCATGCCGACAATAAAAAAAAAAATCATGCTTTGGGATCCCTTTGAAGAGTATTTAAGGAAAGTCTCTAGACGGACAAAAGCAGTAAGGTGAAGGAGCGGCAACATACTGCAACACATCCACAACATCATTGCTTAAAAGAAATTCCCTTACTCATTCACCCGTATTACTCAACAAGCTACATGGCACTCATTCTTGCCAAAGTATGCAACCCTTACACTCTTCCCCTCACTTTCTCCTTTTCTTCCTTTTTTTCTTCACACATACATGTGAAGAAATCACATTTCTTTTCATCTTAACAACTACAAAGACTGTAAGAACTCATACACGCTAAGAAAAATTTTGTTGTAAAAACACAAAAATATTATATATTTTTTGTAATTAAAAACCTTCCTTGCCTTTTTCTTTGTTGTGGGCAGATTCAAATCTGCAACAGTTCTACTGGACTGAAGAAGGATGTGTCATTTGATATTTTATAAAATTATACAACCTACAAACCAGGTTAATTTCAAAAGACCATAAAGATAGTTCTACCGAGGTGAAAGAATGGGGTTCATTTTAATGTTAATTGACTGACAGATATTTTCACAATGGCAAATCTCAGGGAAAAGCCAAAGAGTGTGTGATACTGAGAAAGAAATCAACCCAGGTGTTTCTGTCTATATTTCTGAGATGAGGTATTATTTACATTATTCGGACTATTGTCCTCATCTTTGTCACCATGGCACGTGGAACTAGAACAGTCTACCCCAGTGAGCAAAATAAAGGGCTCAGTTTGACATTCCAACCACCTGAAGAAGGCCGGAGCGTACAATGGCCGAAATGTTGTAATAAATATGGCGACAAAGATGAGGACAATAGTCCAAATAATGTAAATAGTGAACCCAGATGTTATTGGATACAGTGGGGGAAAAATGATCTGTATGTTATGTTTACACAAAAAAATTAAACTTAAGATGACACAAAAAAATCCTTAAAAGTATAGTATACTTCCATGCCAGATACAAAAATCCAGCACTGTGTCAGTATATGAATGTGTCTCTCTCCTGAGCCATTTATCTAGAACAATGGCTGGGCAGAAGTTAAGCTATAAGAACAATAGAAATACACACCAACATTTCCAAGACAGCAGGTTGTTTCAAGGTTAGAAGTGATGATGATTCACTCTTTCCCTTGACTTGGAAAATTCCCAGCTGGTATTGAACCAATTCTGCCCTTCTTGCCACAACACAGGTGGAGAGCAAATGTCTGCTCAAATATCCCAACCAGTTGTGGTTTGTAAAGTTCAAGGAAGAGTTCAATTGCTTTTGTAACTGTCATTAATAAACTTTGTTATTTGTTCAAACAACATTTTTTTACTCTATTATTTGGAAGGGTCGTTGTTCTTATGAGTTTGTATATCTCACCCCCCAGTGCTACAGATATTTCAGCCAAAGCCTTCATCAGCCAACTTCCGTAGATCTCCATGTCATAATGTAGGCCTCAGGATAAGGGATGAAGTGGCTGAAGCCAAATGACCAGAGGTGAGTGGGGGCACTGTTAAAAAGAACTGCTATTTGAATCTATTCAATGTAATGCAAAATCCTTGCTACTGGTAACAAATCAATCCAGAGTAAAGAAGTTGGAATAACTTTCAAACTGGATTTAGATCCAATTTACACAACATAAAAAACAACATCCATTTCACTAGCTAACAAATTTCATTGAATCAAAAGTAGTTTGATTTAATCTGTTCACTAAGATATTATCTTATTCAAAGAATTTTGACTGCAATTTCAGAGAACCTTTAGATCTTCAGTGTAATAGTTTTCCAAGGATTCTATCCCAAATTACAAGTGACAGTTGAATTAGTTTATATTTATAGGTTTGTTTACTGATATACTAGTATAGTGCCCATTATTTACGAACAGATCAGCATTTGTGCCTAAGATCAGTGTATGTGTGTGCTTTTCTCAGGATCAGAGTGTAGTACCTGCACTCTGTGAAAAATGTTACACACACACAAAAAAATGTCTATATATTAATATACTCGTCTGTATGTACTTAAAAATTTTTAAGTATGTTTGAAAAAACACTACTGTCATAACTCACAACTGTTTATATATACACTTTTAGTTTCAAATAGATGGGGTGCTTGAAATAAAAAGGGTGGCTGAAATTTTTAAATAAATTTTTTATAATTTACAATAATGAAAACTTTGTCTTAGAATACTCGCAGGGGTGACAGGAAATTTACTGAATATTTAATAAAAAGGGTGGTTGGAATAAGGATGTCTTGGGGGGATTGTTTTTTATAAAAAGAAAGAGAGACAATAAATACAAATATTCTGGTCATTTATGTGAAATTATCCAAAAAAGTTCTTACAAATTTAACACTTACGGATTTTTAATATACTCTCCAATATTTTATTCTAACCCAGATTTAATCATCATAAAAAAATTACCAATTTTATTTAAATGTTTTGTCTCAAAACCATCCTTTTAACAAAGGATGAACCGCAACTTGTTGTTTGTGTTAAAGAATGCCTCTTTATTAGAAGAAAATTGTGTTCTAGGGGGTAAATAATGACATACAGACTTCAGTGTTCAACAGGAGATTTGCATAAAACATGTCAGAGTGGGGAGGGGCATATAGGATGCAAAAGAATTTTATTAATTGATTGTTTTTTTTGTTTTTTTTATAGCTTAACCTTTTGCAGGTTATTTAAAGCCAGAAAATATTTTTAGCTAGTGAGAATTTTGTGGGGAGATATTGATTTACTGATACAAATCCTACTAATTAACCCATGGCTGAGGGGAGAAGTGGATTAATACTTTTCCCAAGGGTATTTGCATGTAAATATAACAAACCCAACTTGAATTGGAACTTGTGTCTCTGATTTCCAATTCTGAGCTATTATTCATTACACCACCTGCACACCCAAGCTCACAGTATTCCCAAGTAGTCACCCATCAAGGTACTGACCAGGTTTGACATTGCTTAACTTTGGTAATCATATGAAAATTGGTGTTTCAACATGATATGGCCATAAGGCACAAAAGAGTTTTAGAAGGAAATACAGGTTCTGGGAGAAATAAGAGTTGACACTCAGACGTTAGTGGACAGTAGAAGATGTTTGGCATCTATGACTTTTGGGGGAAAAGAATACTGAAGAATCTTAACTCCACACTTCAAGCAACTTTTCAAAAGTGACATTTATAAACCACAAGAGATAGAATACTTACTACAACCAGTATTTAGCCACATAACATTATTTTCCACAGGTAAGCATTTATAAGTTGTAAGAGTAGATAAGTGAGTTGAATAATAAATAAGAAATTTACTTATAAAAGACGAGCCACGTTTTAAAACTGAAAATCTGTTTTATATGTATATACTTGCACATCATGCAACTTTTGAAGACCTAATATTGAAGCTAATTTTAAGAGGGTAGCATCATACATGAGATTTAAAACTAGTGTATGTACTGCTTTGCCATTGACCAAACTATAGTGTAATCAAAAAGTACATCTGTATATAAAATAAACATGATTTTTAAAAAACAGATGTTTTACTTAACTGTATCCAATAATAATGCATGTAATATTCACATATTTGTGTCGTATTGTAAAATACAAACATAGCAAATATGCATCTTTTTCCATTGCTTATGTTTATAAGATGTTTAGCTGTTTCTCGTTCAGATATTTATGGCGGTACACATTTACGTAATGGGTATAGCATTACTAACAATACCTTTATCATTCTCTTTTACTTTTTTAACTTATTTAACTCAAAGATGGAATAAAGATATATTGGAAAAGATGTATTGTAATTTGGTCTCTCAAAAGAGGAACTCACATAATACATGAGATACATGATAAAATTATTTTTTGTAAGTGAAAATTTGGAAGGGGGTTCATACGATATGCGATATTGCACATTACATGAGTATATATGGTAATATGAATGTATATGAATTTGTGTTCTGTTTATAAACTGCAAAGACAAGTCATAGAATTTACACAAAATAATATTCAGGTGAGATTTTTTATAAGATTATGAAAACCTTCCCATTTTGGCACATGTCTGATATGTTATGAATAAAGAGCATTTTGGTTATTTTGGCAAAACTCTTGTCAGTCTCTTTGAAGATAACGGACAGAATCCTTTTAATGCAAAGAGCTATCACAAGTTTTGTGATATGGTTGAGAGAGTTATATAATTTCTACTGGCTGATATTCAAGTCCAGCTAAAAATCACATTTGTTTCAAATGTTGATTTTCTTAACCTTGCGTTAGTCACATCAGATTTCCAAAAAGGAATAGTCCCCAGGTATCTGCCTCTCACGCCAACTGAGCTACAACTGTGCCACACCATGAGCTACACACCCTCACTGAATCAGGAGAGTAGTAGGAGGGAGCAAAAGGAACCAGTTGCTAACTAGGAATTACAAGGGCTTTAAAAATTTGGGGGTAAGAAAATACCCTCATGTGACTAATGCAGGGTTAAAGTAGATCAACCCATTCCTACTTGAAGAATTGGCAAAATAATCTTCCTTGTCTCCAGTTAACCTTGTGTCAGACTTAGTAAATATTTACCATTCTTATAGATTCTCAGAAAAAAAATTTGCCTTTAATTTATCAACTATTATGGTTTGAACATAAGAGAGCAAAGCAAAGAAAAATTGGTCATGGTCATAAGAAAACAATGATACAGTCTATAGACTGTAATTGCCAGCACTGTCTCAATCATTTCTGCAATTGATTTAAGGAAACTTACCAAAAATAATTGCCATCAATTAAGAATTTTCTTTAGTATAAGTATTGTAAAGTAACTAGAGAGAGAGAGAGAATGTACGAATGAAAGCAACTAGACACTATGAATTATGTTACTGTAGTTAAGCATATATTATTGGAAAGTTCAAACTTTGATTTGACCTCACCTGTCAACTAGTACTTTTTGTTATTTAGTATTAATCATTAGTTGAGATATTATTACAGATATTGCAGGTTCCCCAGAAACATGTATAGACATTAAGAACAAGAATAGTTATAAAGAGAAAATTAAATATTTTCATAATCAACTTATAAACATATTTCTTTTAACTGCATGATAATGATTGAATGAAAACAATATATGTACAAGACACATCTGCATAATTGCACAATCTGAAGATATATGCATAATTTATATGTGAATGTTATTCTTTTGAATATTTTCAACATTTCAAATAAAGCATTTAAATTAAGGCTTTCCTTTCTCTTCTTTGCTAGGAAAATGTTTAACATTTAGGCAATAAACTTAAGTGCTTTGAAGAAATATTGTCTGTGTACATATTTTGCTTGGTTGAATTATGTGTGCGTGTGTCTGAGAAGGGGGACTGTAAAGTATCAGCTGCTGGTACCATTAGGTCAGTGTTCAAGCCAAGGTTTCAAAGGCTTTTTTTGCATTTGGAAGATTAGCAAAGGACAATTTGATGACCCCATATGTGAGGATGACAGACTAATTTATTTTTCAATTCAACATTACATAAGAAACTATGAATGTTGCTTGTCAAGTACTTTAATAAAATCTTTTATTTCATCTTCATTTCACTGTTTTCCTCCAATTGTAAAATTTATCATTAAAGTCAAATATCAACTGTAAAATTATTTGAAGATATTTTAGGACTGTTGATTATTCTAGAAACATTTTAAAGCTTTCAAATAGAGTTGAAGGCTGTTCAACAAAAACTAAAGTTTGTGTAAAGTAAGGAAAAAATAACAGCTTTGATCTTCAGTAAAATGTAAATATATTTGTTCAGGTGACTGTGTATGTGATCTTCTATCAAGATTTCCTGCAACTGACAAAAATGCTAGTAGATTTTTTTTTTAGGTAAACTTAAAATGGAAACCATATTTTACCATTTTATTTATAAATAAGCTTCTTTTTATTTTAAATTCACAATAACAAATTGAGAATTTCATTTTTTTTTTTGGCTTGTTCTTTTCTGTTATCATTGTTTTAATCTATGGCAAAGAGATTAGAGTTAGTCTGATCTAAAAATTGTTTTGAATTGGGAAATAGCTACTGTAATGAATGAAATCAGTACCTATGGTGCTTTTGTCTAACAGTAAAGGTGAGTATTGCTCCAATACTTAGTCATATTTATATTCTAAAAATAGATAAAAGGGGATTTCTGTAAGCTAAATTTCCCTTGTACTAGAGATTGAACTACAAATATCTGTTGTTTTAGCTATAAGTGATAGATGCTAACATTACAATACTTACAGAATAGGTATATTGGAAAAGGCTACTATAAAGTGTGACATTAAACCAATAATAGACTGATCACATGATCTAATTGTACACAATAGAAAAAAATTTGTAGAAATTAAATGAAAGAGAAGTTTAATGAAAAAGAAAAATTACAGTTGGTAGCAAGTAAGACATTTAAAGTTTCTTTTACAAGGTATATAAGGGGGGGTAGCTAAAACAAAGTCTGATTTAACCGACGTCAAAATAGGTTTAATTCATTTTCGAAATATAGGCAAGAATACTAAATTTTAATTAGTTACTTCCCTTGGGTCATATATAAAAATTATTTTTTAATTTAATTCCAAACAGTTTCATTTACTTTTTTTATTTGACATCACAATGAAAATTATTGTCTAGTTTTGGTAAAAGAGTAAAATTTGAGTAGAATTTGGACAAATGTATCTAACATTTTCTCTTATGTCAAACCAAAACTAATTGCAGAAACTTTCATTATTCAAAATTTGCATCAAACAAACAATTCTATTATTAGTACAGTCTAGAAAACAGTTTCATTGGAATTATAATAATTTCTACTTGGATACAAACTACTGTTCAGAAACAGGCCTAATTGCCCACTTGTACAAAAGTAAAAATCTTTCATTTTTTCATAGTTTCTTTTCAGTTTAAAAGTTAGACATTATCATTTTCTGAAAATTCCTTCTTTATAAAATCACAAATTATTACTCTTAATTTAACTAAACATTTCAAGTACTTGGTTCATACGTTAACTGCCATAGCATACTTTTTAATTGAAATTATTAAGCTGACAATACCGAGTTAAACTTAAGATAAAAGAATTGTACTTTGGATACATTGATTCAGATTTAATTTAGTCATCACTAAAAATCTTGTGTGTGTGTGTGTGTGTGTAAAATGTTCAACTTTTTGTTTTATAAGCACACTTGCAGATGATTGCTCAGGGACATTAGTGTTTGTTCAATACCTACAGAAGCCACATCTAGTTTATACTACAACTATGTGAGTGAGTCTTAGTTATAGTTTCTGGGTGAAAGCTAATAATCAGATATTTTGAACAACACCAGTATAAACTTAAACCCTCAGTCATGATGACTTATGACTTCATGCTAACACAACCATCAATGGCTTCCAAATAGTTTTGTCTACCCAATTTCACACACAAAGCTTGGGTCAAAATATGTGACATGCTTTTCAGGCACTTTCCATAGGTGTTTGTGGTGTCAAATATACAAGACAATTTTAAAAAAATTGTTTTGACGTTTTGTAGTGTCATCAGAGAGATGTATTTTCTTTAAACTAAATCTGCATTTAACAAGATAGAAACATGATTCATGTTTAATAATATGAACACTTGATGTTTATATTTTTCTTTTTTCTTTATTTTCAGTTCAATTTGTGTTAGGACGAATAAAAATATATTCTAAGGGAAATAACTCTTCCCTGTTTCAAACAGAGTACCTCCTTTTTACCCATGTCCAAACCACGCTAGTCATGTGATCAACGCGACATTCAGATGTGAGATGTGCAAAACTCAACAGACTGGGAACATGGCTATCAAGGTATAAGGACATATATATTCTCCTGTCCTAATGGTTGTGACACACAACGCAGTAACTTGGGACTGTGATTTTGTATAAATATGTTTGTAATGTTCTCCATGGAAATAAATGGTTAGTTTCAAGCCAACCGTGAATAGCAATACTTTTTTCCCTATCGCTTTGCATGTTTCTCCATGTGCTACACACATACACACTAACATATATTAATTCACAGGCCATGAATTAAACTGCATACAAGGCATTTCATTAATAGTTGTGAGACAACTAACACCCCGTTCATAACAACTGGTGACAAGGAATTGGACTTTGAAAAAAAAAAATAAAATAAATTATTAACGATTTATTTTGATTTTAAACAGTCAAAACCACAAAAAAAAATGTCTATTTCTGCAGAAGTTCTGAAACAAATTTTATCACAACACCAAGAACAATTTGAAAGAGCCCAACTGAATTTAATAACCACATTAACTCAAAAATTTCAGTTTCAAGACACCGGAAATTCATCTAGTGTCGATCTTTCGAACGCAATTTCCGAATTTACATATGATGCCGAAAACGGCTACACATTCGATTCATGGTTTTTGCGATGGAAAGACACTTTTCACCATGAATTTCCAAACAAAGATGATGATTGGAAAAAACATTTACTCATACGGAAGTTAGGTACAAAAGAAAACGAAAGGTTCGTGAATTTTATTTTGCCCAAACAACCTTCCGATTTGACCTTCACCGAGACTATTACAATTTTAACGGACATTTTCGGAGAACAACAATCTCTGTTCAACGTCCGTTACAACTGTTTCAAACTAGCCAAAAACCAGTCAGACGATTTTGTCACCTATGCCGGACGTGTGAATCGCGAGTGTGAGAGGTTTGATGTTCAGACGCTCACAGAAGACCAGTTTAAATGTTTAATATTCATAGCAGGTCTACAATCACCCCACGATTCGGAAATACATTCTCGACTACTAGTAAAGCTTGAAACAGACACAAAAGTAACAGTCCAGGATTTGACAACAGAATGCAACAGGTTGTTAAATTTAAGAAAAGATACCATGTTGGTTCAACAACAATCCACCTTACCTTCCCAGCCTTCTTAAGTTAGTCACATTCATTCTAATGACAAACCTAAAGAAAAGAAAATTCCACCGTCTGCGTGCTGGCCTTGCGGTGACTGGCACTATGCACGCTTTTGTCCATTCAAAAAACACAAGTGCCAGGTGTGCCATAAACGTGGCCATAAAGAAAAGTTTTGTCACCCTCCAAAGGCCAAATCTGTTGATCATCAAACTCCTAGCAAGTCTGTTCACGGAACTCATAAAAAAATGAATCAGTGGAGAAAATCAAATTCAGTGTCTGCTTCTTTCAAAATTGACTTCAAATCCCACAGGAAATACATCAGTGTTGGTTTAAATGATCTTCCAGTTTGTTTTCAATTCGACACAGCATCTGATATCACCCTCATCTCACGGAACACGTGGACAAAAATTGGCAAACCTGATCTGCTAAAAACAAAACACATTGCCCAGAGCGCATCTGGAAATGACATTCGACTAACTGGTGAACTAAATTGTTCTGTTTCTTTCCAAGACAAACAATTCACTGGAACATGCTATGTGACAGATACAGATCTAAATCTGATCAGTTTAGACTGGATTGAAGAACTCGATCTCTTCACCATTCCATTGAAATCCATTTTCAACACATTTTCTCTCAAGTCAGTTCAAGACATTGAAAAATATTTTATTCAGAGGCTTAAGTCTAAGTTTAGTGACGTTTTTCGAGAGGATCTTGGGTGTTGCACGAAAATTCAAGCCACGCTCAAGTTGAAAGCAGATAGCAAGCCAATATTTAGGCCCAAACGCCCTGTCTCTTATGCAGCTCTGAACATAGTTGAAAAGGAACTGAATCGCCTCCAAGAAGCGGGAGTAATCGAGCCAACAAACTACTCCAAATGGGCGGCTCCTGTTGTTGTGGTCAGGAAAACAAATGGTAAAGTCCGCATCTGTGCTGATTACTCCACAGGATTAAATAATGCGCTAGATACACACCAATATCCCCTGCCAATACCTGAAGACCTTTTTGCCAAGTTAAATGGCGGAATCTGTTTTGCGAAAATTGATTTTTCAGATGCATTTCTGCAAATGGAAGTTGATGAGGACTCCAAGGAGCTCCTTACAATCAACACCCACAAAGGGTTATTTAGATACAACCGTCTTTCATTTGGAGTCAAATCGGCACCAGCTATATTCCAGCAGACTATGGATGCCATGCTCACAGGCATAACCAGAGCCACAGCATTTATCGCCAACATCATCGTCACAGGCACATCCCAGGATGAACTTTTACAACGGCTAATCGCTGTATTCGAACGTATTCAACAGTATGGTTTTCGCATACGAGCGCAAAAATGTCAATTTTACCGGACATCGATAAAATATCTTGGATTTATTTTTGACAAAACAGGCCGACGACCGGACCCTGAGAACATTTCAGCCATCAAAGACATGCCATCTCCAACAAACATCAAAACTCTACGTTCTTTTCTGGGTTTAGTAAGCCATTACAGTTCATTTTTGCCAGAGTTACATCGGATCCGGTCTCCTCTGAACCACCTTCTAAAAAAAGAGATTACATGGAACTGGTCACCAGAATGCAAAGCCGCTTTTGCCAAAATTAAAGCTTCACTTTCTTCAGATCTTCCTCTGACACATTTTAACCCATCTTTGGACATTGTTGTAGTTTCCGATGCTTCTGACTATGGCGTTGGAGCCGTGATCTCTCACATCTTTCCTGATGGCAGTCAGAAAGCTATTGCTCATGCATCTAGGTCATTGATACCTGCAGAAAGGAACTATGGCCAAATCGAGAAAGAAGCTTTGGCAATAATATATGCCATAAAGAAATTCCACAAGATGATTTATGGACGTCATTTCACTTTAGTCACAGACAATAAACCTCCGATAAGCATTTTTGGGTCCAAGAAAGGTATTCCAGTGTATACTGCCAATCGGTTACAACGATGGGCTACCACACTTTTGGATTACAATTTCTCGATCAAGTACCTTTCAACCAATTTGATTGAACATGCAGATGCCTTATCGAGACTCATTAATATGCACCAAAAACAACCCGAAGATTCAGTTGTTGCAGCAATATCCTTGGAGCCAGAAATCTCTTCCGTGCTCACAGCTACAGTAAGGGAATTGCCAGTTACTTCCCACATGATTAAAGAAGCCACAGTTTCTGACCCTCTACTACAGGAAGTCATCCACTACCACCGTACCAAGTGGCCAACAGTATCCCCGAATAAACAGTTACTACCATTCTTCCAATGGAAATCTTCCTTCTCTGAGGTTGATGGTGTACTTCTTTTTGCCGAACGGGTCATCGTTCCTTCATCCTTGCAAAACAGAATTATCAAACAATTTCATTTTGGACACCAAGGCGTCAGTCGTGTGAAGGCTTCAGCCCATGGTTACGTCTACTGGCCAAATATGGATAAGCAGCTAGAAGACCTTGCACGCCCTTGCACCAAATGCCAGCTAGCAGCTAAATCTCCTCGGAAATCTATACTTTCTTCATGGCCTGTTCCAGATTGCCCCTGGTCACGCCTCCACATAAGATTTTGCAGGACCCACCAATGGACAATCCTTTCTCGTTGTTGTAGATGCCTACAGCAAATGGCCTGAGATTTTTCCAATGCCCCGCATCACTTCTGAAGAAACAATTTCCAAACATCAGAAAATTTTTAGTAGATTCGGCATTCCTGAGAGCTTGGTCTCTGACAATGGCACCGCGTTTACTTCAGCCAAATTTTCCACCTTCTGCCAGCAAAATGGTATCAACCACATTCGTACACCACCATTTCATCCACAGGCAAATGGTCAGGTTGAACGTCTTGTGGATACCTTCAAGAGAGCCCTCTTAAAACTCAGAGGAGAGGGGACAACGTCAGAAATACTGGAAACCTTTTTGACAAGCGAGAGGGCAACACCAAACCCTTACACGACAAATGGTAGCTCATCAAAAAATCCGATTACACATTGACGTCTTATGTCCAAAATCACATCACTCTATCAGGAGAAACACAAAAATGGACCGGCAGAACAATCGCCACCATGGTCCTATTCAAAGAAAATTCTAGCCGGTCAACAAGTCTTGGCAAGAGACTACCGGAACAAGACAGAAACATGGACCGTGAGTAGCAATACTTTTTCCCCTATCCCTTTGCATGTTTCTCCATGTGCTACACACATACACACTCACATATATTAATTCACGGACTGTGAATTAAACTGCATACAAGGCATTTCATTAATAGTTATGAGACAACTAACACCATGTTCATAACAATTTGGAAATTAGATTTCATTAATTTTAATTCAGTTGATTCAATTTCAAGTTCTTTTCCTTAAATTTTTGTATGTTTTACCAAAGGATTTACATCCTATTTTGTAGACTTCTGCTTCGGATGGAAAGTCAGATGTAAAAGTTTCTTATAGATGATGCCATTTGATCAGCAAAACATGTCAAAAGAGAGTTGTCTCATATATTTGCCAGTCTGTCGTATTCTTATATATGTACACATACACCCACCACACAATTTAAATTGAAAAAATTGGTAATATCATTTAAAAACACAACCACTTGAAGAATAGTCATTACCAAGAAACTTTGAAGTCAGAGAAAACCACAACAAAAAATTGATATTAAATTTAAGTAATCTTTAACCTGAAAACGTGAGTCATATCCTTAGCCTTGTCAGATCAAAACTTTCAGATGGATGCCATGCATGGCACCAAACCCATTCAGAAATATCTAAACTGTCAGCGCTCTATACAACCATTTTCTCAGATCAATGGTTAAAAATGACCAAGTGAGTGAAACCTGTAGATCTTAGCAAAGAACATCCTTCTTTGAACCTTGTGGACTGGTGCTACAGAATCACAAACAAAGAACTGTACCAAATTCTAGAAACCACATAACCTGAGAACTTCCAACAATGGCAACAACTAAAATAAATAGCACATGTTGATCGAAGAGAAAATAAGATGTCAACATTCCACACTGCTTCAAACAAAAGGTTAGGAAGGAAACTCCCATCCACAAGGGAAAGAGCAATAGAAATTACTGTACTTGAGAAAAACATTTTCCTGTTTTAAGAGAATAATTCTCTAAATTTCAAATGACAGTAGTATTGGCTGCTGGGTCAAGGAATGCTGAATGTTTACTGATATTACTGTTAGAAGTTACACTTCAGTGGACAGACATGATTTCCCATATCCTGAAAGAACATAGTATATAAAAAGTGTATATATTAAAAGCTCATATTTAAAATACAATAAAAGATTTGCAATTACAGGATAAAGATAAGTTTCTTGAACCTTTAAAAATGTTCCTCTGCTTTTTTCTGCAAATGTCATCTAAATGCTAAACTATCATGGCTTGTGTAAATGGATGACAGAACATGGACTGGATACTAAGGAGACAAACATTGCTTACAACTACAAAGGATAGGAAGATGTGGAGAGCTATGATTGCTCACAGCCTGAAGGAACAGGGCACAAAAAAGAAGAAAAAATATCATAAATGTGAAATGTTCTTATACAGGAAGAGGTATCTTTTTTTCAGTGGGAATAATGGCATAGTTTTTAATAGCACATTGGTTTAGACTAGATTCTTGAATAAACTAAAACTAGGTTGTCCATCAGGATGCCCCAAAGCATCTACATTTCTTCTATTCAGCACGGTCTATGATTGTCTTTAGCTCCTGTTTTGTCTCCATTCTTAAGTCCTCTAGCAATGTGTCAGTGAATAACATCATTCTTCCTTTTCTTGTTCTTCCCTGTCAGCAAACTAATTTGCTGACAGCTATGTCATCATGCCTGATACAGTGTCCTGTTAGGCACATCTTTCTTTGTTGCACCTTTGATGCTGTCTTTTGTAATTCACCATATGTATTTGATGTGTCACTTCTTCTAAGTGCCATCTTGAGCAATCTTGTGTAACATTTATCTAGCTATTTCTTCATTTGGTCATCATCCATGTCTCTGCTGCATGAAGACAGATTGCAACAGACAATTGGATTTTTAATCTTCTGGGAGTTGGGAGCTTCATACCTTTTTTAGTTTGTGACAGCTGCCCAGTTAAGAGATTTTTTTTACAGCCAAATCTTTTTCCGAACTTTGTGTCCATGAACATAAGGTGTACTAGATGTCTACTGTCCTCACTTTGCATCCATTCCCTTAAGTAAAAGGCATGAATCCATTTCTCCCTCTACTTTGTCTCATCATCAGATGTTTTAACAAAAATGTTTCTTCATTGGCATAATATAATGGTTGATTAAGAGTGAATAAATAAGCATTTTGGCAAAACCCTTTCAAAGAAGTTTTTTTTTTAATTATTTAACCTCAAGTAAGGTGATAACACCACTAAGATGCACAAGGCTACTGGGGGTGAAAGAGAATGAGAAGACTTTAAAAAGAAACCAGAAACCCAATTCTAACAGGAAACAAGGGATAAAGCTCTGGTCCTGTTCTCAAAGAGTGTGAATCGGACACATGAGGTGTAAATATCTACTCCTATTGGAATTATGTGACCTGAACTTAAAGTAGATGAATTTTAAAAGAATACAACCAAAAAGTCTTCTCAGGACTTTTTAAAAATAATAACCCAGAGAAAATAAATTTGTCCAAATGATAATAACTGATGGAAATGTTTCTTTATTCCAATATTTTTTTCAAACTAGTCTTCATCATTGTTCAGTCTTTTTATTGATGATCTATTCTTCAGCCTGCTACAGACTCAATTTATATCAAGTGTTTAGTCTGAATGCAGCAAACACCAGGGACAGGACAATGTTAAACTATGAAAACACGTGTCAAAAAAGCACTGGAATAATTAAGATGTCTTATAAAATTTTGTTTAGATCATGGAACTCCTTTTTCATGTTTTTGATGTCTTATAAAATTTTTTCATTTCATTTTTCAGTCATCCTTCATCAGGTGGATAAACCAAAAGAGGAAGAAAAAAAAACAAAAGAAGAATTTTTTTTTTCCCTGTTAAAAAGAAAATGTTCATTGATCATTCCGTTTGTATTAATGACATCAAGAACACAAACGAGGAATTTAATTGTCTGAAAAGAATTTGGAATGTTAAGTATTCTCAAAGTTATATATGAAGAATATACTTTGGGAATTTCAGAAAAAATGATCAACCAAGATTTTCTGGAAGATAATGCTTTTTTTGTGGGACAAGCAATTTTTGTAATTACAGTACTTGGAATTAAAAGAGAGCATTAACAGATGTAAATGAATTTAAATTAAATGTTCACTTGTCCTTCCTTAGATTTTACTGTGTTTGATTACAACCACTTGTTTGGGAAATTGATTGTAAAATTGATTTTTCAGAAATCACAAAAGAATGGTTTTTGAAAATAAATTCCTTTTTACAATCAAGTCCTCTGAACAATAGATGTAATCTGTGCAAAACTAAAAACAAACAAGTGCACATTTTCACTAATTTATATATATATATATATATATATATATATATTATGAAATGGACTAAGTCCAACAATTATTTTAATATATACTTTTTGCTTATATGTTATTTTTATAGATACAAAAATTTAAGTAAATGCTCTGTTTATAATAAACAGTATTAACAACATTTACCAGCCTGAATGTCCGAAAAATCTCAAAGAAAAATGTGTCCTCTGACAGGAATCAAACCTGTATCCTACATGGAACCACTATATAGCCCAACATCCTATGCCATTTAGCTACAGAGGAAGTGTTTGGTTTGTAGTTCAAAAACAGTAATTTTACCTTGCTAACCAGACGCTTCAAGAATCATGGGTCTATTGCTAAAATATTATCTAACAAGAAAATCTTCACAGTTGATGCCATTTTGAACTGTCAAAATGATATGATGGAATCAAGGTCACCTTCAGGACCAAACATCAAATCCAGGTCTTGGTGAGGTCATAACCTCTGACAGGATAAAGATAACTTTATTCTTCTATGAGCTTAGAGAAAAGCTACTATAAGGTCATGAAGTACTATCTTTTGCTTTAACTTAACTCAAGGACAACTACCCAGAGGGCAACAATGTGTGGACAGAGGCCAGTAGACTTCTGGTCCTCCTCCAGCTCAGATTTGAACCTGCTAGGCTATGCTGGGAGGGATATTTTGGAGCAGGCCACTAACAAAACCTCCCACCCCAACATCAATACCCTCAAGATTTGTATTAAGGAGAAATAGACTAAGATATCCAAAGACTTCATGGTTAAGTGTTTTGCGAGCTTCTCAAAATTATGTATAGGTTTTAATTGCAAATAATAGACACCAGATTTAATAAATTGTTTTCATATTATCTATGAGTTTTATTAATATACTTGTATTAATAAGTGGATTTTTGCATATATATATATATATATATATATACACACACACACAGGGTGTCCATAAAGTTTGTGTGCACTTAAAAAAAATTTATAACTTTATTTGTATTTGTGATAGAAATAATCTGTAAAAAATGTTATAAAGTTTAATGTATCTAGTTTTAAGTATAGCTAAATTAACTAATGTGATTTCAGGTATTACTGTAAATCAGTTGGCAAATGTTTTCCGTGAACTGCAAAATCGTATTACCCTTTGTATTGCTAATGATGGAGGACATGTGGAAACTTAAATCAAATTTCAATAAAACCTTAAAAAAAAATATAGATTTACTTCTTTCTAATCCTTTTTACAAATTATTTCTATCACAAATACAAATAAAGTTATAAATTTTTTAAAGTGCACACAAACTTTATGGACACCTGTATGTGTATGTATATATATATATATATATATATATATATATTTATTTCAAAAGGTCATTGTGATTTTATAAGTTTCACTTCCTATCCCATATATCTTTCTCAAATACACAATCAACTTTTGTTAAAGAAATCTCTTGTTCTTTCTGCATGCAACTGATACAAATAAAATCTCTCTTTCCAACTGACAAAGTCTCCCCTCTGTACAAGCAGCACTGCATTCAACAACGAACTGTCTATAATACTCTCTTGCGTTGTGATTTTTTGTACCCAGTTGATCTTGCAAAAAAAAATTTGCATATGTTCACCCACTCTCATGAATTCTCCTAGCTCTGAGAGTGTCTTTCTTAAATTAAGGTGTCAGGGCGGCCATATTTCTTTTTCCTTTCTTTCGCTCATTTTGCATGCTCGGCATATACGTGCTTACTTTGCCACACAAGGTAAATCATTAACACTTTCAGGGGTCATCTTACTCATTCACCATATGAGAAAAAATATTTTGTTGATTTTTTTCACATTTCTTGCATATTTTCAGAATGCTAGATACAATGGTAACATTCTTTTCCAGCATAAATATTTCATAAGTTTTATCATGAATTAGTTTTCTGTCAGGTGCAACTTTGCTCATATCAGATTTGCTTCCCTTGTTTATATCACCTTAAATATTAAACTAGGCCTGAGGAAAATAATTTGTCACAGTATTAGATTGCAATGTTGGAACCTATACAATCAATGTTTCTGAAGATCTCAGGTGCAAAAGTAGCAGCTGCTTTGTTTGTTGGAGAACAAGTGAAGCAGATAAAACTCTGGAGATGAAAAATGATGGGCGGGGGTAATAGATTTGAATAAATTCAAGAAAGTTTTCCAATGATTTTTAGGTAACAACAAAGCATACAACTACAAGGCTCTTATTGAGCTGCTTCAAAGTTCCAGAATGAAGTGCAACATCTCTCTCATGTTTCATTCTCGTTTGGAATTCTTCTGCCTGATTTCATTAAGACATACAGTTGATAAGGAAAGGAAAATGGGATGAAGTGATGATGTGACAACATATGGAACCTGGTTTAGGAAGACTGGCCAGACTACAAGAAAGACAACAATCCAATGTTCATTTTTGAGCTTATCAATATCCTTGATGCATCCATACTCCTAATAATTACAGTTCTTTGGGTCAAGTCACTGGATCCAACCAATACTTTTATCTTATCATTTTGAGGAAATGTCGTGAACATGACAATAAAGATGAGGATAACAGTCTGAACAATGTAATTACAATACCTCATCTCAGAAATATAGACAAATACAGAAATGTTTATCTTTCTAAAATGAATATGGAAATCTTTCAATATATTGGTTATTAGCCAGTTGAGACAAGGTGCCTTTACAAAAGGTACGAGTAACAATAATATTAACAGAATAAATACAAATTTCTTCTTCATGGAATGAAAAAGTGCAGAGATTTCACAGAACTATTTTTATCCCATATACAAAGCTGAATGATTAACTCAATTGTTGTATATCTGAACGAATTTGGTTAAATGTATATAGAACTATAAAGCTGCCAAATTTTATTAAATGTGCAATGATACCTAAAATACAACCGAAATGTGTAAAATACCAACATTAATGCTATAAAAATTGACATATTGAGATTATATAGCACTATATCCCAGCAATAAATCTGAAAAAAAGAAAAAAAACGGGGGGAAGAGGGGGGGGGGGGTAATAAAATAAATCAGTGTAAAGAGGTGAATTGAAATAATAACAACAAAAAAGAGGATAACTGGTTTCCGATCCTCACTCATTGGAGCCAATTGAGGACAAACATGTAAATTGTGTGGACAATGTTTAAAAATGAAGAACATAGGGAATTGGAATCGTAGTTTAAATGAGTCTCTATTACTACGACGTCACTTGTACAAATCAAGCTACCGCTGGTTTAATCCGCCGTTCTTGCTTTCTGAACACGTCACAATGTAAATCCGTCTTTTGTTCACCCCTTTTCACTGCTTCAGCCCCCCTCTTTTATCAGGCCAACACCGTGGTTGACCAACCAATCAGCGTTCTTCACTTTTATTCTCAGTTACCCAGGCAAATTGCCTCCTCCAGTTCAACCAATCAGCACACGACTTGCTATTGGTGGAAGCATGCCAAACTGTGCAAAAAACCCTCGTTACTGCACATACTGCTAGAATTGCTAGACAGGAGAGTAATGCCATTTTCACGGGGCAAACTTGCCAATGTCACGTGGTGCACGTTAAGGTAAGACCCTTATTTTCCTATGCACCAGATGCAAGCCACTCTGGCTTGCTTACTTCTACGGGGCTGTTCACCACAGCTTAGTTTCCCTGTTATGGAATATTTTTTTCTTTTTACTGTAAGGTTTACCCTGTACAAGGGTCACTCAATGTAGAGTTACATTAAGAGGGCACTTTGTTTGGATAGGAGGGGAAGATAATGGTTAACCCTAGCCTTGAACAGGTTAAGATTGTAGTGATAAGGGAAACATCGTCTTGGAAATTGCTTTCATAGGGCAGTGGTTTGTGGGAAGAATCTGTTCAAGTGGAACTTAGTTCTCAGCAATGGAATACAGTGGAAATGCAGGTGGTTTGATACTTTGTAAGTGGCATGGTGTGCCCTTGCTCTGAAGATTTGAACCAGAGAATATAATTTGAGCACTTTCCATGGAAGTAGCAAGAAGTTTGCCACATCCCGCTTGTGAGAGAGAGGTTGTTATATTCTTTGTATTACTACAACTGTATTCTCAACTTTTTATGAATATCTTTGTTGGTGTAGAAAAACTAATGTGATTTTCATATTAAGCAGGTTGAAAATGATTGAGAAACATAAAAACTAAAATAAAAAAAAGACTTTTTTTACCTTTTGTAATGTTGATTGATTTGTTTTTATGGTTTATCAACCTATTGTAGCTTATTTAAAGCTAAAACTTATTTTGGATTGTCTTTTTTAGGAAGGGGGCAATTGAATATTGTCTTAACAATTTTTTGATTATAACAATGATTTTTCCAGATATAAGTACTACTATTTAATCCATAGTGAAAGGGGGGAAATAGACTCATAACTTTCCCAATGGTATTTTTGTATGTAAGGGAATCTATCCATTACACCACCTGCACATCTATTACCAAGTGTAATGAATCCAAGAAAGGAAATGGTTACAATAAGCAATGCCATTAGCAAATCTGATGCTGAGTATTTAGAATGACATCAAATAACCACTAGATTGAAACCAGTACCAGAATAAAAGCCTGACATGTCCACTAGAAGTAATCCAAGATGCTTCTTTGGCCTTTGCTCTATTCATTTCAATCAGTGAGTATATTGGAATGTAATTTTTACATGAGATATATATATATATATATATATATATATATATATATATAGAGAGAGAGAGAGAGAGAGAGAGAGAGAGAGAGAGAGAGAGAGATTGTCATGTAAAGATATTCAATTTTGAAGTTTCTATTTTGTCCAGAGAAATAAGATTGAAGATGATGGGTAAAAAGATCTAAATCTTAATGCTTTTCCTCAAGAACACAGGCACTTGAGAATAAAGTTTTTTTTGTTTTTTTTGTCAGGGGGCATGGAGGTCTGAAGTTCTGAGATGAAGTGCTTCATTTAAAGATGTCAGCACTTTTGAACTCATAGCACTGGAACCTCTCAAACCTTTTCACAATACCAGAGTAGATTTTAATCTCGCTCAACTTTTCACTGCTAATATGAGACTTTCACAACGTATCCTTTGATTTATAGCAATGGAAAACCTGAACCATTCCCCAAACATAGATTCTAATATTAGACCGTAACATGTAGTCATAGGATTCGGTCGTAATGGAATGCTACCGTTGCAAAGAGGAAAAGAAGAAAAAATATTTTAGTACTAAAGGAATTTTAACAAATAGATATTTTCTAAGTTTAGCTTAGTCTAGTAAAAGGTCACAAATATGGGCCACCCAGTGAGGATCAAAATTACTATACTATAGTAATAACTGATTAGACTAGCTCCCGAAACATAATCTCATGGAAAAGGATTCGAAAAAACATTATCTACCAAAATGTCATTAAGGGAGCACAAAATATAGGCAAAAATAATTATTTTGTTTATCCTGAAAGCTAGCTATATATATATATATATATATATATATATATATATATATATATATATATATATATATATATATATTTCATTGATGTACCTGTTTACATATCAAAGATAAAATAGGAATTACTAGGGATTTTAATTTGTACAAGATGAGAATACTTAGCCCCACCATGTGTGACTCACTATTTTGCTATCAAATTTCTTGAAAACTAGCCTTTCCTCATCTGGCAGAGAAGAATTCAAGCGGGTTTTAGAGGAGCAGTTATGAGTCAGCAGTCACTTGGCTGGGGTGTCAATTTCAATGTATAAAATGAAATTTTGAGGACCAACTATAAAAAAAGCAGAAGAAGAAAACAGAAGCAAAATAAACAAATGGAGATTTTGCAAAAGAATATTTTACATAACACGCACACGGGGAGGAAAGAGAGTTGAAATATTTGGTTGTTTCAAATGAAGTGTCCAGTTATGAATAGAGAAATAAGACATTTTTAAACCTATTTTAATCAAAATCTGCCCCATTTCTTTTGACCAATTTGACAAAAGATATCAACAAAAAGTCTTTTAATACCAAAACAAAATAATCCTTCAAATTTTACTACTACTGTGCAAACCAAAATAAGTTCTTGTTGTGAAATCTTATGAAAGGAATGAAAATATTTGTTTAAAAACACACACTTTACATATACATATATATATATATATATATATATATATATATATATATATATATTTTTCAGTAGGGTCATAAGGTTAATATCTGGGTTGATTTTATGGAGCTTCTTCCCTTTAAGACTGATACCTTTTGCCCTCCCCTCACATCCAACTCGGGCATTTCATCTGGCTGAGGTGTCAAAATGGATAGGTTCTGTATCAATTTTTCGACTGCTGTCAATGTTAAATTTCAAATCTCTAATTCCGACATGAATACAATCTACTCACTGGGGTTGAATAAGACTGACGTACTTCGCATTGGTTGAAATAGATCTATCCCCATATGAGGTAATTTTGGATTTTGTTATGTAATTTATATGCTCTGTTATAATAAATACATTGAGCTCTTTTTGCGGATCAGTTTCAGTTTTAATATTACTAGGATCCACTTGGATTATATACCAATAGATTTATTACCTGTACTGTACTAATATATATATATATATATATATATATATATATATATATATATATATTATGAAATGGACAAAGTCCAACAATTATTTTAAAACATTTTTATGTTTATATATTCTTTTTTATAGATACAAATTTTTAAGTAAATGCTCTGTTTATAATAAAAAGAATTAACAACATTTACCTGCCTGAATGTCCGAGAAATTGTCATAGAAAACATGCGTCCTCCGACAGGAATCAAACCTGTATCCTATACGGAACCGTCATATAGCCTGACGTGCTTTTACCGATTTCGCCACAGAGGAGCGTTTCGGTTAGCAAGGTCGATTTTACTGCTTTTAAACTACAATCTTCCATGATTTCCTCTCGTACATTCATATCTGCTCGATGCGTATCCAAATGTAAACAAATGATGTCACACATTAGGAAATGGACAAAATTCAACAATTATTTTAAGACATTTTTATGTTTATAAACATCTATAAAAAAGAATGTATAAACATAAAAATGTCTGGGAAAAATAAAGAATAATTTCTAAGGATAAGGGACACAAGTTCAAGTCTTGCTAGGAGACTATTCTTTATTTCTAAGCCACTCTTTATTAATAAAGCATAAAATGTCGGTGGACTGAAGAATTGTGATACAAAGCAATTAAGATGAAAGGAATATGATTAAAAGAAGAAAAACAACAGAAATGTTTTTTTTTCTTATTCACTATTGACCATTTTATGTGAAACCGCCCCCAAATTTTCCATCATCTTTATCCAACCCCCATTTATGGTTAATTTGATTGCATATCCATGAACACATTGAAGCTGATTAAATCTAAGAAGAATAAACAAATGCAACAGGGGTGCTGAAAAGTCTGAGGCCCAACACATTGGTCAAGGGTTAAAATTTTGGAAGAAAACGGCTTCTTGATCCAGTTGTGAACTTTTCAACAGCGCCCTCATGTAAATACTAGCGGACTATTCAGTTTAGTGGATCATCATCTTGCCGACATAATTAAAAATTTTGTCTGCAACAAGATCAAAACAATTTAACCATTCTTTAGACAAAAGAACTAATATTCCTTATTTTTATCACACCCCAAAAGTTGCATCTTTCAAATCACAATTTTAAATATTCCACATCTTCATCTCTGTTTTTAACAAAATTTCATTCAATGTATTTTTCAAACTTTTTAGCGTTGTTTGAAGTTTTCAGATAAAAGACAATTGATGGCTTGTCATTTCTTAAGACAAAATTACATGCAAATCTGTAGACTGATGAGATTAAAATTCTTATTCTGGACAATGGCTAAGCCTGTTGTCCAGCGGAACTGCTGTATAAGAATGCAAAGATTTATGTCCCCTTATCTGACCCCAAAGATCAAGTAACGTTGAACATTTGATATGGCAAGAATGTTCAATTGAGTTATCAAAGAATTTAATACGAGAAATATTTAAATTTTTAACATTTCTAAAGCTTTAACGCTTCAGTATTCAATCTGCTCCATAAATACCGTAAAGGGAGTGAATTTTTATGCGTTCATTTAGTCATTTAAATCAAAGACTTCAAAAGAACTTTTTGATGTGGTCAAATGACCTGACAAAGTGGAGTTCTTTCACGTGGGTATTCAGACTCATTGGTTGGTGCTAAAATTAAGGGAGTTGGCTGGCAAAGTTAATTGTTTTAAAAATCTGACTGAGAGTTGTTTACTACTGTTCACTGACTGGACAGGTAGTAACCTTACTGCATAAATCCAGCAACTCCCAAATGAAGTTACTTTAAAGTATTTTTTAACTTCTTGCCAGTAAGTCTTTGTATTTTTTTTTCCTTTTTAGCCACTGACTAAAATAAAACTAAAGCCTTTTTCCTGTTTTACTATAAAACTTAGGTCTTCTTGTCATTCCATTTGCTTTTCTTCATCTTATTTCTTTTGTCACACATGTGACAATACCAGCTTTCAATGTCTCACTATTTGTGGTTAATATTTCATTGTTTGCCGCAATTCTCACATTATTAGCAATGATGTCATCGCACATTATGGCAGAGTATCAATTCCAGTCAAATCCATTGCATTCACTTACATGCTTATACACTTGGGATAGGTATAAACCCTCTTCAGAGTATAGTAAAATGAAAAGCAAATGCATTTCATCATTTACACTATTTACATGCAGACTATTGTCCTGATCTTTGTTATCACAACATTTTGGCTGTTGTGTTCTCTGGCCTTCATCGGGATCCAGGTAACAACATGTCTAAGGATAGTATTTTTAGAACTGCTCAGTTATTTCTTGCCCTACTTTCACAGAGTCCAAATACACACTGCCTAGATCAGGGATTGAACTCACAATTACTATGTCACCAAATTCACAAACCAGTACCATAATTTTGTGAGAATTGGTCAGAATCACATAAAAAAAAAAAAAACAAAAAAAAAAAAAACACTATATACAAGTCCAATAGGCAAATCAATTCCACAATTATCCCCGTTCCTCAATCTCAAGTAGAAACAAGACTTCTTTTGAATGCACGTCTCATGCTTTTATGCACCTGACCGAGACATCGCTCAACCGACGAGTGCCAAGAACCAGCCAATAAAAATGGCTACAAGTGACACCACAATTTCTGTCCACATGAAGTGCTGCCTGATTCACCTTCAGTCTGAAGTTTGCCAATTTGTCTCCCCACAACTCTGGCCATTTTATGTCGCCAAGGTAAGTCTCCGCTACAATAATCCACTAAGCTATTGTGCCACAGGGTTACTCCTAGATACTCCTGATACTGGAATGAGAACAGTCCCCTTCAGTAAATATAAATTAAGGGTTAAGTTCAGAATTCCCTTTAGGTTTTCCAGATTGACATTCACTTGATAAAGAGAACAGGGGACAAAACATTGTGATAACAACAAAGAAGAGGACAATAGTAGATATAATGATAAGTCCTCATCTCAGAAATTCAGATACAAATCAAAATATCTAAATATGGAAATGAAATCTGCCAGAAATGAAGACAAAGAGTCCCATAACAATTTTTATATTTTAAGAAATGTGTATATAAATGGTACAACTAGAATTTAGAGAGAGGAAAGATTTAAGATGCAACACATTTTCTAATAAATATTCTGTGTTATGTTCCTTTGAGATATGTGAAGTCATGGCTCTCCACAGCTTTCTATCTTTTGTTGTTCTTAAAAATATTTTAAGACCTTTGTTTTTTTAAACATTTCGCCCCAAGCAAGGTGATAATGCCACTAGGATGCAAGGGGTTAAAGAGAAGTGAGGAAAAGACAATAAAGGAACAGAATTTAGGAAGACAGAAGATGGTGATTGACATTGCATTTAAATTTTTGAACATTGTAGTTATCTGGGAAACAAGAAATTGGTAGAGAGTTCCACAGGCGAGAACTGCAAGAAAAGAAACTTTTAAAATAGAACAGACGGTTCAATCTAGCTATTTCAACTTTAAAACAATGAGACTGAGTTGCCAACCTATACTTAAATTCATGCTATCAAGGCACTAAAAAAAAGCTCATCAGAACAGAAATATTTGTAGAAAAGACAGAGGGAAGCCACATTGATGTAAAAGTGACTGAAGCCAAGATGCCAGGTCAGAATCAATTACATTACAGACCCTTCTTTGAATTTTATCATGAATTTCAAAATATATAGTAGGAACACCAGATATGGCAACAATATTTAATGCAAGGCAGAATGGTTGATTTTATAATAAGTGTACAAGATGGATTCAGATGAGAAAAATCTTTCTGCCACGACACAGTGAACCAATTTTCCTAGCAGTCGACCTAGCAACTGATTCAATATAATCATTCCGGTTCATGTCAGCAGAAAATGTGAGCAAAATGGGGATTTGCTTCTCCATTTGCTTAAACATGTTCAATAGGTTCTTTGCAGTTTTTCTGTTACTCTTGAATTTCATGTATCTTGTAAGTGTTTAATTTTCCAAGCCTTCTTTTCTCACTATGTCACATGTCAGCCGTTTATTTGTATTCTCTTTAGAACTTCATTTGTCACATGCTCTGTTCAAGGTATTCTCAACCTTTATTAAATGAACTACATCTGTTGCCAAGTGGTTTTTTTTTTTAATTTGTGATGAAATCATCCAATTCTCATTGCTGTATCAGAAAGGCAGACTTTATGTGGGAGTCAACCACTTATTTGTTTCTATTGCAATTTTGTTTTTGTTTTTTGGTTTTTTTAGCCTTTCACGTCTTTTTTACTTTCTGAAAAGTAACACTCATCATCATTCTCACGCAGCTGCAAATTTCTGTCCTCTCCCTTGCCATTGTTTTATTGGCCAGATGGTTGAATTTATGGACTTGTTCAAATGCATAACTCTTGTCTTGAACTGTCTCTTATTTTTCGCCATTTATTCAGTCACCTTACAAGTAATGATCAATTCTTGTTTTTGCTTTCATTGCCTGCCTTGTTTAATAGTTCTTTCAGTTTTTCTTCTGAATCTGTCATCCATACAGTGTCATCTGCATAGGTTTTTAATGTTACATCCATCAACAATAAATGGTTCTCTTGTTCCCTTAGAATCATCTTGGTGTACAGGTTAAGTAACTCCTTACTGCTTTTTTCAACTTTGATGTAATCACTTTAACTCATTGTCTATTCAACATAAAAGCTCTTCTTAGGTAGCTTTGCCAAATTTCCCAGCATTTTTGGAACCCAAGACTTTTTGCTGGAAAACTTTATACACACTTAATAGTTGCTTATAGATAAGCATAGATTGTAACAAAATATGAATATGCAAGGCCTGCCTAGTGGCAGAAGTAGTTGGGTCTGTTTGTGCCAATGGTTGATAAAAAATTTTAAAAATAGGATTTTGCATACTGATTCGGGCAGCCTCTTTCATTTTGGAAGACTTGTACAACACAATCTTCATACTGGTGCCAGACTAAGAAAATATAAATGTTTATTACTTCATATCAATAAGTTTGTTTAGCAGCATATCAATTCCTTATGGATTATTAAAGCTGAAATTTAATTTTCTTGGGAGCATTAGTAATTTTTTAGAAAAAAAAAAAAAAAATTCTAGTACTTTTTCTTTTCTTTTTTTCCAAAAATATATTGCTGGTAGATTTAAAAAAAAAAAAACTCTGAAAATGTATTCCTGGTATTTTATACTTTCATAGTCTTTTGTTTTTATTTGGGGGTTCACTATTTGTCTATAGCTGCTCCCCCCTAACAAGTGCAACCACCCTAAGTCAGAGTGGACCTGGGAACAACAGCAATTAAGAGGTAGTTCCAGGCTCCACAAAACCTCCCAATTCAAGGTCTTGCTGCCAGATGTAGTTTAGCATCATACCCAGAACACATACAGTAAGTAATTATACATTTGTATTCATTGATTAACAAATGAACTTTATTACTAGAATAACATGTACAAAACTAAATTGGCATTTCATCTATGTTAAAAATAAATAAAAATCCAAATATTTAAACTGACCTCAATCAGAAAATGTTCAAGAAATGACTGATTATTGATTCACTGAACATAAAATAATGTAGTTAAAAAATTTTTTTAAAAATACAAAATTGTTTTCTATTTTCTTTTGGATTCTGCTCTTAACATTATCTTATAATAATACACACACACACACACACAATATAACAATTACACAACTTATCATTTTAGAATTACAACTGCTATAAAAAAAACAAAAATTTGAGTGCAAAGCAGACATATTCATTTGAAAAGATAAATTCCTCTATATATTCCCCATAGAAATCAAATTTTATAAAATTTGCTTTCTTACAAATGAGCATTTTGATTTGAGTCTGAAGTTACACAAACCAAAGTTTTTGCAGTTTTTTTTTTCTTGTGGAAGCCTGCTGCTTCAAATGTTTTGAGAAAAAAAAAATGTCTGATTAATCTTCAGGGTATGGGAAGTTGTCCAGTATTAATTGAAATCATCGCAAAGTAGACTTAATATACTTTGTAGTCATTGTGTCAACGCATAGAAATATATATATAATGCCAAGTAGGAGACTTAATATTTTAAGACCACCATTTTATCTTTCTTTAGGTTATTTTAGATTAAGACTATTTCTCTAAGGTGGGATGGAGATATGAAGTTCTTTCAAATACAATATGTTAAGCATTTACCATTTTATCTTGCACAGTAATAGTTCTATGGTTCATAATGAACCATTTCAAACTTACAGCCTGATTCTACAGTTATTTCATTTCCAGATGATTCTCCCTTTCTGCAGTAAGATACATGTTTTCAAGACTTTTTGAATTCAAAATTGCTTAGGGGTTAAGAATCATTTTGGAATGGTACAGAAATCATATTACACTCACCTATCAGTTAAAGTAAATAATTAAATGAAATGTATGTAGGAGAGGGGGAGAGATACATGGGGATGTTGTACATTTGGTATTAATTATTTAGTATGCAAGGCTTGAAAAAAAATAAAAATAAAAAAATAAAAATAATGGGACCGATTTTATACGTAAGGTGAAGGACATTATCCATCATCAGGCAAATACTTTCTGGATTTGATAGATGCCCAAGATGGCACCATGAAAGCAGACAGAAATTATTCCAGCTTTAATTTCATTAAGATTTTATTATACAGTTTTATATTTTGTTGATGGGGAGGACATTATAAAAGAGACCATTTGTAAAATATAGACAGTCACGTAAAGCTAAATCTAATGAGAGTGGATTAGTAAGGTCATGTCAAGTTATATGATTAACTATTTACCAATGAATTAAGTCACTAAAATAGGAAATAATGTTCAAAATAAGTCATCACTATTTGATTAGAAAAATTATAACAACCAATTTACAATTTTAGATTACCTACAAAAAGAGGAATTTTGAAAAATTCTGTTTTGCCAATTTTATACATTATAGGTATGCCTGCCTTGAGAATCAGCATTCATAATTCTAGCTTTATATCATGGTTCAAACACAAATCACCAGTGGGAAAATACAACTACTTTGGTCATGAAACACACACACACTAATAGAATATAAAATTTCAAGATACTAAAGGATGATAGTTTGACTTTGCTTGAGTCTGTACATGCTGGGGGGGTATAATTATTCTGATAAAATTCTCAAAGTTTTCATCCATTTTGTAACAGAGAAATACTGATATCAGTGCATTGTCTGCATCGGAGGTAAAATATGGTCAAGCAGGTATCATTAGTATATATTAATATACATATTATCTCACACCATTTGCATGACAGTTTCATGCCAAACACAATCTTCAGGTTTGGTTTGTTTTACGGCATATCAACCTTATTTAATGCTGGCAAGATTTTTATTACAGGTAATTTTTTTTTTTTCAAAAATGTATTTCTGGTAAAAAAATTTTTCTTCAAAACTTTATTGATGGTAATAATTTTTTTACAATGTATTAAAACCTATTTTTACACTATCATAGTGTTTTGACCCAAGTTTGGGGGTTAACTATTTGCCCATAGCTGGGACCCTAGCAGGTGCTACCACCCTGGGTCAGGTCAGAGTGGACCTGGAAAGAGTGTTAGAGGGGAAGAGGAGAAAGAATTATAGGGGAAGAGGAGAGAGTGGGCAAGAAGGGAGGGAAGATAGGGAGAAGAGGAGAGAGAGAGAGAGTTTACAGTCACATCAAGTTGAAACACTTACTCTTGTAATGTCACCAAAGTTAAGCAACAGTCTGGTCAGTACCTAGATAGGTGACTGCCCGAGAATACAAGGTGCTGTAAGTTCAGATATACAGGTGGTATAATGGATAACAGCCCGGAATGAGAAAACAGAGAGCCGAGTTCAAATTCCAGTCGAGTGTGTTACATACATTTACGCACTAATACTCTTGGGAAAGGTATGGATCCATCTTTTCTCCCCACCCACTCAGCTATTTGTAAATAGCAGGACAGACTGGGTCCTATAGCCTTTGTTTACAACACATGGAAAACTGAATTCAGACCAGCCTGGAGAGGGTTGGCAAAAGGTGGATGAGTTTCTTATAGGAGCCAATGGGTAACATGCTACTAAGAAATGAAAAGCCTACGATTGTAGCATCATGTGACTCAGAGTGCACTAGTACAGGACATGGTGCTATAATGGAGAGAATGTGAATTGCAGAGCACATGCAATTGACCACTTTAAAACAATTCACTTGAGAAGGTTGTTCAGTAAAACCTTAAGAATTTAATGAACCCTCATCTGTCTTTCTTGACAGAAGAATCCATCCATATAGCTAGATAATAAAATATATACACACACACACACAGACAGAAATACTATCATTAAATAAATAATCTCATTAATTATATCTCCATTCATGAATATAGATTTACCTGGTTTTAAATTTTCCAGAAAGGTGTTTCCTGGTCTGCTCTTGTGAGAAAACAAGTCCTGTTCGAGGAAATCTACAAAAAAAAAACAAATAATTCCACTATGTCAGATTGTATTATACAAGTCAAGTATACAAGTAAAACTGGTATTAAACAACCAGTGTTTGTAAAATTTTCAGGACACACTTATAGATTTGCTATTATATGATAAAGTAGTAGTACATACTTATATGATATTATATGAAGTAACGGGACACACTTTTACATATCATGTAAATGTATTCATCAATTTCATTTACAAATAATTTACAATAACTTATTTGGTGGTTTTAGATATTTTTATGTAATTGATTCTTGTTCCTCATATTCTAAAATTTGCTATTGATATTTTAATTTCGGGTTTATTGGGAATTGCTATGGACTGAAAAAAAGATTTAATCTAAATGGAGAAAAGAAGATTTTGTAAAATTGTGTTATGAGAACATTGGAAATTTTAAAAAGTTAAACACTCAAAAAAGAAATTGAAAACAGCAAGAACAAGAAATGTTATCAATATTTTTAATAAGGATAAACATTAAATAATAAAACACACAATATATTTTCCTCATTTGAATAGAATGAAAATTTTACCAACATTAATTTGTTAATTGTCTTTTTATTGTAAAAAGGTGTTATTATGTAACAAAATCTAACAGTAGTGTATAAAGGGATTAATAGCTTTTGAAACTAATGCTATTAATTGAATCCTTATCAAAAAAAGTTGTCTGGGTTGACTAAACTCTGGAGTAGGGGCCAAGCAAAAGCTGAAAAGTGAGAAAATAGAAAGAAATCTGTATACAGATTTGCAGATAAATGTATATGTCAGGTTGGTGTGGATTTCATTGCAAGGAAAAGGTTGAAAAAAAAAGAAAGTCGGTGTATTAAAATATGGAATCTCTTAGACATTTTATCCTGAAGTCTGGCTTCATGGTTTCAGTTATTCATTTTATATATAGGTCACATGATATTAACATGCACATACACAAACCATAGGGAGAATAAAGGCCCACAATTTCTTTTTATAAGCATTGTACACTTGAGTAAGGCCTTAGAATGGAGCAGACAAAAGACAAGATAAAGACTAAACAAAATTCTTGAATTAAAATACTGTTCATAATGAATTGACTGCTGGAGACTTATGATTTTTTTTAATAATTTCCATTGTGCAGTTAGTGAAATTACTAAGCAGAGTTCAAATTCCAATCTAGTCTGTTGAATTCAATTTTGCATATATACTTTTTCAAAAAGCATGAATTCATCTTCTCCACAAAACTATGGGTTAAATAACAGGATAGAGTGAGATATCTAGCCTTGTGTGGAAATCAGTCTAAAAAGAAGAAAAGCCTAAATGCAAACTGAAGAGAAAGCAATAAGAAACTACTCCACTATCTTCCCTAAGAAATCATGGCAAATCATATATAATAAAGATAAGGAAATATATATATATATATATATATATATATATATATATATATATAAGAGAGAGAGAGAGTCATGAATGGAAGCAGGATAAATATTATACGGGCTTCCTATATCCTAACAATATTTGTTTATAAATGAATTTACATTTTTGTCCAATGATTGGCTTCGATATCTAAGGTGGTGAATTCAGGAGATTCATGAAAAAAGATTGGATGGTCTGCCATGACAGAACGATTCCATATATGAAATATAATATCAATGACCAGTGAAAGAATGACACAAATGAGGATATGAAAATTAAACAAAATTTTAATAAGAGAACAACCATGAAAGAAAGAGAGATAGAAATATCTGTGCAATGGAATATCGGGTGTGTATGGCTAAGATAGGGCAAATACTTATCTGGAAACTCATCGAGTATAGGGGAGTTATTTTCCAGGTATTTCAGAAGTAAACAGTTCAAGCTCGACTTTTTGCATTATTAGATGAAGTTTGATGACTGTCTCGTTGATCGTCTTAATCCCATTACGAAAGAAAATCAGTTCATTAACAGTTCAAAGTTAATTCTTTATTTCATTCACAAAATAATTCTGGGTGTCAATTTACTGCTTTTTCTCACTATACACAGAAAACATAAATGTGATCTTATCGGCAATAGGATTTTTCGCCAACTGAACTTTCTTTTTAAATTTTTATTAAAACACCTGTTTGGGGTGATGAAACAGTTCGCCTGGCACTAACATGCACTTTCCAGTGTGAGCATTATCTTATGAGTTTTTGATCTAATTCTGCATATATCCGTTTTACTGGGCCAGGCCATTTGGCTTGAAAGGGATGTGCTGTGAAGAAAGAAAGAAAAGAAAGAGAGGAGGAAATAGAGAAAGACATAGATAAGTTATAGTTACTTCTCATACAGCTCATTCATTCCCCACTTTTCATTATAATAATGAATGCAATTGCATGTTGCTTACCTACAACCATATATGTTTATATGTTATTTTTTTATGGATACACTTATTTGAGTAAATGGTCTTTTTTTTTTCTTTTTAAAAATTAAACAGTATTAATTACATTTACCAGCCTGAATGTTATAGAAATTTCATGTCTTCTCCGACAGGAATTGAACCTGTATCCTATACGGAACCATCATTAATCCTGGCATGCTATGATCATTCAGCCACAGAGAACTTCCACTTAAATTTCTCAAATATTCAGGCCAGTAAATATAATTAATAAGAGAACAAAGCATTTACTTAAATAAGTGTATCCATAAAAAATAACGTATAAACAAAAATATATTAAATATTTGTTGGATTTAATCCATTTCCTATGAATATATATATATATTATATATATATATACATACATACATACATACATACATACATACATACATACATACACAGTTATATGGATATGAGTTCATGAACCTGGTTTTCACACTTTTATGTTTCCAAAATCATGGTAATGCCGAGTTTACAGATATTAAAAAGAAAAGGAAGCTGTAGGGAGCTACAAACACCTATGTCCCGAAAGGAGATGACACTTATGTAGGCAGGTTCATATTCAGCAGAAATACAAAGTCAAGATGAAATGCTGATTTTCTAAGCATGCAAGCCCTTATCCAATTCACAGGTAAATCCAATACAGTAGAATCTTCCTTCTTTTCCCTCCCCTTTGATCTTGTGCCACATTAAGCTAATATGAAGAAAATATATTTAGTCAGGCAATCACACCATCTTGTCATTTGATATTATAAAATCAAATTCTTATATTTACTTTCTATTTATCTATATATAAAATTAAGTCTGTGTGATTGTTTGCATGCTTGTGTACTTGTGGGGTGAGCGTGTTCAGTGCATAATGATTGAAGTGAATAAAATTTTAAATATTAGTTGTTTATACAGTAAGTATTTTTATTTTAACTTTCTTCAAACAAAAATATTTTAATTAAAAAAACATCTAAGTTAAAGACAGACATAAAGAAATCCCACTTTGCTGTTTCGTCCAGTTGTTTCTAGAGTAATTATTTATATTCTAGTTTTCTTTAAACAAATATTTTTTAAAATATTTTTGGCATATTTAAAAAATATTTTCAAGTGATTAAGATTTAAAAATACGAGTTGTTTATGCAGTAAGTATTTTTATTTTTATCAACTTTCAGACAATTTTTTTTAATGTTGAAATCAACTTCAATATTTTATAACCTGAACCATCAGTGACCTAAACAGGTCACTAGTAGTCTAGTTTTAAATAAGATCTGTTTGTGGGATGGCAGAATGTTTAAATTTATCTTGACTGGTTCATTAGGCGTTTAATATACAAGTTTAAAGTTAGATTTCAATGCTTCAAAATGTCACTTGTTTTTACAATAAACCCCAATTAGGCGAAATACAAATTTCATGACCAAAACATAAATAATAAAACACTGGAAAAATGTTTCTAGCTTTTGCAGCAACAATTTCCTATTTACACCATTCTAGAAACTATAAAGGAAACAAAATAATTCTTGGAAACAACCAGCCAATATTGAAAGAGAAAAAAAAATTAAATATTTATCAATATCAACTCAGAGTTTTGTAATTATTTCTCTCTCATCAGTTGTCAAGACATTCAGTAAGTGTCATCATTTATCATTCTTATTGAAAGTTGTGATGGTTGATGAGCAAGAAATTACAAAACTCAGAGTTGACATTGATAAAAATTGAATTTTAATATTTCTGATGCAATAATTATTTACACTATTTACATGCCGACTATCATCTTTGTTGGTGTTATCACAATGCTTTGGCTATTGAGTCCTCTGGCTTTCATCAGGTATACATCAATCCAGATAATCTACAGGGAATTCTAAACTGAACCCTTTATTCAATCTATGGGGGGTAGACTTCTCTTTCCACTGTTCAGGCCTAGAGCTAAAAATAAGAAAAAAAAAAAAAAAAAAAAAAAAAAAAGAGTTAGAGGAGATATCTCTAGACATGGGCAGTGGAACAAGAACAGTCTACCCTCATAGATTAAATAATGGGTTAAATTTGGAATTCCCTGTAGGTTACCTGGATCGACATAGACCTGATGAAAGCCAGAAGGCACAATAGCTGAAATGTTGTAATAACAACAAAGATGAGGACAATAGTCGACATATAAATAGTATAAATGATGATAACTCTCATTTCAGAAATCCAGACAATGATAATTGCTTTAGTCAAATATCAAGCATTTTATTTTCAGAAATTCTGTTTATTCCTCTCTCATGTGTGCATATATATATATATATATATATATATATATATATATATATATATATATATTTTATATAAAGGTTAATGGTCAGAGTTGAATCAGAGCAGGGAACAGTAGTATTAAAAAGTGCTCAATACACATGAGAAAAAATAAGTAAAAATAAAAATAACATGTAGAGCTTTTAAATTTAAAAATCAGGAGATCAGGAGGTCAATTAAAATATGCAACCTCAGTTTCAACCTGATGGTCTCTTCGGGTGATACTTTTAAAATTTTAAAAGTATCGCCCGAAGAGACAGTCAGTTTGAAACCATGGTCATGTAATTTAATTGACCTCCTGATTTTTAATAATCATTTCTAAGTTTTCAGTACAACTGTAATTTAATTTTAGGGTATTTTTATTAAAAATTGTACTATGTTTATTGTTTCTAGGAAAATGTTTAACGATTAATACAAGGATTTTTTGTCCTAATTTGTTTTTCCCCCATTTGGTTGGATGGGAGTGTATGCCAAATGATTTTTCTACTTCTGTTTTTTCTATAGTTTCCACTTTCATTTTTATATAATTTAGTTTTGTGCTTTTGTAGCCACTATTTTTTAGAGATTTATTATAGAAATTATGATGTTCATAGAAAATTTTCTCATTTGCTGAATTTGTACTTATTCTTTTTTCAATAGATAAAGGTATATGCTTAATTATAGATGGAGGATGATTAGATTTAGGGTGTATATACAAAGGATTAGTATTGGGTTTTTTATAAGGTATGTATATATTATTCATTAAATCTAATGTTATATCAAGGAAGTTCACCTTTTTCAATTTAGTACTTACAGTAATTTTCAAGTTCAGGCATTTAAATTCCCTGTATAATAGTTTTCTAATTTTATCAATTTTAAAATTTGTAAAATTCTTTATAACCCTAAGACCATCATCTCTGTACAATCCAATGTCATTTATATTAGTTTCGCAATATGCTTAAGATTATATAATATAAAAAAACCAATAAGGTCAGAAGACTCTGCAGAGATCCTACTGCAATGTTGAAATAGTCATTAGAGTTTTTAATCCATTGCTCGCCATTATGAATGAGTACCGATTTTTTCACATTCATAATAATGTTCTTCTCTACATCTGTTATGTCAGAGTGTTGAGTAGCAACATCCATAGCATTCGTCAAAAGTTCCTTTGATTATATATATTTTCTGTTTATACATTAATTTTATAGACACAAATATTTAAGTAAATGCTCTGTTTATAATAAACAGTATTAACTACATTTACCGGCCTGAATGTCCGAGACATTTGATAGAAAATAAGTCCTCCTGATTGCTAAAACCTCCTGGCGAGTGGGTCGAATGATTGCAAAAAAGTTTGTCTATGAAACTCTGGGGTAGAAGTACTGAATAAAATAACAATCAGCTAAGTGCCAAATTTTATTTGTATTAATCATATGCGTGTGTGTGTGTGTGTGTTTCATAGAGCTCACAGGTACTATATTGATTATCAGAAGAATTAGCAAAGAGAAAAGATACTACACTGATCTTAAGAAAAGGAATGACACTTTGATCTTAGACAAAGCACGTACATACTCTGTTGACCCATATTTAAATAATAGCATCTTTTTTTGTGGGTATTATGCTAGTATACACATAAAATATTCACATACAAACATACATTAAGAAAAGAGCACATAACACAAGACAAATGTCTAATTACAATTTATTTTTTAATTCTGATTGTTAATATTCTCATCATTTATTTCCTTCTACAGATCATCATTTTTATCATATTGTATGTGAAGTGAAGAGACGGAAGCAAAGGAATAATATCTAATCAACATATTTAGAATGACTAGAGCAGGTGCCATTAGTTGGGGGTGGGGATGGGGCGGTGCTGGTGACAACTCATAAACCCAGTTGGTTGGTTTTTACAAGCAACCACAACTCAATACAAAGAGAAGAACCGATTGTATCAGGATTTTTCAATTTGTTAGAATGGCAAAAGGAACAGAATTAATTTCTTTCCTTTTTTTCTTTTTTCAACATCCAAGCCAGGAAATGGTATTGGTAAAAAAGACAAAAAGAAAAAGAAAAAAACATTACGATGATGTCACTGACAAGATTTTTTTACATTTTTACTACATCAAAAGAGACTTGTCACACATAAATATTATCTATAAATATTATTGATTTCTGTTACACAGACATCTTAATGGGTCATGTAATATGATTTTCTTCATGTTGATAAAACCTTTGAAGCCAAGAATTAGGAAAATAATCTATAAACACTATTGCTGTTTATTAAATTTGGATTTTTATTCCAAAATAATTTTCATCTGATTTTTTACATGATTCCTTGGTAGAAAAAGGTCATGACCTGCAAATATGGCAAAAATTTACATCAATGATAGATTAAACAAACGAGTTAACCTTTGCATTGAAAAAAGTAAAATTGAATAAATCTTCATATTTTGCTTCTCATAAAGCAATTGCCTAAATGTGAAATCTACAAATCATAATAGTAAATGATTTTCTAGCATATCAACATCAAAATGGGTCATGTATTAACTGACACTTCTTTTTAGCAGTTATTTTTCAAGAAAACTTTGAAATATTAAAATCAAGGGCACATTTGTTTGTTTTCACTGTTTGCTTTAGACTTGTAACATAGGAATAAACACTAAAGGGAAACATCTTAGCCAATCCAGTTTTTCCTTTTCTGATGGGCCTATCAAGGCAAATGATAAAGTCTATCAAAGAATGAAAAGCATTGAAAAAAAAGAAATATTATGAAAGAAGGAAGGAAGGAAAGAGAAATATCGCAAAAGAAGGAAAGAAAAGAAATATGAAGAAAGAAAGAAAAGAGAAATAAAAGATTGGCAAAAGACAATCTTTTTTTTATTCTCATTTCTTGGTTTTGCATTTTATTAAAATTAGATAATAAATACCCACAAACATGGTTTTGTGCATTTCACTTTCTTGTCAATAGTTTGCATTTGAATTTTAAATGCTGATTTTCAAGGTAACTTGCACAAATGAGAAATAAAAGCAAGGTTTGATCTCAAAGATTTTATTGACACCAAAATTCATTCAATACCTGCACCCCCAGTTGTACATGCCAAAAGTGTTTGCAGTGGGGAAAGCAAAATAAAACACTTCTACTAAAAAAAAACTGAAAAAATAAATAAAAATTAGTTTGTCATGTTCATAGTGTTGAAAAATATGTAATTATTAGCAGTACTGGAAAAAGAAAAACAATCAGTTTTTCATATTAGCATTTGAGTGCTTTAAGCACATAAAGGAATAAACATAAGGAACATATATAAAACCACTCTTTAGTCAGAAATAAGAAGTACAAATAGAAGTAGTTTATGCTAAAATTGTTCATCTTTGCAAATTTTTATATCAAAAAATAAAAATAAATTCAAAAATAAGTGAGTTTTGCTTGAAGGTAATTTTTTTCTCCAAATTCCTCAGGTTTAGGCAAAGAGTATTCTTATAAAAAGCAAGGAGACAAATATTTCAAAACAATGCATTATAATATAATAATAATAATATAAATATTCCAGTCTCAAAACAGTAATTAGTGATGCCATAGAGAATAAAGGCAGAAAGAAAAGACAAACGGTAAAAAAGATGACAGGTAAAAAAAAAAATTGTACTTTATAAATTTTTCTTGCTTAACTGATAAGGCCATTGTCACTTAGACATATGCTAAGCAGGTTCAAGTCTTGCTTGAAATGACTTTGTTTCAAATTCCCAGTTTTATTTAATAGGCAAGGCTAAAAAAGTATTGATAAAAGGTAACAAGGGATGAAAAAAACTATGGGCAATTAAAAAAAAAAAAAAAATTAAATGTGGAAACTCAGAAAATCCTTAAAGCAAATTCTTGGTATTTATCTAACAAACCTATTTCTAAAGTTTTTTTCTCAAACTGTTCTTGATTTATGACCAGGGTACACCACCACCCACTCAGAAGATCAGTTTAGAAAAAAAAAAAAAAAAAAAAAAAAAAAAAAAAAAAAAAAAATGAAGTGCTTTCAAGAATACTGAAAATTTAGAGGAAAAAAAAAAAAAAAAATGCTTCAAGTATTTTTTCTACTTACTGACAAGGCAAACATGAAACAATTTATATTCTGTACCACAACAAACGAATCTGTCTCTTGCATAAAATCCTCTCCACTATACAACATTCCATCATTCACCAAAAAAATAAATAAAAAAAAAATAAAAAAATTATAGCATCTGTTTCTAAACATCATGCAATGCTTTAGCTTTCTTCACAAAAACAGCTGCTGCATATTATCAACATTAAATATATATATATATATATATATATATATATATATATATATATATATATTTATATATTTATTTATATATATATATAATATTCTCAAAGTTCCAAGAGTTCATTTTCGGGCTTTGTCTGTTTCTAACATGAAAATTCAAACTGCTTTACATTTTCACAAAATATTGCAGGAAGAATGATGGAAATCATTGCGAAAAATGTGTTAACTTATAGTTTGCGTATATTTAAATTGGTATAGAGTAGTTCTTCTCTACTCCTCCTCACCCAGCAAAAAAATAAAACTTACCCTGCTTCTTATATCATGATGGATGAAGTTTGCTAGATTAAGCATACCATTACTAGACTAACTTCCGCAAAAGCCTTGTTTTAACACACTCATCCTCCAATCAGCCCAGAATTCAATATTGCAGAGGAGAAATTTAAAATCAAAATAAATGACACGCACATATATATATATATATATAAAAACAAAAGGAAAACTTTATTCCTATTATCTTTTGCCAGATATATTTTATTTATACATGTATTATTACACACACATATATATATATATATATATCATCCACAGACAGACAGTTTTGCTGTATCACAGCTCATCAGTGTGGCTAGACATCTGATTGCTTCAAGCCAGGATTGAGACTACCAATTTGACATCAGTCAGAGACCTTTACTCCTAGGCTATCGCCACACAGCAGAGAAAGGGAATTTTTTTCACGCATTATATACGTGGTATATAAACACTATACAGCTGCCATAGCACTCAATTCTAACAAAGAGCAATACATTTAAAGCATATATATATATATATATATATATATATATATATATATATATATATATATATATATATATATATTACACCATTGAACTTGCTAGATGTAACCATATTTTCTATTCTAATAGTTTCTTTTATCACTTGTGGAATGCCCTTCAGATTTCTTGCTTCCCTAACACAAGTCTGAAATCAAAAATTTAAATGCAATGCCAATCACCATTTTCTGTCTTCCCGCATCCTGTTCTTTTATTGTCCTTTCTCAAGTCTTTTCATTCTCTCTCACTCCTTTTTTGAGGGTAAATGATTTTATATATATATATATATATATATATATATATATATATATATATATATATATATATATATATATATAAAAATAAGAAGAAGAACAGTAAGATATATAATCCGGTGTTCTTATTAATATTTTTATTTTTACAAAACAGTGCTCAATGCAAATTTACAGAGCATAGATTTTAAATTAGTATTTGTATAAAGAAAGAATCTTTATGTATACAAATACAAATGTATGTGCTTATAAAACACAGTAAATTTCAAAATAAGTTATTCCAAAATTCGCTTGAAAATGAAACAGAACTAGGGCCTTTAATTATATAATTGAATTTGAAGTTTTTAGATTCTGTTTTTGAAACATGGTAATTCCTCTGTGTAGTGATGGAACCATATTTTTTTAAATCAGTTAATATATATATATATATATATATATATATATATATTATATTTTATATATATATATATATATATATATATATTCCATTAAAACAAAAACATCCTTGATAATGGCTAACAGATTAGCTAAAAGTGTTCAGATCCACAGATTATTTGGACAGTTTTGCACCCTCTTTGTCCACAACAGAAATCACGTCTATGAATGCAAGAAGAATCTAATAAAAAGCTTAGCTGCAGTGCCCCCCTTGTCAGTCTTCTTCAATGAAATATATGCATGCAGACATGTATATATATTTTACACACACACACACAGTAGGTATTTACTAAGCTTAATACAGTACAAAACGAAGTCACAAGAGTGGGGCAGTCAGTCTAAATTTAAGTTATAGTAATGGGGTCTGTAAGTGTGAACTGCTAACGACTACACCACAGACAGTTAGCCATTTCAATTTGTATATTGATTAATTTAACGAGACTTTTCTTTCAGAATGTGAACTGCCTGTTTTGACATTTGGTAATAAAATTTCCAAAATAGAACACAAGATAGATTTATAAAAGAGCTTGTACATCAGCAAACAAACTTCTGAGGATGGAGACGCTTTTTTTTTATTCAATCTTTATTCAAATGTATCATTGTATTAATACTCTACTCTTATCTAGAAACCTATCCAATTGTTAAAGTATAGGCTAGTATGGCACAAGGCTAAATAGGAAGCGTGAACAGGGAAGTGAATCATTATTAAAACAATTTTACAAGTGTGCTAGGCAGTGGCAAATATCAGTTGAGAAAGTTTACATAGGTTCAAATAATGGTCATCTCACCAGAGGGAAAGACAGAATTATTTCAGACTTAAGTTTGACACAAGACTATAAGTATAGAGCCCCTAAAAAAAGATCAAATTCAAAGAGGTAATGAGAATGTCTCATAATCACTGTGAAACATCCAATCTAACATTGAAGACAGATTGTGAAACTTTCACAATTTAAGAACATTTTTTTTTAATGATTTACTAACAATTGTTTGTTTTTTGTTGTTTTTTTTTTAGAAAAGAATAAATTTCTAAATGACATTTTTAAGGGAAAAGAAAAACAGATGCACATTCTCTATCTGAAAAGCCTTTGGACCAGAAACCTTCTGGAATTTTTCAGTTTTTGGAATGATAGTCCAGGTACTGTATATAAAGGAAGAGAATTGAAAATGGATCTTTGCAATGAACTTTATAAATATTTGCAGTAGGTCAAGTAAAATCAAGACATTAAATAATATTACAGCTTTTATGTGTAGAAGGGTAAATGAAATTAGTTAATGCTGGACTATACTTATTAGTTAAAAAAAAAGAAAGAAGTCTGAAAAGTAAGCATTTTCGTTTTTCAGAATTTTAAATATTCTTGCAACTTTTTTTACCAGTATCAGGGTGAGAAATACAGCTAATGGAAATTTATCTATGATTACCTTATGATAAACAATTAACACTAGTGGTGAACCAGTGAATGTACCTCATGGATCTACTGTAATCCTTCACAAACACGAGTTCTTGATATTTATTTTCTTAAATTGATAGGGAATGAAAAGTCGTATTACACTGCACTCAGATATTAAATATTTTGATTCGGTTAACAATATGAAAGCGAGAAAAGAGAAAACGATTTAGCGAAGAAATATACTTTCTTGAAATAGATTATTTAATAACAACAGCAATAATATAAAAAAAAAATTTTTGCTTTTCATTCTACTACGATATACAAAATTCATCATCATAGAAGATTATGAATTTTATGTTTCTTCAGGATATGGACAATCGTGGTTCTCCATAACTTTCAATCCTTTGTAGCTCTTAACATTTGTCTTTTATTACCCCCCCCCCCACCAATTTATGTTCTGCCATTCATTTACACAAGCCCATTAGGTCGGTTACACACAGATTCCTTTTGTCCCTTAATCCTGTAAATGTCAAATTTTCCAAATCCTCTTTATTGTGTCTTAAAATTTTCAATTTTTCTTTCTGATTTTAACTTCTAAGTGTTCTTTTTGTTAACATGAAACTTCCCTGTTAAATTCATGACAGTGTCGATAATTACATAGAAAGCGTTTCAAATATTTGACAGAGCAGCAGAAATAACATTGTAAAGTTATTTTTGTATAAAAGATGAAAAATTATTCCAACTAGGATGGAAACTGAAATGATACTCAGACTTGATTATGAAATTTTTCTCTAAGAACATACGATAATGTAAAAAAAATGGGGGTGGGGGCATTCATTGGAGGGGGGGGTAACATGCAGGTGTAAGTTGTAGGTTCTGATGTTTTTATATTAAAAAATAAATAATAAACAAACACAGACCGTAGACAAGATTAACACACAAAACATTTTCTAAAAAGCCAAATACAATCTACACACACCTAAAATCATGTTTGCTTTTATTTTCCTGAATAAATTAAAATCTGCACAAGATCTTGAAAATTATCATACAATTTTTCCTATTCAATTTTTTACATTGTCATCACTTACAATTTTTATCACACTCAAAAGCACTTAAACAGACTACTCCACAATAAGTACATTATGTCTCCAGATTGAAGCCATAAAAGTTCATTAATTGGTCATCACAATAATCAATCAGTACATTAAAATCCTCTTTAATAGGATAGACTCATTTTTACAGTGAATTCAATTCTTAGAAATGGTTGTTTAACATTTGGTGATACTTTTATCTTTGAATTTCATAAAACAAGGATTTTATGGAATCATACAAAATTTGAAACAAAAAATAGAATTTGTAGACAATTCCTGAAAATACAAGAAAATAATCTTGAATAAAAAATTTAGTAAACCAAATTCAATTACAGTAAAAATTAATGAAAACACTGTTTCTATGGCAACAAGGTTATGGCTTCAGAGTAAGACATCAGTTAAGCAATATATATTACATGATTGCCTCCCTAACCCTTTAATACAGAAATTTATGCTCTATCAAGGCATATGCAAAATGGTTCCTGAGAGTGGGGTAATTTTTATCGCTGATTAGCTATATGTGGACATCATTGAATGCTTTTTAGTGAGAAGATATCCAGTTATATTTTGCATAGCAACAGAAAATACAAGTATTTTTGTTTTTATCTGAATTTTAAATAAAAATTTCTTGGCTGCAGACATCAATACCTACTCAAGTCTCTTTAGGTACAGTGGTCACTTTTCATGTTTTCAGTCACCCACCTGAAGACAACGGGAATGAAGTCCAGTGTCATGCAAGTCCCACTTTCATAAAGAAGCAATCATTAAAATATTGCTGGAAATGAAAGTTATAGTAAATAATGCTCTGAGAACTTGACATAGGAACATGGCGGAATAGCTATTGGGATGGTAAACCGAATCTGAGAAACAAGTCCAAAATCTTTATTAAAACAATTTTTCCAGAAAATTAGGTTTTTCTCAAGTCCACCAACTGGTATTGCTCTTTCCAATATTGATGGGTGCTTCCTTCCTAAACTTTTCTTTGAAATAATGGTGGGAAGTCAACATCTTGATTATGGCATTATTTTCTACTCAAAGTTACATGTGGGATCCAAATGTTGCATTCTTTAGAGCAAAGTTGTGGTTTAACTTATTTCTGTGTATAACAAATGCACCATTTGATATATTGTTATGTACAAGATTGTGTTTGTAGATGTTTTTTTTAAATTGCAGCAAGTTTACACAATATATGCTTCAAAATTATTATTGTAATGGGATGCAATTTCTTTACTAGGGTTTCTCAGATGTGCAGGCCTGGAGAAGACAACTTTGACCCAATGGATGGAATATATACTGTTTAATAAATAAAAATTATTTGAATATTATCCGTTACTTAATTATACATGTGACATATGTCTAACCAATAAGAAATAGCCAAACACAACATGCCATTCATCTGCGTCTCTTTGCTTTTTATCATTTCTATTACTTACATTATTTACATTAGGACTTATCCTCATCTTCATTGCCATATTCACAACGTTTCGGCTGTTGTATGCTCCGGCCTTCTTCAGGTGAGTGGAATTTCAAACCGAACCCTTTATTTCTTCCACTGAGGTAGATTGTTCAAGTTCCACATGCCATGCCTCTTTCATTGTGATTATGGCAATGAAGATGAGGATAACAGTCTGAATAATGTAAATAATGCAATTAATGATAATACCTCATCTCAGAGATATAGACAGATATCATTTCTATTTTGATCTCTGACAAAGCATTAAGATGTTAGATTAAGATCAATTTCCTACTGAATTATTCTTTAATTTTGTCAAATTCCTTTCCATACTCAATCTATATATATATATAGACACACACACACACACACACACACACACACACACACACACACACACACGTGGCTGAGTGGTTAGAATGTTTGCTTTCTGACCACAAGACCTGGGATTGAATCTCACCCTGGTCGATTTGTCAGGAAGGAAACTTCCTGACGTTATCGGTCTGGAGGAGACAACTTTGACCCCAAGCCTTTTCAGTGAAATTGGGCAGACATAACTACTGGGGAGACATTGGTGGTTGTGCTAACACAAAGTCTCAAGTCATCGTGACTGATACTCAGACTATTGATTACGCTAGATAATGCACTCTTTCCCAGAAACTGTAACTAAGGTCTGCTCAGCAGAGTTGCAGTATAAACCCCAGGTGGGCTCTGTGTGTGTTGAACAAACTCAAATGTACCTGAGCAGGCGTCTGCAACAGGGATTAACTAGCCACCCCCACCAATAGATGGGTATCCTTGGATAAGAGTGGCCAGCCACTTTATATCTCCCAAATCCTATATATAAAATGGAATATCTGGTAGGCTAATGTTTACCCAGACATCATAGACTACCAGTACTTTCATCTAACTTTTATCTCATTTATAACTAACTTATAATGTAATAGTAAATGGCTGGAGGAAAGACTTGTCTAAAGTGCTATCAAAGGTTTTCAATTTCATATTATCACTTAAAAGTAAAATTTTAGCCAGCAGGAGGATACCATTTTGTAGGCAGAATTTGGAAAATAGGAATTCGAGTTCAGTGTACACAGATTTGATGCTAATAGCCTGACCAAAAAAAAAAAAAAAAATTGTTGTGTAGCATTGAGAGAAATGCTGATGAGTAGAAAGTTAGCTGTTAGCTGGAATCCCCTGGAGACAAGACAGATTTTTTAACTGAAAGCAGTAAATGCAGTTTGAGGCCCTGAGACAAAAAAGAATGTAGCAGAGTTCAACCCACCTCTTCAGATGATGAAACAGAAAAAAAGAGCATTTGTAAATATTTGTGGAGTGAGTGGCCATGGTTAAATGTAAATAAATGGCAGAACTGTCTAACAAACAGATTTGACAATGTTTGCAATAAACAACAAGAGAAAAAAAAAAGAAAGAACAGGGCCAAAAGATACGATAAGACAAGCAAACAAATGCAAGGCAAAAAGTTCACAAGCTAAGAATTGGAGTTGATACAGAAAAACAAGTTTGGACACACAAACATAGCATCCTGACTTCAAGACAAGACAGACCAGAACCGAGTCGGATGAAACCGAGAACAGCATATTTTATTGGCTAGGAAAAAAATCCTAGCATGCATTTGTGTGCTTCTGCCTATAAATTGGTGGAGTGGTAAGTGTTTTGCAGTCATTCCCCCATTGGGGTTGGAATCAACAAAAACTGGGCTTCTGGACACGTTAATAAGAAATGAATTCAGAGAGATCAGCAGACCCTAAAACTTTGTCGCTCTTCTTTGTCGAAGGAGAAAAGATGCTATTAAATCTCTACCAGATAATTTGTTTGTCTGCTATGCGTCACAATTCGGCAAAAGAAATTCCTCCTCTGCTTTTGACTTAAGCCTGAGACACCACACTAATCTAAGGTTATCTTTGTACAAAACACAAAACCAAATACAGAAAAGAAAATAAAGATTTTGTTGCATCAATATTCCTAGGGTAGAAAGCTTGCCTTCCTTGAAAATCAGCATCTTGGCTTTTACCTAAGTTTGAACACTAACCACTAGTACTAATAGGATATATGCAACTGCATAACTACCAAGCAGGCCCCTGGTGTAATAATTGTATTAAAAATACTGTTATCTGCTGTTTTTATTTTTTTTTCTTAAGCAAGATAGAAAAACAAGTTTATAATGAAAAACATTTTCTCTAATATCATTTTTCTTAATATGGCCAAAGTCATTTTTTCGTTAATTACATTGATTTCAATTATTTTCTGGTAATTAGATTCATTAGCAATGTTACCCTTCCAAAAACTTGCAGTAAGTTGGAGGGGGGGTGTTTAAACAACACTTAAGTTGTTTTGAGATTTGCAAGTTATGTTCTCCATTTTCCTGCAAATTACATATGCACATATAACATGTCAAGGAATATTTAAGAGAGAAAAAAAAACATTCATATTCAACTGAGAATTCATCATACTTATGCAAAGAATGGAGGGAGTAGCCAAAAAGATCTCAGTCTGACCTACATCCCAATATCAGTATTTCAATGACAAAACATCAGAACACCGATTTAGAGAGGTGGATCAGACAGAGAACCTTTTCAACAGCGGCCCCTTGTGTGTTACTTGCATACTAACATACCAAAAGTAGCAATATATAAAGGCAATGGTAGATGGCACCACTAGGTCTTAAAAGTCATGGAAATCCTGATACCTATGCCAGGTGTGCAGGGGAGTCAGTGTGGTTTGGTTTGGTTTGTTTTACGGCATATCAACCTCAATGGGTCATTTAATGCCAATATTTTTTTTTCCCTGGTAATATCTTTGTTTTGTCAAATATTTATTTCTGTTAATATTATTTTCCTCAAAAATGTATAGCTGGTAATATTTTATAATGCTTTTTACCTCAGTTTCAGGGTTAACTATTTGCCCATAGCTGGGACACTAACAGGTGCTACCACCCCAGGTGAGGGTGAACCTGGGAACACCAGCAATTAAGAGGTGGTTCCACGCTCCTCAAAACCTCCTGATCAGAGGCCTTGCTGTTGGATGCAGTTTATCACCATACCCTGGACGTGGATGCAGTTTATCATCATACCCTGGATGGGGGAGTCAGTGTGAACACTGGTTAGATTTCTCATGGCAAAGTGATTTGACTGATCGGGTTTTGAATGGGGGCTAGATAGTACGTGCCAGAGATAAAAAGTACTATTTTGAAAACTGTAGCGACATTTGATATCACTTGATTTACAACATCATGCATGTATCAGAAATATCTGATGAAAGGAATTACTGCCCACGGCAGACAGTGTAGTGGCTGAAAATTCATCCTTAATGATTATTAGTAGGGGTATCTGATAAGAAGTGTCTGTAGTAACAGACACATGATACTAGCACATAAGGAGGTGCCAACTATATATCCAACAGTTCAGTGTTCTTTAGCTTCCCTGAAATATTGGAACAGAAGATCCACTAGGATGCTACTGTTGACACCAGACACAGTGACTCACTTGGGTACATCATGATGCAAATTGGATCCTCAGACTGTAATGTATGCATTTGGTTGATGAGTCATGACTTCAATTGAAATTACACACACACACATATATATATATATATATATATATATATATATATATATATATGTGTATGTATGTGTGCGAATAAAGACAAAAGGTAAACTTTACAGACACATTTTCTCTGAGGGACTGTATCAAGATAAATATAATACATTTATAAACAAGTAAAAAATATTTAATATTTTAACAAATTTAAATTTAAGTGTGCTCTAAAATATTCTTAAAGGTAATTGTAAGTAAAGGTAAACTATGGAAAACACTAAATTACATCACGTAGTGTCAGTAAAGAAGTTTTCCTTTTTATTATCTTATTTTTATTATTATTATATTATTTTATTATATTTTATTTATATCTGAATTTTTTGTTTCCACAGAGCCATATCCTTGGTCTTTTGATACAAGAGTAGCGGTCTATCCCAGTTTTTTTTTCTTCTCTTTCACTTCCAGTGGTTCCTCTTATTCTGTACCCCTCTCAAGTGGCTGTTTAGTTTTGTACAGGGTGAATATCATTGTTTATATATATATAAACAGAGAGAATACAGAAGAAAACTTACACCAGTGTTAAATGTGCATAAAAAAAATAAATAAAAAATATAAGCAGTAAATTGCTGATACCCCCTGATGAGTGGATGGACAGGTTTGCCTATGAATCTCTGGAATTGCAACGCTGAAGGTAACATCAATAAGCTAAGTGGCACTTTTACACACATTAATCCTATATATATATATATATATATATATATATATATATATATATATATATATATATATATAAAAGGAAAAAATGCAATAAACCTCTACTCCTGTATATGCAGGGTTAAGTGTTGTTTAGACTGCCCCTCCAACTTACTGCAAGTTTTTGGAAGGTTAATGTTGCTGATGAACTTAATTACCAGAAAATAATTGAAATCTATGTATTGTTTATCACTGGTTAAATAGAACCCCCATGTATCTGTCCTGTCAAGCAGTGTGCATGTGTATCTCAATTATAGTTTGTCTAAGTGCAATTCAGATGATAGTGTGTGTGTGTGTATCTTGTAAGGAGTTTCATCTATGTCTTATGGTTTTCCATAAGCTGATCAAGGAATATTTTGTGTGACGGTGAAAGAATTTAAGTTACACTGGTTGTAGGTATAGATATATCAGATTCTTTAAGCATAGATTTTATAAAAGTTTGTGATATAATGAAGCATATTTGACATGTGTTTATGGATAACAAAATATTTATCAGTAGTCCCTCTAAGTATTTCCTGCATAATGAATTATGTCCTTTTCTAATTAGGGTGGAATTTATAATATTGAAGTTATGGCCTATTTTTATTTTGCGTATTACAAGCAAGTTTAAAGAGTTGTTCCAACAATGTAGGTCTCGATTATGTTCATAGATGCGGACTCTTAAATTTCTAGATGTTTTGTCGATGTAACTCTTCCTACATTGCAGGCCTTTTATGTCATAAACCCCAGCGTCTGATGTGGTGTTGAATCTACTTTTCTTCCTAATTATATCTCTTGTGTTGGAGGTGGTGGTAAAGGTCATAATGTTGAGGTGAACTATTTTGTTGATAGAAGGATTTTGTGTTGGAGGGTAGGGGTTATGAATTTTGTGTTTTTGTTGTTGGAAGTGCCTCTGTTCCCAGTGCTGATGCTTACATTTTTGAACTTGTGGACTTTGTCTGCTTCTAGGATAGAGGATGACATTATGTGGATAGTGAAGAAGTCTCAATGTTTTTTCAATGTATTTCTCTTCTTCATCTAGCTATTCTGAGTTAGACATTCTAAAGGCTCTGTGGTAAAATCCTGATTAGTCCTGATTTTATTTTTTTGGCAGTGGTGGTAATAGAAATTGATTAAACCAAGCATCTGACTAACCCCCTTCTATACTCTGTCATTACAAAAGCCAAGATCAGACCAAAAATCGAGTATTACTGCTATATCTTGGATGGAGTTACAAAGTCCTTTCTTGCCTATTTTGATGAAGTTCAGAAGTGTTTATGTTGCCTTGTGGGTGGATAAATTGGTTTCCACTCTACAGCCCCCCTTTTCCACAGCCTCTAGCTACTCTCTTGCTATTTCTACAGAAAGTGTTCTGACCAACTACATTCCTTCGTTCCACCAATCCTGAACTTTACAACAGTGACCCGTTATAACAAATACATATGGATACATCCTCCTCATTCCCTTCATATTCCATTAGTAAGGAAGAAGTTCTACTTGTACAGCTTCTTCCCAAGAAGTGCTGCCTTGTGGAACAGACTAATAACTACTATGTTGACCTCTTCAAGTCTAGGGTTAAATGTTATCTTTCTTACATAACCATGAACTGTACTTCTTGCCTTTTCTTATGCTCATACAACACCACACAATAACTTTCTACCTTGAGTGGCTCTTGGGCCTTGTATGGAGTGAATAAATAAAAAAAATAAAATTAAAAAAATGGTCAGTGATTTTTTTAATGAAGTTAGTTAAAACTAAACACTCCTAGTGCCATGTAATGATGGGATGAGTTTTTCAGTCAATTCAGTATAGATGAAATGAATTATAAACATTTATTGAAAATTCTACAGGTCACTTATTTGGTGGAGGTATGCAAAGATTATACACATCAAAATTTGATTTCTTTGTGGAACTATCTCAACCAAATAAAAAAAATAAAAAATGTAGAGATTTTACACAGATATCCTGAATATCAACATCATATTTTAAAGACTGAATATTTATAAAAAAAAAAAATTTCCATATTCCTAAAATTTATCACCCTGGCCAAAATAAAAATAATATAAATAAATTTAATTTATGTGAGGCATAAAAAGACAAAGTAAGATGCGGAGGGGAGTAAAAAGAAACCAAAAACAAAAAAATACAGTTTTATACCTAATAATGGTTCTAACTTGTATCACGTATTGTAATTGCTATCTGCATATACATTTTGCTACTTTCAGTAAAGGACCTCCACATCTTCCTGTCAAGGTATCTTGCTAATAGCCACTTGTCAAATCTGAACAGTAGTTAAAAAAAAAAACATACATCATTCAGTGATGTTGGCTTAAAATAATTATATATGTCTACCTGTTTAATCAAACTTGGAAATCTAGTAAAATCCTAATCATTTTCTTGGATTGGAGATATATAAAAAGATATCTAAAAGGCGTCAGAATTTACTTCCTTTTTTAATTTGAATGAATCAATCAATGAGAGAAAAATCAACTTTGCACTAAAATAGAAATTGATTGATTTACATAAAAACTGTCAAATTTCTGCTTAAAAATTAATACAAAGTGTCATGTATAATTTTAATCTAACTTTCTGCATGATCGACACATCACCAAAGGGTATAGTTGTAATATTATGAATCAATTTAAATTACAACTTCAAAAAAATCAAATATTTGATTAAAAAAAAACAAAAAGAAAAAACACTATTGCTTTGGATTGTCATTGCCCGGTAATTCAACTATTGTACTATTTTTTAGTTTTTTAATCTCATAAAAGCTAAAGTCATACCTGAATTGTCTTTAATGGGATTAGGTTTCAAATCTCCTTGAAAACATCTATTTCTATAATTATTCAAAAGTCAAATCAATTATTTCTCTCTCAATGGATCTTGATGGTGCCAGTTTTTTCCTATATTTTCTGAAAGTAAATTAAAACTTCTTAAGGCAAAAAATACAAGAATATGCAATATTGGTGAAAAGTAGTCAAATCTTATCACAAAAAGAAAACTATATACCAATTTCTGTTTATAGATGTTAAATAATATTATTAGCAGTGAAAATGTAGAAATAATTGCATTAAAAAAAAATATTGAAAAAGAAACTATGTAAGAACAGCTACTTGGCATTGAGCCAAGGACATTTATAGGCAAGAAGGTAAAATGGTCTTAATACAAAAACACAAAAGTTGCTTGCAAAAGTTATTAATAGAAGCAAAAACCTTCACAAAATACACATGCATTTACTGGGAAATACGATTTTAAAAATCTACTAGAAATTAACAAATTATTGATTTTTTATTAGAATTTTTGGTATTTAATAACAAATTTTTTGAAAGTGGTCTAAAACAACATCACTTAAGGACTTTCAACGACTAAAATTAGCACCTACAATACAAAGAGAAAATAATGACATAAGATGTTGACGTTCCACACTGCTTCAAACAAAGGATTAGGAAGGAAACTCCCAACAATACTAGAAAGAACGATAACAGTTACTGGACATAAGAAACCTATTTTCCTTAAAAACTGTTTTAAGAGAAAAATTTTATAAGTTTCAACTGAGGATGCTTGGTCAATGAATACCAAATGTTTCCTTATAAGGAAACGGCTTATATTAACATTACCATTAGAGATGAGGAGAACAGATACTACACTTTGATCTCAGCTCAATGTTCAGGGAACAAAGAAAAGCGTAACTCTAGTGGTACTGCCTGCTCAACCAATGAATACCAAATGTTTCCTTATAAGGAAACAGCTAATATTAACATTAAAAAGAAGAAAATTTAAATAAACAAAAATATTTAACATTTGTGAATTGTTATTTTGAATTTCTGAAATTCAATAAAATCAATAAATATGCCTTCTTTTGTCTGCAGTAATTTATGACAAACAATCAAAAATCTGATAAAAATTTTGATTTTCATTGGGAGTAGAGAGTTTGACTCATCACCAGTAACATTCTATATGATATTATTTCAAAAGTTACTCTTTATCTTAAAATTTCAAGCAAAAGTTCTGCATGAATATTTTAATAAAAATAAATGAGAACTTATTAAAATAGAAAAGAAAATCAGAAATTATAGTGGTCTTGAAAATGAAATATTAATAAGATGAAATATAAAAAAAAAAGAAAATAAGATGAAGTATTAGACGGAATGGCTCCTGGAATAATTTTAATCTCTTTACCGATACAGACTGAAGATTTTACTTATTAAACATTCATATAGTTCATTTTCTCTTTTTTTTTTTTTTTTTTTTTTTTTTAAAAAATTTAAAAAAAAAAAAAAGGCATATTTGTCAGATATTCATAAAATTTTAATGAAGCTTTTTTTACCCTGCCCCACATTGTCAAGTGCCTTTCCTTAAATCAACCTGAAGCAAGTTACCAATTATGAATAATGAGTCACACCTGTCTGGAAATTAAACCATTTACAGCAAATAGCCATTTCATTTTTTCCATTTAGAAAAAAAAAAATTTTAAATTACAAAAAGCTAAGTTTTAGTGAAGTGAAAATCTATTATATGTGCTTAGTATACATCATAAATATATAAATATTTACTGATCTGAATTCCTTCATAGGCGATAATGTCTCTCCACAACTTCCTATCCTTTGTAAGTTTTGTCATTTATTTTCCCTATCACTCCCTATTCTGCCATCCATTTACACTCGCTCTCTTGGTAGGTTCTCTCTTTCCCTCTTACCTTCAGTAGGTTCTGTGAGTGTTAAATTCTCCAAACCTTCTTACCTCAACATGTGCCCCAGTTTCTGATTTTAAGTATA